>CM065589.1:368967470-369590919 GCA_033119425.1 Bufotes viridis | reverse complement strand
CTGATCACCCCATATAGACTCCCTGATCACCCCCTGTCACTGATCACCCCCTGTAAGGCTCCATTCACATGTCCATATGTGTTTTGCGGATCTGATCCGCGGATCCGCAAAATACGGACACCGACAATGTAGCTTTCGCATTTTGCAGATCCGCACATTGCCAGAACTATATAGAAAATGCCTTTTCTTGTCCGTAATTGCGGACAAGAATAGGACATGTTCTATATTTTTGCGAGCGGAAGTGCAGACCCGGAAGTGCGGATTCGCAATTCCGGATCTGAGCGGGACAAAGTCTGTCCCCATAGAAATGAATGGGTCCACAATTCCGTTCCGCAAACAGAATTGCGGGCGTGTGAATGGGGCATAAGGTGCTCCTTATCACCGCCAGTTAGTTAGCTACTTGTTAGGTAGCTAGCGCCCAGCCACCGCACCGCAGTCACTGATTTTGGCAGAGATTTTTTCATCCACATTGATTGATGCGAATAAAAAAATCTGTGCCGTTCATTTTTTTTTTTCAGCCCAGAGGATCAACGGAAAAATAAAATCTCATTACCCGTATGCTCCATATAAGGAGAATAACAGAAACTCCTAATGCTGCCCATACTGATTGCGGAGACCCTCAAATGCCAGAGCAGTACAAAAACCTCATGTGACCCCATTTTAGAAGAAGACACTCCAATGTATTCTGTGAGGTGTATGGTGAGTTCATGCAAAATTTTATTTTTGTCACAAGTTAGTGGAATATGAGACTTTGTAAAAAAATATATATATATATATCCATTTCCGCTAACTTGTGCCAAAAATTTTTTTCTGTGAACGCCATGCCCTCACGGAATACCTTGAGAGTGTCTTCTTCAAATAGAGTCACATGTGGGGTATCTATACTGCCCTGGAATTTTAGGGTCCTAAAGCGTGAGAATCCAAATGCGTAAAAATGCCCTGTGAAATCCTAAAGGTACTCAGAAGTAGGGCAATGAGTTTTGGGGTGTATTTTTATATATACCCATACTTTGTGTGGAAATATCGCTGTAGCAGACAACTTTTTAAAAATTTTTATACAAAGTTGTCAATTTACAGAGATATTTCTCTCACTCAACATGGGTATATGTAAAAATACACCCCAAACACATTGCCCTACTTCTCCTGAGTGCAGCGATACCACATAAATGACACTTTTTTGCAGCCTGGGTGTGCAAAGGGGCCCAAATTCCAACGAGTACCTTTAGCTTTTACATGGCTGCTCACAATTTAGCCCCACCAAAATGCCAGAACAGTAAACACACCCCACAAATGACCCCATTTCGGAAAGTAGACACCCCAAGGTATTCACTGAGGGGCATAGTGAGTCCGTGGGAGATTTTTATTTTTTTGCCAGAAGTTAGCAGAAATGGAAACTTTCTCCTCATAAGTGTCATTTTCCGCTAACTTGTGAAAAAAATGAAATGATACATGAACTCACCATGCCCCTCCGTGAATACTTTGGGGTGTCTTCTTTCTAAAATGGTGTCATTTGGGGAGTATTTATACTATCCTTGCATTCTAGCACCTGAAGAAACATGACAGGTGCTCAGAAAGTCAAAGCTGCTTCAAAATGCGGAAATTCACTTTTGCACCATAGTTTGTAAACGCTATAACTTTTACCCAAACCAATAAATATACACTTATTGGATTTTTTATCAAAGACATGTAGAACAATAAATTAGAGAAAATTTATATAGAATGTAGTTTTTTTTATTCTACAACAGAAAGTGAAAAATGTAATTTTTTGCAAAAATGTCGGTAATTTCTGATTAATAGCAAAAAAGTAAAAATGTCAGCAACAATGAAATACCACCAAATGAAAGCTCTATTAGTGAGAAGAAAAGGAGGTAAAATTCATTTGGGTGGTAAGTTGCATGACCGAGCAATAAACGGTGAAAGTAGTGTAGTGCGGAATTGTAAAAGTGGCCTGGTCATTAAGGGTGTTTAAGCTAGGGGGCTGAAGTGGTTAAGAAGACGAACAGCAGCTTAGAAAGGTCGGGTAACACAGGTCAATGTAAAGAAACTGTTTTCAACATTCACTTGAAGTGCAGCAAGCTTCTGCGACCATGTGCTTTCACAAGATGACGGATGACACTGAGCTTGATTGCAGATTAGGCACACATATATACACAGCAGGCTGTAGGAATCCTATGCATCTTTTGACTATTCTGACTCTGATTGTTATAATAGCGATTTATCCCTAGTGAGACCTCTATGCCTGGCCTGTATAAGCAGATATAATTGCTTTATTCTTTACATCAGATGATAGAGAACAGCAGAGCAGATGGATTCCGGTATTGTGCAGTCAAAAGATGATGCTTTCATTAGCGTAAATGAGAATACATGTGTACCTGTTACATGAGGCTGAAACAGTATGGAGATACAGGAAGTGAAGTACACAGAAGAAGGTTGGAGCATAGAAAAGAAATAAGTCATAGGTATGAAGAACAAGAAAAACAACAGCATTCCCAAAAACTGCCACTAGATGGGAGCATATAACCACATATAGAAGTACTGCATATGAAGTGGTTCAATGAATTAAACTATATAAATCTACCTAAATTTAACTGTGTGGCAGCACACTTAGCTTAATCAGGGCCAAGGGGAAAAGTGGCAGCTACATTGTGAACTAGGCCTGTTTTGCTCCTCCATCAAGTTCCTCTCTGTTCTCCTCCCACTCTCAACTCTCTCTTCCTCTCAACTCTCAACCTAGCTTTATTAGCAAACCCCTGCTATATATAAGTGATGCCAGCACCACCTAGGGGTCCAATAGATGTAATGACTCTCTACAGCCTGATAATAAGAATTACAGCTTGATACCATAGTACATTAAATATGACAGTTCAAAAGTTTAAAGTGCCCATGACCATCACTGAGTGGGACACTGCACCTCTACCACCCTACTCGTGCTCTCCGTTCTGTTAGCGACCTAAGATTAATAACCTCCATAATTCGTGCCTCTCACTGCCATCTTGAAGACTTTTCTCGAGCTGCACCTACTCTCTGGAATACTCTGCCCTGGAATATTAGGTCAATTCACTACGTCTCCACCTTCAAACGTGCCTTAAAAACACATCTTTCCAGGCCGACTTATCAAGCTACCTAAAATGACTTTTCCCCGACTAAACCTCTCCCCCACCAACTCCTCTGGCCTAAACTCGATCCTCTAACAGTCCCAAACCTGAAGCAGATCGGCTGGCACCACTCCTGTCAGTTCAATAATGGCTTGAATCCTACTTATCACAATCAACTACCTTATGTGTCACCCCAATTCCTCATAGATTATAAGCTCTTGCGAGCAGGGCCCTGACTCCTAGTGTTACAGTTAGCCAGTTACTATATTAGCCAGTTACTTTTGTTTTGTACATGAACCCTATGAATTTGTAAGCGCTACGAATATGGTGGCGCTATATAAATGAATATTATTATTATCTGCCCTGTCTGTATGGTCACCTAATGAGACATAAAGGTCACTTTGTCCGGTTCTATGTCTTGTGTGTAGCTCTGTCAGTTCACCCATGGACTAATTCTGCATGGAGAACAGGCACCTGCTAGTCCAAATCTATCCTTCGGTGAGAGGGCTCCTGGGTTCTCCAAAGGGAGGACATCTAGTCTTTGTGTGCAGCTGTGTTTGTGACTGCCATGTGTCATTCCATATGGGCTCCAGGCATCTTCTTGTCTGCCAGTCTATGCAGCTCTGCTTGTGACCATCATGCATCCGTTTCGCATGGGTCCCGGCATCTGCTTATCTGCCTGTCTCTGCAGCTCTGCTTGTGACCACCATGCATCCATTCAGCATGGGGTCCAGGTATCTGCATGTGTTCTGATTCCCGTTTATCTTGTCTGACCTGTGTCTTGTGGGGTTTCTTGGGTTCCAGTTTGTGTGCCTGGGTTCCGGTCCTTATGATTGTGTGGACCGCTGTTGCTTTCACCACCAGTCTCTGCAGGTAAGTGGCCAAATCGCTCGGGACTATCCTGGAGGGGTGACCAGTGAGCCCTCGGGTAAGCTCATCCCCACCATCAGGGGCTCCAGTGAAGAACGGGCTCCCTAAGTCTCTGCCCTCTGGGTTTGGCCCCAAGTCAAACCAGTGCACTTGGTCCTGTGGTATTACCTGCCACTGGTCCCTTACCTGCTGAACCAGTTTCCTGCCATGTCTAGATCTATGTAAATAAAGTATTTGTGTTGGTCTTTGGCATTTCTGATTGTTTGCCTTGTGTGTTTTTTTTTTTTGCCTGAGATATGTTCTAGGGGTCGGTAGGAACGAGACACCAGGTTTTGTAACTGGTTGGTGCATTGGTCCATGGTGAGACTGCCCTGACGCAACTGTAGTAGGGAAAAAACAGCTGAAGAAGTGCATCTGGGTTCTTTAAAGACCCTTTGGAAGGGCTCCACGAAATCTCTGAGGCTATTAGTGATGGGATCATTATTCTTTCATAACAAATTTATCCAGGCCAGCGTGTTTGCACAAAGATGGGACATCAGAATGGCCACCTTAGAGTGTTGGCAGGAAATTGGTGAGACAGCAGCACAAAGTGCAAAGTACACTGGTTGATGTGTCCTCTATATTGGCTAGGATCACCATTATAACGTGGAGGAGGTGACAGATGAAGATTGGAACCTCCTGTAGGTGTAGTTTGAGGCAGTGGTACGGCTGCTGTGGCTGCTGTGCAGTATTTAAGAGGGTTTGTGACATTATACAGGTACAACAGTATTTGTTCTTGGCGTTCACATTACTGAGCCATTTCTTAAAATAACTCAGGTAGAACCATACAGGCTGGGCCAGAGGGGTCCATGGCCTGAGCTTACTGGTAGAGACAGTAAGTGTGTTTGTGCGAGGCTTAAACCTGGCACCACCTCCTCCCCTCTTGCTGCGCTGCTGCTGTGTCCTCCTCCTCTGGCAAAGTACATTATCTGTACTTACATAGGACTGCAGGTAATGTCTACTACATGATCTCATAACGCTTTTCTCCCCTCCTCCCTGCAGACTAGTGGCGCTTCCATAATGGGAAATATATAGCACCACTGGCAAGGGGGCCCTCTGGGAAAAAGGCGTGGGGGCACTCAAATATCTGGGAATACTGGACAGAACTAGAGCGATAACTAGTAGTGTTTATTATAAAATGTAAAAATGCAGAAGTATATGTATCAAAGGAGTTTTCCTCCCCCTCCATAGGCAGATCATGAATTTTGGTGGAGATCACTACAGCTGCCCTGGGTTTTGCTGTTTCACGGCCTCCAAGATATTCAGGGGCCGACCGGGAACTTAAAGTGGCCCTGGCAAAAAAAAAAAAAAAATGGCCCCATGTTGTAGGTGGCACAAATTGACAGAAGGTGGGGCAATACAAGTAAACAGGGACAACAGATGTAGGCAGGACCAGCAATACTGTAGTGCAGAATAAATATCACCCCAGGAGACCAAATACCACAGTGCAGCAGAAAATACTGCTGCCCATGCCACAGTATGAAACTGTACAACTGCCCTGAAGATGGTGATACAATTGAGTTTAGGAGGGCACCTGTGGTTGCTGGTCAGGTTTAAAACTGCCTCATACTCCTTCATTAATTAATCATGAGAACTTGACATCTTTAACCTCTTGCCGCCACGCTAACGCCGATGGGCGTCAGCGCGACGGCTCTCTCAGGTCACAGTCACGCCTATCGGCGTCATCTCGTGAGACCTGAGATTTCACATGAACGCGCGCGCGTCGTGCGCGCGCGTTCATGTGATCGGAGCTGGGACAACTGAAACTACAGCTTGCCAGCGCTGATCATGCGCTGGCAGGCTGTAGATGCAGAAAAAAACGCATTTAAATCGCATATCAGACGCTGTTTTTTAAACAGCGTCTGATATGCCTGCTGTCTGCTCGTCTGGTGGTCCCTTTGTTTGGGACCACCAGAGGAAACATAGGAAAAGTGCACCAATCACTACACACACCCCCCACCCCCATCACTGATTAACCCCTGATCACCCATGTCACCCCCGTGATCACTCCCTGTCACTCCCCTGTTGTTCGATGAAGGACCTGGGCCGTGATGTCACAGGGATCACATGGGTCACATGGTCCACTCAAATGCTTCTATGATTGGACCACGTGACCCTGTGACGCCACCACAGGTCCTCAAGCAGCCAAACTAACAAGAGAGATCACGCTCTGGGGCTCTAAGCAGACAATGGGAGAAGGTGTTAATCCTTTATTATTTTAACCCCTTCAAGCCCGGGGAACATTGCATCTGTAATAGATGCGATTATTTTCCCTTATAACTATGTTATAAAGGAAAATACTACATACAGAATACTATCTCGAAACCAGACTTCAGTGATGAAGTCTGACTGGTCTGGTACTGAGTTATGCGGATTTTTTCACGCGTGCTCAACGCACTACAACGCTAGCACACGCGCAAGGAAAATCGCGCGACTCCCGCAACGCACCTCAAGATTTTATCCGGGCGCCAAACATGACGCCTGTGCAAGAGGCCTTAGGAGGGCATTTTTACACATTTTTCTTCTCACGCTTTAGGGCCCCTAAAATGCCAGGGCAGTATAAATACCCCACATGTGACCCCATTTTGGAAAGAAGACACCCAAAGGTATTCGCTGAAGGGCATAGTGAGTCCATGAAAAATTAAACTTTTTGTCAAAAGTTAGCGGAAAGGGAGACTTTGTGAGAAAAAACAATAAAAAATCAATTTCCACTAACTTGTGGCAAAAAATTTTTCTATGAACTCGCCATGCCCCTCATGGAATACCTTGGGGTGTCTTCTTTCCAAAATGGGAAACATGGGTATATGTAAAAATACACCCCAAAACACATTGCCCTACTTCTCCTGAGTACGGCGATACCACATGAGTGACACTTTTTTGCAGCCAAGATGCGCAAAGGGGCCCAAATTCCAACGAGTACCTTTAGGTTTTACATGGCTGCTCACAATTTAGCCCCGCCCAAAATGCCAGAACAGTAAACATACCCCACAAATGACCCCATTTCGGAAAGTAGACACCCCAAGGTATTCACTGAGGGGCATAATGAGTCCATCTGAGATTTTTTTTTTTTGCCAGAAGTTAGCAGAAATGGAAACTTTATTATTATTTTTCTTTTCCTCAGAAAGTGTCATTTTCCACTAACTTGTGAACAAAAATGAAATGATACATGAACTCACCATGCCCCTCCACGAATACTTTGGGGTGTCTTCTTTCTAAAATGGTGTGATTTGGGGGGTATTTATACTTTCCTGCCATTCTAGCACCTGAAGAAACATGACAGGTGCTCAGAAAGTCAGAGCTGCTTCAAAATGCCGAAATTCACTTTTTTGCACCATAGTTTGTAAACGCTATAACTTTTACCCAAACCAATAAATATACACTTATTGGACTTTTTTTTTATCAAAGACATGTAGAACAATACATTTAGAGAAAAATTTATATAGAAATGTTGTTTTTAAAAAAAAAATTTACAACAGAAAGTGAAAAATGTCATTTTTTTGCAAAAATGTCGTTACATTTTTATTAATAGCAAAAAAAGTAAAAATGTCAGCAACAATGAAATACCACCAAATGAAAGCTCTATTAGTGAGAAGAAAAGGAGGTAAAATTCATTTGGGTGGTAAGTTGTATGACCGAGCAATAAACGGTGAAAGTAGTGTAGTGCGGATTTGTAAAAAAGGGCCTGGTCACTAGGGGGGTATAAACCTGTGGTCTTCAAGTGGTTAAAGTTGAATTGTATTGAAGAACATCAACATTCAGCATGCCGAAACTCCTGCCCAGGTGTGAATTCCGTAACTGTGCAGGTGCAGTGTTGTGATCACGCACATGTAAGGTCTATTTCTTATTAGCAGTACAAAGACACAAAGTTTGCAACACTGCTACGAAGAAACACATCTAAAAACTGTGCACACCTAAAATGTGTCAAACATACACCAAGTTTTTTAGATTAAAAAAAAAACTGAAAAACACAAGTCTAGACATAAAACCATGTTTTGTCATTTGTTATTGCTATATTGTTATATTGTTTATCACATCCACACAATTGCCATCTTGTGTAGGACGTCTATTGTGGTACTTGTGGTCCGCTGCGGGCATCCTCCACCGTATGCATTTTTGCTGGGGATCGCCATTAGCGGCGGGTCACAAGTGCAGGATCTGCTCCCCTGTATATATATGCACAACTGCATTTTTGGGTTGAGCACATCCTGCTTCATGCCACCTTTCAGTTGGTTTGTGTATAGACATAAAACCATGTAAAAAAAACATACAACAAAGTATGTTAACAATAATTATGGTGAACCTGCAGGAAGTACCTATAATAAGGCCAGAAAAGGGTTATGTACACATCAACTAAAGCCAATAGATATATATGGAAACATACTCAGTTTGTCAAACACTCAAATCTAGCCATCTCATCTGGAAAACAATTCATGCCATAAATAGGGTGCAAATTAATATAAGAAAAATAAAATCCAAGTACCGCTATCCCAAGTATAAAAAATGATCTGGAAAAATCCATTTGTGATTTCACAGCCAAACAAACAAGAAGATGGAATTGCTGGGCACTAACCCTACCTAAAGTCCTAAAGACTAATATATGACCTGCAAATAGAAATAATATATTCAGTGGCTTACCTGGTGGTAAATGATGGATAGGTGCGGTCCCCTGAAACCACCCAGGACCAGGAAAAAACGATAGAAAAAAAGGCGTAGGGGGCACTCAAATATCTGGGAATACTGGACAGAACTAGAGCAATAACTAGTAGTGTTTATTATAAAATGCAAACTTCCTAAAAAGACAATAAAAGAAACCCATAGAGGACAATAGAAATAAAAGTCACTGTAGCAGCATGTAAATGAAGAGTTGACATCACTCTAAATAGTCACTGTGGATGAATGAATTGGTTGGACAAGTTAGAAATGCACTGTATAAGGTCAATATGGCCGCTAGGTCAGGCAACAGTACTAGTTGGTATCGGCAAGAGTGCTCTGGCTAGCACTCTGATTCTGATAATGATATTCAGACCTTCACACAGAGTTTTGAAAGTCCAAGCTTACAGTTAATAAAGCTTTAATTGTTGTGGTCCTTCCCTTCTGCAGGGGTGGAAAAAGAGACTCGTAATCCTGTAAGCAATAGCACTTAGTAGTATATTAAAGTAAAATGGCCCGTAGTCCTGTTGGCAGTAATACTGAATAATGTATCCAGTAGGCACAACCTGTTAATAAAGTATTAGAAGGCTGTATATTACCACACTTGGCTTCAGTATTGTCGCACCATGCAGGGCACGTCTCCTAGGCCTGCCCCTCAAGCTTTAGGTAGTCGGGCGGATTAAAGGAAGCTGGTGAGCTTGGGGATAAAGTAAAGGAGCATGGTGACTAATTTGGGGGTAAGGGGAGGATGGTGGGACAATGGGGAGCAAACTTGTGACAACTTTGGGGGGTGGGAGAGATGGTATGCCTGCTGTTTAGAAATGTGGGAAGATGGGGAGCACGCTTTTGACTATTTTGGAGGGTGGGGGTGGATGGTTAGCCTGCATGTGATTGCTGGGGGGGTTGATGGTGTACCTGTTTCTGATTGCTGGGGGGCATGTGGGGATGATGGGATGCAAGACTCTGACAACTGAGGGGGAGGATAGTAAGCCTGCATGGGGCTAAGCTCTGAATATTACTGGGGGGTGAAGGGGCGTCAGTGTATTGGACGCCAGTATATGGGGGGCCCCTCCACCAACCATGCACCTACTGACTGAGGTGAGCCCTCATTTAAAATGACTGAGGGCTGTCCTCCCACCACTGTCAGTAAGTGCATGGTTGGTGGAGGGGTGAAACATCCAAAGAAAACACATGGGGAGATTTATCAAAACTGGTGTAAAGTAGAACTGGCTTAGTTGCCCATAGCAGCCAATCAGATTCCACCTTTCATTTTACAAAGGAGCTCTGAAAACTAAAAGGTAGAATCTGATTGGCTGCTTTGGGCAACTAAGCCAGTTCTACTTTATACCAGTTTTGATAAATCCCCACTGTCCCTTTTCATGTGTTAGAAATCACTTCTAGAGAAACTTGACTGTTGGAAGTTTGCATTTGGGTTGACGTATTTATGTGGACAAATCTCACCTATGAATGGCGTGCTCTGCCCCTCATAAAGCAGGCTGACTGCAGAGGGACCCGTCTAGCTCAAAGTCTCCTCCTATGAACCAAATCTAAGAAAGTCAGGGATCACACTGAATGGGAAGTTAAACTGATAATTTGGTTTGTGTCACATACAGTTTGTATTATATGACTTTCCTGTATTGCTTGGCACGCCGAGCGCTTCAACTTTGATTTTTTTAGATTTTTTTATTGGCACTCCGTCTGAAAAAGGGTGCTGACCCCTTCTGTAGAGCTTACTGGTGCTATCTCTTCCCTGGATAAGCAATGGACAAGCGCCGTCCGCCTCATGTAAAAGAAAATGTGATTTGTTAAACCAAGCCGCATCTTTCATTGCTCTATGTCCCAGTTCTGATGCTCACATGTCCATTATTTTATCCATCAGCATTATTTTATCCATCAGCTTGTGCAAAAGTAGCCTGATCCTTCTGCGTTCGGGGAGATAAGCTGCCTCCACAGAGAAATTCCCTCTTAAATGGGCTGATGATCAGGTCTGCGAGTCTCTAACTTTGGTGGCAATATACACAGCCACAATGTCAGTTTCACTGATTAGCCACTGAGCACAGTCCTTTCACCGTGGCTCCACTAAGCGTACTGTCTCTTTATACTCCGTCCGCCTCTGGACTGAAATACATACAGCTTGGCTGCACAGGAAAGTAAAGTCCTCTAATACAGCGGTCCCCAACCGCCGGGCGAATCAGGGCAGTCTTTAACGCGGTACTAATGAAGAGCTTCCATTATAGAAGTGCTTCATTAATACCAGAGGTCCAGGAAGCGGTGAAGGATCTGTACTCACCGCTTCCTGGTCCTCGGCTCGGCTGTCGGCTGTGCAGGGCTGCGCACTGCGTGAGGGCGCACTGTGACCTCACACTGTGCGCCGCGCCCGCGATACACAGTCGACAGCAGGATGAAGAGGATCGCGATGGTGAGCAGCGGTGGCGTCCAGGAGCAGGAGAGGTAAGTGTTTTTTTTTATTTTATTTGCGCTGATAGCTGGCTGACATGGGGGCTGATGGCTGGCTGACATGGGGGCTGATGGCGGGCTGACATGGGGGGCTGATGGCTGGCTGACATGGGGGGCTGATGGCTGGCTGACATGGGGGCTGATGGCTGGCTGACATGGGGGCTGATATGGGGGCTAATGGCTGACATGGGGGCTGATGGTTGGCTGACATGGGGGGGCTGATGGCTGGCTGACATGGGGGCTGATGACTGACATGGGGGGCTGATGGCTGACATGGGGGGCTGATGGCTGACATGGGGGGCTGATGGCTGACATGGAGGGCTGATGACTGACATGGGGGGCTGATGGCTGACATGGGGGCTGATGGCTGACATGGGGGCTGATGACTGGCTGACATGGGGGGCTGATGGCTGGCTGACATGGGGGGGCTGATGGCTGACATGGGGGGAGTGATGGCTGGCTGACATGGGGGGCTGATGGCTGACATGGGGGGCTGATAGATGGCTGAAGGTTGGGGGTTTATCTGAGGCATTGGGGGTATATAGTGTTATATTTTTGAATATGCACCTTGTGTTTTGTTATTCGCGTAAATCAGTTAGCGCCGACCAGCACCCCCTAAGCCCCGCCCACCCCTAAGCCCCGCCCCATAACCCCCCACCCGGGCCCTGGGAAAATTGTCTTGCGTGAAACTGGTCCTTGGTGCAAAAAAGGTTGGGGACCACTGCTCTAATATCTCCACACACTCTCAATACAGCACAGACACCTGTCTTTTCTCTTGCCAAGATGGCTGCTGTTCCCTGTCTCGTCACTTCCTGCTTCTCTTCTCACACTGTCACAAACAGGCAGGCTGACATCATCAGGGGCATGTCACTCCAGCATCATATTACAATGGCTGTTGTCTTAAAGGACCAGAATCACAGAAACACAGGAACACATGTACATTCAACTTTAAGTTTAAATAGACTAATGAAACTTGGGAAATCAAAGGGCTGTTTCTTACACCATCAGCTGACAAAGAATTTGTCATTGATGGTATAATTTATGCAGACCTTAAAGGCATCTGCAGATTTGTCCCTATCATACTGTCTGACCTGTTACATGTGCTCTTGGCAGCTGAAGGCATCTGTGTTGGGCCCATGTTCATATGTGTCCACATTGCTGAGAAAAATTATGTTTTAATATATGCAAATGAGCCTCTAGGTGCAAAGGGGGCGTTGCTGTTACACCTAAAGGCTCCGCTATCATACTACACTTAGCGACTGCTCTCTCATTGCAACTGCCACACTCTCTGCACTCTGATTGACAGGGCCAGGAGTAATGACAGTTGTAATGAGAGAACAGAGCCTCTAAAACCTCTTTCACACGGACATCACGTGTGACGCCCGGATAAGATGCAGGTGCGTTGCGGGAAAATGCGCAATTTTTCCACGCGAGTGCAAACCGTTTTAATGCGTTTTGCAAGTGCGTGAGAAAAATCGGCATGTTTGGTACCCAGACTGGAACCCGGACTTCATCACTGAAGTTCAGGTTTGGGTTAGGTGTTATGTCGATTTTATTATTTTCCCTTATAACATGGTTATAAGGGAAAATAATAGCATTATTTAATACAGAATGCTTAGTAAAAGGATAATTGAGGGTTAAAAATAAATAAAAATTAACTCACCTCCTCCAATTGATCGCATAGGTGCCGGTCTCCTGTTCTCTCTTCAGCTGTGGGTAAAGGACCTGTGGTGATGTCACTGAGCTCATCACATGGTCCATCACATGATCCATCACCATGGTGATAGACCATGTGATGAGCTCAGAGACATCACCACAGGTCCTTTACCCACAGCTGAAGAGAGAACAGGAGATCGGCACCTACGCGATCAATTGGAGGAGGTGAGTTAATTTTTTTTTATTTTTAACCCTCAATTGTCCTTTTACTAAGCATTCTGTATTAAAGAATGCTATTATTTTCCTTTATAACCAAAATAATAAAGATCGGGCTCCCATCCCAATCGTCTCCTAGCAACCATGCGGGAAAATCACACCGCATGCGCACTTGGTTGCGGATGCTTGCGATTTTCCCGCAGCCCCATTCACTTCTATGGGGCCTGCATTGTGTGAAAAAAGCAGAATATAGTGCATGCTGTGATTTTCACGCAAACGCAAAAGTGTTGTGGGAAAATCACCGCTCATCTGCACAGCCCCATTGAAATGAATGGGTCCGGATTCAGAGCAGGTGCAATGCGTTCACCTCACGCATTGCACCCGCACGGAAAACTCGCCTGTGTAAAAGGCCACGCCCCCGTTGTTCCTAGAAACTCTTTTGCACATAATAAAACTTTGTTTTTCTCAGTAATGCAGACACGTGAAAATGGGACCAACAGATATGCCTTCAGCCGCCAAGTGCACATCCAACAGGTCAGCCAGTTTCATAGGTACACGAGGATGTGCTGATAGCAATTTTGAAACTATGAATGAACAACTTCATGAACAATTATTTAGTCTCACACAAGGATGATGATTACTAAAAAGGGGTTTTCTGGGAATGATTTAAAATGGCCGCTAGGGACCTGTTCTTGAATTTAAGGAGGACTGGTTGCCTCCACTTGCACAGCTGCCTAGGAGGGGTTGAGGGGGTGGGACCTCACTACACACTACACTGCTCTACAGTAGATAGTAATAATGCAATCATGCCTATGATATGCCATCATGGCTGAGCAGCCTGACAGCAACGCCAACAAGTCTATAGTATATGCAAGTGCTGGAGCATTGTGTGCAGTGAGGCCCTGCCCCTTCACCCCTCCTAGGCAATTCTGCATGTGGAGGCGCTTCTGCTGCCCCCCTCTTGCCCCTACCTGGTGCTGCCTGAGGCAATCGCCTCACCTGGCCTCATTGGTGGTGCACCCCTGGTGCAACAACTCCTTGGCTTGCCCAGTCACCAGAATTATCAACAATTGAGAATTTATGAGACCAGCAAATGTGTCACAGGATAAACTTGCATGTCTCCATACCGAACCATATCTCTGGTCTGGGGTCTGGATGGGGGGATGTCACTGGGCTGGGGTCTATGGGGGGGGGGGGGGATAAATGTTGCCCATAGCAACAAAGTACAGCTTTCATGTCACATTCTGCTCTTCACACAAGAAAGATGATTGGTTGCTATAGGCAACAAAGCATTTTTCTCTTAGTGCATAGTTACACAATGGATTTTGAAAATGCGCTGAATAAAATCAGTGTCACGTTTTTTTCCTGCGGTTTTTGACCCCTTTTAACCAATAGGTCTTCATTTCAATACAAAGCTACATTTTCAGCTCCAGGTTTTTGGTGTGGAAAACAAAAAATGCATGGTGATTCATGGAGCGCTTTTTAACCACTTCAGCCCCCCTAGCTTAACCACTTCAGCCCCCCTAGCTTAAACACCCTTAATGACCAGGCCACTTTTTACAATTCCGCACTACACTACTTTCACCGTTTATTGCTCCGTCATGCAACTTACCACCCAAATGAATTTTACCTCCTTTTCTTCTCACTAATAGAGCTTTCATTTGGTGGTATTTCATTGCTGCTGACATTTTTACTTTTTGCTATTAATCAAAAATTACCGAAATTTTTGCAAAAAAATGACATTTTCACTTTCTGTTGTAAAATTTTTCAAAAAAACTACATTTCTATATAAATTTTTCTCTAAATTTATTGTTCTACATGTCTTTGATAAAAAAATCCAATAAGTGTATATTTATTGGTTTGGGTAAAAGTTATAAGCGTTTACAAACTATGGTGCAAAAAGTGAATTTCGGCATTTTGAAGCAGCTCTGACTTTCTGAGCGCCTGTCATGTTTCTTCAGGTGCTAGAATGTCAGGAAAGTATAAATACCCCCAAATTACACCATTTTAGAAAGAAGACACCCCAAAGTATTCGCGGAGGGGCTTGGTGAGTTCATGTATCATTTCATTTTTTTCACAAGTTAGCGGAAAATGACACTTTCTGAGAAAAAAAAAAAAAAAAAAGTTTCAATTTCTGATAACTTCTGGCAAAAAAAAAAAAATCTCAGACGGACTCACTATGCCCCTCAGTGAATACCTTGGGGTGTCTACTTTCGAAATGGGGTCATTTGTGGGGTGTGTTTACTGTTCTGGCATTTTGGGCGGGGCTAAATTGTGAGCCGCCATGTAAAACCTAAAGGTACTCGTTGGAATTTGGGCCCTTTGCGCACCCAGGCTGCAAAAAGTGTCACTCATGTGGTATCGCCGTACTCAGGAGAAGTAGGGCAATGTGTTTTGGGGTGTATTTTTACATACACCCATGTTGGAGTGAGAGAAATATCTCTGTAAATTGTCAACTTTGTATAAAAATTTTTAAAAGTTGTCGTTTACAGAGATATTTTCACACAAAGTATGGGTATATATAAAAATACACCCCAAAACTGACACTTCTCCTCAGTGCAGCGATACCCATGTGTGCCACTTTTGCAGCCTGAGTACGCAAAGCCTAAAACAATGAGTACCTTTAGAGATTTCACAGGGCATTTTTACGCATTTGGATTCCAGACTTCTTCTCACGCTTTAGGGGCCCCTAAAATGCCAGGGCAGTATAAATACCCCACATGTGACCCCATTTTGGAAAGAAGACACCCCAAGGTATTCTGTGAGGGTATGGTGAGTTCATGTAAAATTTTATTTTTGTCACAAGTTAGTGGAATATGAGACTTTGTAAAAAACAAAATTAAAAAAACAAAAAAAAACAATTTCCGCTGACTTATGCCAAAAAATAAAAATTCTGTGGACTCACCATGCCCCTCACAGAATACCTACGGGTGTCTTCTTTCCAAAATGGGGTCACATGTGGGGTATTTATACTCACCTGGCATTTTAGGGGCCCCTAAAGTGTGAGAATCCAAATGCATAAAAATGGCCTGTGAAATCCTAAAGGTACTCATTGGTTTTAGGGCCCCTTTGCGCACCCAGGCTGCAAAAAGTGTCACACATGTGGTATCGCCGTACTCAGGAGAAGTAGGGCAATGTGTTTTGGGGTGTATTTTTACATATACCCATGCTGCGTGTGAGAAATATCGCTGTAGCGACAACTTTTTAAATTTTTTATTCAAAGTTGTCAATTTACAGAGATATTTCTCTCACCCAATATGGGTATATGTAAAATACACCCCAAGCTACATTGCCCTACTTCTCCTGATGCGGCGATACTCATGGTGTTACTTTGCAGCCAAATGACAAAGGGGCCTAATTCAATGAGTACCTTTAGGAGGGCATTTTTACGCATTTTCTTCTCACGCTTTAGGGCCCCTAAAATGCCAGGGCAGTATAAATACCCCACATGTGACCCCATTTTGGAAAGAAGACACCCCAAGGTAATCCGTGAGGGGCATGGCGAGTTCATAGAAGATTTTTTTGGCACAAGTTAGTGGAAATTGATTTTTATTGTTTTTCTCACAAAGTCTCCCTTTCCGCTAACTTTTGACAAAAGTTTAATTTTCATGGACTCATTATGCCCCTCAGCGAATACCTTGAGGTGTCTTCTTTCCAAAATGGGGTCACATGTGGGGTATTTATACTGCCCTGGCATTTTAGGGGCCCTAAAGCGTGAGAAGGAAAATGCGTAAAAATGCCCTCCTAAAAGGTACTCATTGGTTTTAGGGCCCCTTTGCGCATCTTGGCTGCAAAAAAGTGTCACTCATGTGGTATCGCCGTACTCAGGAGAAGTAGGGCAATGTGTTTTGGGGTGTATTTTTACATATACCCATGCTGGGTGAGAGAAATATCTCTGTAAATTGACAACTTTGAATAAAAAAATTTAAAAAGTTGTCGTTTACAGAGATATTTCTCACACACAGCATGGGTATATATAAATACACCCCAAACACTGCCTTCTCCTGAATGCGGCGATACCACATGGTGACACTTTGCAGCCAAATGCAAAGACCTAAACCAATGAGTACCTATAGATTTCACAGGACATTTTTACGCATTTGGATTTTCACGCTTTAGGACCCCTAAAATGCCAGGGCAGTATAAATACCCCACATGTGACCCCATTGTGGAAAGAAGACACCCCAAGGTATTCCGTGAGGGGCATGGCGAGTTCACAGAAAAAAAATTTGGCACAAGTTAGCGGAAATGGTATTTTTTTTTTTTTTTTTTTTACAGTCTCACATTCCACTAACTTGTGACAAAAATAAAATTTTGCATGAACTCGCCATACCCCTCACAGAATACCTTGGGGTGTCTTCTTTCTAAAATGGGGTCACTTGTGAGGTTTTGTACTGCCCTGGCATTTTAGGGGTCTCCGCAATCATTACACGTATGGCCAGCATTAGGAGTTTTGCTATTCTCCTTATATTGACCATACGGGTAATGAGAATTTTTTCCGTTCAGCCTCTGCGCTGAAAGAAAAAAATGAACGTCACAGATTTTTCCATTCACATTGATCAATGTGGATGAAAAAATCTCTAAAAAAATGTGCAAAAAAAAGAGGGAAAAGCTATAAAGCTGCGATCGCTAAGGGACCCTAAGGCCTCATTCAGCGTCCGCAATTCTGTTCCGCAAAATTTTGCGGAACAGAAATGTGGATACATTCAATTCTATGGGGACAGACTTTGTCCCGCTCGGATCCGTAATTGCGGATCCGTGGTGAAGATCGCAAAAGTATAGAACATGTCCTATTCTTGTCCGCAATTGCGGACAAGAAAAGGCATTTTCTATATAGTTCTGGCAATGTGCGGATCCGCAAAATGCGGAAAGCACATTGCTGGTGTCCGTGTTTTGCGGATCCAGCGGATTTGCGGATCCGTGGATCCGCAAAACACATGCGGACATCTGAATGAGCCTTACAGGGGTGATCAGTGACAGGGGGTGACAGGGGGTGATCAGGGGGTGACATGGGAGATCAGGGGTTAATCAGTGACAGGGGGTGGTGGGTGGGTGGGGGCGGTGGGGGGGTTGTGTGGTGATTGGTGCACTTTGATATTTTTCTCTGGTGGTCCCAAGCAAAGGGACCACCAGAGAAGCGAGCAGCAAGCAGATCAGGCGCTGTTCACAGAACAACGTCTGATCTGCGATTTTCTGCCATATACAGCCTGCCAGCGCACGATCGGCGCTGGCAGGCTGTAGTCTAACTACATGCGGCGCGCCGATGGCGCGCATTGCGCATGTGCGGGCGCGTCCTCGCGTCATCTCGCGTCTCGCGAGATGACGCGCCGATGCGTCCGATCAGAGCTACAGGGCCGCCGCCAGGACGCAATCCTGCGTGCGGCGGTCCTGTAGCGGTTAAACACCCTTAATGACCAGGCCACTTTTTACAATTCCGCACTACACTACTTTACCCGTTTATTGTTCCGTCATGCAACTTACCACCCAAATGAATTTTACCTCCTTTTCTTCTCACTAATAGAGCTTTCATTTGGTGGTATTTCATTGTTGCTGACATTTAAACTTTTTTTGCTATTAATACAAATTTAATGACATTTTTGCAAAAAAATGACATTTTTCACTTTCTGTTGTAAAATTTTTCAAAAAAAACTACATTTCTATATAAATTTTTCTCTAAATTTATTGTTCTACATGTCTTTGATAAAAAAAAGTCCAATAAGTGTATATTTATTGGTTTGGGTAAAAGTTATAGCATTTACAAACTATGGTGCAAAAAAGTGAATTTCGGCATTTTGAAGCAGCTCTGACATTCTGAGCACCTGTCCTGTTTCTTCAGGTGCTATAATGTCAGGATAGTATAAATACCCCCCAAATGACACCATTTTAGATAGAAGACACCCCAAAGTATTCGCGGAGGGGCTTGGTGAGTTCATGTATCATTTCATTTTTTTTCACAAGTTAGCGGAAAATGACACTTTCTGAGAAAAAAAAAAGAACCAAAAAGAAATCTCAGACGGACTCACTATGCCCCTCAGTGAATACCTTGGGGTGTCTACTTTCCAAAATGGGGTCATTTGTGGGGTGTTTGTACTGTTCTGGCATTTTGGGCGGGGCTAAATTGTGAGCCGCCATGTAAAACCTAAAGGTACTCGTTGGAATTTGGGCCCCTATGCACCCAGGCTGCAAAAAGTGTCACTTATGTGGTATCGCCGTACTCAGGAGAAGTAGGGCAATGTGTTTTGGGGTGTATTTTTACATATACCCATGTTGGGTGAGAGAAATATCTCTGTAAACTGACAACTTTGTATAAAATTTTTTAAAAGTTGTCGTTTACAGAGATATTTTCACACACAGTATAGGTATATATAAAAATACACCCCAAAGCACTTGCCCTACTTCTCCTGATACGGCGATACCATGTGTGCTACTTTTGCAGCCTGGTGCAAAGAGCCCTAAAACCAATGAGTACCTTTAGGATTTCACAGGGCATTTTACGCATTTGGATTCCAGACTTCTTCTCACGCTTTAGGGGCCCCTAAAATGCCAGGGCAGTATAAATACCCCACATGTGACCCCATTTTGGAAAGAAGACACCCCAAGGTATTCCGTGAGGGGCATGGCGAGTTCATGTAAAATTTTATTTTTGTCACAAGTTAGTGGAATATGAGACTTTGTAAAAAACAAAATAAAAAAAAAAATATATCAATTTCCGCTAACTTGTGCCAAAAATAAAAATTCTGTGAACTCGCCATGCCCCTCACGGAATACCTTGGGGTGTCTTCTTTCCAAAATGGGGTCACATGTGGGGTATTTATACTGCCCTGGCATTTTAGGGGCCCTAAGCGTGAGAATCAAATGCGTAAAAATGGCCTGTGAAATCCTAAAGGTACTCATTGGTTTTAGGGCCCCTTTGCACCTTGGCTGCAAAAAGTGCCACTCATGTGGTATCGCCGTACTCAGGAGAAGTAGGGCAATGTGTTTTGGGGTGTATTTTTACATATACCCATGCTGCGTGTGAGAAATATTGCTGTAAACGACAACTTTTTACATTTTTTATTCAAAGTTGTCAATTTACAGAGATATTTCTCACACAAAGTATGGGTATATGTAAAATACACCCCAAAACACATTGCCCTACTTCTCCTGAGTACGGCGATACCACATGTGTGACACTTTTTGCAGCCAAGATAGCAAGGGGCCCTAAAACCAATGAGTACCTTTAGGAGGGCATTTTTACGCATTTTTCTTCTCACGCTTTAGGACCCCTAAAATGCCAGGGCAGTATAAATACCCCACATGTGACCCCATTGTGGAAAGAAGACACCCCAAGGTATTCTGTGAGGGGCATGGCGAGTTCACAGAAAAAAAAATTTGGCACAAGTTAGCGGAAATTGATTTTTTTTTTTTTTTTTACAGTCTCATATTTCACTAACTTGTGACAAAAATAAAATTTTGCATGAACTCACCATACCCCTCACGGAATACCTTGGGGTGTCTTCTTTCTAAATGGGGTCACATGTGGGGTTTTTGTACTGCCCTGGCATTTTAGGGTCTCCGTAATCATTACACGTATGGCCAGCATTAGGAGTTTCTGCGATTCTCCTTATATTGAGCATACGGGTAATGAGATTTTTCCCGTTCAGTCTCTGCGCTGAAAAGAAAAAAAAATGAGCGGCACAGATTTTTTCATTCGCATCAATCAATGTGGATGAAAAATCTCTGCTTAAAAATGTGCAAAAAAAAACAAACGGCACAGATTTCCTCATTCGCATCGATCAATGTGGATGAATAAATCTCTGCCAAAAATGTGCAAAAAAAAAGTAGTAAGGCCCCATTCACACGTCCGCAAAAATGTCCGCATCTATTCCGCAATTCTGCGGAATAGATGCGGACCATTCAGTGTGAATGGGGCTGGCGGTGATGCGGAGAGCACACTATGCGCTCGCCGCATCAGCATTTGCGAGCTGCGGCCGCAAACTTCCGGGTTTCGGCCCCCAAGCATCCGGCCGCAGCTCCGCAAAAGATAGAGCATGTCCTATTCTTGTCCGCAATTGCGGACAAGAAAAGAGCATTTTCTATATAGTTCTGGCAATGTGCGGATCCGCAAAAATGCGGAAAGCACATTGCTGGTGTCCGTGTTTTTGCGGATCCGTGGATCCATGGATCTGCAAAACACATACAGACGTCTGAATGAGCCTTACAGTGGGGTAATTAGTGTCAGGGGGTGACATGGGGTGATCAGGGGTTAATCAGGGCTTAATCAGGGGTTAATCAGTGACGGGGTGGGGGGTGGGGTGTGGATGGGTGGGGTGGGGGGTCTGTGTGGTGTTTTGGTGCACTTATAAAAGTTTCTTTGGTGGTCCCAAGCAAAAGGGACCACCAAAGGAACGATCAGCAAGCATATCAGACGCTGTTAACAAAACAGCGTCTGATATGCCATTTTTTTAACTTCTACAGCCTGCCAGCGCACGATCAGCGCTGGCAGGCTGTAGCTTACCTTGTCCCCGACGTGATCCTGTGAACGCGCGCACGCGTGCGTGCGCGTTCACAGGAAATCTCGCCTCTCGCGAGATGACGCGCAGGCGCGTCAAGGAGGAACAGACCGACCGCCCGCAGGACGCAATCCTGCGTGAGGCGGTCGGCAAGAGGTTAAAGCTTCCCATTCAATGGGAGATTCAGCACAGATTCTGCCCCCAAGATAGCATGCAGCTTCTTTTATCCACTTGGAAAACAAGGCAATTGCTGCTTACCATTGAAATGAATGGAAGGCTGTTTTAGGGCTCATACACACGACCGTTGGCTGTTTTGCGGTCCGCAAATTGCAGGTCTGCAAAACACGGATACCGGCCGTGTGCATTCCGCACTTTGTGGAGCAGAATGTCTGATCCCTAATAGAACAGCTGTATCCTTGTCTGTAATGCGGACAATAGGACATGTTCTATTATTTTGCGGATGTGATGTAACCGACGTTCGGCAGCGGACAGCACGCGGGGTTCTGTCCGCATCTATTGTGGCCCTACTGAAGTGAACAGGTCTGCATCCGACCCATAAAAACATGCGGATCGGATGCGGACCCAAACCACGTTCGTGTGCATGATCCCTTAAAGCATTTTTGGAGCTTATTTTGAGGCAGAAACGCTCCAAAATCAGCACCAGTCAGACAGTTTTCATAAATCCGCACCTATATCTTTTATTGGTCAGTATTCATTTTGGGGAGTGCTGGCGCAGGGCATATGTACCAATTGTGATTCTAATGCCAAAAGTGTGAACCTAACCTATATTAACGGGTGGGCATGAGGAAAAAAATGGATTAGAAGGTGGCAATTATGGGGTAGATTTATCAAAACTGCTGTAAAGGAAAAGTGGCTTTGTTGCCCATCAGGTAACCAATCAGGTTCCACCTTTCATTTTTCAGCGCTTCTTTGGAAAATGAAAGGTGATATCTGATTGGTTGCTATGATCACCTATGCCATCTTTCCTTTACACCAGTTAGGATAAAACTCCCCCAGTGTGTTTCCCATTGGCAGGTATCTCTCAGCCTCCAGGTAGGCTGGGTCAGTGTGGTGCATTGTGGGTACTATTATCGGCGCCTCACACCCGTGTACAGGTCAGGCAGCGCACACAGCACAGCGCCCACCGCACTGCAGTCCACGTAGCGTGTTCCGGTCACATGTGCACACACGGCCCCACAGGCAGACGCTTCCTGCTCCGGAGACATGGCAGCCAGGAGCCGGGCGTCACTGCTGTGCCTGCTGCTCGTCTCCTTCTTCATCCTCCTGTGCCTGAGGAGTCACCCGCTAGGTATCAGTCCGACTCGGCTGTGTGTCCTCTGCATGCTGTTAACCCTTTGTGCGCTCTTATTTCTCTGGATGAAGTGGCCTCTGTAGAACCAGTTGTCACACAGGGCTCTGTTCACACTGCTGTCTGAGCCACTGCCCACTGATATAAATGACCGCACAGACCATCAGAAAGAGGAGAACCTCGTGCTCCCCCATCCTATGAGGGCCCCCATTGTGGTATGGATGGAAGTCTGGACATAGCTGGGGCCTGATCCGATTCCGAGGCTTCCAGCAAGTTCAGCAATGATAGACGCATCATAATCATACACACAGGCATGCTGCAAGCTTAGTAGATGGTCTGTATTCAATTTAGGGTCTGCAGAAGAGGGTGGTATGTGCTTTTTGTGCATGTAGGCAAAAAAAACACACTGCTTGGCACTAAGGCTCGGCAATTAATTGAATTTGATTAATTTGCCCATTTTGTCGCTAGCGATGCCTTTTGTTGCTGAGTCGCCAAATCAAATTTAGCTAAATGGCGCCTGCAATGCTTCTGGTGGGTCAGCGGGAGGTAGGGTTGCCACCAGCCTGGCTTGGTTCACAACATTGACTTTTAAACCTTTGTGTTTCCTTAAGGAGTCCTGTTCCATGTACCCCACATCATGCCAGCCCAGGCCTCCTCTCCCGTCTTGCCCGCTAACATCAGGGAGCCATAAGTGACGCATAACGTCACAGGTCTGAGTGTATGACATCACCAAATGCTTGGTAATTGGGGGGTGCAGAACCTGACCTCATCCTGGTGTATGTGGAAACATTGTGTGTGTGGTTATTCCTCCTGCCAGCGCTATACACATAGTATGCAGTATTAGAGCATGCACCACAGTCCTCTTTATGTGCAAGTACCAGCATATGCGCTGCTGTAATACAGGAGATAGATGAAAATGAAAAAAAACTGGCATGGGCCCCAGCATACTTATACTGTCCCTTATACTATAATCAGTTCTCACCTCTCCTGTGTTCTCTCCTGTCCTTATACTATAAACATTAATAGTCAGGGTGTTCTAGTGGTGATAGATAATCAGTTCTCATCTCTTCTGTGGTCTCTCATGTCCTTATACTATGATAAGCACGGTGTTCTAGTGGTGATAGATAATCAGTTCTCATCTCTCCTGTGGTCTCTCATGTCCTTATACTATAAACAGTGATAAGCAGGATGTTCTAGTGGTGATAGATAATCGGTTCTCACCTCTCCTGTGTTCTCTCTTGTCCTTATACTATAAACAGTGATAAGCAGGGTGTTCTAGTGATGATAGATAATCAGTTCTCACCTCTCCCGTGTTCTCCCCTGTCCTTATACTATAACCAGTGATAAGCAGGGTGTTCTAGTGGTGATAGATAATCAGTTCTCATCTCTCCTGTGGTCTCTCATGTCCTTATACTATAAACAGTGATAAGCAGGATGTTCTAGTGGTGATAGATAATCAGTTCTCACCTCTCCTGTGTTCTCTCTTGTCCTTATACTATAAACAGTGATAAGCAGGGTGTTCTATCGGTGATAGATAATCAGTTCTTACCTCTCCTGTGTTCTCTCCTGTCCTTATACTATAACCAGTGATAAGCAGGGTGTTCTAGTGGTGATAGATAATCAGTTCTCATCTCTCCTGTGATCTCTCATGTCCTTATACTATAATCAGTGATAAGCAGGGTGTTCTAGTGGTGATAGATAATCAGTTCTCACCTCTCCTGTGTTCTCTCCTGTCCTTATACTATAAACAGTGATAAGCAGGGTGTTCTAGTGGTGATAGATAATCAGTTCTCACCTCTCCTGTGTTCTCTCCTGTCCTTATACTATAATCAGTGATAAGCAGGATGTTCTAGTGGTGATAGATAATCAGTTCTCACCTCTCCTGTGTTCTCTCCTGTCCTTATACTATAAACAGTGATAAGCAGGGTGTTCTAGTGGTGATAGATAATCAGTTCTCACCTCTCCTGTGTTCTCTCCTGTCCTTATACTATAATCAGTGATAAGCAGGGTGTTCTAGTGGTGATAGATAATCAGTTCTCACCTCTCCTGTGTTCTCTCCTGTCCTTATACTATAAACAGTGATAAGAAGGGTGTTCTAGTGGTGATAGATAATCAGTTCTCACCTCTCCTGTGTTCTCTCCTGTCCTTATACTATAATCAGTGATAAGCAGGGTGCTCTAGTGGTGATAGATAATCAGTTCTCACCTCTCCTGTGTTCTCTCCTGTCCTTATACTATAAACAGTGATAAGCAGGGTGTTCTAGTGGTGATAGATAATCACTTCTCATCTCTCATGTGTTCTCTCCTGTCCTTATACTATAAACTGTGATAAGCAGGGTGTTCTAGTGGTGATAGATAATCAGTTCTCATCTCTCCTGTGTTCTCTCCTGTCCTTATACTATAATCAGTGATAAGCAGGGTGTTGTAGTGGTGATAGATAATCAGTTCTCACCTCTCCTGTGTTCTCTCCTGTCCTTATACTATAAACAGTGATAAGCAGGGTGTTCTAGTGGGGATAGATAATCAGTTCTCACCTCTTCTGTATTCTCTCCTATCCCTTATACTATAATCAGTAATAAGCAGGGTGTTCTAGTGGTGATAGATAATCAGTTCTCATCTCTCCTGTGTTCTCTCCTGTCCTTATACTATAATCAGTAATAAGCAGGGTGTTCTAGTGGTGATAGATAATCAGTTCTCACCTCTCCTGTGTTCTCTCCTGTCCTTATACTATAAACAGTGATAAGCAGGATGTTCTAGTGATAGTAGATAATCAGTTCCCACCTCTCCTGTATTCTCTCCTGTCCTTATACTATAATCAGTGATAAGCAGGGTGTTCTAGTAGTGATATATAATCAGTTCTCACCTCTCCTGTGTTCTCTCCTATCCCTTATACTATAATCAGTGATAAGCAGGATGTTCTAGTGGTGATAGATAATCAGTTCTCACCTCTCCTGTCCCTTATACTATAATCAGTGATAAGCAGGATGTTCTAGTGGTGATAGATAATCAGTTCTCACCTCTCCTGTGTTCTCTCCTGTCCTTATACTATAATCAGTGATAAGCAGGGTGTTCTAGTGGTGATAGATAATCAGTTCTCACCTCTCCAGTGTTCTCCCCTGTCCTTATACTATAATCAGTGATAAGCAGGATGTTCTAGTGATGATAGATAATCAGTTCTCACCTCTCCTGTGTTCTCTCCTGTCCTTATACTATAATCAGTGATAAGCAGGGTGTTCTAGTGGTGATAGATAATCAGTTCTGACCTCTCCAGTGTTCTCCTCTGTCCTTATACTATAAACAGTGATAAGCAGGGTGTTCTAGTGGTGATAGATAATCAGTTCTCAACTCTCCTGTGTTCTCTCCTGTCCTTATACTATAAACAGTGATAAGCAGGATGTTCTAGTGGTGATAGATAATCAGTTCTCTCCTCTTCTGTGTTCTCTCCTGTCCTTATACTATAAACTGTGATAAGCAGGATGTTCTAGTGGTGATAGATAATCAGTTCTCACCTCTCCTGTGTTCTCTCCTGTCCCTTATACTATAATCAGTGATAAGCAGGGTGTTCTAGTGGTGATAGATAATCAGTTCTGACCTCTCCTGTGTTCTCTTCTGTCCTTATACTATAAACAGTGATAAGCAGGGTGTTCTAGTGGTGATAGATAATCAGTTCTCAACTCTCCTGTGTTCTCTCCTGTCCTTATACTATAAACAGTGATAAGCAGGATGTTCTAGTGGTGATAGATAATCAGTTCTCACCTCTTCTGTGTTCTCTCCTGTCCCTTATACTATAATCAGTGATAAGCAGGGTGTTCTAGTGGTGATAGATAATCAGTTTTCACCTCTCCTGTGTTCTCTCCTGTCCTTATACTATAATCAGTGATAAGCAGGATATTCTAGTGGTGAAAGATAATCAGTTCTCACCTCTCCTGTGTTCTCTCCTGTCCCTTATACTATAAACAGTGATAAGCAGGGTGCTCTAGTGGTGATAGATAATCAGTTCTCACCTCTCCTGTGTTCTCTCCTGTCCTTATACTATAAACTGTGATAAGCAGGGTGTTCTAGTGGTGATAGATAATCAGTTCTCACCTCTCCTGTGTTCTCTCCTGTCCTTATACTATAAACAGTGATAAGCAGGGTGTTCTAGTGGTGATAGATAATCAGTTCTCATCTCTCCTGTGTTCTCTCCTGTCCTTATACTATAATCAGTGATAAGCAGGGTGTTCTAGTGGTGATAGATAATCAGTTCTCACCTCTCCTGTGTTCTCTCCTGTCCTTATACTATAAACAGTGATAAGCAGGATGTTCTAGTGATGAGTAGATAATCAGTTCTCACCTCTCCTGTATTCTCTCCTGTCCTTATACTATAATCAGTGATAAGCAGGGTGTTCTAGTAGTGATAGATAATCAGTTCTCACCTCTCCTGTGTTCTCTCCTGTCCCTTATACTATAATCAGTGATAAGCAGGGTGTTCTAGTGGTGATAGATAATCAGTTCTCACCTCTCCTGTGTTCTCTCCTGTCCTTATACTATAATCAGTGATAAGCAGGGTGTTCTAGTGGTGATAGATAATCAGTTCTCACCTCTCCTGTGTTCTCTCCTGTCCTTATACTATAAACAGTGATAAGCAGGGTGTTCTAGTGGTGATAGATAATCAGTTCTCACCTCTCCTGTGTTCTCTCCTGTCCTTATACTATAAACAGTGATAAGCAGGGTGTTCTAGTGGTGATAGATAATCAGTTCTCACCTCTCCTGTGTTCTCTCCTGTCCTTATACTATAAACAGTGATAAGCAGGGTGTTCTAGTGGTGATAGATAATCAGTTCTCACCTCTCCTGTGTTCTCTCCTGTCCTTATACTATAATCAGTGATAAGCAGGGTGTTCTAGTGGTGATAGATAATCAGTTCTCACCTCTCCTGTGTTCTCTCCTGTCCTTATACTATAATCAGTGATAAGCAGGATGTTCTAGTGGTGATAGATAATCAGTTCTCACCTCTCCTGTGTTCTCTCCTGTCCTTATACTATAAACAGTGATAAGCAGGGTGTTCTAGTGGTGATAGATAATCAGTTCTCACCTCTCCTGTGTTCTCTCCTGTCCTTATACTATAATCAGTGATAAGCAGGGTGTTCTAGTGGTGATAGATAATCAGTTCTCACCTCTCCTGTGTTCTCTCTGTCCTTATACTATAAATAGTGATAAGCAGGGTGTTCTAGTGGTGATAGATAATCAGTTCTCACCTCTCCTGTATTCTCTCCTGTCCTTATACTATAATCAGTGATAAGCAGGGTGTTCTAGTGGTGATAGATAATCAGTTCTCACCTCTCCTGTGTTCTCTCCTGTCCTTATACTATAAACAGTGATAAGCAGGGTGTTCTAGTGGTGATAGATAATCAGTTCTCACCTCTCCTGTGTTCTCTCCTGTCCTTATATTATAATCAGTGATAAGCAGGGTGTTCTAGTGGTTATAGATAATCAGTTCTCACCTCTCCTGTATTCTCTCCTGTCCTTATACTATAATCAGTGATAAGCAGGGTGTTCTAGCGGTGATAGATAATCAGTTCTCACCTCTCCTGTGTTCTCTCCTGTTCTTACACCATAATCAGTGATAAGCAGGGTGTTCTAGTGGTGATAGATAATCAGTTCTCACCTCTCCTGAGTTCTCTCCTGTCCTTATACTATAAACAGTGATAAGCAGGGTGTTCTAGTGGTGATAGATAATCAGTTCTCACCTCTCCTGTGTTCTCCCTGTCCCTTATACTATAATCAGTGATAACCAGGGTGCTCTAGTGGTTATAATCAGTTCTCACCTCTCCTGTGTTCTCCCTGTCCCTTATACTATAATCAGTGATAAGCAGGGTGCTCTAGTGGTGATAGATAATCAGTTCTCACCTCTCTGTGTTCTCTCCTGTCCTTATACTATAAACAGTGATAAGCAGGGTGCTCTAGTGATGATAGATAATCAGTTCTCACCTCTCCTGTCCCTTATACTATAAACTGTGATAAGCAGGATATTCTAGTGGTGATAGATAATCAGTTCTCACCTCTTCTGTGTTCTCCTCTGTCCTTATACTATAATCAGTAATAAGCAGGGTGGTCTAGTGGTGATAGATAATCAGTTCTCACCTCTCCTGTCCCTTATACTATAATCAGTAATAAGCAGGGTGCTCTAGTGGTGATAGATAATCAGTTCTCACCTCTTCTGTGTTCTCTCCTGTCCTTATAATATAAACAGTGGTAAGCAGGATGTTCTAGTGATGATAGATAATCAATTCTCACCTCTCCCGTGTTCTCTCCTATCCTTATACTATAAACAGTGATAAGCACGGTGTTCTAGTGGTGATAGATAATCAGTTCTCACCTCTCCTGTTTTCTCTCCTGTCCTTATACTATAATCAGTGATAAGCAGGGTGTTCTAGTGGTGATAGATAATCAGTTCTCACCTCTCCTGTGTTCTCTCCTGTCCTTATACTATAATCAGTGATAAGCAGGGTGTTCTAGTGGTTATAGATAATCAGTTCTCACTTCTGTGTTCTCCCCTGTCCTTATACTATAGTCAGTGATAGTCAGGGTTCTCTAGTGGTGATAGATAATCAGTTCTCACCTCTCCTGTGTTCTCTCCTGTCCATTATACCAGGGCTCGACAAATCCCTGGCGCCTGGTCGCCATGGCGACCAGGAATTTGGTCCTGGCGCCTAGGTATTTGTCAGCCCGTTCTCTCAGGTGGCCGGGCGCAGGGCCGGCGCGGACTAGGAGCGCCGGCCCCCTTCATGCTGCAGCCGCCCGGCAGCTCTATATAGAGCCTCAGGCGGCTGCAGCACTGCCTGGGCTGGCGCGCCCAAGAGGAGAGAGCTGACAGGAGGGAACGCTCAGCGCTCCCTCCTGTCAGTTCCTCATTGTAGCATGGCCCAGCCCTGTATGGTCCGCTGGTACAGGGAGCATCTGTCTCCGTGCCCGGCCGGACTGACAAGAAGTGCGCACACAGTGTGCACTTCCTGTCAGTCCGCCCGGGTACAGGAAACTAAAGCTCCTGTACCCATGGGACCATACAGAGCTCGGCCACGCTACACTAGAGGCAGGGGAGGAAGGGGGAGAGAAAGAGACTGACAAGGGGGGAGAGTGAATGACTAGAGAGGGGAAAGAGAATGACAAGGGGGGAAGGTGATGACAAGGGAGGGAAAGTGAATGACAAGGGGGAAAGATAATGACAAGAGGGGGAAAGAGATTGACAAGACAAGGGGGAGAGAATGACAAGGGGGAAAGTGAATGACAAGAGGGGAAAGAGCTGGGCGTTGTAGTGATGCGGGGACTGCAGAGGCTGAGCGCCAGCTGGGGTTGTAGTGCTCAGTAAAATGTCATGGTGCCCACTGTGTTTGTGCCTCCGGACCCTCTGCCCTCCCTCCGGACCCCTCTGCCCTCCCCTCCGGCCCCTCTGCCCTCCCTCCGGACCCCTCTGCCCTCCCCTCCGGACCCTCTGCCCTCTCCTCCGGACCCTCTGCCCTCTCCTCCGGACCCCTCTGCCCTCTCCTCCGGACCCCTCTGCCCTCCCCTCCGGACCCTGTAATCCTTGTAAGGGTTTCCACATGTCATGGTGACCGCAAGTGGCGATCACTTAGACCAGGCATCTCAAACTGCGGCCCTCCAGCTGTTGCAAAACTACAGCTCCCAGCATGCCTGAACAGCCTACAGGTATCAGCCTACAGCAGGGCATTGTGGGAGTTGTAGTTTTACAACAGCTGGAGGGCCGCAGTTTGAGGATGCCTGACTTAGACGCTGGCAGCATCTGACGTGTCATATAACCTATTGAAGAGGGGGAAGCATTATGGGGGGCCCTATATACTCGCACATTATGGGGGGCACTATGGAGAACAGGGGAAGGAACACTATGGAGGCATCTACTGGGGGCCCTATGTACTGACATGCATTATTGGGGGGCTGCATGGAGAAGTGGGGGGGGGAGCACTATGGGGGCATCTATTGGGGGCTTTATGACACGGCTCCGCCTGGCTCCTAACTTTTTTAGCTGGCTCCTAGATTCCAAGGAAATTTGTCAAGCCCTGCATTATACTATAAACAGTGATAATCAGGGTGTTCTAGTGGTGATAGATAATCAGTTCTCACCTCTTCTGTGTTCTCTCCTGTCCTTATACTATAATCAGTGATAAGCAGGATGCTCTAGTGGTGATAGAGAATCAGTTCTCACCTCTCCTGTGTTCTCTCCTGTCCCTTATACTATAAATAGTGATAAGCAGGGTGTTCTAGTGGTGATAGATAATCAGTTTTCCCCTCTCCTGTGTTCTCTCCTGTCTTTATACTATAAACAGTGATAAGCAGGATGTTCTAGTGGTGATAGATAATCAGTTCTCACCTCTTCTGTGTTCTCCCTGTCCCTTATACTATAATCAGTAATAAGCAGGGTGTTCTAGTGGTGATAGATAATCAGTTCTCACCTCTCCTGTGTTCTCTCCTGTCCTTATACTATAATCAGTGATAAGCAGGGTGTTCTAGTGGTGATAGATAATCAGTTCTCATCTTTCCTGTCTTCTCTCCTGTCATACTATAAACAGTGATAAGCAGGGTGTTCTAGTGGTGATAGATAATCAAGCTCCCTCCTGTCAGTTCCTCATTGTAGCGTGGCCGAGCCTACCGTGGTCCGCGGTACAGGAGCATCTGTCTCCTGTACCCGGCCGGACCGACTGGAGGTGTGTACACAGTGTGCGCTTCCTGTCAGTCCGCCCGGGTACAGGAAACTAAAGCTCCTGTACCCGTGGAGCATAAAGTGCTCGGCCACGCTACATTACAGGCGGGGGGAGAATGACAAGATGGGGAAAGACAATAACAAGGGAGGGAGATAATGACAAGGGGGGGGGGGAGTGAATGACAAGGGGGGAAAGATAATGACAAGGGGGGGGAGTGAATGACAAGAGGGGGAAAGATCATGACAAGGGTGGAGAGTGAATGACAAGAGGGGGAAAGAGCTGGGCGTTGTAGTGATGCGGGGACTGAGCACCAGCTGGGGGTTGTAGTGCTCAGTAAAATGTCATGGTGCCCGCTGTGTTTGTGCCCTGTGGACCCCTCTGCCCTCTCCTGCGGACCCCTCTGCCCTCCCCTCCGGACCCCTCTGCCCTCTCCTCCGGACCCCTCTGCCCTCTCCTCCGGACCCCTCTGCCCTCTCCTCCGGACCCCTCTGCCCTCTCCTCCGGACCCCTCTGCCCTCCCCTGCGGACCCCTCTGCCCTCCCCTGCGGACCCCCTCTGCCCTCCCCTGCGGACCCCCTCTGCCCTCTCCTCCAGACCCCTCTGCCCTCCCCTCCGGACCCTGTAATCCTTGTAAGGGTTTTCACATGTCATGGCGGACGCAAGGGGCGATCACTTGGACGCTGGCAGCATCTGACGTGTCATATAACCTATTGAAGAGGGGAAGCATTATGGGAGGCCCTATATACTCGCACATTATGGGGGGCACTATGGAGAACAGGGGAAGGAATACTATGGGGGCATCTACTGGGGGCCCTATGTACTGGCATGCATTATTGGGGGGCTCTATGGAGAAGTGGAGGGGGGGAGCACTATGGGGGCATCTATTGGGGGCTTTATGACGTAGCTCTGCCTGGCTCCTAACTTTTTTAGCTGGCTCCTAGATTCCAAGGAAATTTGTCAAGCCCTGCCTTATACTATAAACAGTGATAAGCAGGATGTTCTAGTGGTGATAATCAGTTCTCACCTCTCATGTCCTTATACTATAAACAGAGATAAGCAGGATATTCTAGTGGTGATAGATAATCAGTTCTCATCTCTCCTGTGTTCTCTCATGTCCTTATACTATAACCAGTGATATACAGGGTGTTCTAGTGGTGATAGATAATCAGTTCTGACCTCTCCTGTCTTCTCTCATTTCCTTATACTATAAGCAGTGATAAGCAGGGTGTTCTAGTGGTGATAGATAATCAGTTCTCACCTCTCCCGTGTTCTATCCTGTTCCTTATAATATAAACAGTGATAGTCAGGGTGTTCTATTGGTGATAGATAACCAGTTATCCCCTCTCTTGTCTTTATACCATAATCAGTGATAAGCAGGGTGTTCTAGTGGTGATAGATAATCGGTTCTCACCTCTCCTGTGTTCTCTCCTGTCCTTATACTATAACCAGTGATAAGCAGGGTGTTCTAGTGGTTATAGAGAATCAGTTCTCACCTCTCCTGTGTTCTCTCCTGTCCTTATACTATAAACAGTGGTAAGCAGGGTGTTCTAGTGGTGAGAGATAATCAGTTCTCACCTCTCCTGTGTTCTCTCCTGTCCTTATACTATAATCAGTAATAAGCAGGGTGTTCTAGTGGTGATAGATAATCAGTTCTCACCTCTCCTGTGTTCTCCCCTGTCCTTATACTATAATCAGTGATAATCAGGGTGTTCTAGTGGTGATAGATAATCAGTTCTCTCCTCTACTATGTTCTCTCCTTTGTACTTATAAACAGTGATAAGCAGGGTGTTCTAGTGGTGATAGATAATCAGTTCTCACCTCTCCAGTGTTCTCTCCTGTCCTTATACTATAACCAGTGATAAGCAGGGTGTTCTAGTGGTGATAGATAATCAGTTCTCACCTCTCCAGTGTTCTCTCCTGTCCTTATACTATAAATAGTGATAAGCAGGGTGTTCTAGAGGTGATAGATAATCAGTTCTCACCTCTCCTGTGTTCTCTTCTGTCCTTATACTATAATCAGTGATAAGCAGGATGTTCTAGAGGTGATAGATAATCAGTTCTCACCTCTTCTGTGTTCTCTCCTGTCCTTATACTATAAACTGTGATAAGCAGTGTGTTCTAGTGCTGATAGATAATCAGTTCTCACCTCTCCAGTGTTCTCTCCTGTCCTTATACTATAACCAGTGATAAGCAGGGTGTTCTAGTGGTGATAGGTAATCAGTTCTCACCTCTCCTGTGTTCTCTCCTGTCCTTATACTATAAATAGTGATAAGCAGGGTGTTCTAGAGGTGATAGATAATCAGTTCTCACCTCTCCTGTGTTCTCTTCTGTCCTTATACTATAATCAGTGATAAGCAGGATATTCTAGTGGTGATAGATAATCGTCTCTCACCTCTTCTGTGTTCTCTCCTGTCCTTATACTATAAACTGTGATAAGCAGTGTGTTCTAGTGCTGATAGATAATCAGGTCTCACCTCTCCTGTGTTCTCTCCTGTCCTTATACTATAATCAGTGATAAGCAGGATGTTCTAGTGATGATAGATAATCAGTTCTCACCTCTCCTGTGCTCTCTCCTGCCCCTTATACTATAATCAGTAATAAGCAGGGTGTTCTAGTGGTGATAGATAATCAGTTCTCCCCTCTCCTGTGTTCTCTCCTGTCCTTATACTATAAACAGTGATAACCAGGGTGCTCTAGTGGTGATAATCAGTTCTCATCTCTCCTGTGTTCTCTCCTGTCACTTATACTATAATCAGTGATAAGCAGGGTGTTCTAGTGATGATAGATAATCAGTTCTCACCTCTCCTGTGTTCTCTCCTGTCCTTATACTATACACGGTGATAAGCAGGGTGTTCTAGTGGTGATAGATAATCGGTTCTCACCTCTCCTGTGTTCTCTCTTGTCCTTATACTATAAACAGTGATAAGCAGGGTGTTCTATCGGTGATAGATAATCAGTTCTCACCTCTCCTGTGTTCTCTCCTGTCCTTATACTATAAACAGTGGTAAGCAGGATGTTCTAGTGGTGATAGATAATCAGTTCTCACCTCTCCTGTGTTCTCTCCTGTCCTTATACTATAAACAGTGATAAGCAGGGTGTTCTAGTGGTGATAGATAATCAGTTCTCACCTCTCCTGTGTTCTCTCCTGTCCTTATACTATAATCAGTGATAAGCAGGGTGTTCTAGTGGTAATAGATGATCAGTTCTCACCTTTCCTGTCCTTATACTATAAACAGTAATAAGCAGGGTGTTCTAGTGGTGATAGATAATCGTCTCTCACCTCTTCTGTGTTCTCTCCTGACCTTATACTATAATCAGTGATAAGCAGGATGTTCTAGTGGTGATAGATAATCAGTTCTCACCTCTCCTGTGCTCTCTCCTGCCCCTTATACTATAATCAGTAATAAGCAGGGTGTTCTAGTGGTGATAGATAATCAGTTCTCCCCTCTCCTGTGTTCTCTCCTGTCCTTATACTATAAACAGTGATAACCAGGGTGCTCTAGTGGTGATAATCAGTTCTCATCTCTCCTGTGTTCTCTCCTGTCCCTTATACTATAATCAGTGATAAGCAGGGTGTTCTAGTGGTGATAGATAATCAGTTCTCACCTCTCCTGTGTTCTCTCCTGTCCTTATACTATAAACAGTGATAAGCAGGGTGCTCTAGTGGTGATAGATAATCAGTTCTCATCTCTCCTGTGTTCTCTCCTGTCCTTATACTATAAACAGTGATAAGCAGGGTGTTCTAGTGGTGATAGATAATCAGTTCTCACCTCTTCTGTGTTCTCTCCTGTCCCTTATACTATAAATAGTGATAAGCGGGGTGTTCTAGTGGTGATAGATAATCAGTTCTCACCTCTCCTGTGTTCTCTCCTGTCCTTATACTATAAACAGTGATAAGCAGGGTGTTCTAGTGGTGATAGATAATCAGTTCTCACCTCTCCTGTGTTCTCTCCCTGTCCTTATACTATAAACAGTGATAAGCAGGGTGTTCTAGTGGTGATAGATAATCAGTTCTCACCTCTCCTGTGTTCTCTCCTGTCCTTATACTATAAACAGTGATAAGCAGGGTGTTCTAGTGGTGATAGATAATCAGTTCTCACCTCTCCTGTGTTCTCTCCTGTCCTTATACTATAAACAGTGATAAGCAGGGTGTTCTAGTGGTGATAGATAATCAGTTCTCACCTCTCCTGTGTTCTCTCCTGTCCTTATACTATAATCAGTGATAAGCAGGGTGTTCTAGTGGTGATAGATAATCAGTTCTCACCTCTCCTGTGTTCTCTCCTGTCCTTATACTATAAACAGTGATAAGCAGGGTGTTCTAGTGGTGATAGATAATCAGTTCTCACCTCTCCTGTATTCTCTCCTGTCCTTATACTATAAACAGTGATAAGCAGGGTGTTCTAGTGGTGATAGATAATCAGTTCTCACCTCTCCTGTGTTCTCTCCTGTCCTTATACTATAAACTGTGATAAGCAGGGTGTTCTAGTGGTGATAGATAATCAGGTCTCACCTCTCCTGTGTTCTCTCCTGTCCTTATACTATAATCAGTGATAAGCAGGATGTTCTAGTGGTGATAGATAATCAGTTCTCACCTCTCCTGTGTTCTCTCCTGTCCCTTATACTATAATCAGTGATAAGCAGGGTGTTCTAGTGGTGATAGATAATCAGTTCTCACCTCTCCTGTGTTCTCTCCTGTCCTTATACTATAAACAGTGATAAGCAGGGTGTTCTAGTGGTGATAGATAATCAGTTCTCATCTCTCCTGTGTTCTCTCCTGTCCTTATACTATAATCAGTGATAAGCAGGGTGTTCTAGTGATGATAGATAATCAGTTCTCACCTCTCCTGTGTTCTCTCCTGTCCTTATACTATAAACAGTGATAAGCAGGGTGTTCTAGTGGTGATAGATAATCAGTTCTCACCTCTCCTGTGTTCTCTCCTGTCCTTATACTATAAACAGTGATAAGCAGGGTGTTCTAGTGGTGATAGATAATCAGTTCTCACCTCTTCTGTGTTCTCTCCTGTCCCTTATACTATAAATCAGTGATAAGCAGGGTGTTCTAGTGGTGATAGATAATCAGTTCTCACCTCTTCTGTGTTCTCTCCTGTCCTTATACTATAATCAGTGATAAGCAGGGTGTTCTAGTGGTGATAGATAATCAGTTCTCACCTCTTCTGTGTTCTCTCCTGTCCTTATACTATAAACAGTGATAAGCAGGGTGTTCTAGTGGTGATAGATAATCAGTTCTCACCTCTTCTGTGTTCTCTCCTGTCCTTATACTATAAACAGTGATAAGCAGGGTGTTCTAGTGGTGATAGATAATCAGTTCTCACCTCTCCTGTGTTTCTCTCCTGTCCTTATACTATAATCAGTGATAAGCAGGGTGTTCTAGTGGTGATAGATAATCAGTTCTCACCTCTCCTGTGTTCTCTCCTGTCCTTATACTATAAACAGTGATAAGCAGGGTGTTCTAGTGGTGATAGATAATCAGTTCTCACCTCTCCTGTGTTCTCTCCTGTCCTTATACTATAAACAGTGATAAGCAGGGTGTTCTAGTGGTGATAGATAATCAGTTCTCACCTCTCCTGTGTTCTCTCCTGTCCTTATACTATAAACAGTGATAAGCAGGGTGTTCTAGTGGTGATAGATAATCAGTTCTCACCTCTCCTGTGTTCTCTCCTGTCCTTATACTATAAACAGTGATAAGCAGGGTGTTCTAGTGGTGATAGATAATCAGTTCTCACCTCTCCTGTGTTCTCTCCTGTCCTTATACTATAAACAGTGATAAGCAGGGTGTTCTAGTGGTGATAGATAATCAGTTCTCACCTCACCTGTGTTCTCTCCTGTCCTTATACTATAATCAGTGATAAGCAGGGTGTTCTAGTGGTGATAGATAATCAGTTCTCACCTCTTCTGTGTTCTCTCCTGTCCTTATACTATAAACAGTGATAAGCAGGATGTTCTAGTGGTGATAATCAGTTCTCACCTCTCCTGTGTTCTCTCCTGTCCTTATACTATAATCAGTGATAGGCAGAGTGTTCTAGTGGTGATAGATAATCAGTTCTCACCTCTTCTGTGTTCTCTCCTGTCCCTTATACTATAAATAGTGATAAGCAGGATGTTCTAGTGGTGATAGATAATCAGTTCTCACCTCTTCTGTGTTCTCTCCTGTCCTTATACTATAATCAGTGATAAGCAGGATGTTCTAGTGGTAATAGATAATCAGTTCTCACCTCTTCTGTGTTCTCTCCTGTCCTTATACTATAATCAGTGATAGGCAGAGTGTTCTAGTGGTGATAGATAATCAGTTCTCACCTCTTCTGTGTTCTCTCCTGTCCCTTATACTATAAATAGTGATAAGCGGGGTGTTCTAGTGGTGATAGATAATCAGTTCTCACCTCTTCTGTGTTCTCTCCTGTCCTTATACTATAATCAGTGATAGGCAGGGTGTTCTAGTGGTGATAATCAGTTCTCATCTCTCCTGTGTTCTCTCCTGTCCTTATACTATAAACAGTGATAAGCAGGGTGTTCTAGTGGTGATAGATAATCAGTTCTCACCTCTCCTGTGTCTCTCATGTCCTTATACTATAAACTGTGATAAGCAGGGAATTCTAGTGGTGATAGATAATCAGTTCTCACCTCTCCTGTGTTCTCTCCTGTCCTTATACTATAATCAGTGATAAGCAGGGTGTTCTACTGGTGATAGATAATCAGTTCTCACCTCTCCTGTGTTCTCTCCTGTCCTTATACTATATACAGTTATAATCAGGGTGTTCTCGTGGTGATAGATAATCAGTTCTCACCTCTCCTGTGTTCTCTCCTGTCCTTATACTGTAAACAGTGATAAGCAGGGTGTTCTAGTGGTGATAGATAATCAGTTTTCCCCTCTCCTATGTTCTCTCCTGTCCTTATACTATAATCAGTGATAAGCAGGGTGTTCTAGTGGTGATAGATAATCAGTTCTCACCTCTCCTGTGTTCTCTCCTGTCCTTATACTATAAACAGTGATAAGCAGGGTGTTCTAGTGGTGATAGATAATCAGTTCTCACCTCTTCTGTGTTCTCTCCTGTCCTTATACTATAAACAGTGATAAGCAGGATGTTCTAGTGGTGATAATCAGTTCTCACCTCTCCTGTGTTCTCTCCTGTCCTTATACTATAAACAGTGATAAGCAGGGTGTTCTAGTGGTGATAGATAATCAGTTCTCACCTCTTCTGTGTTCTCTCCTGTCCTTATACTATAAACAGTGATAAGCAGGGTGTTCTAGTGGTGATAGATAATCAGTTCTCACCTCTCCTGTGTTCTCTCCTGTCCTTATACTATAAACAGTGATAAGCAGGGTGTTCTAGTGGTGATAGATAATCAGTTCTCACCTCTCCTGTGTTCTCTCCTGTCCTTATACTATAATCAGTGATAAGCAGGGTGTTCTAGTGATGATAGATAATCAGTTCTCACCTCTCCTGTGTTCTCTCCTGTCCTTATACTATAAACAGTGATAAGCAGGGTGTTCTAGTGGTGATAGATAATCAGTTCTCACCTCTCCTGTGTTCTCTCCTGTCCTTATACTATAAACAGTGATAAGCAGGGTGTTCTAGCGGTGATAGATAATCAGTTCTAACCTCTCCTGTGTTCTCTCCTGTCCTTATACTATATACAGTGATAAGCAGGATATTCTAGTGGTGATAGATAATCGTCTCTCACCTCTCCTGTGTTCTCCCCGTCCTTATACTATAATCAGTGATAAGCAGGGTGTTCTGGTGGTGATAATCAGTTCTCACCTCTTCTGTATTCTCTCCTGTCCTTATACTATAATCAGTAATAAGCAGGGTGTTCTAGCGGTGATAGATAATCAGTTCTAACCTCTCCTGTGTTCTCTCCTGTCCTTATACTATATACAGTGATAAGCAGGGTGTTCTAGTGATGATAGATAATCAGTTCTCACCTCTCCTGTGTTCTCTCCTGTCCTTATACTATAAACAGTGATAAGCAGGGTGTTCTAGTGGCGATATATAATCAGTTCTCACCTCTCCAGTGTTCTCTCCTGTCCTTATACTATAATCAGTGATAAGCGGGATATTCTAGTGGTGATAGATAATCGTCTCTCACCTCTCCTGTGTTCTCTCCTGTCCTTATACTATATACAGTGATAAGCAGGATATTCTAGTGGTGATAGATATTCGTCTCTCACCTCTCCTGTGTTCTCCCCTGTCCTTATACTATAATCAGTGATAAGCAGGATGTTCTAGTGATAGTAGATAATCAGTTCTCACCTCTCCTGTGTTCTCGCCTGTCCTTATACTATAATCAGTGATAAGCAGGGTGTTCTAGTGGTGATAGATAATCAGTTCTCATCTCTCCTGTGTTCTCTCCTGTACTTATACTATAAGTACAGGAGAGAACACTATATGCAGGGTGTTCTAGTGGCGATATATATTCAGTTCTCTTCCTCTCCAGTGTTCTCTCCTGTCCTTATACTATAATCAGTGATAAGCAGGATATTCTAGTGGTGATAGATAATCAGTCTCTCACCTCTCCTGTGTTCTCTCCTGTCCTTATACTATATACAGTGATAAGCAGGATATTCTAGTGGTGATAGATAATCGTCTCTCACCTCTCCTGTGTTCTCCCCTGTCCTTATACTATAATCAGTGATAAGCAGGGTGTTCTGGTGGTGATAATCAGTTCTCACCTCTTCTGTGTTCTCTCCTGTCCTTATACTATAAACAGTGATAATCAGGGTGTTCTCGTGGTGATAGATAATCAGTTCTCACCTCTTCTGTGTTCTCTCCTGTCCTTATACTATAATCAGTGATAAGCAGGGTGTTCTGGTGGTGATAATCAGTTCTCACCTCTTCTGTGTTCTCTCCTGTCCTTATACTATAAATAGTGATAAGCAGGATGTTCTAGTGGTGATAGATAATCAGTTCTCACCTCTCCTGTGTTCTCTCCTGTCCTTATACTATAATCAGTGATAAGCAGGATGTTCTAGTGATGATAGATAATCAGTTCTCACCTCTCCTGTGTTCTCTCCTGTCCTTATACTATAATTAGTGATAGGCAGAGTGTTCTAGTGGTGATAGATAATCAGTTCTCACCTCTTCTGTGTTCTCTCCTGTCCCTTATACTATAAATAGTGATAAGCAGGGTGTTCTAGTGGTGATAGATAATCAGTTCTCTCCTCTCCTGTGTTCTCTCCTGTCCTTATACTATAAACAGTGATAAGCAGGGTGTTCTCGTGGTGATAGATAATCAGTTCTCACCTCTTCTGTGTTCTCTCCTGTCCTTATACTATAATCAGTGATAGGCAGAGTGTTCTAGTGGTGATAGATAATCAGTTCTCACCTCTTCTGTGTTCTCTCCTGTCCCTTATACTATAAATAGTGATAAGCAGGATGTTCTAGTGGTGATAGATAATCAGTTCTCACCTCTCCTGCATTCTCTCCTGTCCTTATACTATAAACAGTAATAAGCAGGGTGTTCTAGTGGTGATAGATAATCAGTTCTCACCTCTCCTGTGTTCTCTCCTGTCCTTATACTATAAACAGTGATAATCAGGGTGTTCTCGTGGTGATAGATAATCAGTTCTCATCTCTCCTGTGTTCTCTCCGTCCTTATACTATAAACAGTGATAAGCAGGATATTCTAGTGGTGATAGATAATCAGTTCTCACCTCTTCTGTATTCTCTCCTCCCCTTATACTATAATCAGTAATAAGCAGGGTGTTCTAGTGATGATAGATAATCAGTTCTCACCTCTCCTGTGTTCTCTCCTGTCCTTATACTATAATCAGTGATAAGCAGGATGTTCTAGTGATGATAGATAATCAGATGATTTTCCTATTTCATGACGTAAAGTCATGATTTTATTAAAGACACGGAGGCGAGTATTGCTATTCTCCTTCTTTACTCTGACCAATAGCAGCAAAGAAAAAATGAACATGTGATCAACCCCTCCCCATAGTCCCAGTATAACAGGCAACTCCTCCTGCAAAACCTCCTCTTTCTTTGTAATTGAGTCCAAAAAGTCCAAACAAAACTGGAAACCAAAATCCCCGAACATCACGGGAAAGAACCGCCATCCATCCGGAAGCGAACCAGGAACAACTGGAACTAAACGTTGACGGATACTCCACATCCCGTCCATAATGAGATCGGCTGGAACCTAACTGCCGACCCTCCGAACCACCACACAGATCAAGGAAGACTGCGTACTCATGCCAGTCTCAACCTGAAAGATGAAAATAGAGAGTGATAGAAAAAACAAAGTGATACATAGTATCTAAAATAAAATGGTTGCGACAAACCTACTCAGGAAAAACACACAGAGTGAAATCATTATGTGCATGACAAAACAAAACCACCATATACATAATCATAAATACTTACATAGGGAGGGAACACAGAGGGCGGGCAATACTCGCCTCCGTGTCTTTAATAAAATCATGACTTTACGTCATGAAATAGGAAAATCATCTGATTTTATTACAAGACCCGGAGGCTCCTATTGCGAGTTCAAAGTCTAAGACACGTTATCAATGATGGAAGAAAAAACCATGCGGACTTGGTCTAAAATAAAATTCCCCGAACGTGGAGACACTGGACCAGTCCGCTAACTTTAAAATGTCCTCCAGTCTGGCACCAGAAACCGCCAAAGAGGTAGCAGATGCCCCCCTAGCGGAATGTGCAGAAAAAAGAGAGACGTCCACACCCGCCAACTCCATGATCCACCTCGCAAGCGTGGGGGTAGACACTGGCGCAAAAGTCCGAATCGTGGAAAGGAAGAGCTGCGGAACTCATGAGGATGATGAGGAGAAGTGCGGGCATCATATTCCTTGAGGCATGTCACGGTACAAAGCGAAGGCGAAGCCGTGAAAGCAGGGTAAGAGACCGAACGTATGTGGGTCTTAGTCCTCCTAGAGATGTCAAAAGTGACCCCATCCGGGTGTACGAGCGAGCATCATAATCCAAAGCCCAGACATCCGACACCCGCTTGCAGGAAATCAGGCAAAAAGAGTGACAAGCTTCGCAGATAACTGCCTTAGGGAAAGCTCTGAATTCTGGAGGCCAAGAGGACAAAACGAAAGGACACAAGACACGTCCCAAGTGGCCGTGAATCTTAGTCTCGGGTCGAGACATACGAGAGCCGCGCAAAGACGCCAGACCAAAGGGTGTTGACCTGCAGGAGTACCGTCAAAGCCTTGGTGAGATGGCCGATCTGAACAGGCTGATTGTGCGATAAGCCTTGCCCTGGTCGAAGAGGGAAAATAGGAAATGCAAAATCTCCGTCACAGGTGCTGAAACGGGATCCAAGTCCCTAACCAAGCACCAGCCAGCCCAAGACCCCCAGGCTGATCTATAAGATCTCCTGGTGCCTGGGGCCCATGCGTTCTCCAAAAGGACTCTAGCTGTGCCCGAAACTATACTCCCTGAAATCCGACACGCCAGCAGGCGCAGGGTCCCGTCCGAGATTAGAGGATGCGGCTGGTGATGAGGGCCACGGAGGAGAGTCAGAGACGCCGGGAGCAGACGTGGGATCTCGATCATCATCTCCAGAAGGTGGGGAAACCATGATTGGGAGCTCCAAAACGGAACCAGCAGGGTCAGTTCCGCGACACACCGGCGCACTTGAAGTAGGGTCCGGGGAATCAGTTGGAATGGTGGGAATGCGTAGAGGAGGCCCTTGGACCAATCCTGAGAAACGCATCCACCGCCTCGGCTTCCGGATCCGGGCGCCAGCTGTAAAACCGTGGCAGTTGCGTGTTCAGGCGGGAGTCAAACAGGTCGATGCAGAAGGGTCCCCAAGTTGACATCAAAGAGCGGAATACCGCTGGATCTAACTGCCAGTCGCTGGAGTCCGATAAATGACGAGAGCTCCAGTCCGCGTGAATGTTGTGAACGCCCGGAAGGTATACCGCCAAGACAATCAATTCCTTGGATAGGCAGTAGTCCCAGAAATCCTTCGCCAAACGTGACAATATAGTGGACCGGGTTCCACCCATGCCGTTGATGTAACGCACCGCTGACACATTGTCCATGCGTAATTGAATGCAGGATCTGGCTGTGTCCTCGTGAAGCTCTTGATTGCGAACAAACCCGCCAACAGTTCCAGCGCATAGATCTGGAATCCCGCTTCGATCTCTGACCAGCCGCCTCCAGTCGCGATTCCCTCGCAGTGAGCCCCCAGCCCGACAGGCTGGCGTCCGAGTCCACCACGAAATCCGGACGATGACCAAAAATAGCCTTGCCGCTCCAGGCATGCAAGTTGTGGATCCACCAGGATAGCTCTTCCTTGGTCTCTTCGTCCAAGGAAATCCAGTTCGCGTAAGGAAGCCCCCGTCCGTAGATGAGAAATTTTCAGCCGCTATGGAGCCCGGTAATGAAGCGGGGCTGGGAATACCGCCTGGATAGATGAGGCCAAAAGACCTATGATCCTCGCTAGTTGACGCAACGGGATCTGGCAGGATGACCTGGCTCTGAGTAATTCTTTCCGAATTGACCGAAACATGGCCGATGGTAAGCTGAGGGTCCCCGCTGTGGAGTCCACCATGAACCCGTGGATCTCCATTTTGCGAGACGGAGAGATACAGGATTTCTCCCGGTTGAGCAGGAACCCCAGATCTGGAGAGAAGGTCCATGGTCCAGCGAAGGTGATCCAGTAACACCGAACTGTCCTGAGCCATGATCAGGATGTCGTCTAGATATATGATGAGGCGAACTCCCGACTGCGTAGCCAGGCCATGGCTGGGCGCATAAGCTTGGTGAAACACCATGGAGCCGAAGAGAGGCCGAATGGGAGGCACGTAAACCGCCAAATTCTGTCCTGCCAAGAAAAACAGAGGAGATTCCTGGACGCGTCCTCTACCGGGACCGTAAGATAAGCATCTTTTAGGTCCAATTTGACCATCCAATCGCCCATCTGCAATAAGTCCCGCAGCAGGTGGATGCCCTCCATCTTGAAGTGGCGGTATATGACAAACGCGTTGAGAGCGCGTAAATTGATGACGGGCCTCATTTGGCCCCCTTTCTTTGCAACCAGGAAGATGTTGCTGATTACCCCATAAGGGGGTCCTGGGGCTGGCTCTATGGCTCCCTTGTGGAAAAGATCCGACAATTCGAATCCACCAGAGTGCGGCTCTTTTCTGACAGCACCACGGGGTGTGGAGCTGGAATGGACAATCGGAGGGTCGTGAGTTCGATATGGAAACCCCTGACCGTGGATAGGACCCATTGGTCTGAGGTGATGTGAGACCAGGCCTGAGAAAAAAGACGTAGCCTGCCCCCCGACACAAACACTTAAAGAACTGAAATGGGGTATCGGTCTTACCGTAGGGGCGTCTGGAATTGGGATTTCCTCTGTATCCCCTAGACCTCCAAGAACTTCCACGGAAAGGGAAAAGGATGCTGGTTCCCGTCTGTGCTCCTGGAAAGCCGGTCTCTGGGAGAAGGAGCCTCGACCCGAACCACGGGATTGAAACTGGGCACGGCCGGACAGACGGCCCCTGAAACTGCCGACCCTGGTAGAGACCCTACCGTGGAATACTCTCTTCATGGAGCTCTGGGCTTTGTCTAGGGCGGTGAAAGCTCCTACAAAGCGACCTAGGTCCTTGATAAAGGACTCTCCAAATAATAGGCCTTGGGCCTCTTTACCAGCCTCAGTAAGCGCCAGGTTTGAAAGCTTCGGCTCTATTTTAAATAAGATGGCTTTACGCCGTTCAATGGATAGGGACGTATTTACGTTGCCTGCTATGCAGATGGCGCGCTGCACCCATTCGCGCAACTCAACAGGGTCTACCCCTCTGTTCTCAGCCTTTGCCACTTCTGCAAGGTCAAATATCTTGGCTAGAGGGCCGAAAATGTCAAGAAGTTTATCTTGACAGGAGCGTAGGGCTGACTCCAGGCCTCTACGCGGGTTCCAACCTGCCTTAGCGAGAAATTGAGTCATTTTGGGGTCTACAGACGGGGTCTCGCAGACCTTATTGGGGACGACTGGTCTGGGGCATTCCGCCCTGAGTTTGTTGCGAGCCTCTTTGGACAGAGGGCAGCGCACGCGAGCCTCCAAATATTTGGAAACATGTTCCAGAGGCAACCATTCCGCAGAACGCGGGTGATGGAGCGAATCTGGGTTGAATAACGGATCCCCAGAGGGGTCCACTAAATCTGCAGGCACAGCATCCGCAGACGACAGCTGGGCCCTACTCCCGGGTATGGGGTTAGATTCCATGACCCCGGAGGGGTCCTGCTCTGCCTCATCAAAGGCGTCATCCATAGCCTCCTCCTCGGACCCGATCTCAGAGTCGGTATCCCACTCTTGCTGTGCTCTAGCACTTTTCCAATTTCGCGCACGCTCTGCCTGACGCGTACAGGCTCTTTTGCGCGAACTAAGCGCGCCAACATTGGTGGGAACATCATCACCTTTCAATCTTTTTCTGGAGGCAGATGGCCCTGGCCCGGCCGGTTTAGAAACCGTATCGGGCTGCGATATTTGTGAGGTAGCTGGATGGGCAGCTAGGGCCTGAGCAATAGACTGGGATATGACAGAAGTCATTGATCCCATAGCCTCTGCAATGGCATTGGAAATAGAAACTTGAAAAGCATGGGATGGGTCATTAAGGACTCTGCCCTGACCATCCTGCCCTGAGGGGGTTAACTCAGCCAGAGGAAAATCATCCTCTGCTGAACCCTGTCCACTGTGCTGTGAATTAGGCATCTTCTGGCCCCTAACAATTTGTGATATAATGGTAAGGGATATGGCTGGTGGCACTAGGGACAAACTGGCTAGAGGGATTTGCCCCAGGCCAGGAGAAGAAACACTGAGTACAAGAGGTAACCTGAAACAAAGAATGGCTGCAGGACGAGGCAGCCGAGCACAGGAGTGTACAGAAGCAGGAAGTGGGGAAATCCCCCGACATGAGGGAGATCAAAGCCACAGACCGCGGCAAGCACAGCAGGGAAAACCACCGAGGTGAGAGAGAGAGATAAGGTGGAGGCTGCAACTGCATGAGAGCAAGAGTCACAGGAACTTACATGGGTACAAAAGTCCACAGCATTACACACTACAAAGAGAGCAGCTCAAATAAGAGATAGCCATAGAATATAGGAGAGAGGCAAAGAGATATAACCTATAATGCACAGAGCCTGACAGACAAGGCAAACCCTAAGGAGAAAAACAGGGAGCAAAACTCCCCATAGACAGATAATGGATGGAAAACTACAACAAGGATATATATATATTGTATAGCCAAACAGGCAAAAACCTTAGTGTGTACTTATCTCTGCGGTCAGCAGCAAAGAAAGAGGAGGTTTTGCAGGAGGAGTTGCCTGTTATACTGGGACTATGGGGAGGGGTTGATCACATGTTCATTTTTTTCTTTGCTGCTATTGGTCAGAGTAAAGAAGGAGAATAGCAATAGGAGCCTCCGGGTCTTGTAATAAAATCAGTTCTCACCTCTCCTGTGTTCTCTCCTGTCCTTATACTATAATTAGTGATAAGCAGGGTGTTGTAGTGGTGATAGATAATCAGTTCTCACCTCTCCTGTGTTCTCTCCTGTCCTTATACTATAAACAGTAATAAGCAGGGTGTTCTAGCCAGGGCTGTGGAGTCGGAGTCGAGGAGTCAGAGTCGGAGGCAATTTTGGGTACCTGGAGTCGGAGTCGGCAAAAAATGGACCGACTCCGACTCCGACTCCTACTAGATTTAAATTGGAATAAAAAAAAATTGGAATAAAAAAAAAGCAAGTTTAAATGTCCCAATTCAGATAAAGTTATAATTAATTACTTCTCTACTGTAAGAATAAAGGCCAATGCATGCAGTGCGTCACGTTACCGCTAAACAAAGACGTTAAGTGACCGTGAAGAAGCACGCTTTTCATATGCTTTACTGTGCAGTTAAAGGGACACTGACAGGCTGATATATCTGCTGGTATTCATCAGAGGATTAGGAATACAACTAGACGACTGTTACCCCCAGTTGAGGTTTACTTGTGTTTAAAAACATTTTAATCAATATGCAAATTCTCTACCTTTGTGCCCAAGGGGCAGGCGCACATGTAGAGTACTGGCAGCACTAGACAGGACTAGGTAGCGAGGAGGAAGAGAGAAAGCTGGCTCAGCCTCAGCATAGCCAGACGAGGCTGCTGCCAGCACTCTACACGTGCGCCTGCGCAGGAATTCAGCGTTCGGCTAGCCTGAAAAAAAGGCCAGTGCAGTGAATAATAACGAGGGAACAGCGCTAGGAAGCTGTGCTCGGGCGCGGCTGGGCACAAAGCCGCAGGAGGCGCTGCCCCATTGGGCACAAAGATAGTGAATTTGCATACAGATTAAAATGTTTCTTAAACACAAGTACAGCTTAACTGGGGGTAACATTAGTATAGTTTTATTCCTAATTCTCTGATGAATACCAGTATATATATATATATATCTTTAGCTGGAAAATCAGCCTGTCAGTGTCCCTTTAAGGAGCGGCAATACTTACACTTTCCATTGTCTTGTGGTCTGCTGTTACAGGGAACCCATGGTTATCCTAGCCTCTCACTGATAACTGATTAAGGACTGGAGACACTTGTATAAGTGAAGGGAATGGATAGTCAATAGTTCAAGACTGAAGCTGTAAACCATTTGAAAAACTGCTATCATTCAGCTAAGGCTATAAAACATGTAAACTCAGATTGTCAGCTTAAATTTTAAACATGACTATGGGATTCTACTAGGAAAATCATATTTTAAAATAAATGCCCCTTCCCCTGCCCCTTCCTAGATCCTCCCACTGCTCTATCTTCAGCAGAAGATCAGCACACAAAGGAGAAGGCAGCAGCTTCTGCTCAACTACCTCTCTGTGCTAGAGAAGATTAGAAGAACTTGGTGGAACAGCTTCGTATTTGCATATTAAATACAGAGGAGTCGGAGTCGAGGAGTCGGAGTCGGAAGTTTCAAAATCTGAGGAGTCGGAGTCGGACAATTTATCTACCGACTCCACAGCCCTGGTTCTAGCGGTGATAGATAATCAGTTCTAACCTCTCCTGTGTTCTCTCCTGTCCTTATACTATATACAGTGATAAGCAGGATATTCTAGTGGTGATAGATAATCGTCTCTCACCTCTCCTGTGTTCTCTCCTGTCCTTATACTATATACAGTGATAAGCAGGATATTCTAGTGGTGATAGATAATCAGTTCTCACCTCTCCTGTGTTCTCTCATGTCCTTATACTATAATCAGTGATAAGCAGGGTGTTCTAGTGGTGATAGATAATCAGTTCTCACCTCTCCTGTGTTCTCTCCTGTACTTATATTATAAACAGTAATAAGCAGGGTGTTCTAGTGGTGATAGATAATCAGGTCTCACCTCTCCTGTGTTCTCTCCTGTCCTTATACTATAATCAGTGATAAGCAGGGTGCTCTAGTGGTGATAGATAATCAGTTCTCCCCTCTCCTGTGTTCTCTCCTGTCCTTATACTATAATCAGCGATAAGCAGGGTGTTCTAGTGGTGATAGATAATCAATTCTCACCTCTCCTGTGTTCTCTCCTGTCCTTATACTATATACAGTGATAAGCAGGGTGTTCTAGTGGTGATAGATTATCAGTTCTCACCTCTCCTGTGTTCTCTCCTGTACTTATATTATAAACAGTAATAAGCAGGGTGTTCTAGTGGTGATAGATAATCAGTTCTCATCTCTCCTGTGTTCTCTCCTGTCCTTATACTATAAACAGTGATAAGCAGGATGTTCTAGTGATAGTAGATAATCAGTTCCCACCTCTCCTGTGTTCTCTCCTGTCCTTATACTATAATCAGTGATAAGCAGGGTGTTCTAGTGGTGATAGATTATCAGTTCTCACCTCTCCTGTGTTCTCCCCGTCCTTATACTATAATCAGTGATAAGCAGGGTGTTCTGGTGGTGATAATCAGTTCTCACCTCTCATGTGTTCTCTTCTGTCCCTTATTGTAGATGTTTTTATTACCACTCCAAGACCCTTAGTTACAGAGCCTGGAACTGTTCTACCGTTCTATTAGACCATTCCTTAGGGAGTGTAAAGCATTGATGGTAGGTGCTGCTTTTCAGTTTCCCTTTAACATCCCTCGAGATCCATAAGTGAAAGAAGCTTCTCAGTATAGTCAACATGGACAATTCATAAGGCCATATGGGCCAGTGTTTTGGAGTTTTACAAACTCTTAAATGCTATAAACAGCCACCAATACATAGGCAATGAAAGCAAACGCTAGAGATTAAGAAGGGATGTGTTCAGCAAATCCTCTTTGCAGTAAACACAGGTTTCCTTTCATGCAGATTAGAAAGGTATTGATGGAGGTGTCCAGCTTCTAAAACTAATCGATGAAGTCTGGGCTCCTGTGCTGTTAAAACACTTCTGGACAAATTGGTTAAAATGATTTTTCCGTTTTTTTTTCCTTTTATGTCAGGCTTGAAAGAGATTGCTTTCTGGATGGGAAGATTTATCTTGATCCTCGCTCTTGTCACTTTCATTGTTTCTGTGGTAACTCCGTATTTTAATACAGTTCATCTCTCTGGCAGCTCTCCAGCAGGTAAGAACTAAACTTGGGCCAAGGAAATGTAAAGCAGGACAGTTACTACCTCTCACTTACTTTAATAAAGTAAAGCATCACCAAACTTTCTCATGTTCCCTTCAAAAGTTATCAACTTGCCTTAAAGGGGTTGTACACTTCTCACAAAAATTTAGGGATATTTGGCTTGTGGTTGAAATTTCAGGATGAACCTAAAATGCACTCTAACCTTTATAGGTGAACTTAACGTGCCCTTCTCTAAACTTTTAAATGCACATGTCCAACTGTTCAGTGTTTCAGTACTTTTTGCACAACTTGCTGTTCTCTAACAAGGAGCTTAATGGCAAAATTCATAACATGTGTTTGATCCCTGAATTGCCTAATAAATTTCCTGATTTAATTAGAATTGGTATTTAAATGGTGTAAGGGATTGCTCTCTCTGTTCTCAGACTGAAGTGGCCACTGAGCTTAGACGGTCACAGAGTGTCATCAGCAGGTTGTAATAGAGAGACTGGAAGAGTCACAGAAAGGCATAGAAGTGGACATCTTTTGGCCACGTCCCACACTGATAACCGGTTCATTGTGAACAATGCAGTGCGGATCCGGATGATGAATGCTACACAACTCTATGCACATTTAACCGTTTACATCAGCATGGTCTGCATGCTAGATGACCTGCAATGGTACCTGGCCATACCACCAGGCACAGGAGTCCTCTTCTTGCATGGGCCAGGGAGCATCTACGCTGGATGAGGAACCAGTGGGCCTCAGTGCTGTTTAATGCTGAAAGTCCATTCACGCTGAGCAGAAATGATGGCCACCAACAATGTTGAAGTCAAGTAGAGTGCTATGCATCAGCCACTGGTGAGCATTTGGTTGTGGTGTTACTACACTTTGTGAATGGTACAGTGACAAGCCCATACTACTTAAATATCATCATTAATCCAGTCATTGTGCCTCTGCATGAACAACACAGGCCTAATTTCATCTTCATGGATGACAATGTGCCGGCTCATCGAGTTCGCATCATTAGGGAACGGCTGTTAGAGACTAGAGTACCTCAAATGGAGTGGCCCACACTTTCTCCAGACCTGAATCCCATTGAAAACCTATGGGATCAGCTGAGTCACTGTGTAGAGGCTCGTAACTCTGTACCCCAGAACCTCAATCACCTGAGGGCCGCCCTTCAAGAGGAGTGGAATACTATGCCTCAACAGACAATAAGTCGACTTGTGAACAGCATGAGACGTCGCTGAAATTGATGCTCAAGGCCACATGACAAGGTATTGAGACATTGACATTTTTGTGGGGGTACACCGCCCCCTGTTGTTGGCTTTTGTTTCAATCCATTGCTTGAGATGAGGAAATCACCATTGCATGCTTCTACTTAAATGCCATATTTTCATGATATAACATCACTGTAGCGTAAACTTTTTACGTTTTTCATAAATTTCACCCGAAAGCCAAATATCCCTAACTGTTTAGTGTAAATACACTGAGGCCGATTTCCTAATCCTGTAGATGATATAAGCTTAGACAGGCTGCCTAGACCTGCGCCAGATTTATCACAGGGACTTTGGCTGCACCAGATTTATCATCATAACTACTCATGCACAAACTATTTTTTTGGTCCACATCTAATCCACATTTTTTTTCCTGGTCAGATGCAGACCCATTCACTTAGGTGGCGCTGCAAAAGATTCTGACAGCACACCGTGTGCTGCCTGCATCCTTATGTCCTTTCCATGGCTCTGCAAAAAAAAAAAAATAGTATATGTCCTATTCTTGCCCGTTTTACATTCTGCACGGCCGGTATCCTTGTTTTGTGGATCTTCAATTTGCAGACCCTTAAAACAGCAACGGTCATGTGCACGAGCCCTAAATCTGCAGGGATAGAAACTTCTGTCCAGCTCTATATCAACTATTGGCTTGCCCAATGTTGATACCCTTGTTGTGCCAGTTTCTTCCACTTTTAGACAGATCCTTAGCACAGAGACATTACTAAATCTGGGCCAGCAGTTTAAAAAATATATATATATTGTTGTTTTTGTGTTGCTGTATTCTGAGAGCACACATTAATTTTTCTGCTGATAGAGCTGACTCAGGCTTGATTTTTGCAGAACAAGCTGTACTTTTCATTGGTACCAATTTGGATTCCTTTTTCACAGAGTGTAGTATAATTGACATGTTGACTTTATTGTTTGTGTCTATATAATTATAGTACATAAAAAAAAACACTTTAAAAATACATCTTTTTGTTTTGCCATGTTGTAAGAGCCATAACTTTTTTCAAAACTTTTTTCCTTGGTACATAAAACATCGGTTACCTTTAATTCAAATTTTTATTTTTTTTGTTATTTTTTGGGAGGGAGGGAGGGCTGAGCTAAAAAAAAAAAAAAAAGGCAAATTTATTTATTTCCCCAAAAACAAATGTATCTATTTTTTTCTATGATATATCACCATTTTTTCCCCCCCATATTCCAAATGCCATTACTTTATGGTTTTTAGAGCTGTGTGAGAGCTTGTTTAGTTCCAGGACATGCTTATTAGTACAATTTTGAGGTACATATTTGATTCAGTTTTTTTGAGAGGTGGGATGAACAGAAAAAATAATTTTGGCATTTTTATGACGTTCACCATGAAGGTTAAATAAAATGATATCTTGATAGGACTGGTCGTATTTTACATTAAGTAGTTTACTTTTTTTTAAAATATATATTGAAGACTTATTGCTAAAAAATGCAATTTTTAGAATGGGGTTCTGTTATCGAGTTGCTTTCAGGGGACTCTACTAACAATCAGGCATTGTTAACCCCTTAAGGACCGGGGGTTTTGGGATTTTTGCGTTTTTGTTTTGCGCTCCCTGCCTTCCAAAAGCCATAACATTTTTATATTTCCGCTCACATAGCCATATGACGGCTTATTTTTTGCGGGACAAGTTGTACTTTTTAACGCTACCATTTATTTTTGCATGTGATGTAGTGGGAAACGGGAAAAAAATTCCAAATGGGGTGAAATTGCAAAAAAAAAGCAATTTCACCACAGTTTTACGGGTTTTTAAATTACAACGTTCGATTTGCGATAAAACTGACTGGTTAATTTTATTCTTCAGGTCAGTACGAATCCGGCAATACCTAATATGTATAGTTTTTCTTAGCGTTTTGATAGTGAAAAAAAATTAAAAGTGGGAATTTTTTATTTTATTTTTTGTCGCCATGTTTTGACCCCTATAACTTTTTGTAATTATGCGTACGGAGCAGTGTAGGGGCTCATTTTTTGCGGGGCAATCTGAACTTTTAATTGATACCATTATGGGTTGCGTATGATGTTTTGATCACTTTTTATTCATTTTTTTAGGAAATGAAGCGTCCAAAAATGGCGAATTAGCCATTTGGACGCTTTCTTTCCGTTTTATGTTACCGTATGGTGAATATTTTTAATATTATTATAGTATGGGCGTTTTCGCACATTACGACACCCATTATGTGTAATTTTTTTATTTTTATTTATTTTATTTTCATTTTGGGGAAAGGGGGTGATTTGAATTTTTATATTTTTTTATTTAATTGTTATTTTTTAAACTTTTTTTTTTTTTTTACCACTTTCTTATAGTTCCCATAGGGAACTATAAGATGCAATCATCAGATTGCTATTCTCATATATTCCAATGCAATAGCATTGGAATATATGAGAAAATCACATATTTCCTATGGAGCCTATTACAGTCATAGGCTCCATAGGAATACTATGTAGTAACCTAGGTTTCATTCACAGAAACCTAGGGTACTACATGCATGCTCGGCTCCCCTTGTGGCCATCAGGGAGCCGAGCAAAACCGAAGTGAAACTTTCGGTTTTTGCTGATCAGATGCCGTGGTCAGGATTGACCACGGCATCTGAGGGGTTAAATGTCCGCGATCGGCATCGCTGCCGGTCGTGGACATGAGCTGCGGGTGTCAGCTTGATGAATCAAGCGTTTACCCGCAGCTCATGCGCCCGCTCCGTGCGGGAGCGGGCGCCATCTTTAAAGTGCGGACGAAGGGCGTACATGTACGCCCTTCGTCCTTAAGGGGTTAAAGGAGAACAAGCATTTTAATAGAAGCCATATACATATAGATATCTTTACTGTTTAATGAATACTTTCCTTAGTGCCACAAGAAGAAAATGAGCGCCAACAAGAAGTGGTAAGAAGAGAACAGCAAGAACTTTTAAGCAAAAAGGTGAGTACAGTTGCATGCCTAGCACAGCGCCTTGTCTAGTATTGTAGTACTGAGAAACGTCTGCTGTTTTCATTTGCCCAGTAAGATAGCTACCTAGTCTAACTTCATATGCATATTAGGCCTCATGCACACGACCGTATCTATTTTGCGATCTGAGAATTGCAGATCTACAAAATATGGATTGCTTCCACATTTATTTGCGGACCTATTGTTTTCGATGGATCCGTGGTCTGCATTTTGCGGACGTAGTCTATCTTTTAGCTGAACAGACCTATCATCCTTGTGCTTTCTGCAAAACGATAGAACATGTCCTATACTTGTCTTCAAAATGCGGACAGACTGATTGAAGTCCTGCAAAAACTGTGGATGCAACATGGACCTTACCTGTATTTTGCAGACCACAAAATGGATAGGGTTGTGTGCATGAAGCCTGATTCAGTAGTCCTTCAAGTTACAGTGCCCTCAGGTTTCAAAATTTCCAGCCTACAATTACCTTTGCTGGACCCTGATTACTTGAATTTGCATTCAATTCCGCAGCCAGTACGAATCTGAGATACGTGGTGTTTGCTGGAAGATCTCCCTTTTTAGGAAAAAGTCTGTGAATCAGAGAACCACATTTAGGTATACTGAGGCAGTTGGCAGGCAAGGTGTATGCGCTGATTGACTCGGGTATTCCTCGGCAGTATTGTTGCAATGAAGCACACAAGATACCATGTGTACCAAATATGTATCTTCTCCCCATAGTTCTTTGGTGTCCTCTTACACTGCAAAGACATATGGCTAACTTAAAAGGTTATCTGGGTTCTAAATATTCATGACCTATCCTTAGGGTCCGACACTAGCACCCCCACCGATGAACTGTTCACAGCAGCCATGGAGCTGGAGACACAGCTCTGTCCATTGTGTGGTGGCCACGTGGAGTTAGTGTTTCAAGTAAATAGGAGCCCATAGTGGACAGTTCCAGCTCCATTATTTATTCTAGTTCTGGTGACTACTGCTGATCGGTCGAGTTCTCAGTTCTCCTCTTATCTGATATTGAAGACTTAACAATAGGTCATCAATAACCAGAATGCGGACATTCTCTTTAATTTGCTTCCTGTTAAATTGGGCCTAGCACGTGTGCCTAAAGGTCCCTTTATACTGGACAATTATCGTGAACTAACATTCACACCAATATATTCAGATGCTTGTTTGAGAAAAGCTCACTGTTTGAGCCGAAACGCGTCACCGATATTTAATACTGAAGTGACCAATAAAACTTTTCTACTTTCGCAAGACAAGTGAGTGCCGGTCATCTATTTCGCTGTATAATATCTGGCAGATCATCACCGGAGATGAGGGCTGCTTGTCCCTGTAGAGAACCATTATACCTGACACAGACATTCATCCCCGATAATTTGCCTGATAATTAGTCTGTGTAAAGGAACCGTAAAATAACACTCCCACAAAAATGTAGTCTTCTCATCAGTGACTGTTAGCTTTGAGTTGAGTGAGCTTTGGATCATAGATCCGAAGTTGCTTTGGTCAAAACTTCATTTGACTGCTGTTCAGAGATCCGTCTCCTTACAGTAATCAAATGTATGGGCTCCGGCGAGGGGAAATTCATTATCTACCAAGTCCTGCAAAACTTCGGACTTCGATTTTTAAACTTGAAAACCATTTTAAACCTTGAATCTGAAGCCGGCATCAGTACTGGCTGGTACTTCGAAGTTTTGTCAGAAGCTACTTTGGATCTATGATCCGAAGCTCGCTTCGCTCAACTCAAGTGACTATATTTGTGAGCTATCCTGTCCTTTCTAATTTTTAGCCGTGTCATGTGACCAACTCTCTAATCTCCAACTGACACAGGACAGAAAGTCAGTTACATCTCTATTGATTCCTATGAGACTGACATGGAGGCTCCCATAGGAATACATAGAGAAACTGACTTCCTGTCCACACAGAAGATGTTGGTTATTTGGAGAGTCTGATAGCTGGTCACATGACACAGCTGAGAAGCAGAAGGGAGGGGATAACTCACATATACAGACACCGGTAAGAAGATTACATTCACTACAGATTACATCATGTATCTTTCTAACAGGTCAGAGAATAAAAAAAATTTGCGTGAGTACTTTTTTAAGTTTATGCCATCTAGTGCCTAGTAAATGTGCCCCGTTAAGTTACATGCAACTAAGGGTACGACCACACGTCATGGTTGTGAGCCATTCGGGCAGCGGTCAAGAACCGCACGGCCAATTAGGCAGCACTGACTTTTAGTTAACTAATGAAGACCGTAATGTATTCATATTCAGTATTGAAGGTGTTGTGTGGCCATTAACAATGAAGACCGGCTATACTGTCCGGTCTTCAGAACTTAAATAATAGGCAGCTGCAGCCTATTTGATTGCGAGGTTCTTGACCGCAGATGGCCGCACCCCAAACGGACCAATTATAGTATTACTCCAGTAACGCCTTATAATGCCCCAATATTGAACATTTTGCCATAGTGGCCCCAGTATTGGGCATGTTCCCATAGTGCCCACTATGGTCTGTATGTGTCCAGGTAAAAAAAAAAAAAAACGACTTATTCCCCTACGTGTCTGGAACTGGTGCAGGTGGTGGCAATAATGTCATCATTTTGCAACCACGTACTGGTGTGGTAGGCTGAAGCCTGTGAGGGTGAATGGTGGGGCAGAGAGCCATCATGTCCCGTACCCCATCACAGCATTCAGCTGTATTGACATCCTCATTAAGTTGAAGGGCACCATCGGCTCTCGTGCGCCGCCACAGTATTCAGCTGTGTCGCCATCCTCACTACGGGAATACACTTCAATCCAGGAGGGCACCTGTGGCCACTGTCTGGTTATATAAGTACCTGCCACTCCCAGGGTTAAATAACAATGAGAGCATCGGAACGTGTTAGCAGGGAAGGGGAGGCTCATGGTGCGCCATGTTGCTCAAGTTTAGCCAACCAATAGGTGGGACAAATTGTGTAAAGATGCACCAAATGTATCATCCAGCTTGAGCCAATTTGATGATGTACTCCTCTTTAGTCAATCAATATGCTGGTCTTAAAGGGGATGGTCCATCAGGGACATTGATGGCATCTCCCTAGGCTATGCCATCAATGTCAGAAAGCAGTAAATGGAGAGGCTGTTATCTGAAAACTACGAGGGTCGCGTTCTGGAGATAGGTGGGGGTCCCAGAGGTGGGAGCTGCACCTATCTGACGTTGATGGCATATCCTAGCAATAGGCTATCAACCTCCTGGATAGGAATACCCCTTTAATAAAAGCTGACATAACATGCGGCAGGTTTACAGAGACAAGCCTTTTAATAAATTTGGTGCATCTTCTGACTCCAGAAAAGCAAATCTTTTCCCGAAGTGAACTGGATCGAGGGAAGCTATAATTACAACCGAGTCTTTAGTCCTAGGTGTTGCTGCACTTTGTTGAAAAGTCATGTGGCTAAACTTTGCTCTGAAATTCTTGTGTACTGTTGGATGAGTGTCCATATGTGCCCGTGTCATAATCTAGTAATACTTATCTGTCTATGACAGGCAAATGAATACAATGAGAATATTTTAAAACCACGCCAAGAAGAAAAGCTGAAGAAGCTAGAGGAGCGCTTCTACAAGATGACAGGACAAACGTGGAAACTGACTGAAGGTTATACACTTGGTGTAAGTAGGGGTTCTGCCCATGTGGATAAACGGGGTCTAACAGGGTCTGATGTGGGCCGCAAGTTGGCACTGTGCTGCATTTTTTGCTCCGCTTTTCTAATATCATGGCAAACCTACAGCAAAAAAATCTCTCCCCTGACAGGGCTAGGGTGCTCGACCATTGCTCAGATGGATGTGGATGTGTGGATGAATAGCTGGCAGGCAAACGAGCATTTAGTCGCACTGAGAGTACATGACTTTTGTTAGAGGTGAATGTAGGAATCTAGACTGACGATCATACTTTTACTTCTCTCAGACTGGACTGTATATGCTCACAGTGACATTGTGAGAGGACGTGATCCAGTACCTAACCAGTCTGCCACACATCTGCTGCCCAGTTTTCACCATCACAGATTATCCCGCTTGGTAGACTTAAACATTAGAGGCCCCTTATTTCTGTAGAGTTGTATGTCAGGAGGGAAATGCACACAATGGAAAAAATAATACCCCATAACTGTATATTCGTTTTAAACTACTTGATTAAAAGGGTATGAATTTTCCCAGAAACAGACCATTCTTGTCCATGGGATGTGCCTGGTATTGCAGCTCTGCTTCATTCACTTGAAAGCTGCAATACATGAACAGCCCATGCATACAACTGGCGTTAATTCTGGGGGCAACCCTATTTTCTGATTTCTTACAACCCTTTTAAATATTGTTTTATTACTTCTGTGTCCAAGAAGCTAGGTATCCACCAATAAAGTATAGACTGCTCAAGTAACAAAATTGCTACATAACTTAAAGGGGTCCTGCAGGGGTTTTATATTGGTGACCTATCCTCAGTATAGGTCATCAATATCTGATCGTCGGGGTTCCGGCACCCCCACTGATCAGCCGTTTGAAGAGGAGGAGGCGGCGCTCGATGCAAGGCTACATCCTCTTCATTAGGCGACATGCACACGACCATAGCAGGTCAGTCCCTGTACTGAATGGGTCCGCAAACCCAGAAGGTGCGGTGTGGAATGGAGGCACGGATCAGAAGCCCACGGAAGCACTACAGAGTGCTTTTTTGGGTTTTCTATCTGTGCCTCCACAATGCAAAAAAGTGGTGCAGAACGTAAACCCCATTCAAGTGAATGGGTCAGAGTCCACAGATGGCAGGCACACTGTCAGTGCCCGTGCATTGCAGACCACAAGTGATGACAAGCAGTGCTCACTTCGAGGAACACCACCACCGCCTCCTCCTCACACAGCTGATCAACAAGGGGCCCGGGCGTTGGACCCCCCACACACACCTATCCATCAATATAAACTGCCTGCACAACCTCTTTAAATACAGCTGCCATTCAGTAGCCTCGGACAGCTGAGCGGCTAAGCTTGCTGGTGTGTAGTGCAGCTTTATTAGATGTCAACCCGCTTTTCCAGAAACTGATGTTACAAGAAAATGATAAATGGCATGTTAGAACAAAAAAAAAAAGTACAACTCTAAACCCTGTATTATTTATCATGTGACTTGTCCGTATTCTGTAATTGGCAAGTAGAAGCTGGGCTCCTTACAATGCCAGTGACCAATGCAAGAGGTGTGTGATATTAACATTACATGGATGACAGTTCCTCTATAGTTAGCAGCCACCTGATGTGTTCTCACAGAAAAAATAGGTGCAGGAACTGTCTCACAAAATGAAGCTGGTGCAACCCCTCCGCTGCAGGAGAAATAAAGTATTTCATGGCAGCCATTTACATGAATGGCCATGAATGTAATACATAGCTATCAAGCACAGCGATTCACCATTCTGGCACACAGAGTGGGATTTCAGGTGGGGGATGCCCTCAGTGATATAACCCCTTTATTAACATAAGTGTGAGAACATTAAATAGGTTGTCCATCCTGCAGTCAGTGGGGGGAAAGCTGTAGTAGTAAGGGTACTTTCACACTTGTGTTATTCTTTTCCGGCATAGAGTTCCGTCAAAAGGCCTCTATGCCGGAAAAGAACTGATCAGGCATATCCCCATGCATTCTGAATGGATAGAAATCAGTATGCCTTCCGTTCAGTCACTGTCAGGCGTTTTGGCAGCATGCTGCGGTATTATGTCCGTCCAAAATGCCTGATCAGTCGCCGGAATGCCGGATCCGGCATTAATTTACATTGACTTGCATTAGTGCCGGATCCGGCATTAATTTACATTGACTTGCATTAGTGCCGGATCCGGCATTAATTTACATTGACTTGCATTAGTGCCGGATCCGGCATTGCAAAACAATTGAAGGATGAAAACTGTGAAAAAGACTGCAAGACGGATCCGTCCATCTGCATGACAAGCGGAGGACGGATCCGTTCTTGCAATGCATTTGTAGACGGATCCGCACCTGGAACTGCCTGCCGGATCACACTAACGCTAGTGTGAAAGTACCCTTACAATGTTTTTACTAATTAGTAACATTTAGTAATAATTTGTAATAATTACAATGTTGATAGTGCTGTATATCTCCAGCACTGACTTCCAGTGACAGAGCTACATCGAAAAGCTGATTGTCAGGGTGGGGGATGTCAGCTGATGATGGACATTGCTCTGAAGAAAATCTGCTTTTTCCTTTCTTGAAAGCAGGAGGTGGAGGGTCAAGAGAACTCTGCTGACCGGAAGGATCCTGTGGAAACTGCAAATAAAGAAGCCATAAGGAAAAGAAAACTGCCAGAGCATGTCGCAAAGGTCTTACCGCAGTGCGAACAGCCACAACCTAAAAGGGTATGCTTCTGTGTCTTACTGCTGCACGTTCCAGAAACACGTCTACAAGATGGCTGTCCATATACATGAGATTTGCTGTAAGGGAATGAAAACATCCAGAAGTTAAAAATGTTATGATCGTGACACGGGTGCACAGTAATGAACCCTGTACCCATGTCTGGCTTGGGACACGTTTCGAGCCTCTAGATGCAAACATGAATGCTTCCGATACATTTTACAGTAGGACAAAGCCGATATTCTTAACAACATTTTTCAAAGAATTGGGTTGGGATACAGCAATCTGAACCCTAATTATTACTTTTACATTGGACACCACTGCAGTAACTGTGTCTGTATTCATAGGTGATCAGTCTACCTGAAGAACCCCAGGAATCAGAGGAAGGTGTAAGTATTGTTTTCCCTTAGAAGCACTGAAAGCAGAGCTGCCCCTTTCATTTCTATACTAGTGTTGTCACTTTTTAATTAGTTCCAAAAACTGCTGATTTATTCTTAGGCCTCATGCACCCAACCATATTTTCGGTCGGCGCCCGATCCGCATTTTCTGCGGATCGCACGTGAACCCATTCATTTCTATGAGACCGAAACAAATATCATCCATGCAGCTGTATGTCCATCCCATTTTGTGGACAAGAATAAGCATTTTTACAATAGTGCGGGATGCACACAGGCCGCTCCCATATTTTGTGGATCTGCAACACAAAATGCTTACGGTAGTGTGCATGAGGCCTTAAAGGATAACTGTCACATTTAGACCCAAATTTCAGTTTTCATATATGTAGTTACTAATATGATAATATTCCTGAATCAATAACTATTAGACTTACTTACCCCTTATTTAATAAGATTCAGCCCTTAGCAACCAGTCTGCATAAAACTGCAATTTCACTATTCTGTTAAGATGGCCGCCCTCAGCCCTGAGGCTAATCCATAGGACGCCTGCAGTGAAGTTAGTGAAGACCAGCTCTGTATAGGGGGGTCTTGCAGTGAAGTTCCCAAGTCTGGCTGAAGCCTGTAGTTCTCCTACAAGCTCTCTTCTTATCAGATAAGGCTGTCATTTATACACTGAGCAGCCCCATATCTTCTCTGAGCTGTATATTCTCCAGCACTGCTAAGGGAGTGTCTGCCAAGCACAGGCATGTGGAGAAGTTCACACACACAGCCCAGCACTGTTATCTCCTGTCAGGAAGAACCTGGCTTTTTATACATTCCCTTACAATGTTGACTCACTATCAGTTCCCAGTGCACGCAGCGTGCTCCGTCCTCTATCTGGTAGACGGAAGGAGCATAGCAACCTGATTTTATCTCAGGTAAATATAGCCAATACTGGGGACTTTTAGGTGGCTTTTAGGGGTTATTTATTTAAGAATCAGAAATTAAAACAGGGCCAATAAGGTAATATTAATCACCAGAATCCAATAGTAAAAAAAAAAAAAATTTGACAGTTATACTTTAAAGGGGTTGGCCGGTTTTCCATATTGATGCCCGCCATCACAACCACAGCAGTGAGCAGGTGTAATTACAGCTCCTCTGTCACCATTCAAATCAATGGGAAGGAGCAGATGGAATGTAACTGCTCCTTCCTATTGAAGTGAATGGAAAAGATCGGGTGTCTGACCCCTGCCAATCTGATTTTGATGACCTATCCTGAGGAAGAGTCATCAATATAGGAAACTAGCCAACCCCTGGATATAACTCAGTAATTGAGTGTTCTCAGTTAAATCTGAGGCATACTAAAGAAGACTAGGGCCCAATAGTCTGATTTGCCCATTTAAGCTTTCAGGGGTTTACTACCCTCTCCTCTATGATAACGCATGCACTCACGGCCAAGTCTAGCATCGATGAGAATGAGGAGGGGGTTAGGAGGAAAGGCAAGTTTGAACAACAGCTGTTGAAGGTATATGGCCAGCTTATAGGGAACCTGTCAGCTCCTATATTCTGCCGTCTGAGGATGTGCAGTGCAGTGACACATCCACCAATTTCAGCGTCTGTCACTGCTGTGAGAACATTAAGCAGTTTTACAGAGTGACTAAACTCTGCATCACGTGCTAGCACAGGCCCTTGTTCTAGTGATTGGTGGGGGCCCTGGTGGGCGAAACCATGCTGATCAGACACTTAGGCCTCTTTTACACAGGCGTCACATTTGACGCCCGGATAAGAGGCGGGAGCGTTTGCGGGAAAATGCACGATTTTTCCGCGCGTGTGCAAACTGTTGTAATGCCGATTTCTCTCACGCTCGTGCAAAACGCATGTTTGGTACCCAGACCCGAAGCCGGACTTCATCACTGAAGTCCGGTTTCGGGTTAGGTATTCTGTATATTTTATTATTTTCTATTATAACATATTATAACATAGTTAGGCTACTTTCACACTAGCGTTTTTCTTTTCCGGCATTGAGTTCCGTCCTAGGGGATCAATACTGGAAAAGAACTGATCAGTTTTATCATAACGCATTCTGAATGGAGAGAAATCCGTTCAGGATGCATCAGTTTAGTCACTGTCAGGCATCTTAGACGGAGGAAATACCGCAGCATGCTGCGGTATTATCTCTGTTCAAAATGCCTGATCAGTTGCCGGAATGCCTGATCCGGCATTAATTTACATTGAAATGTATTAGTGCTGGATCCGGGATTAAAAAGACCGCAATGACGGATCCGGCATTCTGGTCTGCGCATGTGAAGACCTTTAAAAATGTGGAGAAAAAAAATACCGGATCCGTTTTGCCTGATGACACCGGAAAAATGGATCCAGTATTGCAATGCATTTTTCTGACTGATCAGGCATTTTTCAGACTGATCAGGTCTGAAAAATACCTGATCAGTCAGAAAAAATGACATGCGTTTGAATACAGTTTGCCTGATCAGGCAGGCAGTTCAGACAACGGAACTGCTTGCCGGATCACACTGTTGCAAGTGTGAAAGTACCCTTATAAAGGAAAAATAGCATTCTAAATACAGAATGCAAAGTAAAAAGGGTGATTGAGGGTTAAAAATAAAAAACAAATTAAATAAATAATAAAGATCGGGTCTCCTAGCAACCATGCGGGAAAATCGCACCTTGCTTGCGGATGCTTGTGATTTTCCCGCAGCCCCATTCACTTCTATGGGGCCTGCGTTGCGTGAAAAACGCAGAATATAGAACATGCTGTGATTTTCACGCAACGCAAAAGTGATGCTGGAAAATCACCGCTCATGTACACAGCCCCATTGAAATGAATGGGTCCGGATTCAGGGCGGGTGCAATGCGTTCACCTCATGCATTGCACCCGCGCGGAAATCACGCCCGTGTGAAAGGGGCCTGATACCTCTTGCCTGTGAGTAGGATATAGGTTGTTGTCATGGGACATCTGCTATCCTACCTCAGAGCAGAATATAATAAGGAGAGTTCTGATACACACACATACATAGGACTTGGAGTAAATCCTGGAGTCCTGATTGCTGCGCCCACACAGGATGATTGACAGCCTTCTCCGTATCAGTGTATGCACACAGAACCAATGAAGCTGTATATCATGAGCCTCAGCTGCTCTTAGGCCCCTTTCACACAGGCGTGACGAATTAGGTCTGGATACGTTCAGGTTGCGTTCAGTGAAACGCGCACCATTTTGCAAGCAAGTTCAGTCAGTTTTGTCTGCGATCAGTTTTGATTGCGCGGGTGCAATGTGTTTTGATGCGTTTTTAACGCGTGTGATAAAAAACTGAAGGTTTGCAAACAACATCTCTTAGTAACCATCAGTCAAAAACGCATCGCACTCGCACTTAATTCCGGATGCAATGCGTTTTTCACTGAAGCCCCATTCACTTCTATGGGGCCAGGGCTGCGTGAAAAACTCAGAATATAGAACATGCTGCGATTTTCACACAACGCAGAACTGATGTGTGAAAAAAACCGCTCCTGTACACAGACCCATTGAAATGAATGGGTCAGGATTCAGTGCAGGTGCTATGCGTTCACGTCACGCATTGCACCCGCGCGGAAAACTCGCTCGTGTGAAAGGGGCCTTACACTGTCAGGACAGCAGGAATCACCTGTAAGGTTTACTTTAATGGCTAGTCTAAATCCAAACTGGGTGAGTGAAGTGAAATGCTAAGATGAAACTTCCATCCCTTGCCAAGGAAATCCTTACATACATATATACATATGAGGACAAGTCTACTGTTTGTAGCTGCTGGTTCGTATGCAGTTATTGTGGCTGTGGATATATACTGTATAGACTGTATAAAAGGCTGGGAGGAAATGGTTACATAGGAAAGTCCGTAATGAACAAAGTAAGAAAATAGGAAACCGAAAAAGGAAAATAAAGGCGTTGTTCTGATTGGCCACTTTTTCTGCATTAGACCTACTATCTTGACTGCTTTTTAGGCCAATTTCACACAAGGTTACTCAGTCCGGGAAACGCACTCCACGTGACGGCTGTATTTCCCAGACCAAACACTGCTCCTCTCACCTGAACTCTCAGCATCGTATTGACTTATGACGCTGTTAGTTCCTGCCCGACTGTGGGTCTACTGTACTGTAGTCACTGCGTTATATGAGCATAGTAGAAAAGATCCGCAGTCAGGCAGGAACTCTCAGCATTATAAGTCGTTACAATGAAGTTAGTTTAGCTCCGAGGAGCAGTGTTCGGTCCAGGAAATACAGCCAACACATGTAGTGAGTTTCCCAGGGCAAACAAGTTTGTGTGAAATTCTTACTGATGTCACATATGTTTTATACCTATTTGTTTTTCTTAAGGTTGTTTCCATAGCTTTACGTTGCCCCAGTAGTCGTGTTTATAGAAGAAGATTTTACAAGTCCTGCAGCTCTCTTGTAAGTACCCTTAGGTAAAGCCGGTATTAAATGGGGAATAAACGATGTTTTCCTATTAACATTAAAATCCACAGCATAGGTGGTCAATGTACAACCGCTGTGACCCCTACCCACCACAAACGCTAAAGTCCTTGAGTCCCCCATGTGAATGGAACAGTAGTGTGTGAGTGACCACCATTCCAGTTGCTGTTCACGGGGCTGCCAAGTACAGCTCTCAGCTACCACTAGCAGTCGCATAGAAGTGAGTGTAGCTGTGGTTATGCTTGCACACCACCGCAACACTCGCAATATTACTATACAATAGTAATACATTTTGGTGATTGGAAAACCCTCTTTAGGGTTCCTTCACACACAGTTTTGTTCACAGGTTTTTTTTTTTTGCCAAAAAATTCTTGACTTGAGTTCTTTGTATTTTTTTTTTTATTTTTTTTTTAAGGCATTTGCCTTTGCATATATTGTGTTTTACTACCTGGCATATTTGCATGCCTAGCAGCATTTTAGAGTACAGCGTTATCACTGCCTCTGTAGCGCTGTAGGTTGAAAAGCCTTGGTCAAAAAAAAAAACACCATGCAAAAATGTCATTACAAACGCCAACACAAAAGTTTATGGGATATAAAAGAAACGCATTAAGGGCGGGGGTGTTAGGTAGTGTGATAGGTTCTGCTGTCAATACATACATGCTACATCCATAGTGCTGTGATGTCATAAGTTCACAACAATACTTAGTGCACCAATAAGTAATATGTAGTCAGACCTGCTAAAATGTGAAGTTGCACGTATTGCGCAAAAATATAAGTGTCATTAATTGCTGATTTGCGCAATCGCATATATATCGGAGCACTCTATCTGCATATAAAGCTATTGTAATGTTCCGCCATGCCAACAGTTTTCTCCAGTCTCAGGAGACTTCTAGCAGCTTGAAAAATTTAGCAATAGTGACCCATGCCTGTATTGCGCGCGCATATTACATTGCTCATTTTTGCAATCAAGAAAATAACCGTAAATTTGCAAATATATAATGAATATTCTACCGGATATTCGCGAAATATCACAAATTTGAATATTGCCCCTGCCGCTCATTACTAAGGTCTTTGTCTTGATCTTCTCTCTCTAGGTACTGCTGGATTGGATGATGAAAATCGGTTATCACCCGGTCCTTTATTCACTTTGCACGCCTATGCCAAGATGTCCTCTAGAACTGAAAGAGAATGTAACACTAGAGAATGTTGGCATCACAAGGCACACAGCCTTAAACATTGAAGAAAAGGATGCATTGTAATTGACCACAAATAAGGCAGGTTCCTAAGGAGAAGCCGATGACCACTGCACACAGATCCACTGTGTAGGGGAGAGCTCAAGGACTTTCTTAGTCGGATATGTACTAAGTTTGGTGATGGTGTATCCACAATTTTTTTCTATTTCCCATGATCATGGTTGATTTGACCTTTGTCAGCAGCAATAAGACTTGGTGACAACACAGTTGAGATTTTATATTAATCCACAAGCTGGAATTTGATTTCTTTTACAGTAGAGACAACTGTAAAATGTCACACTGCATCATGGTAAAGATGTGCTGTATGTACAGTTCAGTAAACCGGTAGCGGATAGCATAGGTGACATGGGACACTCGAACTCTGGACGTGCCAAGAAGCCAATTCAGAACGGAGAACTAAAGCTCCGGTAGAAGAATGTCATAATAGAAGACGGATATCTCACGGTGTACACCTTTTTGTAGGGAATAGCACGGTCTTCTATACCATTCCATATTTCATATCGGGCTCCATTCTGTTGGTGAATGGCGCCCATAGATGTTCGGGCTCTTAACTGAGCATAACGTGGCCGCACGTACCTGTTTTTATAGTAAAATGCCAAGAGCTCTGTAAGGCTGGATTCACATCACCGTATCATTTTCTATTCTTCTGATCCATCGTTAGAGGAGAAAAAAATAAAAAAAGATCCTGTGTATCAGTTATGCACATTTTGCATCCGTTTTTTTTTTTAGATAAAGTCCTGCACGGAAATACTTAATACTTAAATAATGCTAATCGGCTGTCACTTATGTGCATTTTACACTACATTTATTGCCACTTTTTTCCTATACAAATGTATATTGTAATATGTTTGTGACAAAAATATACATATTTGAATATTTTTTTGTTTTATTTACAATGAAAAGTGAAAACAGCCGTAGGTAACTGGATGTGTCATTCTGACAGGGCTCCAACACTGCGCCATGTAATGTAGATAACACCACTTTCATGTTGGTTATTTGTAGATTAAATTAAAGGGGTATTCCAATAATATTAGGTTATCCCCAGGATCAGTGAGAGTCACAAGAATGGGGCCCCCCTACTGAATACAACCCCCTGAGATGAACGGAGTGGTTGGGCATGCACGCAGACGCACACAGCGCCCAGCTATCTCCAGAACTCCCGTAGAAATTCATGAGTGCATGCCTGACAGGCCCATTCTCATGATTTTGGAGGTCCCTGTGGTAAGACCTCCACCAAATAGGGGATAACGTAGAGTGTGGCCAACCCCTTTAAGTACTTTCCACTACTGTGTGGCAGGCAGGGAGAAAATGACGGTTAGTTCCTATAATATACAGTACTTAGTTAAACACATCTGCCTGCTTTTCTTCAATTATAAGCCACACACCCCGAGCCCTGCTCTACATTGCAGCAGAGTTCATCCATGGCTGCACGTGACATGGAGGAGCCTGAGGCCTAAAGCACTGATGAAATGACACCCAAGATGCAGTTACTATGATGTCACAGTTCTCCAGGGATGTCATGTGACCACACCTATGAAGATGCATGCTGGGATTTTTGCTTCACCCTCACGGCCTCTCACCAATTAGAGCATGCTGTGCTGAACACATTAGGAAACGGATTTATACACAGTATATCTGTCATGATACAAATACCGATTGGCTTTAGTTATTGTCTGGGGCACTTTACTTATGGTGGACAACCCCTTTAAGGATCTCATTTGTTTCCCATCATTTATCCCTGCATTTCAAAAGCCATACTTTTGATTATGCATCCACATAGCCATGCGAGGGCTTGTTTTATCTGGGTGTGTATTTTCTAAATGGCATTTTGGGGTACTTCATGTGAATTTTGTAACCTTTCATAATAAATTTTGGGGCAACTGTGGAAAAAATGCAATTCAGTCATTGTTTTTAGAGTTTCATGTTTACGGTGTGGCCATACCCTAAGGCCCCTTTCGCACGGGCGAGTTTTCTGCGGGAGGACGCATTGCACCCGCACTGAATCCGGACCCATTCATTTCTATGGGGCTGTGCACATGAGCGGTGATTTTCACGCATCACTTCTGTGTTGCGTGAAAATCGCAGCATGCTCTATATTGTGCGTTTTTCACGCAACGCAGGCCCCATAGAAGTGAATGGGGCTGCAGGAAAATCGCAAGCATCCGCAAGCAAGTGCGGATGCAGTGCGATTTTCCCGCATGGTTGCTTAGCAACGGGACCAGATCTTTATTATTTTCCCTTATAACATGGTTATAGGGGAAAATAATAGCATTCTTAATAAAGAATGCATAGTAAAATGAAGAGGAAGGGGTTAAAAATAATAAGTTAACTTACCTTAGCCACTTGATCGCGTAGTTGCGATCTCTCCTCTCTTTCCCAGCATCAGCTAAGAACTAAAGGACCTGTGATGACGTCACATCACATGGTCCAATTACATGGTCCATCTTACCATGTGATTGGACCATGTGATGTGATGTCATCACAGGTCTTTTAGTTGTTAGCTGATGCAGGGAAAGAGGAGAGATCGCGACTACGCGATAAAGTGGCTAAGGTAAGTTAACTTTTATTATTTTTAACCCCTTCCTCTTCATTTTACTATGCATTCTTTATTAAGAATGCTATTATTTCCCCTTATAACCATGTTATAAGGGAAAATAATAAATTCTCCAGAATACTTTACCTGAGACCGAACTTCAGTGATGAAGTCCGGCTTCGGGTTGGGTACCAAACATGGCGATTTTTCACACGCGCGTGCAAAACGCTTGCACCCGCCTCTTATCCGGGCGTCAAACATGACGCCCGTGTGAAAGAGGCCTAAGGGTTTTGTAATAAAACCTATTTTGACCAGAGCTAGTCATAGGAATACATTAGCTACGGTCAACACCAATGCAAGCTGTAGCTCAGGTCTTACGCTGGGTTCAGACCTGAGCGTTTCTGAGACGTGCGTTTTCCGCGCGTCTTTGGCAATAGTAAACGCGCGTTTTACACACATTTGTGTGATTGACTGCAGTGTTGTCCAATGATCAAATATCCCTGTCTATATGAAGTTTGGTCTTTCCAGCATGTTGCAAATTCATAAACGCGCGTTCGAACACGTTTTCAGTGTCAAAAACGCACAAAATACAAACATTGCGCATCCCATTGAAGTCTATGGGCCAAAATGCGTGACAAACGCCCCAAAATAAGCTCAAGTACTTGTTTATGCGTCGGGCGTTTTTCAGCGCGTTCGAACGCGCTGTAAAACGCGAAAATGTGAACCAGTCCCATAGGGAAGCATTGGTTTGCGTCGGTTATTCGTTTTACAGCGCTTCGAACGCGCTGTAAAACGCGCAAGTGTGAACTGAGGGTTAATGTGATCTACTTAGATTAGCATTTTTGAAGGCGTCTGAATGGAAAGGTCAGCTCTAAAGATATATTAGCACAATGTGATCAAGTTGTGAATTCTGCAATACAGCCTAAGCCCTCCTGCACACGACTGTATCCTTTTCGGGGGGTCCTATTGTCCAAATGCCTATTCCTGTTTGCAAAACAATTGGTTCTGTTCTATAATTTGCAGCATGGACGAGGATAGCACTTGGATGTCATCATTCAGAAATTGAGTCTGCATTCAATCCACAGGATGCAGACTGAAATTAGTCATGTGTATGAGACTTAATACATAGAACCTAGAGCAGGGGACAGCAACCTTCGGCACTCCAGCTGCTGAGAAACTACAACTCCCAGCATTCCCACCTGTTCAGCTTTTCTAGCAACTCCAATAGAAGTGAATGAAGCATTCTGAGAATTGTAGTTTCAGAACAGCCGGAGGTTGCTGATCCCGGCACTAGAGGGTTATGTTCATAATATGGAAGCATATAGTAAATCAAACACAGAAATAGCACTGTATTGTGAGGGGAGTGAAGTCCACTGCACTTGTACAGTAAGATCCTCCAATACCATACACTGCCATAGACAAGCAAGTTGAATGGTCTCTAGATCAGGGATGCCCAACCTGTGTCCCTCCAGCTCTGCAAAACTACAACTTCCATCATGCCTGGACAGCTATCAGGGCATGCTGAGAGTTGTAGTTTTGCAACAGCTGGAGGGCTGCAGGTTGGGCATCCCTGATCTAGATTTTACTATTTAGGCCTCATGCGCACGAACGTATTTTGGGTCCGCGTCCAAGCCGCATATTTTCCGGCTCGGGCACGGACCCATTCACTTCAATGGGGCTGCAAAAGATGCGTACAGCAGTCCGCGTCCTTTGCTCCGTTCCATGGCCCCGCAAAAAATAAATAAATAGAGCATGTCCTATTCTTGTCCGTTTTGCGGACAAGAATAGGCATTTGTACAATGGGCCGCGTTCCGCAAATTACACCTACGGTTGTATGCATGAGGCCTTAGACACCGATCGGGGGAAACTGCTGCTGTAAGCATGGACTTCTTAGAAGTACTCACGACACGTGTTGGGAGGTCTACAATTGAAAGTTTATTTGTTCAAATACACCAAAGGAGCAGCAAGCACTTTTATTGACAAATATACAGAAAAACGTACATTAATGTTATGGCAAACACTCAGGTCAAATCTGTCCAATATATCTGTACTTTTTAAAAACAAAAAAATAACCGGTGGATGGTTAGCTTGTGCATTTTCTTAAAAATAACTCCAAATGGTATCTGTCATGCCAGCTGATCACTACAACTAAAATTTACAAAGTAGGTGCGAAGGGCGTGGTGAAGGCCTTGCAACTTCCCCTGTACCAACTGTTTAAACAGTTGAGTCGGAAACATAACTTATACAAATACAGCAGGCAAACTGACTAATGGACTGGCTATGCGTTGTATATTCAAATCCGTAGTCTCAAATTGTGCTAAATGCTTGATCAACAGTATGGCACATTTTGGTCCGTGATGGCGGTGTTTTAGCTTGTTTGGGGATATAAACTGGGGAAATGAAAAGTGGAATCGGGGACAGTAAGGACAGGGTGAAGTAAAAGCAGATTCTTGATGTTTCCATTATTTTGGTTTGCATGTCTATAGGTATATAGACACATGTATGTTGTTTCAATGCTAGGTATAATTGCACAGATGAAGGCAATGTGTAGAGATTGCTTATAGGAAATAGTCAGGAGTGCGTCGAGTAACATGCGGCTCTCCACGCCGAGGAGCAGGATCAAACTGGAGACTGTGGAAGGAAAGAAAAACGATTTAACACAATACTTAAAAGCAATGTAAAGTGTCAGAAATAAGCTGCGGAGGCAATGTAACAAAACAATTATCCACCTTTTATACAGTATTCTTTCTTTTACAAATATTTTTTTAGAAGCTGGATCACCCCTTTAAGGCTCCATTCAGACGTCCGTATGTGTTTTGCGGATCCACGGATCTGCAAAACACAGACACCGGCAATGTGCTTTCCACATTTTGCGGATCCGCACATTGCCAGAACTATATAGAAAATGCCTCTTCTTGTAGGACATGTTCTATATTTTTGCGGAACGGAAGTGCGGATCCGCAATTCCGGATCTGATCGGGACAAAGTCTGGCCCCATAGAAATGAATGGGTCCGCAATTCCGTTCCACAGAATTGCGGACGTATGAATGAGGCCTAAGTCTGTCTAGAAAGTCCCACCTGTTTAGGACCATGGGCCAAAGGGCTTTAACCCTGGCCACTGTAAACGTGTGGCACAGCTCAAGTGCCCAGCTATCAGGCAGAGGTGAAGAAACAAGTTGTTTATGTGCTTTTATTTTTCTGGCCTACATAGCGCTCAGTGTGCGCTATTAAACCCACACAGGAACATTGTGTGCCCCTCTGGCTTGGCAGAACTGCTGGTTCTCAGCGAATCAGCTTTGCCAGTGATTATGGTCACAACAGGGGGCTGTGTTTGTAACTGGGGCTCCTATGGATACCCTAGTTACAGACCCAGAGGTCTGTTTTATGAACTCCTGGGAAATATATATAAAAATAGAGGAAAAGACTTTACACGAGGGTCAGTACACATTCGGTTTTGATCCTTCTGCCAGAGATATTTACGGCAGGAGGGCTCCCAGCATATACCACCAAGTATGCATACAGTCAGTATAGTAACACTTGCCCTGAATGTGCCCCCTACTGCAATTCTGCAGCATCCAATGCTGTTACCTCAGAGAAGTCCCCAGGCAAAGCATTAGGGAAGCTCGATTGATGGAACCGTTACATCCCTGGTCCTCATATGCAGTCATTTATTAAGACCGGCATTTTAGACACCAGTCTTAAGAACCCCAGCGCTGGCAGTGGATGTGCCGGCTTCTACATAACTTGGGCGCATCCACCGCCTAAATCTACGCCAGCTCCCCTGCTGGCATACATTTAGGCCATTTTTTATACCTAAAACAGACATTGAAAATGATAAATAAGACCAGCCAACCCAACCGCCCGCCCCTTCCCAGCTAGGCCTCCATTTCTAGCTCAGGTCTCCAACCCCCTTCAACCCAAAGCTCTGCACAGAATTCATGAATGCAGAAGAGTGAGTAGCGTGGGTGGCCGGATGCGGACACCCTCTATCTATCCTAAACATATAATGCAACAGCACTCTGCGATCCAAATATAGTACAAAAAAGTATTTATATTGCTAATGCTATGCTTAAATTAGAGATGCTTGGCAAATACATCTTGTACAAAATTATTTGAGCCCGTCTGCCACACGTCAAGGCGATCTCTCATTAGACGGGTTCCTAACACTAAACCACACATGTTTATGTGCCATAAACAGCTACCATAACATTGAGGGAGCGTCGGTCCCACATGCATGCTGGGCCCCTTGCTGGGACCTACGCTCCCTCAATGTTATGGTAGCTGTTTATGGCACATAAACATGTGTGGTTTAGTGTTAGGAACCCGTCTAATGTCCTTGATGCCCTTTTTGACATTAGGCCATCCTCCAAAAGCTATTGCCTCACTGTGCACGCAGAGAAACCTGTCTGCTGCCATTCCTAAACATGACCTGCACTGGTGGTGAACTCATCCCATAGCTGACTCATCTTGCTGGACTTTCTTGGGCGCTCTGAAGCCTTCTTCACCACAAAAACTTCTCTACTTGAAGTTCTTGATGATCTGATGAATGGTTGATTAGAGTGCAATCTTACGAGGAGCAATGTTTTTGTCTGCGAAGCCGTTTTGATGCAAATCAATGATGACTGCACGTTTCTTTGGAAGTAACCATGGTTAACAGAAGACATTCAGGGACATTTATCAAGACTGGCATTCCTCCAGTCATTATCCCTGTGCACCAAAGTGAGATGCGTCTAATTTTTTCTACAAGGCAGAGGTAGATACTTTTTAATAAATTAGCCAATTCTCTGGCATTTTATGCACCAGAAACTGAAGTTTACACCAGCTAGGGGCTGATCTAGACTTCAGCTATAGGTTATAGTAAATCTGGGAGCTGCATGCTGCCGGGCACCTTTTCATGACACTTGAGAAAAGAGCCGAGAAGCTCAAAAACCTGCAAGTTATGTCAAATATGGCATGCACCATAATTTGCGACTTTTGGTGTAGAAACCTTCGTGAATGCACCTCAATAAGTTTTCCTTGTTAAAGCTTTCTCCTGAGCTAGTGAGAAGATCACTTAAATGATGTTTAGCCGGTCATTTTGTGCAAGGGCGGAACTGCAGTGGAAATAGGGTTTTTGTGATTAAGTCAATATTCATGTCTAGGTCACTCTTCATAACAATTTGGATTTAATGCAAATTGCCACCATATAAAATGAAGCAGTAAACTTTGTGAAAACTAAAATTTGTGCCAGTCTCAAAACTTCTGCCCACGACTGTACACCCTCACTGCTCCCGTAGGAATTAACAGGATAAGTAGAAGTCAGGTGCTGCTAATCAAATGCCCTTCAGAATTTACCATCAGCAAGTTGGACCACCTCTAGAAAAGAAGAAGTTTTGGCAGTTTACGGGTCTGGAGCACTAAGCCAAGAAAAACAACATCAGTTATGATCTTAGAGAAGCAACTGTTCCAGCTCATCCATCTAGGAAGTGTTATAAGGCCAGTTCCATCCTTCTACAGTGAGAAAGATTATTCACGAGTGGAAACATTCAATACAGATGTGGACGTACAGTAAATTCACCCCTAGGTCAGATTGTACAATGCTTATAAAAAATTGCAAAAAACATCTAAACAATCATGACTACAGTCCTCGGCATGCTAAATGTTCCTGATCACGACAGTACAATTGAAAAAAAAAAAGCTGAACAAATATGGCTTGTTTGAAAGGGTTGCCAAGAAAATGCCTCTCATTTCTAAAAGTTTGTATGCAAAGTTTCTTCTGAACAACCCACAAGACTTCTGGAAAGATGGACAGACGAGCCCAAAGTGGAGACGTTTGGCCCTAAATCACGCTGCCACATTTGGTGAAAGCTGAACTAAGCATATTAGCACAAGCACCTTTTACCAACTTCAAGCTTGTGGTGAAGGGGTGACCTGGGCAACTTGCAGTCCCTGATTCGACCATGAACGACCAAAGTATTCTAGAGTCAAATGTGAGGCCATAAACAGCTAAAGCTGGGTCATGCAACAAGACAATGATCCTAAGCTCACCAGCAAATCTACAATAGAACGGCTGAAAAAGAATCAAGGTGTAGCATTGGCCCAAAGTCCAGACCTCAACCCATTTAAAATATTGTGAAAGGAAGTTAAAAGGGGTTGTGTCACTTCAGCAGGTGGCATTTATCATGTACAGAAAGTTATTACAAGGCACTTACTAATGTATTATTATCCATATTGCTTCATTTTTCCATCCCATTATACACTGCTCGTTTCCATGGTTACAGACCACCCTGCAATCCATCACTGGTGGTCGTGCTTGCACAATATAGGAAAAAGCACAAGCCTTCCTATGTGAACTCCCATGGTCCTGGTCACCAGAGAGGCTGACGCTTTCTCCTATAATGTGCCCGCATGACCACCACTGCTGGATTGCAGGGTGGTCTGTAACCATGGAAACGAGCAGTGTATGATGTGATGGAAAGATTAAGCAATACGGATAACAACAATACATCAGTAAGTGCCTTGTATTAACTTCCTCTACATGATAAATGCCATTTGCTGATGTGAGACACCCCTTTAAGGGAGCTATGCATAAATGAATACCCAAAAACCTCAATCAACTGGAGCAAAATTATAAAGAAGAGCGAGTCAAAATTCATCATCGATTCGAGAGACTGATAGTCATACATTTTAAAAATGTAAGCTACTACTGCTATAGGTGGTTGAACAAGCTAATGAATCATAGGGTGTACTTAGTTTTTCACACCACTTCCATTTAGGCTTCATGTTTGTTGAAAACAAGAAATTGTGGAAGCTTTTCTAAGAACTTCTAAGGACCAGTTTGTTTTTTCTATTTTATACTGATACATAAACTATAGAATTCAAAGAGGATGTATTTAGTCTTCTCATCACTGTACATGATTATGCGTTAAGAGGTTAACGTGTGCAGAATTACATTATTGAATATCTAGACAGTGGTTCCTCAAGATACACTGGCCCCAGGATACAATATTTTCAAACATACTATTAGGGTTTCGATACCCAGTCGATACTTTTGTCTGGTATTGAGTTCGATACCAGAATCTGTCTTTAATCGATACAAGGCTGTGCTATTGCTGTCAGCGCACTCCATGTTCTCTTTGGTAGCACAGGGGAGAAGGAAGCAGTCTCTCACTCCCCCGTGTGCTGCCATCGCATCGCTGCCATGGAGGTGAGTAAAAGTGTGTTTTTCCCTTTTTTTTTATATACCGAACTATCTGTTACTGGCACATGGGTTGGGGAGTTAAAGAGGCACTTGTTACTGGCACACGGGGTGGGGGGGGTTAAAAAGTCACTTGTTACTGGCACATGGGTTGGGGAGTTAAAGAGGCACTTGTTACTGGCACATGGGGTGGGCTTAAAGAGGCACTTGTTACTGGCACATGGGTTGGGGTTAAAGAGGCACTTGTTACTGGCACATGGGGTGGGGTTAAAGAGGCACTTGTTACTGGCACATAATTGGGGGCATCTATGGGGGGCACTTGTTACTGGCACATTATTATGAGGCGCTATGGGGGCTTCTACTGAGGCCACAAAGAAGGGGTATTTTATATGGGGGGGGGGCTCTGTGTGGTAGTAGCATTATCAGAGGTATTATCTGTTTCTGCAGTGTAGTATTGGGGGTAGTAGGATGAATTGTCCAGAAGATTAGAGGATGATGGAAAAGTAGTAAACTAAGATTTTTTCTTGTTGTCAAACTGCAGAGACTGAAAATGGCGACAAAATGGTGATCTGGTCTAAAGGTCTGAAAGGAGAAGACGAGGACAAAGAACATCTACGTCAAACGAGATGTCACTGGATGTAAGAGGTATGGGGCGCTGTATTACTGTGCGCTGCCATTGGGGGGAAGATAACGTGACACGAAGGGGTGATGTAAAAAGGAGGAGGTGATGATGTGACATGGAGGGGGAGAAATGTGCCATTCGGGGAGGTGTGTGGGGGTAATATGCTAACATGCAAGGGGGGGGGGAGAGAGGAGAAATAATGTGACACGAAGGGGGTGATGTAAAAAGGAGGGTTGATGACGTGACATGGGGGGGGCCTTATTGTTTTTCGCCTCAGGGCCCCATTTCACCTACAACCGGTCCTCTCAAGGTGCCTGGGCAAAAACCAATGCAATTAATGGTAAAATTTCTAAACCCAGACTCGTCCATCAGACTTCCAGATAGAGAAGTGAGATTTGTCACTCCACAGAACATGTTTCCACTGCTCCGGAGTCCAGTGGAGGTGTGCTTTACAACTCTCCATCTGACACTTGGCATTGTGCTGGCTGATGTAAGGCTTGCATGGAGCTGCTCAGCCATGGAAACCCAAGTCACGAAGCTCCCAGGCACAGTTTCTGTGCTGACAATGTCAGGGGAGGTTTGGCACTCTGCAGTTATTGAGTCAGCAGAACATAGTTAATTGCAGAATATTTAGTAGGGAAGAAATTTCTTAAACTGCCTTGCTGAAATGGAAGCATCCTATTACAGTCAAAGCTGAAATTCAGTGAGCCCTTTAGGATGACCCATTCTTTCACAAATGTTTGTAAAGGTAGACTCCATGATAGGTGCTGGATTTTATACACCTGTGACAATGGGGCTGAATTAAACACCTGAACCCAATAACTAAAGGTCCCTTTAGGAGGGATGATACAGCAGGCAATTGTCGGTAAGGAAGTGTTCCTTTCTGGCAGTCACCTGCTCATCAGCAGAGAAGAGCACTGTATTTACATGCTTCAATCTCCTCCACAGTATGGGGAGGAGCGATCACCAATGCCATCACTCGTCACCATGCAGACTCCTTTGCCGGCATCAAAGGCTGGTTACACAGTATGATCTGCTGCCAGCAAACTACTATTTTTGTATCCAGACAAATGATCTATTACCCAATAAATGGCGCCTTTACACTGCCAGATAATCTCTAACAAGCGTTCCTATGAACGTTAATTAGCGATTATCTGGTAGAATCTCGTCCTGTGTAAAGGGCCCTTTAGTGGCGAGTCCCGATACTTTTGTCCATATGGTGTATAGAAGTACCCTTAAAGGGTTGCACATCTTATTTAGTTAGGACTGAAAAGTGGTTAGGCATTCCCCAGGCTATACAGAAGGTTTCTAGGCCACAATGTAGGTGCCACTAATCTGTACAATGGAAACTTTTTTTTTTTTTTATTAGAGACACACGGCAAGTTACATAAAGCTACTTACAAGGAGTATTTTAAGGTGTCATCCAGTTCCATTATAGCTGCCTGATTCCCACAACGATAACAATAATTAGGTGCGCTGAAAATGGTAACCACATTCCTGTCATGACACCAGTTGTAGCCCTGGAAAAGAAAGAACTGATGTAAAACTAGTAACAAAAAAAAAAAAAAAAAAAGTTATTTGAACGTCCTCTGAATGCTTAGGGAATACGGAAAAGAGGTAGATTTTCTGAGACTGAAAATCCATTCCTTACATCTCAATTAGGGCTGCAACGATTAATCGACGTTATCGATAATATTCGATAACGGGATTCGTTGTCAATTAATCCCTTTATCGAATAATCGGCCGAATCGTTGCTATGTGGGCGGTCAGGCACTATTGCCTGCAGGCCCGTAAATCTCGCACGCTGAGAATATGCCGTGTGCTGCGCTCTGCAGACAGTGGAGACGGAGGGAGGGAACCCCTCCCTTCTATGACGCAGCCGCGCTGAGACCGATGAAGTGAGCGGGCTCTGAAGCTGCGCCAATGAATGTGTGGCTATTAATTAAAGCAGCAGGAGGAGGGACGGGGGAGGTAATAAAGTTACAGCGGCGCCGGCTGAGTTAGTGAGCTTAGTGTCAGCCCGAGCACCAGCCCCAGAGTCAGTGCCCTGAACAGCCAGCATAGAAGGTACCCCACACCTACAGTCATTAGCCTGCCTCAAAATAAAGGCAGGCAAAACACATTTGTATCAGGCAGCCAGCAAGATTGGGGTTAATGTGACTCATTAACTCCAATCTTGCCACTGCCATGTTTTAAACATGATAGGGGTCACTTATTTTTAATGTCAGGCTGGGAACATGCTTTTGGACTGGACCCCATGTGCCTCACATTAATAGTAAGTGACCCCCAAAGTAGTGTACCATCTCACATAATGGACAACATGGCGTTAATGTGACTGAGTTACAGAATACAGGCCACTTAGGCTACTTTCACACTTGCGGTAGCCTTTTCCGGCGGGGAACAGCCTGCCGGTTCAGTGCTAACGCTAGCCCACTGTGCTGCTGGAAGTCTGCTCTAGACCCATTTACTATAATTGGGACGGGCTGGAGGTCCGGCCGCAGTACGGCAAACAGGTTGAGAGGCGGACGGACAAAATGTACAGTACGCTGCGGTTTTTGTCCGGCCGTCTCTCTGCCTGTTTTTGCGTGGTACCTCCAGACCAGAGTCCAGTGGTGCGGTGCAGTGCTCAGCCCTGACCATGTGGACATGTCTTTTTTACATTCTAATGCAAAATATTTATAATTATGCAACTCCTAAAATTGTTTTCATATGGCCTTTGTACATAATGTTTCAAGTAAAATCAAATAAACCCCTTTTTTTTGTCATTTTGGTGTTTTTTCCCAATTAATCGATGAAATTATCAACAACTAATCGATTATTCAAATAATCGTTAGCTGCAGCCCTAATCTCAATGGGATTGTTTCTGCTGCATGTGTATGGATTTCTGCAAGCTCTATCCAGATCAATAAGGCAGCTGCAGAAAATTCTGCAACAAATCTGCCACAACCCCCTATAGGCAGGAATCATTCATATTTCTCATCTCAATGTTAGCGGTTTGTGTTACTCCTGCCTTCGTTTTCTGGGACATGTCATTGTAAATATCAGGGCATCGTTTAAAGCAGGGATGGGCAAACTGCGGCTCTCCAGCTGTTGTAGAACTACAATTCCCACTATGCCCTGCTGTAGGCTGATGGCTGTAAGCAGTCTGCATGCTGGGAGTTGTAGTTTTGCAGCGGCTGGAGAGCCGCAGTTTGCCCACCCTTGGTTTAAAGCAACACTTTACTACACCATGTCCACTACCAAGCCATACTGATAGTAATTTATTAAGGATAGTTTGTCACAATTCTTCCAGACATACCTCCATTACAAGCTGATGAGCACGTGACACCAAAGTGAGTCCATTGGCATGGTTAAAGGTTTCAGAAATATCCTGCCCAAAAGTGTAGCCAGCACCTCGGGGGGAAATGCCCCAACCTCCACGATCATCTGGATCAGACCACAAAAGGTCACACATTGGCCCCTGGACGATTAAGACAACAGCGTTAACTGTATTTGATTATTAAACATTATAGCATCATTATTGTCTGACCATGTACACGGTATTATATAGGCGAGGTCATTATATGAGCAAGCATTCAGGGGTCAAGACTCTGTTCATGTTTCGCTCTTCTCTACATTTTTAGAAGACACTGGATACCACCATTTTAACACGTAAGGACCCACTCCATTATTTATCAGATAACTTCAGTACAATACTAACATCAAAATGAAGGTGAAGGAAACTACTCTACCTTCCTAGCGACTTTACCACAATTTAGCCAAGAACATATATGCCGTTGCTTCAGGTAGCAAAGATCACAGCAGTGGAAGGAGATACAAGTCTATGTCTTAAGACTGAAGATATGGAGAAGCAGTAGCCTTGGCTACTCACTGCTCCGACAGAGGCGCCTATTCAGACACTACAGACATCTAACTGGCTGCTTTTCATTGCTGTTGGACTATAGTAATCAAAATGGCTGCTAGAGCGATCCTCAGCCTTACAAAGTATTACCTCATGTGGAACTTCTTGTAAGCGATCCAAAGCACGAATATGATCCAGCGTATCAATAGACGGAGAAAGACCCCCGTGAAGACAGAAGATCTAGGAAGAAACACAAAATGTATACATTCAACAAAATCCGACACATACTGCTTAAGGTGGGGTCACATTCTGTTTTAGGCCTCCATTTGACGTATACGGTAGAGAGAGAGAGAGATAAAAAAAAAAAAAAAAAAAGATGCAAAAAATTGCAGAAAACCACGTTTTTGTAACCTGCAGAGTCCGGTAAAAAATAAAATAAAAAAGTGGAACGCTATGGTGAACAGATGTATGGAATCTGTCTGAGGCATCCGCTTAACATATATACGTTTTTGTATACGTTTAACGGATAAGAAAAACACAATGTGAACCCACCGTAAGTGACAGCAATCTACCAACGACCTTCACCCATCAGTGGCCATCTTGTAAGGTGCTGGAATGGATGAACAGTGTAAGACCGCATTCGGAGGGTTGGAGCTCACAATGCAGATGTGAACCCGGCCTAACAAGAGATGGCCAACTACTAGTTGTGCTAAGGAGCACTACTCGGCGCACTACTGTATCCACCCATTTCACTGAACAAAACTGGGTCATCTTTTTTCGTAATACAAGAACAAGTATGCCTAGCAACCGAACAAGTATGCCTAGCAACCATTACCCTGGGTTCACACTTGAGCGTATATGATACGCGCGTATTACGCGCGTTTTTGTCGCGCGTATTACAGTGCATTTTGGAAATAGGAAACGCGTGTCATACGCGCGTTCGTGACTCTGGAGACCAATTAAAAAAAGGCATATCTACACTTAACGCTTTATGCGCGTTCCCATTGAAGCCTATGGGTGCAAACGCGCGAAAAATTCCTCAAAGAAGCTCAATTCCCACTATGCCCTGCTGTAGGCTGATGGCTGTAAGCAGTCTGCATGCTGGGAGTTGTAGTTTTGCAGCGGCTGGAGAGCCGCAGTTTGCCCACCCTTGGTTTAAAGCAACACTTTACTACACCATGTCCACTACCAAGCCATACTGATAGTAATTTATTAAGGATAGTTTGTCACAATTCTTCCAGACATACCTCCATTACAAGCTGATGAGCACGTGACACCAAAGTGAGTCCATTGGCATGGTTAAAGGTTTCAGAAATATCCTGCCCAAAAGGTGTAGCCAGCACCTCGGAAATGCCCCAACCTCCACGATCATCTGGATCAGACCACAAAAGGTCACACATTGGCCCCTGGACGATTAAGACAACAGCGTTAACTGTATTTGATTATTAAACATTATAGCATCATTATTGTCTGACCATGTACACGGTATTATATAGGCGAGGTCATTATATGAGCAAGCATTCAGGGGTCAAGACTCTGTTCATGTTTCGCTCTTCTCTACATTTTTAGAAGACACTGGATACCACCATTTTAACACGTAAGGACCCACTCCATTATTTATCAGATAACTTCAGTACAATACTAACATCAAAATGAAGGTGAAGGAAACTACTCTACCTTCCTAGCGACTTTACCACAATTTAGCCAAGAACATATATGCCGTTGCTTCAGGTAGCAAAGATCACAGCAGTGGAAGGAGATACAAGTCTATGTCTTAAGACTGAAGATATGGAGAAGCAGTAGCCTTGGCTACTCACTGCTCGACAGAGGCGCCTATTCAGACACTACAGACATCTAACTGGCTGCTTTTCATTGCTGTTGGACTATAGTAATCAAAATGGCTGCTAGAGCGATCCTCAGCCTTACAAAGTATTACCTCATGTGGAACTTCTTGTAAGCGATCCAAAGCACGAATATGATCCAGCGTATCAATAGACGGAGAAAGACCCCGTGAAGACAGAAGATCTAGGAAGAAACACAAAATGTATACATTCAACAAAATCCGACACATACTGCTTAGGTGGGGTCACATTCTGTTTTAGGCCTCCATTTGACGTATACGGTAGAGAGAGAGAGAGAAAAAAAAAGATGCAAAAATTGCAGAAAACCACGTTTTTGTAACCTGCAGAGTCCGGTAAAAAATAAAATAAAAAAGTGGAACGCTATGGTGAACAGATGTATGGAATCTGTCTGAGGCATCCGCTTAACATATATACGTTTTTTGTATACGTTTAACGGATAAGAAAAACACAATGTGAACCCACCGTAAGTGACAGCAATCTACCAACGACCTTCACCCATCAGTGGCCATCTTGTAAGGTGCTGGAATGGATGAACAGTGTAAGACCGCATTCGGAGGGTTGGAGCTCACAATGCAGATGTGAACCCGGCCTAACAAGAGATGGCCAACTACTAGTTGTGCTGAGGAGCACTACTCGGCGCACTACTGTATCCACCCATTTCACTGAACAAAACTGGGTCATCTTTTTTCGTAATACAAGAACAAGTATGCCTAGCAACCGAACAAGTATGCCTAGCAACCATTACCCTGGGTTCACACTTGAGCGTATTTGATACGCGCGTATTACGCGCGTTTTTGTCGCGCGTATTACAGTGCATTTTGGAAATAGGAAACGCGTGTCATACGCGCGTTCGTGACTCTGGAGACCAATTAAAAAAAGGCATATCTACACTTAACGTTTTATGCGCGTTCCCATTGAAGCCTATGGGTGCAAACGCGCGAAAAATTTCCCCAAAGAAGCTCAAGAACTTTTTTGAGCGTAGGGCGTTTTACAGCGCGTTCAAACGCGCCGTAAAACGCTCAAGTGAGAACCAGGGCCATAGGGAAGCATTGGTTTTCATGTGTTGAGCGTTTTACAGCGCGTTTGAGCGCGCTGTAAAACACTCAGGTGTGAACTGAGGGTTAGAGCCAGTTCTCAATGAGTTTTTTGGGAGGGTTTTAGAGAAAACATGGGTGAACTATTGAGGCTGCAGAACAAAAATGTGAATTTCTTTTAATCCTAAAATTCCTTGCGTTTTACCAGTGAGTAAATGTACGGGGACCTGACCGCAGTGGGGAACAACCTTATTGATCCCTTTTTCTTCCCGACATCTAGTTAGCCACGCACAATAGATAAATGTCAGCTCACGCACACATTGACTTTAATGGGGCTGCAAAAGATGCGGACAGCAAACCGCGTGCTGTCCGCATCCATATGTCCATTCCGCGGCCCCCAATAAAATAAAACATGTCCTCTCCTTATGCTAGTCTGAGGGGTGTTTTAGAGCAGATTCCCTTTAGGCTACATGCACACGAAACGTATTTAGTTTCCGTTCCGGTTTTTATTTGCGAATAGGATGCAGACCCATTCATTTCAGGGTGTCCGCAAGAAATTCTGACAGCAGACCGTGTCAGTATGTCCGTTCCATAGCCCTGCAAAAAATAGAGCATGTCCTATTCTTGTGTGTTTTGAGGACAAGGATAAGCATTATTACGCCAGTTTTTTTTTTTTTTGCGGACCGCAAAACAGATACATTCGTGTGCATATAGCCTTAAGGACATATGCATGTTTGGCTGAGTGTACCTACATACGGAGAGGTGGGGGAACAGACTGTCAGCCAAATCAGCGAGTATAGACGGCCCTGACAAACTTTACCAGTCATTTTAATCAATAGTGACAAAGACTTTAAAGGAAATGTGCCACCAAAATTGTTTTCTGCCAGTTAGTAAAACATATCCTTTTTTTCTGATTACAGATTTTATTCTATTACCTGAACATGATTATTAGGGCGGCCATCTTGCCTGAGCTGTTCTTATCATTTACAAAGCATTAAGAAAATTGCTTTACGGCAGCCACATGGTCCATAGGCACAGTGGTCAGGAGGGGGGACCTCACTGACTTTTATATAGGGGAGTTTTCTAGGCTCTGTGACCTGTGCAGAGGACATTGTATAAGGGAAGAATAGATAAGCTTTGACAATCACCTATTGTGAGTGGTGGATCCTGTCTTATCTGTACACAGAGGTGATATTATTACAGGCAGGATTAGAATGACAGATAAGCAGGTAAGTGCAGTAAAGTGATCTGTACAGACCAATAAGTGGCGCCTATTAGGCTTAGTGGCCACTGCGCAAACTGCAGGATTTTATGTTTTTTGTTTAAATATAGATATTGACGTGGAAAATTAAAAATATAAAAAAAAATTGTTACACATAAAAACGTGATTTAAATAACAGGTCATTTTCTGATGACACATTTCCTTGAAATTATCTTACTAGAGGAACGGAAAAGGCCTTAGACAAAAGGCAGCTGTGTATTTTTTTCCAAGAGAAAGTGCCAATTATTCCCTGTGGAATAGTGAAAATACATACCTGGCCATCAACTAAAGCCGTTAATGGTAAGTAGTCAAAGAGATCTGTGAAATACTTCCATACATTTGCATTCCCATATTTCCGTAGACACTCATCATAGAAACCATAGACTTGAGTGATTTGTCGAGATTCATGGTTCCCTCTCAATATTGTGATACGTTCTGGGTAACGGACCTAGGAAGGAAATAATATGGTTAGAGGGGTTATCCCACGATTAATGTAAAAAAAATGAAAATCAGACATCATATAGTACAGGACAATATCTTTCTAAGAAAGCTAGAACCAGCCCTGTACCTCACATGGATCCAAAAAAAAAAATAAAAAAAATAAAAACTTTGCTCAATTGAGCTCAATTCACCACTTTTACCCTTAATATTTAAATCAGTAAAACTTCACTTTTATTAGTAGTTCTCTAAAAATGTTTGTGAGTTTTGACACACTTGTTAAAACTACTGCTCGAATTTGCACACTGCTATCGCACAGGTTGCTAGTGGTAACGGAGGGTGTGCACTACCCTCCTAACCTTCCCACAAGTTTGCAATCAGTGTATAACTACCTGCCTGACCGTCCGGTACTCGGCGCTGTGGATATACACCCTAAAGTAAATAACTGTTTCCTACTCGTGTTTTAGCAACTCGAGCAGAGCTAAAACCAACAGATTCTGTCTAGCATGTTTCATGAGCTGGCCCAGTCTTCAGGGAAGGACAGATAATCCTACCTCATTGGCCAATAGTACGCTGGCATTAGACTGACAGTTTGAAGAGCCAGTGAACTGGTCGGGATTTTAAATTTGTGGTTGAATCATTGGATTGCCTGCCAGATAACGTGCTGCGCCAGACCAGCTGCGCAAACACTTATTCCACACTCAAGTTGGATGACTGGTTATTGGTAACTGCCAGATAATGTGCTGCGCAGACCCTTGCATGCGCTAGCACTTATTCTGTGGTCGGGTAAAGAAGCTACTCACTCGCCGCGGCATGCATCGCTCCAGCTGATTCAGCCAGCTCGCCACATTCACTTGCTCCAGCTGTCGGTCTATGCCAGATTTATTTCAAGCTGTCAGGGTTTACAAGCGGTGTGTGCCCTGTCTGCTCTATCTGACTGCTGCAGTTGAACGATGGAATGAGCATGTGGTTCCATCTCGGGACGGCAAGACAAAGAAATTAGAAAAAAGAGCAAACAGCAGGTTTTGCGCTATGCTAGATAGATATTCATGGAACAACTGAGTAGCTATAAAAAAAATTACACATAAACACGCAATTACAAATAATAGGTCATTTTCTGATGACACATTTCCTTGAAATGATCTTACTAGAGGAACGGAAAAGGCCTTGGACAAAAAGGCAGCTGTGTATTTTTTTCCAAGAGAAAGGTGGCAAATATTCCCTCGTGGAATAGTGAAAATACATTACCTGGCCATCAACTAAAGCCGGTAATGGTAAGTAGTCAAAGAGATCTGTGAAACACTTCCACATACATTTGCATTGCCACATCTCCGTAGACACTCAACACTTAGAGAGCCATAGACTTGAGGTGATTTGTCGAGATTCATGGTTCCTCTCAATATTGTGGATACGTCTGCAACGGACTCAGAAGGAAATAATATGGTTAAAGGGCTCCTACGATTAATGTAAAAATGAAAATCGGACATCATAAAGTACATGATAACTCTTCTAACAGCCAGAACCAGCCCTGCACCTCATGGATCCAAAAAGAAAATATTGTTTCAGCACATTTGTTGTGGTTCAGTTGTCAACATTGATGAACTATTGTTGAGGGGCACCATCCTCCTGTTTCAAGGCAATCGTAGCACCACTGCTCGACACTGCAGGCTGGACAGCCAACCACCAGAGGAACCGAGCGCCCGGGAGTATGGAACAACATGGGCCTGACACAATAATAGCATTACTACACTGACAGGCTGATGCCACCAAGCTGTGCAAACACTTACGACTGGTTACTGACCAGATAAAGGCGCCAGACCGCTGCGCTCACTTATTCTGTAAGTCAGGTGTTACTCACAGAGAGAACACCGCAGCTTCTCAAAGAGCCAAACACACTGCACCACAAGCGCGGATAAATACTGGTTACTGCTGTCATGGATAACCGTTATTATCACATATAGCAAAAGAGATAAAAAAAATTTTTTTTTTTATATCCTCTAAGGCTTTCTGCCCCTGATTATATGTGTGTAAACAGGGATCGTCCATGTTGGTAGTATGTAAGAACTAGTGGTATCAGCGTTGGTGTAGTCGTGCAGTGGCAGACTTGGCAGAGGCTGCTGGTGATTCATATATAGTGAGAAGCTTTACCTGACTACAGAATAAGTGTTAGCGCAGCAGGGTCTGCAGCAGCATTATCTGGTAGTTACTCAACAACCAGTCATCCAACTTGAGTGTGGAATAAGTGTTTGCGCAGCTTGGTCTGCGCGAGCACGTTATCTGGCAGGCATCCAATGATTCAACCAACAATTTAAACCTGACCAGTTCACTGGCTCTTTAAACTGTCAGTCTAATGCCAATGGTACTATTGGCCAATTATAGGATTACAAACTATAACAGGGAGTGTTCAGCATGGTGTTTCAAGTCTGTCCTTTCCCCTGAAGACGCCAGTTTATCTGGTGAAACATGTTGGGGGACAGAATCTGTTGGTTTTAGCTCTGCTCGAGTTGCTAAACACTGAGTAGGAAACAGTTATTTACTTTAGGGTGTATGTTCACAGCACCGAGTACCCTGCAGGATTAGTCAGGCAGGTAGTTATACACTGATTGCAAACTTGTGGGAAGGTTAGGAGGGTAGTGCACACCCTCCGTTACCACTAGCAACCTGTGCGATAGCAGTGTGCAAATTCGAGCAGTAGTTTTAACAAGTGTGTCAAAACTCACAAACATTTTTAGAGAACTACTAATAAAAGTGAAGTTTTACTGATTTAAATATTAAGGGTAAAAGTGGTGAATTGAGCTCAATTGAGCAAAGTTTTTTTGTTGCTATGGAACCCTCCCTTAATAGGGTCTCTAGTTTTTTTGTATCACATGGATCCAGAGATCTCCCATTTCATTGCTCCAACTGTTCTGCTACATTTATTTCAAGCTGTCAGGTTAGGCAGCGTTCTGTAGAGATGACAACTTAGGCCTAATTCACACGTCCGCAATCTACGTCCGCACCCGTTCCGCAAATTTGCGGAACGGGTGCGGACCCATTCATTTTGAATGGGGACGTGATGGATGCAGAGAGCACACACTGTGCTCTCCGCATCCGCATTTGCGGAGCGCGCCGCCGATCTTTTGGACGGCAGCTACCCAAAAATATAGAGCATGTCCTATTTTAGCCCGCAATTGCGGACTAGTATAGGCATCTCTATAGGGCTGGTGGCAAGGTGTTTTGCGGATCCGCAAAACATTACGGACGTGTGAATAAGGCCTTAACAGCATCCAAAATGTTCAGAATCTTCTGTTACACCACATCTTAAATATGCCTACATGACTGAGATCTGATACTACGCAGTCCATTAGGATACGCTGACCTCCGTTTTACAACTGGAAAACTGTGTGATCTAGCGAATCTCACCAGAGGTCACCGACTAAAGAAACGAAGGCCGAAAATACATCAATACTGCTAAAATACATATAATGTTATGTATGCCAACACATTTACAAATGAGAGGGGGGGGGGGGGATCTGAAAGTGCATCTTATATTTGGTGTTTAGAGGCTTAAAATGTGTCAAGTAACAAACACAGATGGATTCATGTAGTTTATGACAGCTTCTGATCCCACAATCTGCACATAGATTCATCAGACCAGTCTATGGCAAACCTGCTTCCAAGAGTAGAACCTGATGAGGTCTTCTGCTGGGGCGGACAATCCACTTCAGAAGTCCATGTGAGGTCAGTAAAGAGATGCTCTTCTAGCGTCACAATTATTCCATAGCCAAAAACTATTCAGACCTAATTTCTGCCCCATTCTGGTGCGTGGTCCGGACACGGACCATCTTGGGCATGCTTTTATGGGTTCAGTCGCTGCACAGGATACTTGCACTTACAGGCATATTCAATGCTGGACTGGTCGCCACTGCTCGATAATGGTGGCGGTGCACGTGTCTATGGGTCGGCGTCCCCGGAAACAATGTAGGAATGAAGACCGGCACTCGCTTCAGTTGATTTTCAATATTGCTGCTTTATTGGTCACATAATATTTAAGTGACGCGTTACGGCACTGATTTGTGCCTTCATCAGACTCATGAGTCTGATGAAGGCACAAATCAGTGCCGAAACACGTGACTTAAGCGAGTGCCGGTCTTCATTCCTGCACTTACAGGCAAGTATATCTAAAACTGGCTGTGACTGCAGCCAGGACATCATAGAAAACTGCACAGCATGCAAACTGTAAGAAACAGGGTCCTTACCTTTAATGCTACAAGAAGAGTCACCGTCTCCACAGAGTAGTAGCCTCTATCCACATAGTCCCCCATAAACAGGTAGTTGGTGTCTGGGGATTTTCCTCCGATTCTGAAGAGCTCCATGAGGTCGTGAAACTGGCCATGGACATCGCCGCACACGGTAACAGGGCAGCGCACATCCTGCACATTGGACTCTTTTGTAAGAATTTCTTTTGCCTAATTAAAACACAATACATACATGTATATTAAAAATAAGGCAGGATAGTGGCAAGTGTGTGATACAAGTAGGAAACCACTGCCAAGGAGAACACCACACGGTCTACAACCGCTGAATATACCAGATGCAGCTTATCTCTAAAATCCACAATGGATGTGCCCAACCATGAGAACGTCTGAAACATAAGGCAGAGTCAGAAAAACTACAGGAATATGTTCACACCTAGCACCTTCTAGGTACTACTGGAGACGAGCATGCTAAGCAGCTCCATGAAAAAAGGCCCACATGAAAATTCAAGTGCCATAGATAGTTGTAATGCTAGATAATCATTCATCTCCCACATTCACACTGGTCTTTCCCCCGCGCCCCAGAGGAAGCTCCTAATTTATGACGAGGCACCTCTGGCAGTCCGTGCACCGGACGAAATTCCACAGAAGCGCTCCATGTGAACGGTGTGCGCACACGGCCGGTGCCCGTACATTGCAGACCCGCTGTTTGCATGCTGCAATACGGGCCACACACATTTGTACGTCATGTGCCCTGTTTTCTGGTGACAGTAAATTTGCCGGGGCCAAAGTCCCAGGCCGGCCCCTGCTACTCCCAAGTGGCGAGGACAACGTGAAAACGCCCAGGCATCAAAATATATTTGGCTGGGGCATTTAAAGTACACAAAAAGGGGTCTTGCGCCTTTGTAGGCCAAAAAAGGAGTAGAAAAAATATATTCGGAATGCCTCTCATATGTCATTTTGTTTAGCTACTCTGGCTCTATAACCTGCTGCCTGCAGATTGTGTTGCATGTTGAATGTGACATGTTCTCGGTCATAGGAGATACCTTTTCTGATATCTCAGCCCGGTCATCTGTAAAGGGGGGGGGGGGGTTGGACTGGGCCTTCGGTCCTGGCAAATTTACCTCTCACACTGGAAAACAGGATTAAAAGGGGGTAAAAAACTACTCGAGTTAGGGGCTGGAGTAGCTTCTATTTCAGGTGCACGGACTGCTGGAGATGCGCCTCATTTATGAGGAGGCGTACGCGAGTCATCAGGCAGCTCCGGGGAGAAACAAAGACGGGTGTGAACAACAGGTCAGCCATGGAAACCCACACAGTCACATTGGGTGCTGGCCCCTCATCAGTACGGAGCAGGATTCTGGCTGGCTCAGTGCAATGGTAGGAGGCACTGGTGAGATGGTTCTCTTTCTGGGGAGATACCCCTTTATATATTCATTTCCCATATTGCGTTGCCAATAATTCTCCATACCATGCAGTATGTCCAGTAAGTCTCCATACAGGACTGGTCTCTTTTAGGAGGTTCAGCACCGTGGCTAAGCCCCTTCCAAGCCATTGCACTCAACCAGTCACAATCCTACGCTGTACTGATGAGGGTAAAGCACCTTGAAACAGCATATCTGGCCTGGCTATATTCCTTTGTCAGATCTTGACTCAGAAAGACACTTCCAATAGGTGGCACTGGAGAGCTGGTTCTCTTTCTTGGAGGGATACCTCTTTGCACATACCTAATGGATGAAAGACAGGTCTTCGCATACTTTGGTCAAAGAGTGTATTTCAGTCCTAACCTAAGGGCAGCACTGATGCTATGACATTACCCTAACAACTTATGTCCTCAATCACAAGGCTCGACAAAGCTGGGTCTTTCCATGGGCAGACGAATTAGAAGATCTGCACTAGGCACCTCCCGCACAAGTGTAAATGAGGTCTTTGTAAAAGCTCAGAAATGAAGGTCTATACAGGCTGGCGAAGGCTAGGTCTCCGTGCTTACTGTACAGTGCTCCTAAAAAGGCGTCACAAATATGGCATCTCTGCCGAGAAAATAACCCTGGCTGCAGAGTAATCCTCTTTGCGGAATAATTAAAAACTAACTGTACGCCGCGAGTTACAGAAATCAGCCAGATTAGGTCAATGTGATTAACATTTTTAGCTCCGCTGGATGCAGCTGTTGGAGTTGGCACACATCGGTTTATGCAAACTATTACAACAGGAACCATTCGGGGGAGGACACTACTGCATTTTTAACCTTTCACTGCCAGGGCCATTCCAGCTTCAGCACCTCTGGTAGCCAGGTGCTGAAGTTTTGACATGTACAAATGAAACCCCAAAAATACTAACCCCCATACCCACAAATTTTCTGAAAGTAGAAACCCAGCACATTATACACACAGACACCTTCATGCAATTTTCCGTCAAAATGTAATGTTAGAGATGAGCGAAGTGACTTTGGATGCTACATATATATACACACACACACACACACACACTGTATTGAGATTAGTCTCCCTACAGTATTATATTATATGGGCTCCGATGAGCCCAAGTCAGTTATTCACGAAGTCGCGCGAGACTTCATTGAGTAACTTCGATAATTGATTGTTACAGTGAAAAAAAAAAACACTTCAACTGAGTTTAGTTCCAAGGTTTTTCACTGTAACAATCAATTACCGAAGTTATTCAATGAAGTCTCGCACGACTTTGTGAATAACTGACTTCGGCTCATCGGAGCCCATACATTCTAATACTGTACGGAGACAAATCTCTGTACAGTATTATGCGAAGGCTTCAGATGTAGCATTCAAAGCTCGCTTCTCAGCTCTATGTAATGTCATAAATTGCAGAAAAGTTGATTTTCGTGGGTAAAAGTGTAACCCAGGCAGAAAGTTATATGGACCTCACCTCATAAAGATAAATGTGCCATGTACAGAGTTCATACATACTACGTAGGCCTACAGTTACATATCATTAGAACTGGAAAGACCAAAAATAGGGCTTTAAGTAACAACCTATACAGAATACAGGGATTACAGTTACAGTTAGTGAACCCCCAAAACTTAGATATTTCATGAACGCAGACGATCTGATGATTGCAGTTGCCTTGACAGACTGTTGAAAATCATGTCCACCTTCATGTAAACTTTGTGACAAACATCGGAATTTCTCTGCCAAGATGTGTTCTCCCGAACAGAACCCATTATAGTCAATGGGATCTGCTCCGTTCCTGTCAGTCAGCACTTCTGTTATTTCTGTTGTTCTGCTCGGGTGACTCAATAAGGTCCTGGCAGGTTGTCACAAGTATCCAAAGCCATACTGACAGCAGTGCGTCCTACAGCTGCTGCAGGGTACGTGGGGGAGGATCCATAGATGTTCAAGTCTGAGGAATCAGGGGCCAGGGTAGTACTTGTACTATCACATTTAGTGATGAAGCCGATGAGCGACAGGTACTCACTTGAGCATCGATCACTGCATTTACACTGGGATAGCAACACAACCATGTACATAAAACACCGCATCGATACCGCACGGGTCCCGATGCGTTTTTTATTTCAATATGAGCAGCAACCAGTATTGTGCAACTGTATGTCAGGTTTTGGATTTATGGGATTGCTTTATCTTGGTTTGTATTGGATGGAATATATGAAGCAGAGTGAATCACTAATTATGTTTTAGTAACATAAGAGACTTCTTTATCAGCAACATAAAGGTTTGATTGTAACAGTTGGAAAGAAGAAACCCAGTACGTAGAATGACACCCATAAAAAGATCCATGCCAGGTCTCTCACAATACCGTAACCCCTATATAGGAGGGGTGTTTGTGGGGGACTGGTAACCACTGAAGAAGGGGTTATTTGATACCCCGAAAAGCGTTTGGTTAAGAACCCCCCTGATAACTATTTCCATAACTATGAAGGCAAATTGAACGAATGTGAATGCCCACTGGAACTCAGTCTGCCGCGCGAGTGGTGGCATGAAAACTTTTGCACCAAAGACTGCAAACCATACCGAAGGTCGACATGCACCTAGCCGCCAGCGTGGGAGGTCGGACGGAGATAGCTTGAAAGACACCGATCTTTTCCACTACAGGACCAGTGTTTAGAGCGACACCGAAACATTTTCAAAGGCGCATGGTAAGAACGTTCTAACTCTATGCCGGCAAGTTCATGTTAAGTCTAACCCTGGGTTCACACCTGAGCGTTTTACAGCGCGTTTGAACGCGCTGTAAAACGCCCAACGCATAAACAAGTACTTGAGCTTCTTTTGGGGTGTTTGACGCGCGTTTTGTGATTGACACCACAGTAGTCAATCACAAGAACGCGCGTTTTACGCGCGTTTCCTATTTGCAAAAACGCGCTGAAATACGCGCGACAAAAATGCACGTAAAACGCGCGTTTTTAGAACGCTCAGGTCTGAACCCAGGGTAAATACGTATCGCTGAGCAGGTCAGCGGGACGCCGCCGACACTACATTATAGCGGGACGTCGCTACATTGTCCGATGGGAGAATAAATTACCAGTACTATATGCATAGGGCGCTGATGCTGAACACTAAACTTTCCAGTGCCTAATCAAATTTACAAGTACTGTTTACCCAAACAAGGGGAGATATTGTTCGTATGGTGCAGTGAGTTATCGTCAAACCCATCTGCTGGGATTATTGTTGCACCAGGACATTGCGACTGTGATTTATAAATTTGCTGCTAATTTGGAACATTTTTTATTGGAGCCCATTCAATCTAGACTGATATTGGACATTAGATTATTGGATGTTCTAACAATACGACTTCATTAACGCTGCTATTAAGAGTTGTTATAGTTTCAATCGCTATTTCACAATTTCATGACATCTAGCCACTATTTAGTGCACTTTAGTAATTGGGCCATATTTTCGCTACAGACTACATGGTTTGTTATATTGTTATATTTGTCTATATTGGAACTCTGCTCATTTGCTTTTAACTAGGTTTTAATAAATGATATGTTGGTTTTGATACCCAGAGAGTGCCCAGTTTCCTTTGGATCAATATGTACATAAAGCACGCCTGTTTTTACACTGCCGAAACATCACATGATGTACCTTTACACACCACAGGTGACAACTGACAAATGGAGTGGAGCCTATACAGAGACGAGAGATAATGGAAAGATTTGCTCTGAGTTTCTGCACTGACATGTGAACTAGGTCTTAAAGGGAACCTGTCACCGGGATTTTGTGTACAGAGCTGAGGACATGGGCTGCTAGATGGCCACTAGCACATCCGCAATACCCATTCCCCATAGCTCTCTGTGCTTTTAGGCCTTATTCACACATCCGTAGTGTGTTTTGCGGAAACACGGATCCGCAAAACACGGACGGCTGCAATGTGCATTCCGCATTTTGCGGACCGCACATTGCTGGCACTATTGAAAGAATGCCTTTTCTTGTCCGCAATTGCGGACAAGAATAGGACATGTTCTATTTTTGCGGAAGCGGAAGCTACGGATGCGGAAACACGGATGCGGAAACACGGATGCGGACATCACATAGTGTGCTGTCCACATCCATTCCTGCCCCTATGAAATGAATGGGTCTGCAACCCTTCCGCAAAATTGCGGAAGGGATGCGGATCCATTTTGCGGACGTGTGAATTAGGCCTTATTGTGTAAAAAAAAAGGATTTTAGAGGTATGCAAATAAACCTGAGATGAGTCCTGTGTCTGGATAGGAGTCAAATTTTCTGAGCGCAGCAACGCCCCGCATCCTCCGAATCTCCCCCTTGCTGGCCGACGTCACAGAGCTGGAGCGCCGAAATCTCACGATGTGCGAGCTAGCGCATGCGCAGTGTCGGCATCATGTTCCTTCCCTGTGCTGGCATCAGCACAGGGAACAAACTACGCATGCGCTAGCTCACGCATCGCAAGATTTCGGCGCTCCAGTTCTGTGACGTCAGCCAGCAAGGAGGAGATTCAGAGGATGCGGTGCTGCACTCCGAAAATTTGACTCCTCTCCGGACACAGGACTCATCTCAGGTTTATTTGCATATCTCTAAAATCCTTTTTTTGACAATAAAAGCACAGAGAGCTATGGGGACTGGATATTGTGGATGTGCTAAAGGCCATCTAGCAGCCCATGTCCTCAGCTCTGTACACAAAATCCTGATGACACGTTCCCTTTTTAACGGGTTATCCAAGACCTATAATGCCCCTCCATACGCCCAGGCTCTTCACACACAGTGGTTGCACTATGTTTCTTACCGTTTTTGAGAAGTATTTTTACCCGAGGAGGAGTAAATTGCAAGGTGGACATAACTATGGAAACGAGCAGTGTATAATGTGATGAAAAAGTGAATCCAGCCGGCCAGGGAAACAATATGGATAATAACAGTGTGTTAGTAAGTGGCTTGTATTACCTTCCTTTATATAATAAATGCTTTTTGCTGAAGTGAGACAACCCCTTTAATAGAGATTTTAAAATCACTAAAAAAAATGTGCCTGCATGCAAACGAAAAAAAAGCTGTTATGGCCACTAGGGGTCTCAGTCAACTGTCAGACAAGATCCGTCCCTGGTAACAAGAGACTCAGAAGACGGTTCACAGGAAATGGGGGCGTGTCAGCGCTAGCTGAGCTGGAGAGTAGCACTGTCTACACTGCTTCTGAAGATCAAGGAGGGCCCTGCCTTTCTGCAAGTCTGACCTCTCCATCCATAGAAGCTGTCTGAGCGCTAGAGCTAAAAAGCCTCCTTGCTCCGCACCGCAGGACGGACAGGAACTACAACATGCTGCGGTTTGCTCTCTGGTACGAGGACGGAGCGAAATGCATTTTGGAGCATTCCTTTCAGTTCAGTTTTGTCCCCATTGACAATGAATGGGGACAAAACGGAAACGTTTTTTCCGGCGTTGAGCCCCTATGACGGATCTCAATACCGGAAAACAAAACGCTAGTGTGAAAGTAGCGTTAAAGAGGATTTAGGGACGCCTAAACATAACTGTTCCTCCCCACTTATGATTGTACAAAGAAGCACAGCCATTATGCAAACTTTTTGGAAAACTCAGGTACGCTTTAAGTGCTCACTGCTCTTTCCATACTTTTAACTTTTTTCCCCAGAAAAATGGCAATGGGAGATTATAAAGTTCCCTAATAGTACATGCAACAAAACTAAAACATGGGCTTTGTGGCTTTTTAAACACTACAAAGACTACATTCAGTCACAGGTGTTTCTACAGGACCCTTGCTATTTCCTAGTAGGATCGTGGCAAGGGCGGGGGGCGGCAGGGCCAGTGGGCCTGGCACATTTATCTTCTTTTACCTCTGTTTTTGGACGTTAATGAAGACTGAAATCTACGGCAGCTCGGAGCGCAAGGCCTTGACATAAATTTAGGACATCCTCCGGCAGCGCAGGCAATATCGAGCCCATCGCACCACACACCAGTCATATGTCTTTTGGAGCACCTAGTACAGGGGTAGGCAACCTTTGGCTCCCAGCTGTTGTGAAACTACAACTCCCAGCATGCATAGTTGCTCTGCTCTTCTAAGAACTTACATAGAAATGAATGGAGCATGCTGGGAATTGTAGTTTCACAACAGCTGGGAGCCGAAGGTTGCTGATGCCTGACCTAGTACAATGTATAGCAGCACCTGCCCATTTGTGTTTAGTACTACTGCTCTGGCACAAGGCGACTGGCTGGGCACATCTGACGTATGTGAACCCAGCTTTAACCACTTCAGCCCCCCTAGCCTAAACACCCTTAATGACCAGGCCACTTTTTACAATTCTGCACTACACTACTTTCACCGTTTATTGCTCCGTCATACAACTTACCACCCAAATGAATTTTACCTCCTTTTCTTCTCACTAATAGAGCTTTCATTTGGTGGTATTTCATTGCTGCTGACATTTTTACTTTTTTTGCCATTAATACAAATTTAACGACATTTTTGCAAAAAAATGACATTTTTCACTTTCTGTTGTAAAATTTTTCAAAAAAAAACTACATTTCTATATAAATTTTTCTCTAAATTTATTGTTCTACATGTCTTTGATAAAAAAAGTCCAATAAGTGTATATTTATTGGTTTGGGTAAAAGTTATAGCGTTTACAAACTATGGTGCAAAAAGTGAATTTCGGCATTTTGAAGCAGCTCTGACTTTCTGAGCACCTGTCATGTTTCTTCAGGTGCTAGAATGCCAGGATAGTATAAATACCCCCAAATGACACCATTTTAGAAAGAAGACACCCCAAAGTATTCGCGGAGGGGCTTGGTGAGTTCATGTATCATTTCATTTTTTTCACAAGTTAGTGGAAAATGACACTTTGAGGAAAAAAATAATAATAAAGTTTCAATTTCTGCTAACTTCTGGCAAAAAAAAAAATAATCTCAGACGGACTCACTATGCCCCTCAGTGAATACCTTGGGTGTCTACTTTCTGAAATGGGGTCATTTGTGGGGTGTGTTTACTGTTCTGGCATTTTGGACGGGGCTAAATTGTGAGCAGCCATGTAAAAGCCTAAAGGTACTTGTTGGAATTTGGGCCCTTTGGCACCCAGGCTGCAAAAAGTGTCACTCATGTGGTATCGCCGTACTCAGGAGAAGTAGGGCAATGTGTTTTGGGGTGTATTTTTACATATACCCATGTTGGAGTGAGAGAAATATCTCTGTAAACTGACAACTTTGTATAAAATTTTTTTAAAAGTTGTCGTTTACAGAGATATTTCTCACACAAAGTATGGGTATATATAAAAATACACCCCAAGCACATGCCCTACTTCTCCTGAGTACAGCGATACCACATGAGTGACACTTTTGCAGCCTAGATGCCAAAGGGCCCTAATTCCAATGAGTACCTTTAGGATTTCACAGGGCATTTTTACGCATTTGGATTCCAGACTTCTTCTCACGCTTTAGGGGCCTCTAAAATGCCAGGACAGTATAAATACCCCACATGTGACCCCATTTTAGAAAGAAGACACCCCAAGGTATTCCGTGAGGGTATGGTGAGTTCATGTAAAATTTTATTTTTGTCACAAGTTAGTGGAATATGAGACTTTGTAAAAAACAAAATAAAAAAAAATAAAAATATATCAATTTCCGCTAACTTGTGGCAAAAAATAATTCTGTGGACTCGCCATGCCCCTCACGGAATACCTTGGAGTGTCTTCTTTCCAAAATGGGTGACTTGTGGGGTATTTATACTGACCTGGCATTTTAGGGAGTCCTAAAGCGTGAGAATCAAATGCGTAAAAATGCCCTGTGAAATCCTAAAGGTACTCATTGGTTTTAGGGCCCTTCGCATCTTGGCTGCAAAAGTGTCACTCATGTGGTATCGCCAGTACTCAGGAGAAGTAGAGGCAATGTGTTTGGGGTGTATTTTATATATACCCATACTGTGTGTGAGAATATCGCTGTAAATGACAAATTTTAAAAATTTTATACAAAGTTGTCGCTTACAGAGATATTTCTCTCACTCCAGCATGGGTATATGTAAAAATACACCCCAAAACACATTGCCCTACTTCTCCTGAGTACGGCGATACCACATGAGTGACACTTCTTTGCAGCCAAGATGTGCAAAGGGGCCCAAATTCCAATGAGTACCTTTTAGGAGGGCATTTTACGCATTTTTCTTCTCACGCTTTAGGGCCCCTAAAATGCCAGGGCAGTATAAATACCAGGGCTGTGGAGTCGGAGTCGAGTGAGTCGGAGGCAATTTTGGGTACCTGGAGTCGGAGTCGGCAAAAAAATGGACCGACTCCGACTCCTACTAGATTTAAATTGGAATAAAAAAATTGGAATAAAAAAAAGCAAGTTTAAATGTCCCAATTCAGATAAAGTTATAATTAATTACTTCTCTACTGTAAGAATAAAGGCCAATGCATGCAGTGCGTCACGTTACCGCTAAACAAAGGCGTTAAGTGACCGTGAAGAAGCATGCTTTTCATATGCTTTACTATGCAGTTAAAGGGACACTGACAGGCTGATATATCTGCTGGTATTCATCAGAGGATTAGGAATACAACTAGACGACTGTTACCCCCAGTTGAGGTTTACTTGTGTTTAAAAACGTTTTAATCAATATGCAAATTCTCTACCTTTGTGCCCAAGGGGCAGGCGCACATGTAGAGTACTGGCAGCACTAGACAGGACTAGGTAGCGAGGAGGAAGAGAAAGCTGGCACAGCCTCAGCATAGCCAGACGAGGCTGCTGCCAGCACTCTACACGTGCGCCTGCGCAGGAATTCAGCGTTCGGCTAGCCTGAAAAAAAAAGGCCAGTGCAGTGAATAATACGAGGGAACAGCGCTGGGAAGCTGTACTTCGGGCGCGGCTGGGCACAAAGCCGCAGGAGGCAGCTGCCCCATTGGGCACAAAGATAGTGAATTTGCATACAGATTAAAATGTTTTTAAACACAAGTACAGCTTAACTGGGGGTAACATTAGTATAGTTTTATTCCTAATTCTCTGATGAATACCAGTATATATATATATCTTTAGCTGGAAAATCAGCCTGTCAGTGTCCCTTTAAGGAGCGGCAATACTTACACTTTCCATTGTCTTGTGGTCTGCTGTTACAGGGAACCCATGGTTATCCTAGCCTCTCACTGATAACTGATTAAGGACTGGAGACACTTGTATAAGTGAAGGGAATGGATAGTCAATAGTTCAAGACTGAAGCTGTAAACCATTTGAAAAACTGCTATCATTCAGCTAAGGCTATAAAACATGTAAACTCAGATTGTTAGCTTAAATTTTAAACATGACTATGGGATTCTACTCGGAAAATCATGTTTTAAAATAAATGCCCCTTCCCCTGCCCCTTCCTGGATCCTCCCACTGCTCTATCGTCAGCAGAAGATCAGCACACAAAGGAGAAGGCAGCAGCTTCTGCTCAACTACCTCTCTGTGCTAGAGAAGATTAGAAGAACTTGGTGGAACAGCTTCGTATTTGCATATTAAATACAGAGGAGTCGGAAGTTTCAAAATCTGAGGAGTCGGAGTCGGAAAATGTATCTACCGACTCCACAGCCCTGATAAATACCCCACATGTGACCCCATTTTGGAAAGAAGACACCCCAAGGTATTCCATGAGGGGCATGGCGAGTTCATAGAAGATTTTTTTTTTTGGCTCAAGTTAGTGGAAATTGATTTTTTATTGTTTTTTCTCACAAAGTCTCCCTTTCCACTAACTTTTGACAAAACGTTTAATTTTTCATGGACTCATTATGCCCCTCAGCGAATACCTTGGGGTGTCTTCTTTCTAAAATGGGGTCACATGTGGGGTTTTTGTACTGCCCTGGCATTTGAAGGTCTCCGCAATCATTACACGTATGGCCAGCATAAGGAGTTTCTGCGATTCTCCGTATATTGAGCATACGGGTAATGAGATTTTTTTTTTTCCGTTCAGCCTCTGCGCTGAAAAAAAAAAATAAATGAACGGCACAGATTTTTTCATTCGCATCGGTCAATGTGGATGAAAAAATCTCTGCCAAAATCAGTGACTGCGGTGCGGTGGGCTGGGCGCTAGCTACCTAACAAGTAGCTAACTAACTGGCGGTGATAAGAGACCCTTATGCCCCATTCACACGTCCGCAATTCTGTTTGGGTCCACAATTCCGTTCCGCATTCATTTCTATGGGGACAGACTTTGTCCCGCTCGGATCCGGAATTACGGATCAGCGCTTCAGGTCTGCACTTCCGTTCCGCAAAAATATAGAACATGTCCTATTCTTGTCCGCAATTGCGGACAAGAAAAGCATTTTCTATATAGTTCTGGCAATGTGCGGATCTGCAAAATGCGAAAGCACATTGCCGGTGTCCGTGTTTTGAGGATCCTGCGGATCGGATCCGGATCCACGGATCCACGGATCCGCAAAACACATATGGGCGTCTGAATGGAGCCTTACAAGGGGTGTGATCAATGACAGGGGGTGATCAGGGGTCTAGATGGGGTGATCAAGGGGTTAATAGGTGGGGGGGTTAGTGTAGTGTTTGGTGCAACTTTACAGTGTTACCTGGTCCTCTGGTGGTCGATCCCAGCAAATGGGACCACCAGAGGACCAGGTAGCAGCTATATCAGACGCTGCTCACAAAACAGTGTCTGATAGAGCTGTTTGATGCGATTTAATTCGCATCTACAGCCTGCCAGCGATGGATCATCGCTGGCAGGCTGTAGCCGAACTGCCGAGACGCGCTTCTCTGTGAACGCGCGCGTTCACAGGAAGTCTCGGCTCTCACGAGATGACGCGCCGACGCGTCATCTCAGAGCTACAGGACCGCCCGCAGGACGCATCCCTGCGTTAGGCGGTCCTGTAGCGGTTAAAGGGGTCATCTGTGATTCTGATATTGGTCTATCCACCAGTCACTTAGATCAGCAGGGGTCTGACACCCGTCATCTTACCAATCAGCAGTTTAAAGGAAGTCTTTCACCCCAAATGTGCACTAACACTTAAAATCCTTCTTAATATAATGTTGTCCGTTGCATAGTTTGTCTAAAAAACACTTTTATTGCGTATGTAAATCAGGGTCTACTCCCCTTTCACCCATTTGGCCGCCCTTTCGTCACGCTCCAGCCGACGCTGCATCAGAGGGCCGTCATCGGCGCAGGTGCTGGATTTCAGAAGAAAATGAGGTGATCAGCTAGAGAAAGGGCGGCCAAATGGGTGAAAGGGGAGTGGTTGCACATGGAAATGAGCATGGGGCCTGGGCACCTTCAGACCCTGATTTACATACGCAATAAAAGTGCTTTTTAGACGAACTATGCAACGGACAACATTATGGTAAGAAGGATTTTAATGTGGGGACTGTTATCGACGCAATGGTGTTAGATAGTGCACATTTGGGGTGAAAGACTCCCTTTAAAGAGTCTATGGGACACATGAAAGCAGCTAATCTGCACCCACAGCTGGGGACAACTAAGAATTAGGAAGTGGGAGCGAAAGCGGGGAAAATACAGAATTTAAGTGAAAAAATGGTCAGATAGTCTTATACCTCAAAACATGGATTACAGCTTATTTGGAAAAGTTACCTGCAAAGAAAAATATGATTTAGCCAGAGAACATGGAAAAATAAATATCAAAACCCCAGGGACCCACAGAATGAACAGGGTGGCAGGTCAGGCATGGGCAGTGCCACTCCATTCCTCTCCATGGGACCTGCCAGAAATAGCAGTCCTAATGAGAGGAATCGAGTGGCTCTGCTCTAGGGGTGGGGCGACATAGACGATATGTGATATGAATTTGTGCCCACGATATAGATTTTGTCTATATCGCGGTAGATCATGGTATGCGTCGCTCTCAGCGCACACCATGTTCTCCTGAGCCGACACACTGGAGAAAGAGGGAGTCCCTCCCCATTGAGAGCCACCAATGAGAGCGGAGGAGGGGAGGGACTGTGGCCACTGCCACCAATGAGAGCGGGGCAGTGCAGAACGTCACAGGCAGGGAGAAGGAACGCCCAGGGAGAGAAGCTGATGTCTCCTTCCTGGTGTTCCCACCATGTGACGGGGGCCAGAGCGGGCGAACGGAGCCCCGCACAGATATAATAGTAAGTGCCCCCTATGTGCCGCTACCTAATGAAAGGTCCTATAGGGCTGCATGTGCCGGCCATATACCATACTGGGCCTCCATGACTGCCTGCTGCGATCCGCCGCAATTAACCCCTCAGAACCCCAAAGACAGAGCTCGGTTCTCAAAATCCATCCCAGCAATCTCATAGTGATCCCCTATCTTGTGGACCGGGATAAAAGGAAATAAAAAGCACTTAAAGCTTCCAGTTATTTCAACCTTTTTAAAAATGGTTGGCTGCTAAAAATTTTAATTTAGGAGCCAAAGGGCCCAGGTACATTTTTTTTTAGTCTAGGGTCCTGAAAGTAGTTGCTAGAAGACACTCCCTTCCCAAGAGTAAGCACAACCCCGTACTCTAATGATAATCTGGGGGAACAGTCCATTTTGCTTAGTTATATGGACTAGCTATTTTTGACCAGTTAGGACGTATACAAAAAAACATAAAATCAATCAAAACCTGAAGTCTGAGGACAGTCTCGTGTGTGGAATAACCAGTCATTCTTAGTGGAGAACTTGGTAGAGAATGATCTCCAGGAGAGAGCTAGAAAACGGTTTCCGATGAGCCATTTCTCTCAGCGCAGTTATCTGGCATATGGGTTGCCATGGAGATGACTGAATTGCCTAAATCTATAAATACTTCAGGGACAACACAATATCACGTTTATTCTAAGTAAGATGCCATCCAAGAAGCGGACAGCCACATCATATCTGACCGTTCAAAAGGCAACACCAACAGATCTCTCTTCAGACTAGGAGTAGTAAAAGTAAGGCCTTTTTCCGTTTCTGTTACGTTTTTGCGGGTTCCGTTTGCAGTCCGTATGCGGAACCTTTCATTTCAATGGTTCTGCAAAAAAACGGAATATACTCCGTATGCATTCCGCTAAAAGATAGAACTTGTCCTATTATTGCCCGCAAATAACGTTCCGTCACTTCATTCAAGTCAATGGGTCCGCAAAAAATGCAGAATGCATACGGAGCACATCCATATGTCATCCGTATTTTGTGGATCCATGCCCACTTTGCCCATGTGTTTACTGTACATTACAGTAATGATTACACATTTTATATTTCCGTTTATGAACCGCAAAAAACGGATCACATACAGAAACCATACGGAGATTTTTTTGCGGAACTACGGAACGGAAACTGAAACACAAAGGAAGCAAAAAACTAAACAACGGATACGTGAAAAACGGAAGGCAAAACAGCAAAAACATATGGTCGTGTGCAAGAGGCCTAAGGCAGGAAAAACCTTCAAGTACCTATTAACCCCTTCTTGATGCATCAATTTTCAGCTTTTTTTCCTCATTTAATCTTTACTCCCGGCCTTCCAAGAGCCATAACGTTTTTATTTTTCTGCTACATAGCCCTGTTTTTATGCAGGAAAAGTTGGACTTTCTAATGGTGCCGTTTACTCTTGCACACAATGTAGCGGGAAGCTATAAAAGTATTCTAAATTAGGTGGATTTGGAAAAAATAAGCAATTCCACCACAGTTTTAAGGGTTTTGTTTTTACAGCGTTCCATATGCGGTAAAACTGACCTGTCAACCTCATCCTGTGGGTCACTTTGATTACCACATTTTTCTGATGTTTTAATACTTTAAAGATATACTTTTTCTGGGGCGATATGTATTTTTTTATTAATATCAATTTGGTTGTTTACGACTTTTTGATCACTTTTTATTCCATTTTCTGGAGGAGGTAAAGCAACCAAAAAAATAAATAAATAATGAAAATTGGCCATTTTGATGTCTCCTGTTTTGCTGGTCACTCTACAGGATTAATCCATTTATATTTATAGTTCAGGTATAAATTAGAATTTTTACAGCTTTGTATTTATTTATTTACATTTTTTTATTTATTTTTAGTCCCCCTAGAGAACATGAAATTGTATGATCACCTATACCACATAGACTATGCAAGGCTTCATAGGAACTGTGCTACTGCAGGCCTCAGAGCATCCAAGGCTGCCATAGCAATCGAACGGCTCCCGCAATCTCCTTGCAGGAGAGCGACACTCCCGTTAATTGATCACTTAGTTGCCATGGTAAATTGAGCTCGGCATCTGAGAGATTAAAAGTCCATGACTGGCACGTCATGATCACACACTGTGCCGCCTGGATGACATCTGCCATACATATATTACAGATGTTCATAATAATCTTCAGCAGGCCAAGTTCATTGCTGGACAACCTCTTATAAAGCGTCTCAATCATGGCGTCCAATTGGCAATGGAAGGTGATTATACTGAAGGTTTAATAAGAGGAAGATGAAACCCCATGCCCCTACAACGGTACAGTGCTCTTTATGATAATGTATATGTGAAATAAAGACTGCTACCAAGGGAAAGAACATAGGGGTAATGGGGTGGGAAAAAAAGAGCCCTCCCCCTGCGTAGGATCCCCTCTATAAACTAGAATGGAGGGCTGCTTCTTTAAAGAGGACCTTTTCACTTAGGATTGAGGTAGTGAAATTCTTACACTACCTTCCTGGGCGGCCCCCGGTTCCTCCGCTCCAGTCCCTGTTAGTTTTCACATGCGGCGATTCTTTGTATGAGGCGGGGACTCATCTTTTGCCTGGGGAGTGGTTTTCCTCTCCCTGGGTGCTAGCCGAGCGCTATGATTGGCTGCGAGGAAAACCACTCCCCAGGCAAAAGACGAGTCCCCGCCTCAAACAAAGAATCGCCACATGTGAAAACTAACAGGGACCGGAGCGGAGGAACCGGGAGATATTTTGAGGGGGAAAAAAAACTGCCATGAGCATGAACAAGAGTCCTCTCTATTATATTAGTGCGGCACAGCAGTCCTGTGTATTTCACTGCAGCTCTAAGTGCTGACAGCCCAGTAACCAGGGGGCAATAGGAAAATAAAAAATAGCGATCTGGTCTCCTTATGCGCAATATAACTTATAGTGGTGACAGATTCCCTTTAAAGGGAATGTGTCGGCAGAAAATGGCCTATTGTTTAAATCCCATAAGTATGTTAAACATTCTTTTAGAATTTTTGGTGAGTTTTTTCCGTGTCACCATCTATAGTTAAAAAATGTTTATAATAATGCAATTTTCACACTGGCCACTAGGTCTAAGAACAGGTCATGATTTCCTGCTCTGTAGAGGTAACTTTTTAGTAGAAAAATTATTGATTAGGGATGAGTGAATCGATTTCAGGTGAAACATCCGAAGTCGATTCGCATAAAACGAGCGCTCCGTACAGTATTAGAAGACTTCGGCTCATGGGAGCCAATACAATTACTTTGCGAAGTCTCGCGAGACTTCGCATAATGACGTCAAATTAATTTCTATTGTAAAAAAAAAAAAAAAAAACCTTTCCCGAACTCAGGTTCAGTTTCAAGTGGTACCTTGTAACCGAGCCCAAGTTCGGGAAATGTTTTTTTACAGTATAAATCAATTTCTGAATTTATGCAAAGTCTCGCGTGACTTCGCGAAGTAAAAACTTCGGCTCATCGGAGCCAATACATTCAATGTTTCATCCGAAGTAGATCCGCTCATCCCTAACCACGGCATCTGAAGGGTTAAAAGTCTGCGACCAGCATTACCGCTGATCGCGGACATTAGTGTCATTCGGCGGCAACGGCACCAATTTTAAATCCCCGGCTACCACATTAATTTACATTGGGCGGTCGGGAAAGGGTTAATATAGTAATCACAAAACCATAGTTTTGTGACTGACCATAGTTAAGCCTGTGGCTCAACTAGTAAGGTTTTTGCCTCAGATACAGCAGGTCCTGGTTTTTAAATACACAGGGGTGTCCCCAAGCACTATTAGAATTATGAAAGTCCACCCTTAGCTCTATGGGGAAAAGGTGGAAATGTGTTATTTTAACCCCTTCCTGACCACTGCCGTAGATGTACTGTGCAGTAGCGCAGCCCAGTATCGATAAAATACTAATCCTGGTATCGAGCTCGATTCCAGAGAAAAGTATCGATTGGGTATCGAAACTTCGATACCCAAAACAACCCTACTGTAGATATTGCATAATACACCTCCTAACATCTAAACAACGGAATTCCGATTCCTTCTTATTTTTAGGAACGGCACAGAAGGAAGGTAACACTATCTCTTTTGAATGACGAAATTGTGAAGAGACCTTTGGTAAAAAAGAAGGATCAGGAGAAATCACCACCCGATCCTCCAGGATTACCAAGTAGTGAGGGTTAACAGAGAGTGCAGCGATCTCACTCACCCTCCTAGCAGAGGTAATGGCGAGAAGGAACGCAATTTTAAGGGAGAGCATTTTTGGGGAGATCTTATCGATAGGCTCAAAAGGATCAGAAGTGATAGCTGAGGGGACCAAATTTAAATCCCAGGGAGGAACCCTACTTTTACAGGCCGGGGACAACTTTGATACTGCTGTCAAACCTCTTAGCCCAAGGATATTTGGCTAATAAAGTCAAATAAAGCGCTCAATGCTGAAATCTGAACCTTTAAAGTACTAGGCCTAAGCTTTTTCTTCCATCCCTCTTGTAAAAAAATCTAATACAAGTGAAATGTCAGGAACATCTAGCACATCCACAGGTATTTTGGCAAATCTGTAAAAGGCCTTCCAAACTCTCAGATAGATATCAGAAGTGATCTTCTTACGACTGGCCAACAGAGTTTGACGCTGGTGCCCGAGGCTTAAGACATGTCCTCCTAGTAGGATATGTCGAACTAACTCTCAATTTTTAACATCAGTGTGAGGGTTTAGTATGACGGCAGTGTGCACCTATCTCTGGTTCTGTGTTTGTTCTGAATTCTTGCCACATCCACATAAATTTCATCTTATGTAGGATGTCCATTGTGGTACTTGTAGTCCGTTGCTGGCATCATCCATTGTATGCATTTTTTGCTGGTGATTGCCATTAGCAACGGACTACAAGTGCAGAGATGTGCTCCCTATAGAAATGCACAACTGCATATGGGTATGAGCGCATCCTGCTTTCTTATCACCACATTTTTTGATGGTTTATATATATGTATGGAGGTGTATAAACTCCAATTCAAATGTGCCTGTTTTTTATCTTCAGGTCACATTTGGGTGCACCTGTTAGGCCTTGGACTATATCAGTCAGTCTTGAGTAGGGCTCATAGACACCTCCCACCTCCCATTGCACGCATGGCCACATGCTGGAGGCAACAGAGGAGATGTTTGTGAGTCGTCCTAATGCTCCTGTAATCGCCCACTGGCCCCTGATATCGCCCATATGGCGCAGGTAGGTGAGTGTTAGGGCCCACGGGCTACTTGAGAGACCTTGACGCTGGTGCCCGAGGCTTAAGACATGTCCTCCTAGTAGGATATGTCGAACTAACTCTCAATTTTTAACACCAGTGTGAGGGTTTAGTATGACGGCAGTGTGCACCTATCTCTGGTTCTGTGTTTGTTCTGAATTCTTGCCACATCCACATAAATTTCATCTTATGTAGGATGTCCATTGTGGTACTTGTAGTCCGTTGCTGGCATCATCCATTGTATGCATTTTTTGCTGGTGATTGCCATTAGCAACGGACTACAAGGGCAGGATGTGCTCCCCTATAGAAATGCACAACTGCATATGGGTATGAGCGCATCCTGCTTTCTTATCACCACATTTTTTGATGGCCAACAGAGTTTTAATCACATCCTCAGAGAGACCCCTTTTCTTTAAAATCTCCCTTTCAACAACTGGGCAGTCAGGGGCAGATTATTCACCTCTGGGTGAATGATAGGTCCTGAGATTCTGGAAGGCAGGGCTCCAGATGACGACCAAAATGGTCGCCAATGCGACCAGGAATTTGCAAATGGCGATAAGACTTTTGAGTCTTGTCGCCATTTGCGACTTGTGCCACTGCCGTCCTGCAGCTTTAAGAAGAAAAAAAAAACTTCCTTTAGCAGACGCACCATGCTAGGCACATTAGAAGAGCCAATCCCCTGCGAGTACACTGATTGGCTGGAACTCCCTGCCCAATTCCCTCCTCTAAGGCCGGCTGCGGAGTAGGGAGTTTTTTCTGAAATTCTGATTGAATGCTTATCGGCTTCTGGCCCCGCGTTTATGTCGCATTGTGCAATTGGCTGAGACAGACTAGCGTTTCATCGTTACTTGCGATTGGCCGGGCGGTGGGTCAGGAGAGTCGTGAGGGGGAGCAGCCAGTCTCTGGAGGTTTCTGCTGGTTCTAATGGTGACGGCCCTCTGTGGAGTCTGTGAGGAGCTATGATTTATCCTGCTGGTTGTTGGGTTTGTCCGCCTTTCACTGAAGAGGAGAAGGGCAACGGTGTCACTGGTAAGTGTCAGTCTGTGCGTGTCCACCATGCTGCTCCCGGTGTCTCCTCTCGCTCCTGGACTAACTGCACCCACCCTCCGTACTGGTCCTGGGGTCTCTGCACCCATCCACCCTCCCTCCATACTGGTCCTGAGGTCTACGCACCCACCCTCCATACTGGTCCTGAGGTCTCTGCACCCACCCTCCATACTGGTCCTGAGGTCTCTGCACCCAACCGCCCACCCCTCCATACTGGTCCAGGTCTCTCTGCGCCCACCCCTCCATACTGGTCCAGGGCTCTCTGCGCCCACCCCTCCATACTGGTCCAGGGCTCTCTGCGCCCACCCCTCCATACTGGTCCAGGGCTCTCTGCGCCCACCCCTCCATACTGGTCCAGGGCTCTCTGCGCCCACCCCTCCATACTGGTCCAGGGCTCTCTGCGCCCACCCTCCATACTGGTCCAGGGCTCTCTGCGCCCACCCTCCATACTGGTCCAGGGCTCTCTGCGCCCACCCTCCATACTGGTCCAGGGCTCTCTGCGCCCACCCCTCCATACTGGTCCAGGGCTCTCTGCGCCCACCCCTCCATACTGGTCCAGGGCTCTCTGCGCCCACCCCTCCATACTGGTCCAGGGCTCTCTGCGCCCACCCCTCCATACTGGTCCAGGGCTCTCTGCGCCCACCCCTCCATACTGGTCCAGGGCTCTCTGCGCCCACCCCTCCATACTGGTCCAGGGCTCTCTGCGCCCACCCCTCCATACTGGTCCAGGGCTCTCTGCGCCCACCCCTCCATACTGGTCCAGGGCTCTCTGCGCCCACCCCTCCATACTGGTCCAGGGCTCTCTGCGCCCACCCCTCCATACTGGTCCAGGGCTCTCTGCGCCCACCCCTCCATACTGGTCCAGGGCTCTCTGCGCCCACCCCTCCATACTGGTCCAGGGCTCTCTGCGCCCACCCCTCCATACTGGTCCAGGGCTCTCTGCGCCACCCTCCATACTGGTCCAGGGCTCTCTGCGCCCTCCCTCCATACTGGTCCAGGGCTCTCTGCGCCTCCCCTCCATACTGGTCCAGGGCTCTCTGCGCCCTCCCCTCCATACTGGTCCAGGGCTCTCTGCGCCCTCCCTCCATACTGGTCCAGGGCTCTCTGCGCCCTCCCTCCATACTGGTCCAGGGCTCTCTGCGCCCTCCCCTCCATACTGGTCCAGGGCTCTCTGCGCCCTCCCCTCCATACTGGTCCAGGGCTCTCTGCGCCCTCCCCTCCATACTGGTCCAGGGCTCTCTGCGCCCTCCCCTCCATACTGGTCCAGGGCTCTCTGCGCCTCCCTCCATACTGGTCCAGGGCTCTCTGCGCCCTCCCTCCATACTGGTCCAGGGCTCTCTGCGCCCTCCCCTCCATACTGGTCCAGGGCTCTCTGCGCCCTCCCTCCATACTGGTCCAGGGCTCTCTCGCCCTCCCTCCATACTGGTCCAGGGCTCTCTGCGCCCTCCCCTCCATACTGGTCCAGGGCTCTCTGCGCCCTCCCCTCCATACTGGTCCAGGGCTCTCTGCGCCCTCCCCTCCATACTGGTCCAGGGCTCTCTGCGCCCTCCCCTCCATACTGGTCCAGGGCTCTCTGCGCCCACCCCTCCATACTGGTCCTGCGGTGTCTGACTAAACCCACCCCTCCATACTGGTCCTGAGGTGTCTGACTGAACCCACCCTCCATATTACCCCTGTGGTCTCTGATTGCATCCATCATCCATACTGGGCTAGGGTTTTCTGACTACAACCACCCTCCCTACTGGGCCAAGGGTCTCTAATCTCCCTCACCCTCCATATTGATCCAGGGTCCCCTGACTGCACCCCAGTGTGAAACCAGCCTTATGCCTTATTCACACCTCAGTGTTCAGTCAGTGATTTTCAGCAAAAACCAGTTGCGGCTCTAAACACAGAACAGGTGCAGATCTTTCCCTTATACCTTATCTCTGTGGAGGCTCCAATCCTGGTTTTGGTTCAGAATCTCTGTTGGAAATCTCTTACCAAACACTGACGTGTAAATTAGGCAATTTTTAGTATCATAATTATATATGTATTTAAATTTGGCGACTAAAAATTTTATTTGGCTCCTAAATTTTTCAGTTTAGGAGCCAATGGCTCCTTGGCAATTTTTTTAGTCTGGAGCCCTGAGGGGTTGCTATCGATATCCTGATTCGGCCAAAAAGGAGATATAACCATCACTATGGCCCTCTCCTCTCTGATCTTCCCGAGAATCATTGGGTAACAACTTTTCTTTTTTTTTTTTTTTTTTTGTGGGGGGCATAAAGAAGGCCCTGCTCCCACGATTGGGACAATGCGTCTACTGCTCTTGGATGCTCTGCTGGAGACAGGGAAAAGAAGACCACTACCATTTTGTTTGACCTGGTGGCAAAAAGATCTATCCCTGGAATCCACCATAATGCTGTAATTTGATTGAAGACAAAATGAATTGGATCCAGCTTTTCTGAATGTAAAACTTCACTTTTATTGCTTGCAGTAAAATCCAAATTTTAGCATAGCACAGAGCACAGTAAATTCCATCTACGCGTTTCGGACCTCTCTTTTCCTTTGGCCCTGATCATGACATCTCCTATAGCAAGATGTAATTTGATTGAATACACCCTGGTCTAGGGACCACTCTCCCTGGTTTAGATGATGACGGCTGAGGAAGTCTGCTTTTACATTGTACCTCTTATATGTACTGCAGAAAGATGATAGAGAAGCTTCTGCTAGACTGAAGATCTGATGAGTGAGAGACACGAAGCCCTGAGCCCTTGTAACCAGCGGATCCCCTTCCCACCTGCCCCTTAGGACAGGAAACAGAACTGGAGGTAGAGGGGATGGTCCCTCTTCTAAAAGGCGGTTCTGATTTTGGTTTCCTGTCCTGAGGAAGAGGCGGTGTCTCCCAGGGGTGCCGTCATAGGCGAAAGAGAAAGAAAGTTTTAAGAAAAACTATATAAATGTGGCATTGCTGTAATTGTACTGTCCCGGAGAATGAAGATAACAGGTCAGTTTTACCGCTTCCCACTACATTGTATGCAATATTAAATGGCACCATTACAAAGTACAACTTACCCCAAGGCATATCAGACCCAGTGCCAGCTAACAATAGGACTTCACCACTGAAGGTCCATGTATAATACACATCGGAGGTTGCCGGCGGCTGTCATAATGAGTGGCATTATAGTAGCAGCTGCCTGCGACAGATATATATATAAAATACATAGAGGGTGTTGGGCCTTAGGCTAGGTCGCTGCTACCTAGTCTAAGCGCAGCATGGGTCTCCAGTGCAGCAAAAAGCAGGAATTCAGCTCTCTCATGACAGCAGGCAAAGGTGCTAATCCCTTCAACCCCTTAGATGTCATACTCAATAGCGACTGCGGCATCTAAGTGGTTTCAGCGGCAGGGTGCTCATCCTGTCACCAATTGGCACCACAACAAATTCCAATGTCTTAACATGGCAGCTGGGGGCCTAATGGTCTGCTGTCGGTGTATGCCTTTTAGCTCATTCCAGAGGCACATCCTAATAGATTGCCTGTCAGTTTACTACTGACAACATAATACACTGCACTACATGAGTAGAACAGTGTATTACATTATCGATCAAAGGATCGCATGTCCCCTTGTGGGACTAATAAGTGGTGAAAATAAGAGGGTTTTTTTTGTTTTTGTTTTTTTTTTTACAAAAAACTCCGAAGTCATAGGAGACACCATTGAAAAATGCTTTTCAATAAAAAAAAAAAAAAAAACACACCTCCACTCATCTAGTCTTGCCGAATCTGTAAGACCCAAACTATACAATTTTATGCCAAACGGTTTGCTGACCCACCTGCTTGGCTTGACTATGCCTTCTGCCAGCTTGGCTCTACCTACAACATGGGGCCCTTTTTTTTCTTCTAGGGCCACTTTAAGTTCCCAATACACCCCTGTTAGATAACCATTATAATTTGAACTCTGACTCCTCCTGTTGGACAATAAGCGTGTAGTGGTAATGCGTAATGGAGATCAGTCTTGCTGAAATTTCGGTCTCTGCCTCCCATACATTCCAATTTGAGGCAGTGATGAGCATCGCAAAAAGTGACATGCCGATCGGCTGATGGGCATCTTATCAGGATTATCGGCAGCACGCCCCTGGTGTAATCAGGAAGGTGCTGCCGATAATGAACAGGACTGAATGAGGGAAGAACGGAATTTGCATCAGCCTGTGTAATCTTGCATCGGCGCTCGCACTGCCTGAAGATCGGCCAGGGTAATACCACCCTTATTTTGAATCCACTCCTGACTTTGGCTTCAAAAACTGCATCAAAGAAGCTTAATATGTGGGGGCACCCTGAACGGCTGTACTGCAGAAGCTCGGTCAGCACCTTGGACAATCTTTTGAGCAGACTAATAGACGTTAGTCATTCTTGACTTGTAAAGGTGCAGTGTGTGATCTTCTGGTGATGTAAGCAATGTAAAAAAAACAAGTTTTATATAAATCTCCGCTGTCTAATACAATGAACGATCCTCGATTAGAGATGTACATGAAAAGGCTTGTCTGCCATTGGCTTTATATCGCTAAATGCCATTGCGTGGTTAATCGTGTACAGCGTTTGTAGTTTGCTAATCTACAGGATTCGGATACATACCTGGATGTATACGAGTCACCACTGTGCCAGTAACGTTAAAACGCCTTTTTTTTTTCCAAATGGTTCATTCAATTCCTAAACAAACAGCATGTTGGCATCCAGCTATATATGGGTAACGAAGCATGACGGGTGTGAAAGTAGGCGCGCCAGCTCTGGGAGTACTACTTGCAATCCCGCCATGGGACTCTGAAACAAGACTTTGCAGCTTCACGTCCCATAGACACCGAGGCGCAACCAGTGCAGCGAATATACTGCCGAACATTCAGGGTAGATTTGCTGCAGAAAATTCTCAAACAAAACTCCGCTCCACGTGAACCGGCTTGTGGCGGCAGCATGCAGGGATTCTGATGATGTGACCGTCACAGTCCAATGAGGACCGTCACCTACTTTTTTTTTCCCTCAAATAACTTTGTCAAAAACCAAAGCAAACTGGAAACCCCAAAATGAATGATGAGCATGTCAGTTGCTAAGTTGCTTTTATTCTGTTCTTTTTAGTCTAATAACCTTAGCTGATGCATGTTATCTTCACTATGGTCGCCTTCTCTCCCTGTTGCTAATTTTTGTTTCCCTTTGTTTATCGCTCGTTTTCAGGAGTTACGGCCACTGTTGCGATACTGCACCAGTGTCTGCGCTTGCACAGTCAAGTGATGTGCCCGTAGGGTCAAAGTGGAAGATACCAGCCACACAAAGCACAGGAAGTGACGAAAAATGAAGTTTTAATATATGCAAATGAGCCTCTAGGAGCAACGGGGGCGTTGCCGGTACACCTAGAGACTCTGCTTTCTCTCCAACTGCCACACCCTCTGCATTTTCTCAGCCATGTGGGCACTTACGAACATGGGACCAACACAGATGCCTTCAGCTGCCAAGCGCACATGTAACAGGTCAGACAGTATGATAGGGACAAATCCGCGGACAGATGGCCCTGACTTTTCAATGGCTTTCGTCAGGTGTCAATTTAAAGTTTGTTGCAACTCTGTATTAAAACGCAGCGTCAAGCTCGCTTGTTCTACATCTGTACTTTACTGTCTGCTGCAAAGTGGGTTTTTTCTTTACTACAGACATGCTCGCCAGGCAGTGCCCAATCTGACCCACGCTTTTGCCTCAGTTGGGATAAAGTGACGTCCTTGCATCACAGCTGTGATGTGACCATAGCCCTGTAATATCACAATTCCGGAGCATCTTTTCTTAGAACACTATGACGTGTCATTCCTCGGTTATTCCTTTTATACATTTTTTAATAGACTGACAAATGGGCGTCACCAATTGGGGAGGGAGCGTCGCTACACATTCAGTGCCGACAGCGGCAGAGAGGCGCTCCTTTAGGGCTCATGCACACGACCGTTGCCGTTTTGCAGTCTGTTCTTCACGGATCCGTTGTTCAGTATCAGAGATTTTTTTTTCCTCTAATTTAAGTCCTCTTCCGTTCCGTTATTGCACAAAACATATCTGTTTTGCTTCCGTATTTGATCCGTGTTTTGCGGATCGTATACTGAAACGGTAACTTATTAAATCACCAAACACATGAGCAATATGGGCTGGGCATAGCATTTTTACAGTATGGATCCGCAAAATACGGATGTGTTCCGTGTGCGTTCCGTATTTTTTGCGGACCCATTGACTTGAATGGGGCCTCGGACCGTGATTTGCAGACAATAATAGGACATGCACTACTTTTTTGCTGAACGGCCATGCGGACAAACGGAAACGGAATGCACACGGAGTAACGTCCGTATTTTCTACAGCCCCATTGAAGTGAATGGTTCCGCATACCGTCCATAAAAAAACGGAACGGAAGCGGAAAGAAACTACGGTCGTGTGCAAGAGCCCTTAACAAGAGAAATGGTAACGACCAGTTGTCAAACATTTCAAGGAGTAATAAAGGAACGGCACAAGACAGACTGTAAGAACACATACTCCAGAGGGGAGATTATATGGGGAATACCAGAATGACGGGTCCTCCGAAGCCTTCTGTAGAGTTTAGTCCAATGTGCAGGGAGGAAACGTACACTGACGCAAGTGTGACGTTCACTAGTAATCTCCTCTAAAGAAGAAAATATTACCTGCAAAATATCTGTGACACGGCAGCTATCATACAGCATGCCCAGTCCTCTCAGGACCAGGGAGAAGGTTTATCTAGACCAGACCACACCGCGTCATAGATTGGGGGCATCCTCCTGCAGTCACCTCAGAGCGGCTGTAGATTTCTGCCTTCATTTGCACCAGAAAATTGGCGTAAATGAAGATAAATTTGTCTCAGCTGACGGCCACACCCATTTACCACACGTGCCACGCCCCTTTTGGAAAAGTGGCGTAAAAAGAGGCACGTGCGACTTTTTTTTTCCTTTAAAAGTCCCAAACACACAGCTTGCAACTTTTTAGGCCACTTTTCTGGCGCAAGGGAGATGATAATTCTTCCTTAGAATCTTTTCAGTACATGACTTGGCCATGAGTGACCCTTCCAGTCCGCCACAATCTAGTAAGGGGTTGTGCAGCGATTTATAATGATGACTTATCCCCAGGATAGGTCCTCAATATCAGATCGGTGGGGGTGCGACATCCCATCTCAGAAGTGCAGTGTAATACAAGTACCCGCTACGGGGCGAGTACTTTTAACTACGGCTCCGCTCCACAGGAGATGACGGGCAGTGGAACGAGCAGGAAGTAGAGCTCGCATGGAGCGCAGCGGATCGGTGGGGGTCTCGGGTGTTGGACTCCCACCGATCTGACACGGATGAGCTATCCTGAGGATAGGTCATCAATATAAATCGCTTTACAACTCCTCTAAGCGGGAAATACACATTAGACATATTTGGATGGGACTTCCTGCCCATCTGATCTTTATGAGGACCTCCTAACGCGCCATTACCTTGTTCTCAGGAGATAACCAAGTCCAGTATGCGTGTACATGGAGGAGAGACCGCAGTCTTCCAATGGCAATCTACGGCCAGCCTAAAGCTGGATTTACAAGACCCGTTCCTGATCATCTTCCTGTGTAAAGGTGCCACAGATCCCCCGATGAATGAGCGGAACGCTTCCTCATTAGCTGACAGTCTGTCATGGGGACACCTCAACCATTGTTTCCGTGTGGTCAGGCATCTGCTGCCCAGTAACATCGCAGGTGTATGGGGACAAGCCATAGCAGCAGTCACTGCTCGTCCTCATACTGTGGAGGTGATCACAGCATGAAAGTGCAGCTCTCACCCCCACTAGGAGCAGGCTATTGTCAGGAAGGAAAGCTTCCCTCCTAATAATCATCTGCGCCATCATACAGTAAATCCTGTTCTGAGTTTTTGACCCGCAACACGTTTTGGCTCACGCACATGTGTGCGCCCCGTGCCCGTACTGCGGACTTCACTGGGTCCACCACAATCCTCAAGATACGTAGTGGTGCAGAGTGGATTCACAGATCGGAAGCTCTATATAGTGGGATTTCGGACCGTGCCTCCGCACCGCAAAAGATAGAACGTGTCCTATTTGTTTTATGGCGCGGACCCGTTCAAGTGAATGGGTTTCGCATCCGCAAGCTGGTGCCTGTGCATTGCAGACCGCTATTTGCACAGGGCGTTCGTACGCATGAGCCATAACCGATGGAAATCACTGACCAAATACTGAAGTGTGAACTCAGCCTTAAGAATATGGCTGGTCCCCCTTGTACCTGGCTGAAACGAATGAGCGCAAAATTCAGCGCCGAATCGTGTGGATTTCAGCATGTAAATCAACTTACTTGTTGCACATCTCATCGTCTGTAAAGGAAAGGGTGAAATCCGCAACATAATAATGGATATACTGCCAATTTAAAGGGGTTATCCAACATGTAAAACAAGCCCCCCTATATATATATATATATATATATATATATATATACATACTTACCCCGCTCCCCATCATGGGGGGAGCAGCCAATAGCAGGCCGCAATAGGGACAATCCTCCCTAGCACCGCGAGTGATGCTAGGGAAGCTGCTATTACCTTCCCCCAATCCAACGGCGGCCTGCAGGAGCTATGCGGGTGACGGGGAGCAGGCAAGTATAACCTATATGGGAGGCCTGGGCATTGGATAACCCCTTAAAATCCACACCACCAGCTATGGGCAGATACGACCTCAGCAGCAGGTGGAAAAGCTACTGGAAACGCGTTGGACTTTCTGCACGTGCGAGCGTAACCCTAGTGCGTCGACACGTTGCATTAATATATATAAGACGACTACTAGACCCAAGAAACGGGGCAAGGGTGGATCCAGATTAGACATCAGGTCTCCGAGCTGTAGTTCTCTGAATTATTATTTTGGTCTTTATAGGGCTCGTCCACCCGTCCTCTGATCTGACAGATGTCACTGCCTACCGGACAGTGGGTTTGCCTCAGAAACCATCCGATGCCCAGCGAGCCTGGACAACCCCTTTAAAAGGACTTTTTGATAGGTAATATCTAATTACTAGGAGCCCTACCGGTCCCAAGAATGGAGGTGCACAGTCCTATACCCTGAGAGAGGGGTCTCACACAACTCTCACCAGAATTTCTTGGGATTTTGGTAGTTGACCCCCCAATAACCTGACATTTCTACTATATCAGTCCCATACCCCACAAATACAACATGGGCCCACTGCCCACACTGGCATCGTGGTGCCCACATCCTGAGACACAGGCAGTGCGGACTGGAAAGCTGCAGGCAATCCACTCAGCAGGACTGCCGCTCTGATCGGGGACTGTAATGGGCAGTGGCGCAGAGGAAGCCGCGCCGTGTGAATGACTGCGGCCGCTCACCTTCTCGCACAGGGTGCGCACTTGGCTCTCGTTCAGTTGCTTGCAGTCGTTCAGCTGCTCGATCCACTGGTCCAGCTCCTTCGTGAACGTCTTGTCCTCCATAGCCAGCAGCTCCCCGACACACACAGCACCACACTCTCACACCGCCGGGGCCTCCACCGGGCACTGCGTCAGTCACAGCTACGGCTAGACGCCCGGGCTGTTCTAGCAGGAGAGGAGGCCGCCGCGCCGCTGCGTCCTCGCTTCTCTTCCGCTTCTCATTCAATCTCGCCTTCACCCCCACAGCCGGGAGCGAGCACCGAGGAGGGGGGCTGTCAGTGGTTCCGCGCACGGAGACGCCAAACGGAACGAAGGGAAGGCTGGGGGGGAGGCGTGCGCGCTCACGAGGACTGGATGGTAAACATCAGAGAAGACGTATCGGCGCGGGAGCGCGCGCGCAGCACTCGTTACGGCAAAGGAAGGCAGTCGCGCTTTACGTTCGGCGTTGCAGGGGAGTGTTTCACGCACGCTCACATTAGTGAAGCCGTTTTTTTCTTTCCTTTTTTTTTTTTTTTCAGGCGTTCTTTATTGGCAGTGGAAAATGTAACAGGGATTAGCTACTGTATGTCTCAAAGGTCTGCCTGTGAGAACAAGTCGTTTTTGGCGGGATTAACGCTGCCAAATATGTACCTAATGCACAAGAATGCATTTACCCCATTCCCAATGGACAGGATGGGAAATGAAACATTTAAAACGCTTCAAAGAAGAAACATGTCACTTCTGAAGCGTTTTTGAAAACATGCACCCACGTGCACTAGTCTGCGTGTTTCCTATTGAAATCAGTGGGAAGCGTATTAGTAGCATAAGGCTATGGTAACATATCCCTGAAAAGTCACACAACATTTTTTGTATCAATAGTCAATAGTGTCGCGCTGCACTGCGACAGAGGCAAAAAATCTATCGAAGTTGGCTGACGTAATGCTGTCATTATAATTCAATAGATACAGGTCATGCAGAGACACAGCATTATAAATCAGGATAATGCCGTGCGCTGCTGCAAAACCAGTAGTGTCCATAACAGGGAATCACGCTCACACACGGAGAGGGGTTTTCACATAGGACACACTCATCTGAAAGAGGCCTAAACATGGCGCCAGAACTGACAAGAATGGGGTGTCCTGTATGATGCAATGCGCATTGCATCACATAGAACGTTCCATTCTTGTCAGTTCTGACGCCATATTTACTCTTCTACATACCGCATTATCTATGGCTAGACCGAAACGCTAGTGTCGGCCTATAATTTTGTTAGGGAGTGCCTTTAATTATGTGATAATTGTATAGTGCAGGTCGTTATGGACGCAGCAATACCAAATATGTGGATAGGGTTTACATTTTTGAAGTTTTTTCCATTGAAAAATTTTTTTTATTTGGATCCATTTTTTTTTAAAATAAAAGTACTTTTTTTTTACTGTGTATTAGTCTCACAGGGGAACTTTAACAGGCGATCTTCTGATTGCTTCTATATTACACTGTACTACATATGCAGTACAGTGTATTATTCTGTCAGTACTATACTGACATTACTATCAGGCTGTACCAGAGAGGAGCAGCCTGATACGATATACAGTTGTGTTCAAAATTATTCAACCCCCACTGAAATTGAGTGTTTTGGCCAGTTTGACATTGATTTTGCTCATTTCAGTCATCTTGTTTACAATTAAATCAAAGTGGCACTTGTAAGTCAGACAAATATAACATAACATTTATAATGAAATAACCACAAATGTCTTTTCTGTGCTCACATCATTATCAGTTTTATTCAACCCCCAAGTGACATTCAATCTTAGTACTTAGTACAACATCCTTTTCCAGTTCTAACAGCTTTTAAACGTGAAGCATAGCTTGACACAAGTGTCTTGAAGCGATCTACGGGTATCTTCACCCATTCTTCATGGGCAAAAGCCTCCAGTTCAGTCACATTCTTAGGCTTGCGCGCTGCAACTGCTTTCTTTAAGTCCCACCAGAGGTTCTCAATCGGATTTAAGTCTGGTGACTGCGATGGCCACTTCAAAATGTTCCAGCCTTTAATCTGCAACCATGCTCTAGTGGACTTGGAGGTATGCTTGGGATCATTGTCCTGTTGAAAGGTCCAACGTCTCCCAAGCCTCAGGTTTGTGACGGACTGCATCACATTTTCATCCAATATCTCCTGGTACTGAAGAGAATTCATGGTACCTTGCACACGCTGAAGCTTCCCTGTACCTGTAGAAGCAAAACAGCTCCAAAGCATGATTGACCCCCCGCCATGCTTCACAGTAGGCAAGGTGTTCTTTTCTTCATAGGCCTTGTTCTTCCTCCTCCAAACATAGCGTTGATCCATGGGCCCAAACAGTTCTAATTTTGTTTCATCAGTCCACAGAACACTATCCCAAAACTTTTGTGGTTTGTCCACATGACTTTTGGCATACTGCAGTCGACTCTTCTTAGGGTCCTTTCACACTTGTGTTCTGAGGATCCAGCAGGCACTTCCGTCCCGCCGGATCCGTCAGAACGCAAGTCGCCTGAAAGCATTAGATCACTGATCAGGATCCTGATCAGTCTTCGAAATGCTTTCAGGTTACTATGGCAGCCAGAAGGCTTTTAAAGTCCTGGTTGCCATAGTAGTAGTGGGGAGCGGGGCAGCGGTATACTTACAGTCCGTGCGGCTCCCGGGCGCTCCAGAATGACGTCAGAGCGTCCCATGCGCATGGATCACATGATCCATGCGATCACGTGATCCATGCGTGCAGGGCGCCCTGACGTCACTCTGGAGCACCCCGGGAGCCGCACGGATGGTAAGTATATTGCTCCCCCGCTCCCCACTACACTGTACCATGGCAACCAGGACTTTAGCGTCCTGGCTGCCATGGTAACCATTGAGAAAAAGCTAAACGTCGGATCCGGCGATGCGCCGAAACGACGTTTAGCTTAAGGCCGGATCCGGATTAATGCCTTTCAATGGGCAATTATTCCGGATCCGTCGTTGCGGCAAGTGTTCCGGATTTTTGGATGGAGCAAAAAGCGCAGCATGCTGCGGTATTTGCTGCGTCCAAAAAACGTTCCGGTTCTGAACTGAAGACATCCTGATGCATCCTGAACGGATTTCTCTCCATTCAGAATGCATGGGGATGATCCTGATCAGGATTTTTCCGGCATAGAGCGCCGAAAAAGGAACTCTATGCCGGAAAAGAAAAACACCAGGGTGAAAGGACCCAAACATCAGTACCCGCATCTGACAAATCTTTTTTCAGTTCCTCAGCAGTCACACGGGGACTTTTCTCCACTTTGCGCTTCCGGTAGCGCACAGCAGTCGAAGTCAGCATCTTCTTTCTGCCACGACCAGGTAGCGTTTCAACAGTGCCCTTTGCCTTGAATTTGCGAATGATGCTTCCTATGGTGTCTCTTGGTATGTTTAACATCTTTGCAATCTTCTTATAGCCATTGCCCTTCCTGTGAAGAGAAATCACCTCTTCTCTTGTCTTCCTGGACCATTCTCTTGACTTCACCATGTTTGTAAACACACCAGTAAGGCCCCTTTCACACGGGCGAGTTTTCCGCGCGGGTGCAATGCGTGAGGAGGACACATTGCACCGCACTGAATCCGGACCCATTCATTTCTATGGGGCTGTGCACATGAGCGGTGATTTTCACGCATCACTTCTGCGTTGCGTTAAAATCGCAGCATGTTCTATATTCTGCGTTTTTCACGCAACGCAGGCCCCATAGAAGTGAATAGGGCTGCGGGAAAATCGCAAGCATCCGCAAGCAAGTGCGCATGCGTTGCGATTTTCCCGCATTGTTGCTTAGCAACGGGACCCAATCTCTATTATTTTCCCTTATAACATGGTTATAAGGGGAAATAATAGCATTCTTAATAAAGAATGCATTGTTAAATGAAGTGGAGGGGGTTAAAAATAATAAAAGTTAACTTACCTTAGCCACTTGATCGCATAGTCGCGATCTCTCCTCTCTTTCCATGCAGCATCTAAGATCTAAAGGACCTGTGATGACGTCACATCACATGGTCCAATCACATGGTCCATCACCATGGTAAGATAGACCATGTGATTGGACCATGTGATGTGACGTCATCTAGGTCCTTAGATCTTAGATGCTGCATGGAAGAGAGGAGAGATCGCGACTCACGCGATCAAGTGGCTAAGGTAAGTTTTTTATTATTTTTAACCCTTCCACTTCATTTAACAATGCATTCTTTATTAAGAATGCTATTATTTCCCTTATAACCATGTTATAAGGAAAATAATCAATTCTCAGAAGACCCGAAACCGGACTTCAGTGATGAAGTCCGGCTTCGGTCTGGGTACCAAACATGGCGTTTTCTCACGGCGTGCAAAACGCTTTACAAACGTTTGCACCCGCATGGGAAAAACGCCCATATTCCCGCAACGCACCCGCCTCTTATCCGGGCGTCAAACATGACGCCCGTGTGAAAGAGGCCTAAATGTCTAGAAGGAGCTGAGTATCACAGTCATTTTAACCACTTCAGCCCCCCTAGCTTAAACACCCTTAATGACCAGGCCACTTTTTACAATTCTGCACTACACTACTTTCACAGTTTATTGCTCCGTCATACAACTTACCACCCAAATGAATTTTACCTCCTTTTCTTCTCACTAATAGAGCTTTCATTTGGTGGTATTTCATTGTTGCTGACATTTTTACTTTTTTTGCTATTAATAAAAATTTAACGACATTTTTGCAAAAAAAATGACATTTTTCACTTTCTGTTGTAAATTTTTTTTAAAAAAAATACATTTCTATATAAATTTTTCTCTAAATTTATTGTTCTACATGTCTTTGATAAAAAAATCCAATAAGTGTATATTTATTGGTTTGGGTAAAAGTTATAGCGTTTACAAACTATGGTGCAAAAAAGTGAATTTCCGCATTTTGAAGCAGCTCTGACTTTCTGAGCACCTGTCATGTTTCTTCAGGAGCTAGAATGTCAGAATAGTATAAATACCCCCCAAATGACACCATTTTAGAAAAAAGCCCCAAAGTATTCGCGGAGGGGCATGGTGAGTTCATGTGTAATTTCATTTTTTTTCACAAGTTAGCGGAAAATGACACTTTCTGAGGAAAAAAAAAAAAAAAGTTTCCATTTCTGCTAACTTCTGGCAAAAAAAAATAAAAAATCTCCCACGGACTCACTATGCCCCTCAGTGAATACCTTGGGGTGTCTACTTTCTAAAATGGGGTCATTTGTGGGGTGTGTTTACTGTTCTGGCATTTTGGGCGGGGCTAAATTGTGAGCAGCCATGTAAAACCTAAAGGTACTCGTTGGAATTTAGGCCCCCTTTGCGCATCCATGCTGCAAAAAAGTGTCACTCATGTGGTATCGCCGTACTCAGGAGAAGTAGGGCAATGTGTTTTGGGGTGTATTTTTACATATACCCATGTTGGGTGAGAGAAACATCTCTGTAAATTATCAACTTTGTATAAAATTTTATAAAAAGTTGTCGTTTACAGAGATATTTCTCACACAAAGTGAGGGTATATATAAAAATACACCCCAAAACACATTGCCCTACTTCTCCTGAGTACGGCGATACCACATGTGTGCCACTTTTTTGCAGCCTGGGTGCGCAAAGGGGCCCAAATTCCAATGAGTACCTTTAGGATTTCACAGGGCATTTTTACACATTTGGATTCTCACGCTTTAGGACCCCTAAAATGCCAGGGCAGTATAAATACCCCACATGTGACCCCATTTTGGAAAGAAGACACCCCAAGGTATTCCATGAGGGGCATGTCAAGTTCACAGAAAAAAAAAAATTTTGGCACAAGTTAGCGGAAATTGATACATTTTTTTTATTTACAAAGTCTCATATTCCACTAACTTGTGACAAAAAATAAAATTTTACATGAACTCACCATACCCCTCACGGAATACCTTGGGGTGTCTTCTTTCCAAAATGGGGTCACATGTGGGGTATTTATACTGCCCTGGCATTTGAGTGTCTCCGCAATCATTACACGTATGGCCAGCATTAGGAGTTTCTGCGATTCTCCTTATATTGAGCATACGGGTAATGAGATTTTTTTTTTCCGTTCAGCCTCTGGGCTGAAAAATAAAAAATTAACGGCACAGATTTTTTCATTCGCATCGATCAATGTGGATGAAAAAATCTCTGCCAAAATCAGTGACTGCGGTGCGGTGGGCTGGGCGCTAACTACCTAACAAGTAGCTAACTAACTGGCGGTGATAAGGGACCCTTATGCCCCATTCACACGTCCGCAATTCTGTTTGCGGAACGGAATTGCGGACCCATTCATTTCTAAGGGGACAGACTTTGTCCCGCTCGGATCCGGAATTACGGATCCGCGCTTCCGGGTCTGCACTTCCGTTCCGCAAAAATATAGAACATGCTCTATTCTTGTCTGCAATTGCGGACAAGAAAAAGCATTTTCTATATAGTTCTGGCAATGTGCGGATCCGCAAAATGCGGAAAGCACATTGCCGGTGTCCGTGTTTTGAGGATCTGCGGATCCGCAGATCCGTGGATCAGATCCGTGGATTCACGGATCCGCAAAACACACATGGAAGTCTGAATGGAGCCTTACAAGGGGTGTGATCATTGACAGGGGGGTGATCAGTGACAGGGGGGTGATCAGGGAATCTAGATTGGGTGATCAAGGGGTTAACAAGGGGTTAATTAGTGAGGGGGGGGTTAGTGTAGTGTTTGGTGCAACTTTACATAGCTACCTGCCTGGTCCTCTGGTGGTCGATCCCAGCAAATAGGACCACCAAAGGACCAAGTAGCAGGTATATCAGACGCTGTTAACAAAACAGCGTCTGATATACCTGTTTGATGCGATTTATTTCGCATCTACAGCCTGCCAGCGATTGATTCATTCTGAACACAATTACAAATGTACACTAAATTCCCTAAAACCCTTTACAGCATTGGGGGTTCAATAATTTTGAACACAACTGTACACTGTAGGCAGACCTGGGGTCTTTATTAGGCCCCATCTGCCATGCAAAGACATTGGTACTCAGCGATCCGCAATCTTGTTTATGGAATGCTGATGCCTGACAGAAGGAGCTCCCTTACTGTAAACCGCTTAGATGCCATGGTCGCTATTGACCACAGCATCTAAGGGGTTAAACAGCCCGCCGTTAAAGCAGGAGCCCAGCTTTCCATTGTCACTTTATGTGGTGATAACTTTTAAAGCTTTTACTTATCCAGGACATTCTGAGTTTTTTCGTCACATATTGTACTTCATGACAGTGGAAAAATGGAGTTAAAAAAATTCATTTTTATTTATAAAAAAATACCAAATTTACCAAAAGTTTGGAAAAATTTAATATTTTCCAAGTTTCAATTTCTCTACTTCTATAATACATATTAATACCATCAAAAAAGTTATTGCTTTACATTCCCCATATGTCTACTTCATGTATCGATCATTTTGGGAATGCCATTTCATTTTCTGGGGATGTTACAAGGCTTAGAAGTTTAGAAGCAAATCTTGACATTTTTCAGAAATTTTCAAAAACCCACTTTTGAGGGACCAGTTCAGGTCTGAAGTCACTTTGTGAGGCTTAAATAATAGAAATGTAAAATGCTGTATGGCCAAACGGCAGGGCACAGAAGGAAGGGAACGCCATATGGTTTTTGGAAGGCAGATTTTGCTGGACTGTTTTTTTTGCACCACGTCCCATTTGAAGCCCCCCGATGCACCCCTACAGTAGAAACTCCATAAAAGTGACTCCATTTAAGAAACTACACCCCTCAAGGTATTCAAAACCGGTTTTTACAAACTTTGTTAACCCTTTAGGTGTTCCACAAGAGTTATTGGCAAATGGAGATGAAATTTCAGAATTTCGATTTTTTTGTTACCTTGCCTCAAAAAAAGTGTAATACAGAGCAACCAAAAATCATATTTACCCTAAAATAATAAAAACAAAACTACCACCTTATCCGGTAGTTTCCAAAATGGGGTCACTTTTTTGGAGTTTCTTCTGTAGGGGTGCATCAGGGGGCTTCAAATGGGACATAGTGTCAAAAAACCAGTTAAGCAAAATCTGCCTTCCAAAAACCATATGGCATTCCCTTCCTTCTACGCCCTGCCATATGGCCATACAGTAGTTTACGACCACATATGGGGTGCTTCTGCAAACTAGAGAATCAGGGCAAAAAAAATTGAGTTTTGTTTGGCTGTTAACCCTTGCTTTGTTACTGGAAAAATAGATTAAAATGGAAAATTTGCAAAAAAAAATTGCTGTTTTGGGACCGTTTTTATTTTTTGTTATTTACATCATTAAACTGAATTGACCTGCGGTTTGCAGCGATCGCCGATACGGCTGGATCACAGGACCCCCCTGGGCTTTGTAACAAGGTACATGCTGAAGGATTTCAGCAGGTACCTTGTTCCGATCACTGCCGGCTGAGCAGCAGTGATTGGAACTACTCATGACGTACCGATACGTCATGGGTCTTTAAGGACTCGGGAATCATGACGTACCAGTACGTCATAAGTCCTTAAGGGGTTAATGACCGCCATAAAAGCACATAGCGTAGGTCGTTAAGGGATTAAGAAATCTCATCTATAAGCTGTGCAGGAGATCTTTGAGACTGGCAACACGTGGTTTAGTTTGACATGTTTACCTTGTGGATCAATAGGCATCTGTGTTGTTTCTGGTACTGGCCACAACCTTAACCTCCAGGTGTTGCTATTGTGGTCATTTTCCTTTCCCTATTTATAGTTGTCTCTCCTATACTGCTGTGTGGCTTATAGCTTGTCTCTCCCATAATGCTGTGTGGTTTATAGCTTCAGTGGGACCTGTGGATAGCTGGTGTTTGGAGCCTGGCTGAGTTCCTGGTGCTGCCAAAGCTTCTTGGAAGTTAGGTGTTACCTTTCCCTTTTTGTTTTGGCTTTCCTGTGTGTTGCATTTCTTTGTAGTTTTGTATTAGGCCTTAGGGAGACTCCCATTCATCCTTCCTTTTGGAGGAACAAGATGTCTCATTCCTGTCATTAGTACTAGGGTCCTTTAGGGTTACATAGGACTTTAGGTATTTCTGTGTATGAACTCACCTACCTCTGGGGTCTGTTGATACTGGTAGTCAGTCAGGGCTTTGATTAGAGTTTTTAGAGTTTTTACTAGGAGGTGTCCATCTTCCTACCCTAGTTTTTTAGGCCTTTTTTCCTTTTCCCTTTCCCTCCTATATTCAGTGTGGAGGTTTCCCGTGTCATTATAAACCACCCAAACTGTCATTTTATTTTTGTTTGTTCGAGTGCAGCCATGGATCCAACTTCTGCACTGGCAGGACAGTTGCAAGGGCTGTCTTTGGAAGTAGCCGATCTCTGCACGACAGTCTTGCAGATTCAGAGACCACAGGCTGTTAGTCTTGGTGGTGGTGGTGAAAAACAGGCCTATCTGGAGCCTAAAGTTGCCCTTCCTGACAGATTCTCTGGGGGACGTGATAATTTAATTTTGTTTAGGAAGCCGTGCAAACTGTATTTTAGGCTATGACCACACTCATCTGGGAATAAGAAACTGCCGGTGTGGTTATTTCATTGCTTACGGGCGATGCACAGTCATGGGCTTTTTCGCTGCCAACCGGATCGCAGTCTCTCAGGTGGGTGGATTAATTTTTCAAAGCTTTGGGTCTTATCTATGACGATCCGGATCGGACATCCCTGGTCGGAACCGAGCTGCGTTGCCCTAATCAGGGAGATAGTTCTGCTAAGATTTACTGCTCTGAGTTCAGGAGGTGGGCTATGGATAGTGAGTGTAGTGATCTGGCTCTCCGTAGCCAGTTTTATCAGGGTTTATCAGGGAGGCTAAAGGACGCTTTGGCCTTTTATGAAACTCCGGTGTCTCTGGAGGCTGCTATGTCTTTTGCCATATGCATTGATAGACGCCTGAGAGAAAGATCTAGGGGCCCCCACTCTCAGGACGCACTATCACTTGATGTTTCGTCCTCCTCTGACACTTTGGGTGAAGATACTCCTAAGTTTATGTATGAGGACGAACCCATGCAGTTAGGGAGAGCTACTCCTGGATCTGCTTTTAAGCATACTGGTCGTAAGAAGGGAGTGTGTTTTTTTCTGCGGACAGGAGGGACATTTTATCGGAGTATGTCAATACATTCAGCGTAAAAAAAAGACATTTAATTCTCATCTGACTCTTGGAGGGGTGAGAGTCAGAGGAGTCAAAAAACGTGCATTTATCTTTGGTAGTACCCGAGGTGGCGCTAAAGCTGTGGGGATTGAGGTGTTTATCAACAGCGAGGCAAGGGTGAACCTGATTAATGCTCAGTTCGTCAGTATGCACGGGTTGTCACCGAGTGCATTGTCGAAAAATATTTTCATTTTTGCTATTGATTCTGCACCTCTAGCTCAGAAGTGTTTATCACAAGTGGTGTATGATATCAGATTAAGAATAAGTGACTTTCATCAGGAATTTATTTTGTGTTTTGTGTTGGAGGGTCTCTCTGCTCCTGCGGTTTTGGGTTTGCCTTGGTTGAGCAAGCACAATCCAACCATTGATTGGCAAGCTAGACAGATTCTGAATTGGGGTGATTGCGTTAACAATGGTCTGAATACATCTTTTTCTTGTTTTGACCCCTTCTACCCCGGGCCAGTTTTCGCTCTTCTGCCCAGGCCATTTTTTGCAAATCTGACATGTGTCACTTTATGTGGTAATAGCTTTGGAACACTTTTACTTATCCAAGCCAATCTGAGATTGTTTTCTCGTGACACATTGTACTTCATGGTAGTCATAAATTTGAAGTCACTATATTTTAACCTTTATTTGTGAAAAAATCCCAAATTTACCAAAAAGTTTGAAAAATTCCCAAATTTTCTAAATTCTATTTCTCTACTTTTATAATAGATATTGATACCTCATATAATAGTTATTACTTTACATTCCTCATATGTATACTTTATGTTTGGATCATTTTAAAAATTACATTTTATTTTTTGGGGACATTAGAAGGCTTAGAAGTTTAGAAGCAAATCTTAAAATTTTTCAGAAAATTTCCAAAACCAACTTTTTAAGGACCAGTTGAGGTCACTTTGTGGGGCTTACATAATAGAAACCACCCAGAAATTACCCCATTTTAGAAACTACACCCCTCAAGGTATTCAAAACTGATTTTACAAACTTTGCTTACCCTTTAGGTGTTCCACAAGAATTAATGGAAATGGAGATGAAATTTCAGAATTGAACTTTTTTGGCAGATTTTACATTTCAATTAATTTTTTGCAGTAACAAAACAAGGGTTAATAGCCAAACAAAACTCAATATTTATTACCCTGATTCTGCGGTTTACAGAAACACCCCACATGTGGTTGTAAACTGCTGTATGGCCACACGGCAGGGCGCAGAAGGAAAGGAAAGCCATATGGTTTTTGGAAGCCAGATTTAGCTGAACTGGTTTTTAGATGCCATGTCCCATTTGAAGCCCCTCTGATGCACCCTACAGTAGAAACTCAAAAAAGTGACCATATTTTGGAAACTACGGGATTTGGTGCCAGTTTTATTAGTACTATTTTTGGGTACATATAATTTTTAATTGCTCTATATTATGTTTTTTTGTGAGGCAAGATAACCAAAAAATGTATGTCTTGGCACCTTTTTTATTATTTTCTTTTTTACAACATTCATCTGGCAGAGTAGATCAAGTGCTATTTTTATAGAGTAGGTTGTTATGGATACAATGATATCAAGTATGTCTACTTTCTATGTTTGTTTGTTTCAGTTTTACATAATAAAGCATTTTTTTCTTTTAAATTATGTTTTTGTGTCTCCATTTTTTGAACGCCCTATTTTGTTTTATTTTTCTGCCGATCGTCTTGCGCAGGGGCTCGTTTTTTGCAGGAAGAGTTGACTTTTTTTTGGTATAATTTTTGGGTACAAATTATTTTTTGATCATTCATTATTACACTTTATGGGGCAAGGGGACCAAAAAATTGGTTGTTTTGGAGCAGTTTTTATTTATTTATTTTTCCGGCGTTCACCTTAGGGGTTAAGTCATGTGATATTTTTATAGAGCAGATCATTACGGACGTGGCAATACCTAATTTGTCTACTTTTTCTTATTTATTTGAGTTTTACACAATAATAGCACCGAAATAATTATGTTTTCGTGTCTTCATAGTTTGAGAGCCACACCTTTTTTATTTTTTGACGGATTGTCTTAGGTAGGGTATCATTTTTTGTGCAATGAGGTGACAAAAATGGCTTTTTTTACACAGTTTTAATTTTTTACGGTGTTCCTCTGAGGGGTTGGGTCATTTGATATTTTTATAGACCTGGTTGTTACGGACGTGGCGATACCTAATATGTATATATTTTTTTATGTATTTCACTTTAGCACAATAATAGCAGTTTTGAAACAAAAAATGATGTTGTAGTGTCATCAAAGTTCTGAGAGCTATAGTTAATTTATATTTTGGGCTATTGTCTTAGGTAGGGGCTAGGTAGGGGCTCATTTTTTGCGGCATGAGGTGACGGTTTTATTGATACAATTTTGTGGGACATACGCCTTTTTGATCGCTTGGTGTTGCACTTTTTGTGCTGTAAGGTGACAAAATGAGCTTTTTTTTTACACCGTTTTTATTTTTTATTTTTATGATGTTTATCGGACAGGGTGGATCATGTGAAATATTTATAGAGCCAGTCATTACTGACGTGGTGATACATAATATGTGTGGTTTTTTCCTTCCTGTTTCCCCTATAAAATAAGGGGAAAGGGGCATTTTTTTATCTTTTTTACTTAAAAACTTTATTAATTTTATTAAAAACACTTTTATTTACTTTTTTTTCTTTACTTTATTTCTGACGTTCACTTTTGGGGGTCTGATCCCCTCTGCAATGCATTACAATACATCTGGTAGGGGCTACATCTGGACATACAGACGTCCCCGCGACAGTAAGTGGCAGGAGATCTTTGAGACTGGCAACACGTGGTTTGGTTTGACATGTTTACCTTGTGGATCAATAGGCGTCTGTTGTTTCTAGTACTGGCCACACCCTTAACCTCCAGGTGTCGCTATTGTGGTCATTTAACTTTCCCTATTTATAGTTGTGTCTCCCACAATACTATGTGGTTTAAAGCTTCAGTTGGGCCTGTGGATGGCTGGTGTTTGGATCTTGGCTGAGTTCCTGGTGCTGCCAAAGCTTTCCGTTTGTATTTTGGCTTTCCTGTGCGTTGCATTTCTTTGTTGTTTTGTATTAAGGCTTAGGGAGACTCCCATTCATCCTTCTTTTTGGAGGAACAGGATGTCTCATTCCTGTCATTAGTACCAGGGTCCTTTAGGGTTAGATAGAACTTTAGGTATTCCTGTGTATGAACTCGCCTACCTCTGGGGTCTGTTCATACTGGTAGTCAGTCAGGGCTTTGATTAGGGTTTTCACTAGGAGGTGTCCATCTTCCTTCCCTAGTTTTCAGGCCTTATTTCCTTTTCCCTTTCCCTCCTGTTCGGTGTGGGGGAATCAGCATCCATTGTGGAATCACGTCAAAATTCCAAGAAACCTCTGTCTTTCCTTTCTTTCTTTGTGGATCCATTCCTTTCTTCGGCTATACAATTTCATGTATGACTGTGGGGAATACCATTTCTCCTTATGGAGAGTGCCTCAACGGCATGAAGAGTCTTATAGGCCAGCCAATGTTCTTCTGGGAAGAGAGACTGGAAATGAGCTCTTATCCAGCTCTGCCTCTAATGCTATCAGATGTAAGGCAGCTATCCTATAAGTCAATAGTAAACCTTTTAAAACAGGTCTGGACACATGGCTAGGATAATAAATAAGCCAACATCTCATCTGCAGACAGCTGTTTCAAGGTGATTGCCCCTCATCAGTGCAGAGCAGATAGTACTAGTTTAACTGCCTAGCTCAGAATTCAGGGAATACAATATGTTTTTATGGAGAGCTCCTTAAACGACATGAGGAGTCTTGTAGGCCAGGCAGTGCTCCTCTGAAATTCTGGGAAGAGGAAATACAAATAAGCTCTTAACAAGCTCTACCTCTAGTGCCACCAGATGTAAGGCAGCTATCCTATAAGTCAATGTTCCTAAAAAAAAGATCTTGGCCTCTCACCTAGTCAAGCCAGTACTCTCTGCTCTGCACTGATGAGGAGCAATCACCCCAAAACAGCTCTCTGCAGATGAGTTACTGGCTTATTTATCCAAATCATGTTTCAAAGCCTGTTTAAATGGTCTAACATTGACTTATAGGATAGCTGCCTTACATCTTGTGGCATTAGAGGCAGTTCTTGCTACTGTAGGAGCTCATTTGTATCCCTTTTCCCAGGGTCAGACTTGAATTTCCGCTGTTGATTCCACTGCAAATACACAGTGTTTTCCAAAGTTTATTTCAAGTGTGTGAAGGAAGGGGGTCCTTTTTTCCTTAAAGGGGTTCTGCAGCTTTCTCTTACTGATAATCTATTCCAGCTGTTTGAGAAGGCAGCGGCACTGGCAGTAGCAACTGCTTTCTAGTTGTTTCAACTGGCCTTCTAGTTGTTTCCCACAGACCCAGTGCAGCTAAGCCCTATTCCAGTGATACTAGTCATGAAGTCACTAGGATCTGCGGGAAAAAACGAGAAGGCAGAAAACAGCAGGGGTGTCAGATCCCCGCCGATCAAATGCTGATGAGCTATCCAGAGAATAGATCATCAGTAAAAAAAAAAGCTACAGAACCCCTTTAACCCCTTAGTGACCAGCCTGTTTTGGGCCTTACTGACCAAGCGTTTTTCTTCCCTCTTTTTCATTGTCCCGTTCCAAGAGCCATAATTTTTTTATTTTTCCATCTATATAGCTGTATGAGGGCTTGTTTTTTGCGGGACAAGTTGTAGTTTTTAATGGTGCCATTTTGGGGTACACATAACTTTCTGAATAATTTTTATTAACTCTTTCTGGAAGGAAGATGGGAAAAACAGCAATACTGCCACATTATAATATAATAGTTTTTACGTTATAAATTTTATGACGTTCATTTTTCGGGATAAATAACATATCTTTATTCTCTGAGTCAGTATGATTACAGTGATACCAAATACATATAGCTTTTTTTACTTTTTACTACTTTTTTGCAATAAAACCCCTTTTTTTTTAAAGAAAAAAATGTTTTTACATTGCCGCTTCCCAAGACCCATAACTTTTTTATTTTTATTTCTATAGAGTTGTGTGAGGACTTGATTTTTGCGGGACAACTTGTATTTTTCATTGAAGAAAAGACCAGCACTCACTTAAATATACAAATCTTGCTGCTTTATTGGTCACATGAAGACATATAACAGGTGACGCGTTTCGGCTCTAATACTGAGCCTTTCTCAAACAAACAGTATACAAACTAACAAACATCAGTGCATTTAAATATCCGCTAAACAGGAAATGACATAATGTTGCCGTAGCAACTAAATGACAACAAACAACCAAAACATTAAAACCACGTGTGAGCTGTCAGTGCGGTGGTATGTCCTATAGTAAATATCAGTAAATATCAAAGCAATATGTACAATAAACTACAGTACCAATGGAACGGAATCAACTGACATCAAAGATAACAGCGATCAAAAGATGCTCATCACGTCTTCTGGTGGGGAAAAAGAAAAAATAAAAGGAGAAAAGAAAGAAACCAAGTAAGTAAAACAATAAATTCATATAAAATGAATCAGGAAACTACAGGAAACTATTTAGATCATAATCCCGATTGAGCCCTCTCGGCTCAAGGGTCTGCAATTTATGAATCCAAAAAGCCTCACGTCTTTTGAGGCTTTTAATCCTGTCACCTCCTCTCCGTGGATGAGGCACCTGCTCAATTATTTGAAAGCGCAATTGAGAGACATTGTGGTGGAGGGATCGGAAGTATTTTTTTTTTAAATGAATAGTCGATTTATGATTACTAAATCGAGGGAGGAATATATATAAAAGCCAAAATGCATGCATTTCCAAACAAATACAAATCTCCCCTGCTTATCGATGGAAGAGGCCTGGCAGACAAAATGAATCCCTTTATGAATTAAGACTGTTTCTCCTCTTGAATAGCTAGTATAAGTGGAATGATAAGTCTGCACGGGCCATCCCCCACCGAGTTGAGGACACCCCCCTCGGTAAAATGGGTCTCTACTAAACTAACGATCGCTGAAAGGTGTCTGCGGACCCGATCACAACCTGCCTGTCTTTTTTTTAACCTATCTGCAAGACCCCTAACATTCCAGGTTAGGATTCTAACCGACATCAATCAGAAAAAGAGCAAAAACCGCCACAATCCTCTTGATCCGCCACATCATTGCACCGGATCTCTTAACTAAGACCACTCCTCCCCCTCTCCTCCAACACCACCACTACCAAAAAGAAAATAAAAAAAATCACATATTCGACAACAATGCTTAAATATTGTCCTGGTCCAACCAGTCTGTCACGAGATTAGGGGTATCAAAAAAAGAGTTTGCCCTTTTCGACATTTAGCTGAGTAAACAAAAGAGTATTTAATGTCCCTTTCTTGCAAACATTTTCTTGAATCTCTTTTGAGAAATCAGGGAAAAAGGACACTTTACTCCCATTGAATAGGGGGGCATTCCCTAGCCCTTTTCAAGATCATGTCTGTGTCCCGTGAAACCAGTCTCTTTACTAATATTGTCCGTGGAGGCCTTCCAGGGATTGGTTTTCCCCCTGGCACCCGGTGTGCTGTTTCTACCAAGAATAATGACGAGAAATGTTCTTTTCTAAGTTTCTCAAGAATTAAAGTCTGTATCATTTCAGCCAGGTTCTGACCTTCTGTGCCTTAAGGTATACCGATAATTCTTACATTAGATAGCCTGGACCTATCCTCCAATTCCACCGTTTTTTTTTGTAAGGTCATAACATCCGTCTTTAAAGAGGAGATTTGGATTTTAGATTTTTTGGCTCGATTTCTAACAATGATTTCTCCTCTGTTGCTTGAACTTTAGTCAGCTTTCAAACAAGACCAGTTGCATGTTTCTAGATGTTACTGTTCTGGAGAAAGCAGCATCTAAAGCAACCCTCCACCATCCACTTTCTGCCCAAGCCCAGCTCGGGCAGAACAGTTAGCTACTTTTCCCACTGCCTGAGCTGGACTCGGGGGAAACAGTTAGGTGGTTAAGGAACAATACTGACCATTCAGTATTGCACACAGATATGCACATGATTTTGCCTATGAAGCCTAATAGTTTTCACATCCAACATCAGTTCTTCGTTGTTAGATGACCTTAGTGATTTGAGATATGGCCACATTAAACTTTGCTATCGAAGTACACTAAATAATGGTGTTACACCATGCATTATTGCTGCTATAGGGGAGGAGGTGCATGATACAACATGTACACATTTGATTACATGTTCGCCCCATAGGTGAACATTAACAGCAATAATACTTTATAGCACTGTAATCTAAGGGTACAGCCACACGGTCAGGTTTTCTGATACATTTTTTAAACCAAAACCAGGAGTGAATTCAAAAAAGAGGAGAAGTCGTATCTGTCTTTTATATTTTCTCTCCTTTTATGATCCTGATATTGGCTTCAAAAACTGCATCAGGAAACCTTACTGTGTGGCCATGCCCTAATAGAACAGCTAAGTATAATGATTAGGCCCTGGCCTAGTTTCTCTCACAACCACTTTATGTTTTTCCTGTAAAGAAAAAAAATAAAATAAAAATCTGACACACGGGCCATCTAACCACAGAGGTCAATGGATAAATCTTTACACAGTCTGAGGTTACCTCCACACTGGACATATGTTGCTGCAAAAAATCAGTTGCAGATTTTGCTGCAGATTCATGGATCATGAAAACATAATCAAGAAAGTGTCACAGTACAGGTAGATTACATGTCCTATTACCTGGCTGCATTTATGTAGCTGCCAAGAAGTCTTGTGTTGTATGTGTGCACATCAAAAACTTCACTTGCTACAGTAAATGTTGACCGGGATCACTGGGCAGTGTCATGGTAGAATTTTTGTATGATCCCTAAACAAGGGATCTAACCATGTTGTCTACAATGATACAAACCGTAACATTTAGTCTAGGGGTAAAGAATGAGAAGATGTGACTCAAGGTGGTATTTGAGTCTTCCTCCACCTCTTTCAACTCCAAACAGCAGAAGACCCTCTTTATTAGTAAAGCCTTGGGTGTCACCCTTACAACCTAAAAATACAAATGAGCCAATAAAATTGTGACGTGTTTTGACGTATATATCCTCGCGAGACTTCACATAATAACTTCAGAAATTGATTTATACTGTAAAAAAACATTTCCCAAACTCGGGTTCGGTTCCAAGGCACCACCTCACAGAGCCTCAGGATACCATCTATGTTCGTGTAGACCATCGGACCTCTCCTGCAGTCTCCGTTTGGTCAGGCCTATTGTGCCCTGGTATTGAGCTGTGCGTAGGTGCTTTATCTTATAGGGCTGCTACCCGGTCAGATACAACCTGGTATATCATCGCACCACATCATCTGAAGACACGCAAGTAGCAATTACAGCAATTATTTGATTCAACAGGAGGGGTGTTCTGTCCTGTCTAGCTGAATGCAGACAGTTGTTATATGTTTTTTCCAACTCCACGGTTAGGATGTTATTATACACCTATGGATAACTGTTTTAATATGAGTTTTATTCTCACAAGTCTCTTCAGTGTCCCCTGATGAGCCCACCCCACAAGTGTTGGGGCGAAACGCTTTGGAACAGGGACGTGTTAATTTGACATATTCCACAACATTATCAGTAAATATCACCAGCTAAAATAACCCTGGTATTTATCCAGTTACCGTGTAACTTACTATTGATTTATGAGAGTTGACATGTACCTAGCATTTATGCTACTGTTTATTATTTTTGGTACGTTTATTTCTTTGTATAAAGTTTAGACTAGCCTACCTCAGCTTGTTCTATACATCCCAATCAGGGCCATCCTAGGGCGTCCAGGAGGTTCCTGATACGGGATCGCCCCTATCGGGGCAGCCATTTCGCTTTAGGCAGGGTTACATCAAGATAGGGTTATACCTAGGGATAGTCCCCCCAAGCATTTTCTACTATACTAGTCCCTGCCATTTCTTTTGCCCAATATTATAAGGATCGACTCTTTCACAAGAGGAAACTCCTCTTTGTTTTGTTTTTTTTGCTAAGTAATCTAAGTGTGCCTATTTGGGGTAATTTATATGCTCCCTTTTACTTAGAATCACAAATAAAGGCTAAGTTTTAGAGTATCCGTATTCCAAAGAGATTAAATCAGCGGCACTCACCCATGTACAAATGTCCAAACCTTTATTGTAGAAATTTACAATTCATAAAACGGGCTAGGGGTGGACTATTCCTCCTCACGGAGAGATGTGCGGCGACGGCCTTTTCGCGCAGATATTGCGCTTGTTCTGGCCACAAGTCTGTCCGAGCGTGCGTCCACGCTACTTTAATAGCACGCTGCCTCCTGTTACCAAGGTAACGAGAGTCACGCACCCTAACCCGGACATTACTAAAATGCATCCAATACAAAGAGAGAGACACAAAGTAACATACAGTCAGCAAAATCCATAAGTACAAATCCAGTCATAGACACTTGTTGATACTCCATCGTAGCGGGCATGAGTAGTGGCTATCTCGCCGCCTCTACTCGTCCTGCAAACAAGATGTACCATGGGAGATAGACAGAGATCGATATCAATCATCAAAGTATTATAACCATTATGTGTATAGGGAATATTAGAGCGCTTCCTTAAGCTCATTACAAGTGTACAGACAGGTCATTTTTATCATTCATCCCAAGATTCCCCATTGCTTGGGTCCGAATTATCCACCTTGATTCACATTGGAGTAACAACCGATCTCTGTCGCCTCCTCTAGTTGGAATATTAACAATTTCAATACCTGCAAATCTTAGACATCTAGGATTACCCTTGTGCTTTTCCCGCACATGCTCGATGAGACGGGGACATCCCTTTCCTGTCCTCACCGAGTTTACGTGTTCGATGAACCGTTAAAATAATGGCCAGATCGTGTTTCCTATATACAAAATTGTGGCATTCACAAAATACCACATATACGACATAGGCGGTTCTACAGGTAATGAATTGGTACACCCTATGTGTAACTCCCCCCACGACAGGATTTTACTCTGCACATTCTGTGGACAAAAAGAGCAGCTCCCACATTTAAAATACCGACTACTCTTCTCAGTGAGCCAGGAGGTATTTCTCAATGGTCGAATCACACTATGGACTATCCTGTCCTGTATTGTTGGGCACCTCTTAAAAGCAACAAGTGGTTTCTGTTCCACCATTTTCTGCAATGCTGTGTCCCCCTTCAAGAGGTCCCAATTATTTCTTATTGCGCTTCTTATAATATCAGCTGCTGGGCTGTGTTTAAACACGAAGGAAAACCTTTCAGGGAGAGACTTCTCCTTGCTTTTTTCAATGAGGAGCTCTTGTCTAGGTCGATTTGCGGCTTTTCTCATAGCGCCATTCACGTCTATCGGTGAGAAACCCCTAGCAACAAGGCGCTCAGCAAGTGAACGAGCCTGCTTCCAAAAACCCTCCTCTGTACTGTTGATCCTCCATACTCGTATAAATTGGCCATACGGAACTGCCTTCATAACTGACGGAGGATGAAAACTGGTAAGGTGTAGTATGGAATTAAAAGCCGTGGGTTTGCGGTATCCTGTGGTAATGATTTTACCTTCAACTACGGATACTCTCACATCCAAAAAATCAAAGCTACCTCCACCGAAATTTATTGTGAATTTCATATTTATATTACTACAGATGTTTAGATACTCCACAAACCCACGGCACTGTTCCTCACTCCCCGACCAAATCATAAAAATGTCATTGACAAAACGAAGGAACAACTGTATACATTAGAGGAAGGGTTTACCCACCGAAAACACGTAATAGTCTTTAAATACCGCCAGAGAAATACCACACGGGGGACCTGGGATATTGCGGGAGCAACCTTTCTGTAATATTATTGGGTAAAAACCCCACATCAACATCTATAATAAAGCCTCCAGTTGATTCAATATCTGGGGAGTTGGATTGTTATCTAACTTCTCATATGTATGATGATCTTGGAGCTGCCTCAAAGCCTCTTCCATATAATAATCCCTGGTCATTAGAACCACATTCCCTCCCTTGTTGGCCGGTTTTATCACAATACTCTCTTGAGCAGTCAACCAATTGAGTGCAGTACGCTCCTCGGCGTTAATATTTGCGGGTGCAGCTGGATACACCAGCGCACGCACATCTCTTAATATGCTCCTATAAAAGAGGTACTGCTGAACAGGGGACCTAATGCCCCCTGTGAACCTTGGACCCTCCACTTGGTCAAGCTCCTCCACATTATCGCTTTCATCTCTCAGGGCAGCTAGGGCTAATTGCTCTTCCTTGTTAAAACGCCCTTCAACATGAAATTCACTTATTGTCATCTGCGCAGGAATTTCCCCTGGTAAGGGGGGACATTTCATAGCTGGTATATCTGCAAACATTTTTTTCAGATATAATTTACGAATATTTTTGAATAAATCTACTTCAAAATCATCCACCCAGAATTGCTCAATTAGGCTGAACCCCAGTCCCTTATTGAGGACTGAGGTGCAGCCCGGTGGCAATTTATGGGGGGTGAGGTTGACCACAATATCCTCAGTGGGTAGGTCGCTAGTCCATTCAACTGGCTCAGTTATTGTCTCCAAGACACTTGTCTCCTTCGTCGAGTAGACTTCCTTAGTCCGCCTGTTTTTTCTTTCTCTTTTTGCTCTCCCCCTTTGATTCTCCTAAAGGGACAATGTCACTTATTGGTGGATTTACACCTCCTTCAGACACACTCGAATCAGAGTCGGTAGTCCAAAAATCAGTCCGATTTCTTCTTGGGGGACGTCTAGCTCTTTGTTTCTTATTATTCCACTCAAAAACCCTGTTGCTCTCATAATCATGTTTATCAAGGAGGAACTTATCTTTTTTCCACTCCTTGATCTCCATCTGTGTAATGGTAAATTTTTTATTTAGTCTTTTATCAAAATTATTACACTGAATCTCTGCCAATCTCTGTCAACCTTGTATATCCTGAGCCCTCTCGGAACTCTGTTACTTTCTTGGTAAGACGTTAAGGATTGTACAGTCCAAAATAATCTAACTTCCTTATCAGCTAGATGGAATATTCTGGCTTCCAAGGCTCGTGTGCTCATGGAACAAACATTCTCTCTCTAATTGAATATCGTAAAGAAAGAGTCCGCCCCTTCCCTGCCCCTATTAAGACTGGTAGGTGCGTCAATATGGATATTGCTGACTGTATGTTACTTTGTGTCTCTCTCTTTGTATTGGATGAATTTTAGTAATGTCCGGGTTAGGGTGCGTGACTCTCGTTACCTTAGTAACGGGAGGCAGCGTGCTATTAAAGTAGCGTGGACGCACGCTCTGACAGACTTATGGCCAGAAGAAGCGCAATATCTGCCCGAAACGGCCATCGCTGCACATCTCTCTGTGAGGAGGAATAGTCCGCCCCAAGCCTGTTTTATGTATTGTGAATTTCTACAATAAAGGTTTGTACATTTGTACATGGGTGAGTGCCGCTGATTTCATCTCTTTGGAATATGGATTCATTGGACTCTAACCTTTACAGCTGAGCACCGCTATCCATGTGATTATAGACTGGAGGGTCCTTTTGTCTTTGAATGGTGATGTGAATGGAGCGTCAGTAGTGCCGTCCTGATTTCTGGTTTCTACTGCTATTAAGTTTTAGAGTATGGTTTACCTGTGACTTTGTTTACCCTGGCTCTGTAACCTGATCCTGAACCTGTACCAGACTCAAAACAGCCTCTCAACTTCTTTTTGCCCAGACCATTCACTGTAACCAGAGAGACATCCCCACTGTAGTGACTCAATTAGAGCATGGTACATTAAACTGATAAGTGCAATTTTCCTCTTCGGACACCTTTATCTACAGGGGTACTCAAGTACTTATTGTAAAGGTACACCTGTGTCTGCTGTAGGTAAAAGTCCAAGCCGCAGAAAAAATTGTAAGGAGCACAACACCAGTGGGATATAGGGTGCTATGGTAATATCTTTTTTTCTCAATATGCTATGCTTCTTATCCAGCCCAATTCCCTTAGTGCCTCACTACACAGTAAGGAAACTCCCTTACAGGGGTGGACTGGGAACTTAAAAGTGGCCCAGGAAAAAGAACCTAAAAGTGGTCCCATATTGTAGGTGGATCCATATTGACAGAAGGCAGGGCAGCACAAGTAGGCAGAGTCAACAGAGGTAGGCAGGGTTAGCAGTACCTTATTGCAGCACAAAATACTTCCCCAGCAGAACCAATTACCACAGTGCATTCTAACATACTGCTGCTCTTGTCCCTGTATTTAACTGTATCACTGTCCTGAGTACGATGATACAGTTGAATTCAGGAGGGCACCAGGGTATGTTGGCCAGGGGCATAAGTACCTGATTATCCTAGCACTAATGCTGAGAGCATCAGAAAGTTATGTACCCAGCCAGCGGGCATGTATACAAGCTGCTGCGTGTTCCTGGATCCCCATGCCAAACACAGAAGTGGGTGAAATCGGTACAGCAATAAGAGGATCTGGTATTGTGACCGCGCTGCCAGGAAATACTCAATCAGCAGGGAGTTGGCTCCAAAGATTGTCTTTATTCAGAATACGTATTACGGGGGCGGAATGCTCCGTTTATCAGGTCCAGTTGTATTGAAAACATACATACAATGTTGGGCATTTATCAAACTGGTGTAAAGTAGAACTGTCTTAGCTGCCCATAGCAACCAGTCAGATTCCTCCTTTCATTTTTCACAGCTCCTTTGGAAAATGAAAGGAGGAATCTAATTGTTTGCTATGGGCAACTAAGCCAGTTCTGCTTTACACCAGTTTGATAAATGACCCCCAAAGCTCCCAGGGGAGGCGTTGCAAACAGTGACTTAATGCAGACAAAACAATTCAAATAAAATCTTTTAAAATGATCATGTTAAAATGGTATTATAGGAATGCATGTTAAGTGTATTTTAAGGGCTTTTACCTTAAAATAAAGCCAATTTACATCACTTAAACTGCTTGCTGAATGTCACATGACTGGTACATGTACCGAATCATCCTATGCTTGTACACGCTACTTTCACACTAGCGTTTTGGCTTTCGTTTGTGAGATCCGTTCAGGGCTCTCAAAAGCGGTCCAAAATGGATCAGTTTTGCCCTAATGCATTCTGAATGGAAAAGGATCCGCTCAGAATGCATCAGTTTGCCTCCGTTCAGTCACCATTCCAAGCGTTTTGCTGTCCGTCTGACAAAGTGGAGCCAAACGGATCCGTCCTGGCATGCAATGTAAGTCAATGGGGACGGATCCGTTTTCTCTGACACAATCTGGCACAATAGAAAACGGATCCGTCCCCCATTGACTTTCAATAGAGTTTATGATGGATCCATCTTGCCTATAGAAGACATAATACAACCGGATCCGTTCATGACGGGTGCATATGGTTGTATTATTGTAACGGATGCATTTTTGCAGATCCCTGATGGATCCGCAAAAAACGCTAGTGTCAAAGTAGCCACCAGTGGAGTATCCCAGATCTAGGCCTATCAAGAAAAAAAAAGTACTATTTCTACATCTATTATCATCAGATAACATATTTTCCTCGCAACAGCTTTAAAATAACAATAGGACCCTATAGGCTGACTGATATGGTATTGTACTGCCGAAATGAAAGAGAAAAAAAACAAAATATTCTTTCAATTATTTTTTTCATGAGTATTGATTTTTTTTAAAAGACATGCTCCTTTCTGATAGGAGAGTCCCTTTGAGGCTACTTTCACACTAGTGTTAATATGTTCTGGTATTGAGATCTGTCATAGGGTCTCAATACCAGAAAAATTTGCTTCTGTTTTATCCCCATTCATTGTCAATGGGGACAAAACGTAGCTGAACAGAACGAAGTGCACCAAAGTGCATTCCGTTCCGTTCTCATACCGCAGAGAAAACCGCAGGATGCTGCGGTTTGCTTTCCATCCTGGGATGCGGGGAAAAACGGATGTCCCACAATGCAAGTCAATGGGGACGGATCCGTTTTTTCTGACACAATAGAAAACTGATCCTTGCCCCATTGACTTTTAATGGAGTTCATCACGGAACCGTCTTGGCTATGTTAAAGATAATACAACCGGATCCGTTAATAACGGATGCAGATGGTTGTATTATCAGTAAAGAAAGCGTTTTTTCTGGACCCTGCCAGATCCAGCAAAAACGCTAGTGTGAAAGTAGCCTGCCGTTCCGTAGCCCCGCAAAAAAAAAAATAGAGAATGTCCTATTCTTGTCTGTTTTGCGGACAAGGATAGGCATTATTACAATGGATCTGCAAAAAAACGGATGCCATACGGATGTCATCCGTTTTTTTTGTGGACCGCAAAATGCATACGTTCGTGTGCATGCAGCCTTATACTGAAACCTTAGCTGTGAAACCAAATTTCATGTGACTGTTACAGGTTTTTACATTAGGGGGAGCTCTTGTTCCATTTTCTTCCTGAGCAGGCAACAGGGTTATGGTCTACGTTCATACATCTTTGTCTTTAACGGCCCTCCAGCTCTTCTATAACTGTGTGCCTCACTGAATTTCTACAACTGTAGAAAGCACATAGGTCGCCATATCCTGTAAAACATCTGTCATTGATTCAAGGAGATGTCATAGCATTGTTTATTGCACTCTCATCGCACCTAGTTGGAAAACACTAATCTAAAATATCCAATGAAATTGCTCCTTTTACAGGAGGCAGTAAATCTGATAAAAGCAGGGCAGTAGTAGGACACTATGGGGGAGATTTACTTAGACCAGCGTTTGAAACATCTGTCAAAGTGTACATCCAATGCAGATCTATCCTGAGTAAACTGCTTCAAAAGGCCCCAAAATGGTCGGTATTTTTAAAGCAGCGTCACTGGAATTGCATCAGGTCTCCTGCTGCTTTCATTTCAAAGGTTGAAAACCATGGATAAAACCCGCAGCATAAACTGACATGCAGTTTGCGTTTTCTGAAATCTCATCCACTTTGCTTGTACTGTAAAGACACTCCACAGCATTTACACCATGTGTGGCCATACCCTTAATCTAGAAGACGTGACAAATTTTTTAAGAGTTGCATGTCTGTTAATAAATTTGGCACATCAGTGGGGTGCCCATGTGCCAAAAAAGTAAATGCATCATTTGCACCATACCTTCCATGAATTATGGTAAATCTGGTGAGCCAGGGTAGGCATGTCCTACCACTACACCATGCCCATTTTTGTTGTCACTTTTGAAAAGTGTAACAGCAAAAAATTGCAATTTTTATGTACACTGGGGCTTTCACAAACATGTTACTAGAGTTGAGCGAACCCGAACTGTATAGTTTGGGTTTGTACCGAACTTTACGGTTTTCCGCACCCAGACCCGAACATTTCCGTAAAAGTTCGGGTTCGGGTATGTTGTTCGGCGATTTCTTCCCGCTTTTTGAAAGGCTGTAGGGCAGCCAATCAACAAGCATTTCACTACTTTGCCCTAAGAAGCCATCACAGCCATGCCTACTATTGGCATGGCTGTGATTCACTAAGTCAAACCAACTAAACACTATTAGAAAAATGTGTGACTATTCATCAATATATCCAAAAGAAAGGGACACCCATAACAAATTACAAAAACTTTATTGTCAATATAATATTACATTAATAAATAAAACATTTCATCAAAAAATAGCGGCAAGAAGAGGTAGTGGTAAAGACTAGCGGCTCACAAGCTGACCCAGGAGGGAGCAAAACCTCAATCAATTGTGTGCCCAGGTTACAATATAAAAATACAAGTGCCGGTTACATATTATATACTTCTACATATATGGCCAATAAGGCCAAACAACGTACGTTGGGGTGGGCTCCTTGCTGCCCGGAGGTCTGATCTCATCAATCCTCACACCGCACAGGACCTGTGGAGGGGCATAGAAGAACAGAACGATGAGTGGTTGCTGACAGCCTCAAGCCCGGCCTGGTGGTGTGCGATAATGGGTGAAATCTTGTAGCAGCTCTGGGACTAGCCGGTTTGACGCACATCCCTTGCCTGGCACATGTGCTGGATTTGGTGGTGCAGAAATTCCTTAAAAACTACCCAGACATGTCAGAGCTGCTGCAGAAAGTGCGGTCCATCTGTGCGCACTTTCGGCGTTCTCACCCTGCTGCTGCTGGCCTGTCTGCGCTGCAGTGTAACTTCGGCCTTCCCGCTCACCGCCTCATATGTGACGTGCCCACCAGGTAGAACTCCACCTTGCATATGCTGGAGAGACTGTGCGAGCAGCAGCAGGCGATAGTGGAGCTTCAGCTGCAGCACACACGGGTCAGTCGCTCTGCGGAACAGCACCACTTCACCACCAATCAGTGGGCCTCCATGCGAGACCTGTGTGCCTTGTTGCGGTGTTTCGAGTACTTAACCAACATGGCCAGTGCCGATGACGCCGATCTTAGCATTACAATACCACTTCTATGTATCCTTGAAAAAACACTTAGGGTGATGATGGAAGAGGATGTGGTATAGGAGGAAGAGGAGGAGGAAGAGGGGGCATTTCACAGGGTTTCAGGCCAGTCATTCAGAAGTGGCTCAGAGGGTGGGTTCCTGCACCAGCAGAGGCCAGGTACACATGTGGCCAGCCAGGGCAAAGTTCTGGAGGACGAGGAGGTAGAGGAGGAACCGGGTTAACAGCAGGGTGGCACCCAACGCAGCCATCACTGGAGCGTGGCTGGGGGGGATACGGAGGACACAGACGATACACCACCTACAGAGGACAGCTTATCCCTACCTCTGGGCAGCCTGGCACACATGAGCGACTACATGCTGCAGTGCCTGTGCAACGACCAAAGAGTTGCCCACATTTTAACTTGTGCTGACTACTAGGTGGCCTCCCTGCTGGATCCCCGTTACAAAGAGAACGTGCCGTCCTTAATTCCTTCACTGGAGCGTGATAGGAAGATGCGCGACTACAAGTGCACACTGGTAAACGCGCTCATGAGGGTATTCCCAACTGACACCGGGGGACAAGTGGAAGCACAAGGCGAAGGCAGAGGAGGAGGAAGAGGTCGCCAACGCAGCTGGGTCACGGCCCGCTCCTCAGAAGGCAGGGTTAGCATGGCCGACATGTGGAAAAGCTTTGTCACCACGCCACAGCAACCGGCACCACCAGCTGATATGGAACGTCTTAGCAGGAGGCAGCTTTTGACCAGCATGATGAAACAGTATGTGTGCACACGCCTACACGTACTGACTGATGGTTCTGCCCCATTCAACTTCTGGGTCTCCGAATTGTCCACATGGCCTGAGCTTGCCCTTTATGCCTTGGAGGTGCTGGCCTGCCCTGCAGCCAGTGTATTGTCTGAACGTGTATTTAGCATGGCCGGGGGCGTCATTAGAGACAAACGCAACCAGGCTTGGATCCCACAAGACTTGTCTGTACCTTGTGCAGAATAGACATTTATACCCGCCTCAACCATACATTCTTGTACTCAAGTGCACTTATTCTTTGATTTCTTTTTTTTTTATTTGTCACATTATTTTGGGGGCTACCCCAATTTTTAAAAAAACTAAAAACATTAGCTATCTACTCCTCCTCCTCCATCGCCGCTTCCACCTACAACACCACATTCATCACCTTCTCAACCTCCGACTCCACATACACCTCCAAGTTGCAGGTTAATAATTTTTAATTTTTATTTACATTATTTTATTTTAAGTTATTTCCCTATCCACATTTGTTTGCAAAGCACTTGCCATGCTCTTAAGCACATTTTGCTGCCTTTTGAGGCCCTCTAGCCCTTTCCATTACATTTTTAGGGCCATTTTAGCTACTTTTGTGTGCCAGAAAACTGACGTACATGGATTGTGAACAGTGAGATGTAGGTTGATGCCTCTCACATTGTGGCTGCCAATGAATATTGAAAATAGAATTTAGCACCATGCAAGCTTTTTCAACTTAGGACCCATGCACAGGAGCATTTCTTTTTTTAATCAGTGTTCTATCCATATTTTTTTGAGGATAGCACACTGACACATTCATTTCTATGGTGCCATGCACACGTCAATGTTTTTGCAGATCTATTCTTCCGTGTTCTGCCTGAATTTTACAGAGTCGTTGCTAGGAAACACCAGGGATATCTTATCACTGCTTCATGGACCAGAGAGAAGTCAAGCCTCCGAAGAGCAGGTGAAAAAAACTAACCTAATGCCTAGAATTGATGCAGAGCAACTGACAATTTGGCTGTAGGATTGCCCAGAACTGTGGAACACCAGAGCAGACTCCTACCACAACCGTTTCTGCAAGGATGTGGCATGGAAGGAATCCTGTATGGCAGGAATACCGGACAAGTAGGAAAAGTCCAGCTGTGTGCAGCATAAACATTTAATTGGTAAAAACATACTGCCGCCATCTTGCCCTGATTGATGCTTTTCTTTTATTCCTGCTGTATGACCAACATACAGGAAGCAGAACTATAACTAATACCTATACTGTTTCCATGTTGCCTTGATTGGGTTGTTGTTGGTGGTGCAACTGTAAATGGTCCCTATATTGCGTAGGCCATACATATATACTATCTTTTAGGATTCTAAAAGTTTGTGTGTTTGTACACTACCCTCGCCACTTCCTGAAAAGACAGCATGGTGAGGGTGGGAAGAGACAGGGCCAGTAGGCCCGCCACATTTTTCTTCATTTACGCCAGTCGTCTGTCACTTCCAGAAAAAAATTGTGTTTCTGTATGGAACTGTCAGCAAGGAATTATAATGCACTCACAGAGGCCTCATTTTGTTAATGTCATTTTATTTTTTTAGGGCGTTAGAAGGCTTAGAAGTTTAGAAGCAAATCTTGAGATTTTTAAGAAAATTTCAAAAACCCACTTTTTAAGGACCAGTTCAGGTCTGAAGTTACTTTGTGGGGCTTAACATAGTGGAAACCCCCCATAAATGACCCCATTGTAGAAACTACACCCCTCAAGTTACTCAAACCTTATTTTACAAACTTTTTTTAACCCTTTAGGTGTTCCACAAGAATTAGAGAAAAATGGAGATTACATTTCTAAATTTCACTTTTTTTTAGCAGATTTTCCATTTTAATCCATTTTTATATTTAACAGATCAAGGGTTAACAGCCAAACAAAACTCAATATTTATTACCCTGATTCTGCGGTTTACAGAAACACCCCACATTGGGAAATAGAAAAGAAAATGCAAAGAGAAAGTGCGCTGGAGTAAAACAATGGCTGGGTATACTTGTCTATTCTGCACAAGGTGCGGATAAGTCTACTTTCACACTCGTTTAGGAGATCCGTTCAGGGCTCTCACATGCGGTCCAAAACAGATCAGTTTGCATTCTAATGCATTCTGAATGGAAAAGCATCCGCTCAGAATGCATCACTTTGCATCAGTTCAGTCTCCATTTCGCTTTGGAGACGGACACCAAAACGCTGCTTGCAGCGTTTTGGTGTCCGTCTGATGAAACTGAGCCAAACAGATCCGTCCCCATTGACTTACATTGTGTGCCGGGACGGGTCCTTTATCTCTGGCACAATAGAAAACGGATCCGTCCACCATTGACTTTCAATGGTGTTCAAGATGGATCTGTCTTGGCTATGTTAAAGATAATACAAACAGATCAGTTCTGAACGGATCCAGACGGCTGTATTATCTGAACGGATTAGTCCATGACGGATTCGCACAAAACGCGAGTGTGAAAGTAGCCTTAGTCCTTTGGGATCCATACCTGGTTCATTTTAATGAACATGAGCTTGTCCACAATGGCTGTGGACAGGAGGCAGCGCTTGTCAGTGATAACCCCCCCTGCCAGCATCTCCAAGGCATAAAGGGCAAGCTCAGGCCATGTGCCCAATTTGGAGACCCAGAAGTTGAATGGGGCAGACCCATCAGTCAGTACGTGTAGGCGTGTGCACATGTACTGTTCCACCATGTTGGTGAAATGCTGCCTCCTGCTAAGACTTTCCATATCAGCTGGTGGTGCTGGTTGTTGTGGCGTGCTGACAAAGCTTTTCCACATTTTGTCCATGCTAACCCTCCCTTCTGAGGTGTTGGCAGTACCCCAGCTGCGTTGGCGACTTCTTACTCCTCCTCTGCCTTCGCCTTGTGCTTCCACTGAGCCCCCGGTGTCAGGTGGGAATACCATCAGCAGAGTTTCTACCAGCCTACGCTTGTACTCTCGCATCTTCTGATCACGCTTCAGTGACGAAATTAAGGACGGCACGTTGTCCTTGTAGCTGGGATGCAGCAGGGTGGCCACCTAGTAATCAACACTGGCTAGAATGTGGGCAACTCGGCGGTCATTGCTCAGGCACAGCAGCATGTAATCGCTCATGTGTGCCAGGCTGCCCAGAGGTAATGACAAGCTGTGTGGGAGGTGTATCGTCTTTGTCTTCTGTTTCCCTCCAGCCACGCTCCAGTGATAGCCATGAGCTGCTTTGGGTGCCACCCTGCTGTGAACACGGTTCCTCCTCCTCCTCCAGAACTGTGCCCTGGCTGGACAATTGTGTACCTGGCCTCTGTTGGCGCAGCAACCCACCCTCCGAGCCACTTGTGAATGACTGGCCTGATAACTGGGGAAATGATCCCTCTTCCTCCTTCTCTTCCTCCTGTGCCACATCCTCTTCCATCATCGCCCGAAGCGTTTTTTCAAGGAGACATAGAAGTGCCATAGTAACGCTTAGGTACCAAAAATCGTTAAAGTTCGGTACGAACCCGAACTTTACAGTTCGGGATCGCTTAACATTACTGGTGATGCTGCAGCAGACAGTGCTGACATTGCCAGCAGAGGAGTGAAGCCATGACTTCAATGGCACAGCTCAGCTCACTAAAGTTCCTCTGCTGGACACTAGGCAAGCAAATCAGCAGCAGGCTCTGCTAGGACTGCTAATGCTGATTTGCCAGCCCAATGCCCAGCAGAAAGACAACACAGAACGAGTGTTCAATGGGGCTGTAGCAGCTAGCCACTGATGTGCTGAGTAAGGACGGGGTGGCGCAGCACAGCAAGAGCTGGAAGGCTGGGGCTGAGCCCCGGCCAAGGACTCTCGATAGGTCATGAGCCTGTAATAAGGGGATTGGGCCTTTCATCCACAGCTGGGCCCCCTCCCCCATAGTATCTACATGGTTTTCCTTCATTGGAGGTACACCACTGTTTATTACCATGGAGATGCATTGGTTCTGGAGTGACAAAACACTAAGAAATCTTTAACCAAGACTATTTGCAAAGTCTTAATTTTAGATGCATTGGGACAATAAAAATGTGGGTACAAATATGGACATAAAGATCTCTTCTTTCTGTCATGGATTAGTCCATCCTGCTGAGGTGTAATGTTATCAGAACTGGTTTTGAACGCTTCTGTTCACTAACTGTAAGCAGAGATCTCAACCTTTGAGAAATCTTGGGGTTCCAGATCCTCACCCGATGACAGAGGTATCAGGCATAATGAATTTCACCACGCTCAATCCTTTCTTCTCACAGAACCTAAGCCCCTCTCAAGCACTTCTTATTACTCTCTCCCTACTAAAATAAACATGGGTTCAGACGCTCTTTAAATCTTAAAACTCAGCTTAGCTTTTACTAGACACAAAGTGTACACTGTTATATTTGTTACTATTGTACATCAGATATATAGTAAATGAAAAATCATTGAACTAGCCATTTAACATTTTCTATTTTTGATAGGTGTTCAGATGAATGTGTAAACTTGAAATCTCATCAGTGTCTTCTCTCCGTTACTATCTATAGTGGCATTGCAAGTAGTTCTGTTGCTATGGTAACTGGAATTCTTAATCTATTTTAGTTGACAAGTGAAACCAGTTTGCTTTAGTACTTAACACATATTCTCAAGTACTAATTAGATATCAGCTATTTCTACCTTTTTAATTCTGCAAATCAAAACAGGGAAATCAAATTATGCGACAAGAATTATCTTAGAACTAAACATGGTAACCTTTTGAAACGCTCAGAGATACCAGAAAAAACAAAACAGTAAAACAGTTGTGCAACCGACATTGCATTGTATGCTAAAATTCCGGTGGTAAAGACATAGCAGTCTACAGGAGACTAAGGCTATTTTCACACATGCGACACTGCAATCCAGCAGGCTGTTCCGGTAGAGAACAGCCTGCCGTAGTTTCTGGATCCAACATAGCCGGATAGTGCCGCTTGCCTGCCAGGCCTCATTGACTATAATGGGAACCGGCAGGGATCTGGCCGCACCCAGGCTTAAATGCAGAGATTTGGTCAGACAAAAACTGTTGCAGCAATTTTTGACCAGCTGAGTGACCGGATCCTTACCGTTCCCATTATACACAATGAGGTCCGGCGAACATGTGGCACTATCTGGCTATTCCTTATGGCAGATCTTTGTAACCCATTAAATGAGATCTCTGCTATTTGCAGATACAATATGCTGGTCACTTCCAATTTATCGGTAGCTGAGGACCATACCACTATGTAAGTATATTAAAGGGGTTGTGCCAAGTTTAGAAGTTATCCCCTATCCACAGAATAGGTGATAAACTAAGGGTACTTTCACACTAGCGTTTTTGCGGATCCGCACCTCTAATGCAAACGTTTGTATCCGTTCAGAACGGATCCGTTTGCATTAGCTTTAAAGAAAAATGACAAAGTCCAAAACGGATCCGTTTTGAATTACATTGAAAGTCAATGGGGAACGGATCCGTTTTCAAATGCACCATATTGTGTCACTGACAACGGATCCGTCCCTATTGACTTACATTGTAAAAAAAAACGGATCCGTTAGGCTCCGCCTCTTCAGACGGACACTAAAATGCTGCATGCTGCGTTTTGGTGTCCGCCTCCAAAACGGAATAGAGGCGGAACGGAGCCAAACTGATGCATTCTGAACGGATCCTTATCCATTCAGAATGCATTGGGGCTTAACTGATCCGTTTTGGACCGTTTGTGAGAGCCCTGAAACGGATCTCACAAACGGAATCCAAAACGCTAGTGTGAAAGTACCCTAACTGATCACTGGGGGTCCAACTGCTGGGATCCTTACTGATCTCGAGAACGGGGGTCCCATTCTCCTGATCTGATGGAGCAGTAGGTCATGCGGCATTCCAATAGAGAATGAATGGAGTGGAGGGGGGAAAGCCTGACCTACCACTCCATCAGATCAGGGGAACAAGAGTCAGCTGGGGATAACTTCTAAACTTGGCACAACCCTATTAAAAGAGCACTTCAGGTAGGACCAATACATTGTAAAATCAAATAATAAAAACGCTTTGTCCAGAGTCCACTGTATTTTGGCACTGCAGGATCTATAGAAGTAGGCCACCTTCACCACAAATAAGTTCAGATATTTAGATCTGCACTGCGGATATCCCGAACCAGAAATCCAAGGCAGCTGGGAAAACCAAGTTCCTTCTCTCCACACAAGCTGGCCGCGTTGCCTCTCTCTCCTGGTTTGCTCCTCCTGTAATCCCTCTCAGTGGCAAATCAGAGAAGATCCAAGGTAGTGAAGACCAAATCCAGCCCGCATTACCACAGACTGCTGACATCCGGGTTTAACGGACGTGTGAAGCCAGCCTTACTGGATCTCCTCCTCTCCATTTCTTTCCCACTAACTCGACTCGATTTTTACCATGAACTTTTTAAAAATGCAGAGAAACACTATGTCCCAGATTTATCATTACACTTCCATCTTACTCCACTTTTCCATGTGCCTAAAGTCACTTTTGGATGTCAGATTTATTAATGTTCCTTTAATACTGTGATAAATGTGGATTGACGGTAGCAGTTTATCCTTCAGTAAGCGGCTTTTCAAAAGGCGCACATCTTTACAAAAAAGTCGCATGTTCTATTAAAAAGTCGCATAAGATAAACATGGTCCCCCCTGGAGAGAAATTGCGCATTTTTTTGCGACTATTTTACGACTTTTTAAATGGTCGCAATAGTAAATCTGTCTAGAGATTTATTTACATAAAACAACACGCGCACTTTCACAAAACTGGAGAGCTTAGTGCAGAGCTTGAAAAAGTCGCAAAAAAATGCGCAATTTTACCAATTGCGCATATTTTTGCGATTTTTTTACTCCATTAAAGTGACTTTAGCTAATGATAAATCTGTGTTTCCAATTCCTTATTATATTACCTATGTGTTCTTGTACATGTGTTTTTAACCCCTTAGTGCTATTTGATGTGTATACTCACAGACAGCTACCAATCGCAGCTTGCCAACCCAGGGCTAATCAAGATGGTCCTAGGTTGGCCAATCAGGGGACAGGAGTCTGGGTAAGTGACATCACCCCCTCTGATCACCTTAGTTCTGTCAGAAAGGGTAATTGTCACTCAGAGCTCCTGTCACAGTTGCATCAATCAGTATATACACCCCATCCATCCCTTTTGTTCCCATCTACATTCACTGACCAGTAACCTCCCCTAACCCCATCCGGCTACCATATCCCCCCCCCCCCCCCATTTTGAATATATATTTAGTTTCGTTTAGTTTTATTATTTTGTTAGTGGCCCTTTTTTCCCACAATCATGATCTTCACTGGTTAGCATCCAGAGTCACACAAAGCACTACATATTCCGCCCCCCCCCCCCAATCGACATCTGCACAGGCCAACGGCTGCTAGTCACTGACACTTTTTTACTATTATTTTAGTAGGTACGCCCAGCACTCCTATAAGAATCACACCCAGAACTACATATTTTCCAGAGGGCCTCCCCCCCTACCCAATGACATCCACATTGACATCCACATTGGCTAACAGCCACAAGTAACTGAGCCAGTGAGCCCTACTTTATTTTTTTCGTAGCAATTTTTTTTAATCCATCTAGAAAAAAATATTTTGGTTCGTACCATTTTACCGTTATTTTAGTAGCTACGCCTGTCATTCCTGCCAAAGTCGCACAAAGCACTGCATATTCCTATGAGAGTCACACCAAGAACTACATATTCTCCAGTGAGCCTACCCCCTTCCATCAACATCTACATTGGCTAATGGCCACCAGTCACTGAGCCCTATTCCCCTCCTTTATTTTTTTTCTGAGCAATATTTTTTTAACTATATAGAAACCGTTTTACAATTATTTTATAGGTAGAGGCAGCACTTCTGTCAGAGTCGCATCAAGAACTACATATTTTCTAGAGGGCCTCCCCCCTCACTCTCCTTCCGAATGACATCAATATTGTTGTATCCCACTCCCATAACCATGTGGCCCAGGTACCCGACTTTACGGCAGATGCAGGTATACATGTTAATACGACTGGGTTTTGATCTTTTCAAAACCATCTATAAAAACATACTGAAGTACAGGCATACTTTACTACACCCCCAATGTACAATGAAGCCATCATGAAATGTATACATTACAATGATAATACCAGTTGCCATTGCCCATTTGCAGAAATAAATACCCCTGAAAAACATATTGTTGTTAACAAATCCCTAGTGAACTTCAAAGTAAGGCTGCATTTTCCACAATACTTGCCTAATAAGAGGGCAAGATACGGCATCAAACAGTATAAATTGTGTGAAAGTGAAACTAGCTACACGCATCAATTTAAAATATACGAGAGGAAGGAAGAAATTGTATGGGATTTGGTTCGCCCATTGTTGGATCAAGGATACCACCTGTACCTTGACAACTTTTTTCCAACATATCACTTTTTAAGTGCCTTGCTAGCAAAGTATGGTGGCATGTGGCACAATAAGAAAGAACCAAAAAGGCCTCACAAAAATGCTGCTGGGGCAAATGCTTAGGGTGGAAGAGAGCAGAGGACTTTGTAGCGAAAATATATTGTGCATTAATAAAGACAAAAGAGATCTACTTATGTTAACCACAATACACTGTGACATCAGCACCCGTGTACCTGTTAGAGGTAGTGGCACTGAAACCCCTAAACCAGTGTGCATTCAAAAATATAATACATTTATGGGAGGGGTAGACCTGTCAGACCAGGTACTCAAACCCTACAGTGCCATGCGAAAATCCAGGAAATGGTATTAAAACTTGTGGTGCACATTACACAGGTTGCATTATATAATGCATTTGTGCTTTACAGAAATGCTGGCCAAGAGGGAACTTTTCTTGAATTTCAAGAAAATAGAATAAAGGCCCTCATATACAGGCTCCGACTGGTCCACAGGGGAATCCCCCAGTGGGCCCCTGAGCAAGTTGGGCCCTTTGTCTCCCACCCCCTGCACAAATGGCACATAACACATTAGATTTACTGCACTACATAATATATATATATATATATATATATATATGTTACAGCACCTCAACCAGCCTATGTTTATATAAAAAACGGTGTTAGATTATTTATTATATTTGAATGTATCCGTATGGTGGGCCCCCAAAATAAATTTTACTGGTGGGCCCTAGGTACCCCAGTCCAACACTGCTCATATATGGGGAACAGTAGGAGGCAGACCACAGTACCACTTCTACATGTGAGGCAACAAGGATAGAGCCAGGACAGCACTTTCCCAGTGAAGTTTCTCCCACTGCAAAAAAAGAGCAAGCCACTAAAACGTTACCGTGTGTTACAAAAATGGAATCAGAAAGGAAAACGGCTATCAACGTGACACATGTCCATCAAAACCTGATCTTTGCATAAAAAGATGCTTCAAAATTTGCCATACTGAGGGGCGTGGCGAGCCGTGGGAATGTGCAGACGTGCTACAGTGAGCTCCGCTCCGTGACATCTCAACTTTAATCATCCTGACTATTACCAGCTGCTGCGGCATTATATGCAAAACTTGTGGGATAGAGTCAAGGAGGCCGAGACGCGTCTCGGATTTGGAAGACCGTACTGCACCCATTCCTGGCAAGCACCCGACTGTATAAGGAGGGTGCTCAGGGACTGATGGTCCCCCCCTCCCCCTTTTTTCCCTTAGGGCTTTAGGGTGCTGGCCCCTTCGAGTTAATGGTAAAGTAGATGGCAGAATAGGACCATTAAGAGGTTAATTCACTGGGGAGCTCCTTAGACAGGATGTGGGCGGGGCAGAGAATCCTGGAGGCTGCATATACTCACTCCATATTCTGGCACTTCCTCTTGCCAGTGGAAGCAAATTGGTGTGGTGTGCACCCTTTGCTCTGTCCACATCAAGATGCCACAGGTGGTGTTTTTTCCTGTAATTGCCTCCTGGTGAGTTTCATGGGCAGGATGAGGGATAGCTGTGCTCAGTTTGAGCAGCCTCAGCTCTCCCCTGGCATCCTCCTCCCCTGTGCCTGCCTTAGTGAGTGGTGTGGAGCTGCGGGGCATTTTGGCTCTGCCATTCCCCTGCAGCATTTTGTTTCATGGGTGTTGGGGCTGCACATGCCAGCCAGGATTGTTAGCCATGAGGGAGGGTGTGGGACAGCTCCTCACTAACTAATTCCTACCCCCCCACCCCCACCCCCCTGCATTTTAGCCTATTGTGCACCCCCCCCTTTCCACTAAGGTAGGGCAGCATGGGGTCACCGCAGCCCCCCTGCTTCAGCCAGGGTCCTTCAGCTTCCATGGTGCGAGCTAGTCACTGCTCCTGGCCCTGCCCCCCTTACCCCTGCAGTGCTTACAGGGCGCTTGTGACGGGCACCGCTGGGCAGGCGAGTTCTCTTGTTACTATATGGCCCCGTGGGAGCTCTTCACCCGCCCTAGCATCCCTCTGCCCCCCCTCCCTTCTCCATATCAGATTAGTGTCACCGGCCCCTTAGTCCAGCAGCGCTTACTGGGCGCTTGTAATGGGAACCGCTTAATGTGGGACCGTTTGCTATATGGGGCCCGGGAGAGCTCTTCACCTGCCCCTCGTACCCCCCCCCCCCCGGTTTACAGTGCCCCCACCAATGTAACCTTTCCTCCTCGGGGGTTGCTCCTCCCCCCGCTTATGCAGTCTGTGCCCCTTTTAGTACATGGGGCACTGCGGGTCTCAGTTTGAGACCCCTTATGACACCCCCCACCCTCAGGCAGGCAGGCGCAGGGCTCTCTGTTTTTTATCCTTCTCGCAGGTGGGCCGGGGGCGTGGCCTCCATGGTTACCGCCTGCGCCAGTCCCGACAACCGTTCCAGGGTTTCCGGGTGAAGTAGGCGCTCCAGATCCTCCAGGTGGCGCTAGCCGTCGTCTTCGGACGGAATGTCGGGCGCATCTGAGGAGTCTGGTTTGCTGTTGCGATCGGAAACCGTAAGAGGCTGGTGCCTGTCCATCTATCCAAGGTTCTCGGTATGGCCGCTGCAGCGAGCCACCAGGATGGCATTCCAGTTCCCGCTCCTTCAGCGGTGCCGTTCCTTTCTACAACTGGTGAGTACTGATGCTCTAGGGGACGGGGGTGTCTGGTCTTGTGCAAAATTAGAATCCTTGCTATAAGGGCACTTGTAGATACGGGGTCCCCGGCCCCTCCAGTTGCGCTGGTTGCTCTGTGATGCAATAGCTTATGGGTAGCATTCCTGGTGGTTTATGTTTGTTGTTCCTGGTTTTAATACTGCCTTGGTTTATGTTAGTTGTTCCTGGTTTTACTACTCCTTTGATTTATGTTAGTTGTTCCTGGTTTTACTACTCCTTTGATTTATGTTAGTTGTTCCTGGTTTTACTACTCCTTTGGTTTATGTTAGTTGTTCCTGGTTTTACTACTCCTTTGATTTATGTTAGTTGTTCCTGGTTTTACTACTCCTTTGATTTATGTTAGTTGTTCCTGGTTTTACTACTCCTTTGGTTTATGTTAGTTGTTCCTGGTTTTACTACTCCTTTGGTTTATGTTAGTTAGTACAGGTTTGACCTGGGAGGTTCCCAGCCGTGGTTTACCTGAGCTTGTGCAACTGCGGTTTTAGCACTTGGGGTGTCCATATCCTATAGAAGGGGTTTTTCCCCGACCATGTACCAAAAAAAAAAAAAAAAAAAAAAAAAAAGGGTGTGGATATGTTTGTAGATATATATGTATATATATATATTATATTTATATATGGTAACTGTAAATGATTACTCGATCACAGAAAGAGGCAATGCCCTCTGTCAGTGGTGGTTTTGTGACGGCGGCAGTACAATAGCATGACCCCCCCACCTTTTTCGGGACCGGTTGGGCTTAGTATGTGGTTTTCCAGGGTAGTGTAGCAGTGAGGCCACAGGTTGATATGGTGTGGCAAGTGTTCGGTCCCCTACCTGGTTCTAGTAGGTTTCCTGATGTGGTTGTCCTATGTAGTGCAATGAGTACTTGATTTGTATGGTGTAGACATCTTGTTGAGTCAGAATGGGTCGTGCGTTAGTCGCTGGTTTCTTCATTTTGTGTATCCGATACCCTCATGCTCCATGTAACGGTTCTTGTCCCACCGGTCTTTCGGAGGGTTTTCTTGCAGCTGGTTTTGGGTGAGGCTCAGGCCCTCTGTCTAATAAATGATTTTATAATTAGGTGTGTATCCGGTGCTAAATATTCGGGTGCTTCCCTGTGTAGAGCAGTGCTTCCTGTTATACTCCTACCTGCGGGCGCTAGGCTGTGTGTTTGTTCTATTTGGGCTTTCAATAGGGACATATCTGACATGGTTGGTTCATATGTACGGAGGCATGGCACAGTAGTCTTAATCCCTCTAGTCGGGCTGTGGACCTTCCTTGATGTACATGGTTGTTAGTTCATATCAACACAGCCACATTTACATTGTTTCTCTTGCTGAAAACTACAGTTCTGGTCCGCCAGACCGGGTTCCATTGGGATGGTTGATAACTGGGCACTTCTGCTGAGATTCTAACATTACTATGCAGGTTGGCAGCTTGGTGGTAATTCACTTGCCTTAGATCCAATGTTTCAGTAGTTACAGTTCTGTGGGATCCAGTTGAGCGGAATACAAGGGAGATGTACACGATGTAAGCAGTACAAGAGACTTTATTCTGGCCAGTGGGTGTGGTTGCCAGGAGGGCGGTATCGGTATACTGCTGCCGCATGACTTCCCCCAGCTGAGTGAATGTTGCGGAATTGGCAGTCGCTGGATAATCAGATGGTAAGCCAGTAACTGATAACCAGGTCTGTTCGCGGTCGTCGCTCAAAGGAGAGCCTTGATATAAGCACAATTCATGGGGTTACAAAATAAATAAATAAAATAAATAAATAACTGCAGCCTTTTATTCCCGTTCGGATCTGGGTTTTGACGTGAATTAGGCACTCTGACTGGTCCTCCTGACTGGACTTTACTGGTCGGCAAGGTGCCCCTCCAAGGTTCATTTGCCTGTACTGTTCCGTTGTTAGGTAAGCAATTCGGGTATAGTTAGGGGGCATTTAGTCTGGATAGCCATGTCCCGTCTCTTTCAGCCTTCTGTCCTGGCTGATTGGTATTTCCTCCTGGGTGTTTGTCTCTTCATAGGAGGCCGCACTGCGTTGGGGGGTGGTTATCTTTTTATGGGCTAATAGTAGTCGGGATTATAGCCGTCTATACATGACGATCAAGTTAATAGAAAGGGGTGTACCTCCCCTTTGCCCGGTTTCATTCCGGTCTGGCCGGTTCGATGGGTTATGACTTCACACAGGGTCGGGATCCAATTCTTTTTCCCATCAGGATGTTTCCCCTCAGTGGGTTTTACAATTTACCTTGAACTTGAAATAAACAAATACATAAATAACTTTTTGGTTTAACGTTTTCTGGTCTGGTTGTATGATCCTCTTTGTATGTTGAGGCTCGGGCTAATTTTTTTTTTTTGTCTTTCAGGTTCTTGGTGTTTGGTGGATCAATGGGTGGCCTTTCGTATATATCTCTATGGAGAGACAGGAGCACAGGCCCGGTGTGCGCTCCTGGTGGTTCGATTGGTTCAGTCTTGGCAAAGGGATCCGGGATTTCAGGTGGTATTTTAACTTCTTCTGGAAGTGGTTGGTATACCCGTGCTGTGGTACTGCCCCTTGTCATTCTGGAGCTCTGGACCTCATATGTGCTGACATGCGATGATCCCTGTTTTTTCAGGAGGTTGGTAGGAGGGTGGTTGGTTGTCATCTCCCGGGTGGGTTGTTCTGGCCATATATGGGAAGGCGTTGTGTATACAATACAAAGGTATAGCTCAAGGGGCAGTGGTTTGTCACCGTGATCGGGAAAATTCAGCTATATAGTGTAGCAGTTCCAGTTCTTTGGATCAATGACCCCTCTCTGGTAGCTATGGTCTGTAATATTTTACTCTCCAGGGTTACATCCAGGCCCCACTTGATTCAACATTTTTGGTGACTTCACCATTACCACTTCCTCGGGAAGGGATTTCCATAGCCCACTGCTCTTGCCGTGAAGAATTATTTTGTCTATATACAAACCTTCTTTCCTCCAGACGCAGAGGATGTCCCCTCGTCACATTCACAGTCCTGGGGATAAATAGATGATGGGAGTGATCTCTGTACTGACCCCTGATATATTTATACATGGTTATTAGATCTCCCCTCGGTCGTCTTTTCTAATATGAATAACCCTCATTTTGATAACCTTTCAGGGTACTGTAGTTGCCCCATTCCAGTTATTACTTTAGTTGCCCTCCTCTAGACCCTCTCTAGCTCTGCTATGTCTGCCTTGTGCACAGGAGTCTAGAACTGTACACAGTAATAATTAAAAAAAAAAATAAAAAAAATAAATAAATGTATATATATTTAAATAGCACTAACATATTCCGCAGCGCTTTCCAATTCAGGGGTTCATGGACAAACGGTCATAAATAACATAGCAACTGACAAGTTGATTATTACAACAAGAAGAATGAGGGCCCTGCTCGCAGGAGCTTACAATGTGTGGTCTGACCAATGATGGGTAAAGTGGTTAGACTTGGTTCTCATCGTGGGCAGCTATGCCCCATTATATACAACTATTTATCCTATTTGCCTTGGTTTTTAATGGGACTTGATGGCATTTTCCTCTTGAATGTTAGTCGGGACACTTTCCGGCCTGTCGGGGAGTTTCAACAGACTCGGTTCTGCTGGGTGGTGGTCGGAGCCCCGTTGGAGAACGGGTCTCCTCCGTGGCGGCATTTGGGTGCAGCGGAGATATGGTGGTACAAGATGGCGTAATTGCCCGCTGGGAGTCCAGCGGCCGGCATACCGCTCTTGATGATTACGGTTTAACTTGCCCGCTGGGAGTCCGGCGTTTGGCATACCGCTATGATATTATGGTTTATTAAGGTTTGCCGCTTTAATAAAGAAGCTGTGGCCGATCACCATCCAGCAATAAAGTGACACAGTTGTCAGTGTTTTTGTTATAGGTCAAGTTTGGGTGAAGGGGCCAAGCGGGAGTTAAAGGTGATACCCCACCCTGTTTCCCTGGATACCAGCAGTCTGGCAAGCACCCGACTGTATAAGGAGGGTGCTCAGGGACTGATGGTCCCCCCCTCCCCCTTTTTTCCCTTAGGGCTTTAGGGTGCTGGCCCCTTCGAGTTAATGGTAAAGTAGATGGCAGAATAGGACCATTAAGAGGTTAATTCACTGGGGAGCTCCTTAGACAGGATGTGGGCGGGGCAGAGAATCCTGGAGGCTGCATATACTCACTCCATATTCTGGCACTTCCTCTTGCCAGTGGAAGCAAATTGGCCCTCCCTCCCTCCCTTTGTGGATATACTTGGGAGACTGGTCAAGATACGAGGTATGATCGGTTATGGATACTTGTTTATTCTGCTTTGTTTTTCAATTTTTAGGAGCCCCGCTGGGAGTCCAGAGGTTTGGATACCGCTCTGATGATTACGGCTTTTGAGATACGTGAATTCTGGTCGAGTTTATCAAGTCACAGCTGGCGGCATTTGGGTGCAGCGGAGATATGGTGGTACAAGATGGCGTAATTGCCCGCTGGGAGTCCAGCGGCCGGCATACCGCTCTTGATGATTACGGTTTAACTTGCCCGCTGGGAGTCCGGCGTTTGGCATACCGCTATGATATTATGGTTTATTAAGGTTTGCCGCTTTAATAAAGAAGCTGTGGCCGATCACCATCCAGCAATAAAGTGACACAGTTGTCAGTGTTTTTGTTATAGGTCAAGTTTGGGTGAAGGGGCCAAGCGGGAGTTAAAGGTGATACCCCACCCTGTTTCCCTGGATACCAGCAGTCTGCACAACTTTGCTCTCTTGAGAAAAAAGTCAACTTCTGGCAGCAGAAATGCGATGATTCTGAAAATCGCCAAAGGATAACCTTAGAATTATTGGCTTACCCGAAAGAGCTGAAGGCACTAACCCATGTGAATTTATGCTACAGTGGCTAATGGACACTTTTCCAGAGGCAAAGTTCTCTTCAGCGTTTTTCTATTAAGAGGGCGCACCACGTCCCGGCTAAACCTCCTCCTCCAGGTGCTCCCCCTCGACCTATGCTTGCTCGGCTACTTAATTCCACTGACCGAGACCATATTCTATAGCTAGCTAAAAGGAAGCAGGAGATAAGATTTCAGAATACCACCATCATGCTGTTTCCCGATTTCTCGGCTGAGTTATAGAAAAGAAGGGCACCTTTCACGACGGTTAAACGGCGTCTCCGAGAGCTGAAAATGCCATACTCCATGGCATACCCTGCCAGATTGCGTGTGGTCGACGGTGAAACAACCAGATTCTTCAACACCTCCACTGAAGCAAGCGCATGGATCGATGGCAAGGGAAGACCTGCTAGACCTGTGAACTGAGCTAATGGTTCGAGATCTGCTGCCTCTTTGACTTGAGACTTTTGCCCCTTTCGGCCTCGTGATACGTGAGATATGTCGCTATAAACCTTCTTCAAATCTGTTAACCAGGAACATATATACTTATTTTTTCCTTTTTTCCCCTTCCATCTTACCTTCTCTCCCTCTCCCCCACCCCCTCTATTACCCCACTCTGAATCTGCCTATTATCATTTAGTATTGATCCTGAAGCTATGGAACATTATGCCAACTCACTTAAACATGACAGCTCTAATCCTTATGTTTAGTTGAGATATATTTTGGCATCCTTTCTCCAGTGGCAAAGTTAGTGCAAGTGACAAAGTTAGTCAGCAGCACTCCCCGTTATAACAGCCACAACAACGCATAACCTGTTACGCGCAGTCTTTGATAACTGTTTGGACATTTACTTTTTGTTCCTCCTTTGATTTTTTTTCTTGGACTGACAATACCCATGTTATGCACCTATATAAGGTGTTGAGGGTGTTACAGGTAATATTAGGTGTACGTTTGGATGGAAATGCTGTTAACTGTCTTCTACAGCCTAGAACCAACGGGCACATATGAGGTCATAATCCCAGTGAGAGTATTGCGCTTTGGAACTGTCCACTTACCCTTCTTTCTGCTGCTGTGCCCCATCCCTACATAACCACAATGGGGATATTAAAATGGCTTACTTAAGAGTGCTCTCCTGGAATGTTAGGGGATTGGGCAGCTTTATCTTTGCATATATCAACTGTACGTTATATGTTATAATGGGGATCTATATCCCCCCCCCCCCCCATGACAGCGGTGCATCAGGCTGCGGCTTTTGATGCTACCTTACCACAGGCCATGATTCTGTTGTACATCGGCGACTATAACATGCTACTGGACCCTTCAATAGATAAGTTTAACCCAATAAATGTCATGGGCCCTGCTTCTTGTGCTCCCACCCCTCTCGCCAGTTTGATACGGGAGATCGGATGGGTAGACATATGGAGACATAGAAGCCCCAATACTACACTCTACTCTTGTCACTCCTCTAGCCATTAGACTCTGTCATGCATTGATTATGCTATCACAATTCCTCAATCTAGAGGTAGGAGGTCGGGAAGACCCCGGGAACGCAGTATGGCGAGAAACAAACCACTCTCAGCGGCTGAAAAACGTAAACTTTTTGCTCGCACTGAAAACCAAGAAGGCACTGATTCACCATCCAGGCCCTGGTCCCCGGAAGCCACGGAAGATGTGGCGGGAGAGCCTGAGAAAGATAGTCAACCCACTTTGAAGCAGGTCACGGACGGACCAACTGCTACAGGCCATCTAAGCCTGCAGATCATCGTTATCAGGCAAACTGGAGAAGTTTAAAGTGGACTTGGGGCTGCTGCTGCATGATATGCAAAACTTGTGGGATAGGGTCAAAGAGGCCGAGACTAGTCTCGGATTTGGAAGACCATACTGCACCCATCCCTGCACAACTTTCCTCTTGACAAAGTTAGTCATCAGCACTCCCTATTATAACAGCCACAACAACGCATAACCTGTTACGCGCAGTCTTTGATAACTGTTTGGACATTTACTTTTTTTTTCTTGCACTGACAATACCCATGTTATGCATCTATATAAGGTGTTGAGGGTGATACAGGTAATATTAGGTGTACGTTTGGATGGAAATGCTGTTAACGGTCTACTACAGCCTAGAACCCATGGGCACATATGTAGTCATAATCCCAGTGAGAGTATTACACTTTGGAACTGTCCACCTACCCTTCTTTCTGCTGCTGTGCCCCATCCCTACATAACCACAATGGGGATATTAAAATGGCTTACTTAAGAGTGCTCTCCTGGAATGTTAGGGGATTGGGCAGCCCGAGGAAAAGATTGATGGTATTTTCAGGGATTAGAAGATTTAACCCCCATATTCTTTGTCTTCAGGAAAACCATCTTACTCCTGAATACACCAATAGACTGCAAATGCAATGGGTTCAATGGCCACAGCATTCATGTCACACCTCCTACTCTAGAGGGGTTTCCCCTATGATTCATAAAACGAGATGGGAACGAGAAGTGAGATGGGAATGGATAGTTTGGTTATTGACCCAGAAGGTAGATTTATCTTTGTAGCGGCATATATCAACGGTACATTATATGTTATAATGGGGATCTATATCTCCCCCCCCCCCCTATAACATGCTACTGGACCCTTCAAAAGATAAGTTTAACCCAATAAATGTCATGGGCCCAGCTTGTGCTCCCACCCCGCTCACCAGTTTGATACAGGAGATGGGATGGGTAGACGTATACTCTTGTCACTCCTCTAGCCATCAGACTTTGTCACGCATTGATTATGCTTTGAGCAATCATCTGTTGTATGCCAAAGTTTCGGCTATAGATTACGGGGTACAAGGGGTGTCTGATCACTCACCCATACAGCTAACTATATCTACTTCAATGGTCCGATCAAGTGTTTCTTTGAGAGTACATCCCTTTTGGTTGACACTCCTGACTCCCAATGATCGGATACCTGACCAACTTTCTGTATTTTTAGCCGATCATGGTTCCTTTAAGAACCCACTATTAATATGGGAAACTTTGAAAGCATATCTCAGAGGTTGTCTGAAAACATCCATATCATATGTTAAACGGGCTTTAGCCCGTCAAGAGAGAGTTAGCAAGGGAGTACACTCGACTGGAAGCAGCTTATGTTGCTGATCCCACATAACCTAGTAGACAGGAATGGCTCTCTAAGGGCCGCCAATACCTTACTTACTTAAAGAAAAAATCAAAGCGTAAGCCAGTGGTGCACAATGTTTTCTGGTTGGGGGCCACATTGCCAGACTGAACCAATGACCAGGGCCGAAAATAAAATTTAAAGGGGTATTACCAACTAAAACACGGTATTTATGGCATATTGAACATACAGTAATGTCTGGTTACACCTCCAGGACTCCCATCTAATGGGAGAATACATGAAAAATACATGTGAGCAGCCACAAGACATAGACATACATGTATGTCACCAGATGGTTGGGGGCCGCACAGAATTGTATCGAGGGCCGCATGTGGCCCCCGGGCCACAGTTTGTGCACCCCTGGCGTAAGCTATTAGTCACTAAAATTACTTACTTTGAATTAGGTAAACAATCTAGTAAGCTGTTGGCGTATCTCGTGCATCAGAACCAGAGGTCTCCAGCAGTTTTGCGTATTCAGACTGCAGATGGTACCGCACTGCTAGAGGCGGCAGAGATAGTCCACCGCTTTCAGGAGTTTTACCATGACCTGTACAGATCCCAAATAAGTACTACTAACGAGGAAATAGACCTCTCGGAACTGCTGATTCCTCAGCTGTCCCCTACTGATTCGGCTGTGCTGAATTGTCCCATCTCTAGAGAGGAGATTGGTCTTGCGGTGTCCTCTTTGGCTAGTGGGAGGCACTAGGCCCTGATGGCATTCCATTAGAAGTATATGCTCAATACTCAGACCTGCTTTTAGATCTCCTGGAAAAAATGTATACAGCGGCCTTCTCCAAAGGCACACTGCCTCCATCACTGTATGATGCCACAATTGTGGTCATCCTTAAACCTGACAAGAACCCATTGGATTGTGGCTCATATAGACCGATCTCTCTGCTTAATCTTGATTACAAAATTCTAGACAAAATATTAGCTGTAAGGTAAAAGAAATGCATTCTCAGTATTATACATGCGGACCAATCCGGATTCATACCGGGTAAATCCACGTCTGAAAATATTAGATGGGTGCAGGTTCTCACGTAGATAGGTCTTAGACAACAACAGATGTGGGCTATAGCGTCCCTCGATGCAGCCAAGGCGTTCGACTCAGTCGAATGGCCTTACTTGCTGAGCGCCCTTAAGCAATTTGGTTTTGGACCAGTTTTTATCAAATGGGTCTCCATTCTTTACGGAAACTAATTTGATCTAATGTGTCAGTTAATGGTTTCTCTTCTCCATATTTCAATCTGGGAAGGGGGACACGACGGGGAGGCCTACTGTCTCCCTTATTGTTTGCCTTGGCTAGTGAACCGCTTGCTATTAGCCTAGGGCAGGATAGTATATACCGGGGCATAGCCATGGGGGATAGGGAATATAGGATCAGACTCTACACTGATGACATGGTACTCTTTATGTCACATGTAGAGGTTACACTACCCTGAGCCATGACGCTCATTAATGATTTTGGCCGCTACTCAGGTCTATGCATAAACTGGTCGAAATCATCAATTTTCTCACTATATGGTACAGCTTGGCAGGCAACTATTTAGGAGCTGTATTGTTATATCCAAGAATCCCGATACCTTCCACTCTATCAATGTACAACCCCTTCTAAATTACTACAAGGAAAAGTTCTGAATTTGGGGATCTCTCCCCCTATCAGTAGCAAGTCACATAAACCTGAGTAAAATGATGGTACTTCCTAAATGCATAAACATACTGGAACATTCTCCCAACATTATACCTAAGAGCTTTTTTTAAACAACTAAACTCTCTAATGTTGCCCTTTATATGGGCATTTACCAGGCCTAAACTCTCTCTCTCGACCCTATGTCACCCCAGAGCTAATGGTGGTATGTCCCTACCCAAAATCTATTTTTACTATTTAGCGGGTCAATTACGATATCTGATGAGCTGGCTACTGCCATATTACCAGATGCCAAACTCAGAGGCCCACCTAGCGCTATATTTAAACATAAGATCCCTGTGGCCAGTACTGGAAAAACTTCAGCTGTTCCCAAGAAAATTGCTACCTATTCATAGAACTGCCATTCAGGCTTAATCAGCCACGAAGAAACTACACGACTTTAAGAACCTGATAAGTGACCTGCCACTTTGGGATCACCCTATGTTCCCCACTTTATCAGCCTTCCCTGACTCCCAATACTGGAAATCACACAATGTCTGTTACCTTAAAGATGTATATCAGAATAATGTAGTTCATCCATTTAGTCACTTTCAATGTCAACTGATCTGCACTGGATTTTACCTGCAAGTTAGACATGCACTCAATGCCCAGTTCCCTGGCTCCACGGTTTCCATATCTAATTAGCCCCTTATTGGGGTTCTGAGGTCTCAGGGTCATCATCTCCACTATATACACCCACCTGATCAACACTCAAATTCAATTAACAAAATTGCCTTTGTTGGATAGGTGGAAAACTGTGATCCCTGATGTGTCAGAAGAGGACATCTGTGAAATACTAGAATCACCTATGTATGTGTCTCCGGCGATTAACAACAGATTTGTAAAATTATGTATTATACATCAGAGCTACCTCTCGCCAGTTAGACTACACAAAATGGGTAGACTGTCCCACACCAGGTGTCATCGCTGTGCTAGAGATGGTGCAGATTTTTTGCACTTGTTGACCTGTTCTCATATTAGAACATTCTGGACAGAGGTCATCCAATTTCTGGCTGAGCTGACCAACCTACCTAACTAACCTAAGATATGTTTATTTGGTATCTTAGATGACGCTGTATTTACCCATCATACCAGAATATTCATGTGAGAATCATTATTTCTGGCAAGAAAATCCATCGCTCTACGGTAGATGGGAGAGAGAAGCCCATCAATTACTCAATGGAAGACATTAATAAATGTCGTAATTGCATATAAATATATCATCTACAAACATAGGAAGTGTGAGTCTAAATCTGACAGAGGGTTGTGGTGTGCATCTCCATTTACACAATACCCAGTGCATTATCTGAGTGCTGCATTATCCTCTACACATTAAGATGTATGTAATCATTCTTGATGTCTTCCTCCACTTATATTTCTCGTGACTCTAATTATGTAAACACGTGATTATACTCTGCTACACTAAGCAATATACCTTTATACTTTGTATGTACTATGCAATGAAACACTGTAAACCAATTCTGTATTACCTAATGTTATTTTATTTTCATAATTTTTTATGTTCAATAAAATGAGTTAAAAAACAAATGTTGCCATACTACTTTTGATGTATAATTTTATACTTTTACTTTCATGTAACCCTTTTTATCCTTTCCTGTTGCCCAGTGAGAATTTATATTTTCTAAAAATCTTAGCCTACCTTGTCTAAATTATTCCAACTAAATTTAATGTACAAATTGTAATAAAACTAAAAATCCACTATACCTCTAAATTAATACCTTATTGGATGTAGTTTCCAAAATGTGGTCACTTATTGGGGGTTTCCACTGTAGGGGTACCTCAGGATCTATTCAAATGAAACATTGTGCCTGAAAACCATTTCAGCAAACTCTGTCCTCCAAAAACCACATAGCGCTCTTTCCCTTCTTAACTCTGCTGTGTGCCAATATATTAGTTTACAAACAGGTATGGGTCAGGGACATATTTAAGAGTAAACGGTTAATAAATTGTGGGCTGCATTTTCTCCTTTTTTCATTTTCATGGTTAAGTGTTTCTAAATTCCAGGAAACATCTGTTGGGCCAAAGTGATCACTACTACACCTAAAAATTTCCTTAGGGGGTTTGGTTTCCAAAATGGGGTCACCGTCAGGGTTTCCACTGTAGGGGTACCTTAGGGTGTCTTAAAATGCAACATGGCACTTGAAAATTATTCCACTGAAATCTGCCATCTAAAAGCCATTCCCTTTTGAGCCATGCTGTGTGCCCACACAGCAGTTTACATCCATATGTGGGTAACACATTGTGGGGTGCATTTTTTCTGTTACTCCCTGTGTAAATGAAATATTTGGGCCTACAGCGACAGTCTCTTGCCAATAAAAAATGCAATTTTAAATTTTTATGGTCAAGTGTTTCTAAATTCTAGGAAACGCCCGTTGGACCAAAGTGTTCACTACTCCACTTAAAAAATTCCTTAGGGGGTTTAGTTTCCAAAATGGGGTCACTTTTTGGGGGTTTCCACTGTAGGGGTACCTCAGGGTGTCTTCATATGCGATATAGCTCTCGAAAATCATTCCAGCCCTCCAAAAGGACACTCCTTCCCTTCTGAACCCTGCCATGCGCCCATACATCAGTTTTTTGAACCCATAAAGCAAATTTTTATTTATAAATGTCTAATTTTTCATTTTCACAGCCAATTCTATGAAACATCTTTGGGGTCAAAGTGCTCACTACACACCTTGAAAGATTCCCTGCGGGATTTAGTTTCCAAAATGGGGTCACTTTTTCGGGGTTTCTACTATCGGTACCTCAAGGTGTCTTCATATGCGACGTGGCTCCCAAAAACCATTCTAGCAAAATCTGCCCTCAAAAATTCTTATGTTGTTTCTTCCATTCTGCGCCCTGTCGTGTGCCCAGAAAGCAGTTTATGACCACATATGGGGGTATTGTAGATATCACTGTTATAGTGGATACTGTTGATATCTTTTAATGACACACAAACATTATATGAAATATACCCGTGAGAAGCCGGGTCCTTCTGTTAGTTTAATAAATAAAGGTGAAAAATATTGACTCAAATTTATCACTGTCCTAAAGTACAATGTGTCACAAGAAAACCATCTCAGAATTGCTTGGATAGGTAAAATCATTTCTAAGTTATTACCACATAAAGGGACACGTCAGATTTGCAAAAAACGGCCTGGTCCTTAAGGTGAACTGAGAATGAGGAAGTGTGTGGAATGTGGACTAAATAGTCCCTATGAAATTGTTTTATGAATTATAAATGCATTTTTAGTAGTAATTTTACATTTGCTATGTACTGTATGTCTGTTTGTTTTATTTATTGGTACTTGTGATTTATAAGGAATTGTCAATGGAAACATTTGAATGAGCTATGTAAGAAACGCTCATATGCAAATAGGGGCGTTATTTATGATTGAATAGCATGGAAGATACTAAGGCCCTTGAAAATGCGTGGCGAAACCTGGGTCGGGGTTGCCAGGACATCTGGTTTTATTATATGTGTGTTTTATATAATATCCTGAACCTAGTGTTGCAGTACTTCACTATCTTGGATCTTCTATAGTTTGTCACTGAGAGGGATTACAGAAGGAGGCAACACGGCCAGCTTGAGTGGAGAAGCGGATCTTGGTCTTCCCAGCTGCTTTGGATTTCTGGTTCGGGATATCGGCAAAGCGGATCTAAAGATCAGGACCAATACGTTGTTATGCCTAGTGCAGGGCATGACACAGGAATTCAAGAAACACCAAAGTCATACAACTCCCCCTGAGGCTCTGTATGATGTATAACAAATGTATCATTTTCTTAAAGGGCATCTGTCAGCAGATTTGCATCTACGAAACTGGCTGACCTGCTGCATGTGCACTTGGCAGCTGAAGGCATCTGTGTTGGGCCCATGTTCATATGTGCCCGCATTACTGAGAAAAATTATGTTTTAATATATTTTAATGAGCCGGTAGAATCAATGAGGGTGTATCTTGAGGATAGGTCATCAGTAAGAAAATCTTGTAAAACCCCAGATTGTGCTGGCACAAATACAGTACAGGAAGGAGGCTTGCAGTATGGAAGAGAACTGCAGGAGAGCCTCTTTCCTGTTCTGCACCGGCAACTGAAGTGCACGGCACAGCGCGATACTTTAGGACAGGGATGCTCAACCTGCGGCCCTCCAGCTGTTGTAAAACTACAACTCCCACAGTGCCCTGCTGTAGGTTGATAGCTGTAGGCTGTCCGAGAATGCTGGGAGTTGTAGTTTTGCAACAGCTGGAGGACCGGAGGTTGAGCATGCCTGCTTTAGGAGAAGTCACATTTACACTGCCTGGCCCCTACAATCAAAGTGCAGAAGGTGCATCACTTGCTGAGAGAGCTGAACCTCTCGGAGTAACAGCATCTTTCCCATAGTCTTTTTTTTTATTGTAAACTGTGTTCTTCCCTTCTGAAGAAAAAACAGTAGATTGAAACTGCCTCAGTTGTAAGCTCAGGATTATCCTGGGTTTTCCACAAAATAATGTCTAGCATTGAAGTGCAGTAGCTTGGTTAGTACAAAGCGAGGTGGCAAATCAAGGTGATGTTTTCTGTAGCCAAGCTAGAAGGAAGTCTCTAGGATTTCCCCTTCACTTTTTCAAACATACTAACTAAACAGAACCTTTTTTCTAGGTTCAGGTTTTTTCAACTCATAAAAATTCTGCAGTTTTTCCTGATATCTTTCTGGAGTGCAGGGATCTGATCCCCCACAGTGCTCACTCTGGCCTCCACCTTCGTCAGTCTCTCCTTCACCTTCTCTACATCATGCCTAACCAAGGCCATATCCTCCTTTAGCCCAGCCATGTGCATATTTAGAAGCCAGAGTGGCATTGCAGAGAAACTGCTGTAAACACATCCCGACTACAGAATTGTGTCAGGATTATGTGGCGGGAATGCATTTACCACACTGCCTTTACTTCCAGTCTCTGAGGGAGATGAGGATCTTGTTGCAGCTGGATGGCAGAGTGCTATATTGGGGGCTTGACTGCCACGTCCAGCCTCCCCCTGGAATCATCATCACTATCCTCTGGGTTGGCCTGTTTTTTCAAAGCTACTTCAGGGGCTTCTTTAGATGCAGAATGAGCAAATCACTCAACCACTTCCAAAATTGTCTCTGGATGGAGTTCCCAGAGTAGGCGCCATATTGGAGGGTGCGCTGTCCTTTCCAGGCCTTTATTTTTGCTATGGGTCACCATAAGGCTGAAGCCTACAACTATGGGCTCATGCACACAACTGTTGGCGTTTTTCCGGTCCACAAATATTCGCAAAACACAAACATAGGCTGTGTGCGTTCCGCATTTTGCCGAATGGAACGTCCTGCCCTATCCTTGTCTGTAAAACAGACAAGAATAGGACATGTTCTACTTTTTTGCGGGGCCGCAGAACGGGCATACAGAAGTGAATGGGTCTGCATCCGACCCGCAAAAAATGTGGATCAGACGTGGGCAAAAAACACGTGTGCATGAGCCCTAATAATGAAATATGAAGTACACAAATTGCCTGCAGTAAGTTCCCACGGTTAAGATCTCTGGTACAGCGGGAGGGAGCAGGATTGTCAGTAGGCGTGAAGTGTCTCATGTGCTCATACATCTTTAGTCAGGTCACACCCCTTATTTCATTATTTTACATGTATCTGAGCCTTTGTTAAAACATTTTCACTGGCCATACAACCTTGTTATTCACATGTAATTAGTTGCTTATGGGAAGTCTTCTTTAAAGGGTTTGTTGAATAAAAACTAGGACAGCCCCTGTAAATAGTCTAAAACAAAAGAATCAATACCACTTTTCTGCCCTTCTTCCTGCACTGCGCTCAGGTCCTCCGCGCTGCTGTTTGTTTGCCTGACTGCAGCAGTGATGTTCTGAGCATACAGGTCTTGCTGCAGCCAATCGCTGGCCTCAGCGGTGATATTTCAGGCCAGTAATTGGCAGCACGGTGACCTGTGTGCATGTAACATCACTGCCACAGCCAGGAAGATAAGGTCAGCAACAAGGAAAACTGGAGAGCAGTGCTGAAATAAAGCAGGGGAGAAAAAGGGTGCGGATCCAATCTTTTGTTATTTTAGACCAATTACATGGGCTGCCCAAGTTTAACTCAGACAACCCCTTTAAGCATTGCGCTTCATTCTTAGTGCTTGAAATCCTGTAAATGTAATACAATTAGCCATAGCCTCCGTAGTGATAAATTTACTGTTACTTTTCTTTATTTAACAAGTTCCGAGAAAGCTAATTAAATATTAAAAAACTAAATGCAATTATTTTGGTGAAAAAATGCTAGACATATATTTTACATTTATATATTTACAGAATATTAGTTCTGCTGATAGCTATGTCTCCTAACTCCTAAATCATCATGTAAACTTGGATCGGAGGAACAAGTTATTTGTGGCCATACTGTAGGTAAACGGGTGATAAGTGGCTGTCAGACACATATTGTACCGCTTATTAAAACGACCCTTCCTTTTAACTCCTCACCGTAGACACTGGGGGACAGCCATGCTTCGCTCATACACCTTAGAGTATTGTTGGCCCCACACTACAATTATGCACACTGGTCTTTACACAATAGGAAAATTACCAATTTGCAACTTGGCTTCTATATTACAAAAAAATGAGCTTATAATTCTGGAGCAGCTATTCTTATGTCTCAATGTTGTGCTATTACTCCTACCAGAAGTTTATGACTGGTCAGTTAAGGGATGGGGGTGACCCTGCATAGTCTGCCCCTATCCAATCAATGCTGCCAGTGTCAGAGGGTGGAGGGAAACAATTGATAACACTCATTACTGCAGACTGATGGCAATTCATTAAACTTCAAGTAGGAATAATAGAGAAACTGTATTGAATCTAAACATACGGCAGCATAAAAAAAAATAATTCAAGCATTCATCCAAAAAGGCCTTTCTTCTTCACAGTCTTGGCTTTTTTGATATTAGATGACCTTGCAGTTTCTTTTGGAGCTTCAAACCATTCAGGCAGTTTTCTTTTTGGTGTCTGAAAAAACAAAAGAACCAAATTATAGTACACAGCAGAATGACAAATTCTAAATATGGAGAGAAGCTTATTTTTGTTGGTTTCAATTTTGGGGTACATATATGTACATTTTTAGGCAGTTTTTCTTCATGTTTGGTGGGATTTTGGGCGGCCTTTTTTAACTAATACATAGCATGTAGCCAGCTTTTTTTCCCCATAGGTTTCTCTTTAGGACTTATGCATGAAAAAAATGTATGTAAAAATGTTTAAATTAAAAAATAAAAATAAAATTGAAAAAAGCCAGCCTGCCCTCTTCCCCACCCCCTTTTCTCAGCACTTTTGTCGCAGATTTTGCCTTAAAAAACCATTGCGACAAAATCTGCAACATTAACATGCCACAAAGTGGCATATAATTCTTAAGAAACATCCCCCCAAATGTTTATTTTGTTTTAAAGAAATAATGTGTATTTTTTTTTTAACAATTCAGTTTTTTATTTTATTTTATAAAGTTCTTTTCATCACAATATACTTAATCTACTGACATGCCAGTAAATGGTGCCTGTTTATAGAAATATATAAAATTTACATGAGCAGTCCTATCATCTCAACAAGGGGGTCACTGAACCCCTATACAGTGTTATGATTAGGCTTGATCCCGCCACTGACATGGTCCTCCCAGTGGTAATCATGTGGGTGAAGTGGCAGACTTGCGTGATCTCTTTGACATGATAGTATGTTGAGGTGTGGCAACTACCTAAAACCCTTAAAGGGGTTGTCTGGTTTAATGATTTTGATGTCCTAAGCTCAAGGTTAGGTCATCAATATCAGATCAGTGGGAGTGTGACTCCCAGGACCCCTTCTGACCAGCAGTTTGAAGACACCTTGGGGCTTTTGTGAGCACAGCATCCTCTTCAATGATTACCTGCATGCCTTCTACATTACAGGGGCAGTGCAGAGTAATTATAGCTTTTAGGCCGATTCACTTACATTTTGAAAGGTGTAATTACCCTGCACCACTGCTACAATGTAGAAGGCATGCAGGTAAACATTGAAGAGGATGTTTTGATCCGAGCGACGTGGAGATGTAGCAGCAGCCATGCAGAGATCCTGAGAGACGCAGGTGCCGGGGAGCAGGTAAGTATAATGTATACAAGGTGCCCGGACATTGGAGGGGTCATTAAAGGGGTTGGATAACCCCCTTTAATGTACTATGAAATCATAGTGTGGAAAATGATTAGGCTACATTCACACAACAGTGAAAAACGGCCCATTGCAGTATTAGGGATTAGGGATGTCCTATGTATTCACAGCCCGACAGCCACCATACAATTGAAGGGGGTCTTTTTTTAAAGCTGATCTTTCAGAAACGCATCGGTGAGTAAACCATGGACCATTTGGTTGTTTTTTTTTTTCATAGTTATGTGAAGGTAGCCTAAAAGGTCAGATCCAGCTTAGGCTCGTTTCACACTTGCATCTGCCGATCCAGCGTTGCTGGAGGCTGCCGGAATGCCGCCTGGCACTATTAACTATAATGGGGTCCGGTAGTGATCTGTCCGCGATCCTGAAAATATGCAGAGAAACGGCCGGACAAGTACCGTTGTGCGCAGTATTTTTTGTCTGGTCAATACCTTGCATTCTATGCTGGAGCAGCCTGCTGGCAGTGTAAAAAAGGCCTTAGTGATTTTTTTATTTTTTTTTGTATGAGGTATTGAAATAAGTTTAGGAAGATAGAAACCTGCACACAAAAAATTTGATTTCAGCATTTTTCTGGAGCAGTTTATATGGTTGCTAGGATCAACACTAGCAATTTTAATAGAACGGATTTAATGCATAGATGGGGGTACAGTACTGTATGGACATGGAGTGCTGTTAGTGTAAAATTATACTCCTAACTGCTCTATGGAAAATTGTCTGTGTCCCAAAACAATCGTCCAATTTTCGTATTCATCTTCCCAAGGTATGCTTAACCCCTGATCACTGAAAACCCCAGCAGAGGGGATTCCCCTTTGGTCATGTCATGGTATGCACGAGGACTATCAAAGTGTTAGCAGACTTCCTTGGACCCCGGGTGTGAAGCAGGAACATGCACTTAGTAACAGCTTAACACAGTAGTGCTCCAGCAACCAGACAACTCATCGAAAAGACAGTGAGCGGTCTTTATGGGGTTAGAAATGACGAGACATGACCTTATTAGCTGATATGAGCAATAATGATACATTTTTTCTGGAACAATTTTTTTTTGCGGTACTTGATCTACGAATAGAATGTTTTACCTATTTCTGTGTATTCAGGGTATCCAGGAAAAAGGCTTGAAAATATCAGTGGCGCATAGAACATATGACCCATTTATTCTGCTGCTATCTCCAGGGTACTCCCTAATCAAATGGGTTTAGCATCACTTTGTTTTCATGTGTGAGGTGCGTTTATTTGCAAAAAGATCGGAAGGTAGCTAGAGCCAGTTGTCTAATGGACAGAAATAGTGCCTTGTAATGTAATGTCAGTTACCTGAATCTGGGAGTCTGAGAATAATTCCTCAGTGTCTTCATCCAGCACCTGCTGATTCCATGAGGCAAGCTTGATCGGGGCCACAACAGAAGTGCAATCTTTCTCTACACTCGATGTGATCCCTTTGGCTGGCTCCTGAATAAAATGTAAAGCATATAGAACTAAATATTGTGAAAGTAATCACTGATTGAACTATATGACAGTGGAAAACGGTTACACAATACTTCTTTTCATTCCCAGCATCCTTTTTAGTGAATGTGACTGTATAATCTAAAAGGGTTTTCCGGGACTTTTTTTTTTTTTTTTTATTGATGTCCTATCCTTAGGGCAGGTCTCTGTATCAGATCTTGGGGGTGCTGGGTGTCGGACCTTTTATTCTGCACTTGTTCTGGCACCGGAAATACAACGCTCGATCCACTCTATAGTGACCAGCGCTGCTCCTGTTCAAGTGAATAGAAGCAGTGCTGTAGTAACCGGCACTGCCCCCTACACAGCTGATAGGCGGGGGTACCAGGTCCCTACTGATCTGATATGGATAACCTATTCTAAGGATAAGCTATCAATATAAAGGTTCTGGAAAAACACTTTAAAGGACATCTGCATTCAGCATTTTTTAACCCCTTAACACACAATGCCCTACATGTATGCAAGCTAACTCCATACATGGAAGTTGTTGGCTGTATAATACAGCAGGCAACTACCTGCAGTCACCAAGACCAACAATGATGCCTATCCTGGTCAATTAACCTCTCAGATGCCGCTGTCAATAAGGACTGTGGCATCTTGTAAATTAGGCAGAGGAAACTTCCTCAGTCCTCTGATCGGGCACCAATCGGTTTTCATGACAGCCTGTGGACTTCTGAAGGTTCCAAGGCCTATCATGGCTATTTGTCTGAAAAGCTGTGCCCAAGGCATGGCTTCATAGGCAGCCTGTCAGAATCCCACAGACTGCAATAGCATTCTATTGCATTATAGCAGTGTTCCTCAATTCCAGTCCTCAGGGCCCACCTGCGGGTCATGTTTTCAGGATTTCCTTAGTATTTAGCAGGTGATATAATTAGTGTCAGTGCATCAGGACTCACCTCAGGTACTCATTCTGTGGGATATTCTCAAATCATGACCTGTAGGTGGGCCCTGAGGACTGGAGTTGAGAAACACTGCATTATAGGAACCAAGAGGTCAGAAGGTCGTATATTCAAGTCCCCTAAGGCGACTAAAAAGTACCATAACAGGTTTCAATGCATCCGGAAATGTCCAAACTATTGAAATATCAAAATATTTTTCCTCTGTGGTGAACACAATAATGTTGTCATACACAATTGTCATACACACCCCAAAATGTTAAACTTTACAGTTCGCCTCACAAAAAAACAACATACAGCTCTGTACGTGGAAATATAAAAAAGCCATGGGTGTCAAAAAATAGCAGAGAAATTAGTTATTTTGTAAAAAGGTTTCTGAAAACTATACAAATTTGGTATCACATTATGGCACAATAAGGACATCATTTTCAGCACACGGTGAACACCATAACATCAGAGCTCAAAAAAATGCAAAACGGCAGTGGCCTGATACATTACCAGCATCCATTGGCCGCTCATTTTATCTATAAACAATAAAGTGCTTAATATTTGATATTTGGTGATTGCCTCTGCTTTTCTCTATTACAGTATATAAATTGGTAAAGAGGAGTCTCCGGACATGTCTGTATTAGTAAATACATGTGTCCCCCATAACGCGATTCTGTGGCTTCATTTAACAGTACTTTGAGCAATTGTTTTGTTACGCCTCCTGGAAACGTAGAAGTAAATTGATAAATGGGGGGGGGGGGCTGGGCCGAGGCCGGAAGCCGGTATGGCAGAGCTCCGGGCTGTGAACACCAGCTTCTCATTGATCCTGAACATAATCCGGCGCAAACATTACATCGAGAGAGAGCAGGAGACAGGGGAGATCCCGAAAGCCGAACATGTCCAGAAACAAATCCCTGTTGGCGGCAGAAAGGCTTAAAGAATTTACCCGCACAGAGACCCAAGATGACGCCGGCGGGAGCACGCGAGCCGCGCCTCCTGCTGTTTCCAGCGAGTCCCCTGCTCCTCAGGAGGACATCGATACTGAGCCTGAACCCTCTCTTAAGCAAGTGACCAACCAGCTACTGCAGGCTATCGCAACCTGTAAGTCCTCCATGGTGGGCAAATTAGAGGAGGTTAAAATGGACATTAGCTTACTGCGGCATGACATGCAGAATATGAGGGAGAGGATTACTGAGACTGAGACCAGGATTTCTAGTGTGGAGGACCGCATGGCTCCCATTCTAGATCAATTGCGTGCATTAGAGAAGAAAGTGGACTTTTGGCAGCAGAAATGCGATGATTATGAAAATCGCACGCGCCGCAATAATTTACGCATTGTGGGAATGCCGGAAAGGGTGGAGGGCACAGACCCATGTGCATTTGCCACCAAGTGGCTACGAGACACGTTCCCAGACGCTGGGTTTTCTGCTGCGTTTATTATTGAGCGAGCACATCGCGTGCCGGCTAAACCCCTACCACCTGGGACTCCACCGCGACCTCTGCTGGCCAGGCTCCTAAACTCCACTGACCGGGATATGATACTCCGAATGGCCCGTTGGAAACAGGAGCTGCGGTATGACAACTCAACTATTATGTTGTTTCCTGACTTCTCGGCCGAGCTCCAGAAGAAGAGAGCGACTTTTGTGGCAGTGAAAAAACGCCTACGTGACCTGGGACTTCCGTACTCGATGGTGTATCCGGCGCGGCTGCGGATTGTAGACGATGAAGTCAGCAGATTCTTCAGTACGCCGGCTCTAGGAAGTCTGATATCAGGTCCCCCTTTTAGGACTCCAGGCTGCTGCTCTTGTGCAGATGTTTGCCACTCGCATTTCTTTTGCTGTGCTAGACTGATATCCTGCATGTTTCCTATCCTTCTCTCCCACCTACTTCCTTATTCTCCCTACTTCTTGTCTCCTGCCCTCTTCTTTCCCCTTCTTCCATTTTTCTTTCACTTCCATCCTTCCCTCCTTCTTTGTTGTTTTAGTACATGTCAGTTTGCGCATATACCGACCACCTACTGGCCACTACTGGGCTCAACATTTGCTGTGTCTCACTTACTTCTTATTGTCCCACTAGACAGAGGGCCAGTGGGTGAGTGGATATTGCAAGAGGTCGGGGCGAACAGCCCTCTAGTTCTGTTTCTCTTATTTTGTTGCGTGCATTTGGTATACCTTACCAGAGCACACCCCGTGTTTTCACTAGCCACAGGTCTTGGTCAGCTTTCCCCAATTTTGGTGGATCGCTGATTGTTGAGAATCCAGAAGTTTGCCCCTAGTTGGGGTCTTTGATTGTTCAGTTGATAATGCTTAAATTCACTAGTTTGTTATATTTTATAGGTCTGTCTTGGCGGTATTTGGATCGGTAAATGGGAAAATTGGAGATATTTGTTTGGATGGGTCGAGTACCTGGGGAAATTCCGCACTGGTGTACATTAGTCACAGAATTACTATGGCGGATATTCGCATATTGTCTTGGAATGTGAGAGGTTTGGGGAGCGACAGGAAGCGCACCATGGTCTTTTCAGCTGTCAGGAAAATTAACCCCCATATTCTGTGCCTACAGGAAACGCATCTGACCCCTGATACTACCCGTCGGATTCAGAAACCGTGGGCCCAGTGGGCGGGTCACTCATGTCATACCAATTTGTCCAGGGGGGTGTCCATACTAGTGCATAGATCCCTTAGATGGGAACTTGATAAGACGCAGATTGACCCCAGTGGGAGATTTGTGTTTGTAGCGGCTTATATTAATGGCACCCTCTATGTTTTACTGGGCATATACATACCGCCACCTGCCAATTTACAGGTTTTGACGCAAGCTGCTAGTTTTGCGGCACTACACCCTCAGGCCAGAGTGTTGTGCATGGGCGATTTCAATATGACCCTACATTCGCACCTGGATCGGTTCTCCTCCACAAATCCGATAGATCGGGCTGAACCCCACAGATCCCCATTAGCTGGTCTGATGGAAGAAGTGGGGTGGTTAGATTTGTGGCGGGTGAAGAATCCGGATGAAAGGAGATATTCCTGTCATTCAGCCAGCTATAATGCATTATCTAGAATCGATTATGTCCTGGGTAATCTAGCTATGTACTCAGTGCCGTACCAGGCTGAATATGTACAACGTGGTGTTTCTGACCATTCCTCGGTACTATTGAGAATTGAGGTGGATGAATGTGCGAAGAAGCGGTCTAAACGAATACATCCCTTTTGGCTCACCTTGTTTACGCCTTCAGACCGCATCCCTGACCAACTGGCGATGTTTATGGATGACCATGTGGCTCATGATGACCACTCACTGGTGTGGGAGACACTGAAGGCGTACTTAAGGGGCTGCTTACGGTCCTCTATATTCTTCGTTAAGAAGGCATCTGCTAGACAGGAGGAGGAGGCGGCTTCGGATTGCTCCAGGCTGGAAAGGGTATATAGTGAGAACCCGACAGATGACAATAGGTCTGCTTGGTTGATGAAGGGGCGCCATTATTTGACCATCTTGAAGGAAAAGGCACAGCGTAAGCTGTTTTTTACCAAGCAGTCATACTTTGAGCTGGGCAACCAGTCCAGCAAGCTTCTGGCACATATTGTGAAACAAAATCAGTCCTCACCAGCTATTCTCCGCATTAATGCGGTAGATGGCTCCGTGATCACTGAACCTGATGCCATAGTCAGGAGATTTCAGGAGTTTTATCAGGAATTGTATACTGCTAGGGTGGAATATTCTGAAGGGGAAGTTCTGGATTACCTTGGTGACCTGCAGTTCCCCACTTTGGCGGAGGGAGATGTGGCTGCCCTGGACACCCCGATATCAGAGGCTGAGATTGTGGAAGCTATTAAATCCCTTACCAAGGGGAAGACCCCAGGTCCTGACGGACTACCATTGGAGGTATATGCTAAGTATGCGGAGATTGTGACCCCTTCTCTACTTAACATGTATACGCACTCCTTTATTATTGGATGCTTGCCGCCTTCCCTATATGATGCTACTATCATAGTCCTTCTCAAACCTGTTAAGGACTCGACAGAGTGTGGGTCTTACAGACCGATATCTTTGTTAAATCTGGACTATAAAATACTGGCTAAAATATTGGCACAACGTCTCAGTAAATACATCTCCTCACTGATTCACACAGACCAATCAGGCTTCATACCTGGCAGATCCACCACGGATAATATCCGGAGGGTGCAGGTGGTAACCCAGATTGGGATGAGGTGGAAGGAGGAGTGGGCACTGGCATCTTTGGACACAGCCAAGGCATTTGATTCGGTGGAATGGCCGTACTTGCTTGCAACCCTCAAGTGCTTTGGTCCTAATTTTATTCGATGGATTTCTATCCTGTATAAGCACCCTATGGCTAATTTATCAGTCAATGGTGTTCTATCGCGGGATTTCAGATTGGGACGGGGAACGAGACAGGGCTGCCCACTCTCTCCGCTATTGTTTGCTTTGGCCATAGAACCATTAGCCATACGTATACGTCATGATACTATCTACCAGGGCGTTAGGATAGGAGATGTGGAGAATAGAGTCGGTTTGTATGCAGACGACATGGTGCTTTTCATGTCCAACATGGACGATACGCTTTCTAGAACTATCCAATTGATAGAAAACTTTGGCCGTTATTCAGGTCTCCTCATCAACTGGTCCAAATCAGCGCTGTGTCCTCTATATACGACGGATCCTGCTACACATAGAGATGACCTGCAGGTTGCATCTAGTTTTAAATATTTGGGGATAATTATTGCCACGGATACGTCATCCTTTCATGCACTGAATATTCACCCTCTTCTGGAGTTTTGTAAAGAGAAGTTTAGAGTATGGGGGTCTTTGCCATTGTCGGTAGCAGGGAGAATTAACCTGATCAAATTGATTGTACTACCCAAATGCCTGTACGTTATGGAGCATGCGCCATGTATAATACCCAAAACCACCTTCCAAAAGTTTAAGTCTATGATCTCGGCATTTGTCTGGGGATCGTCCAGATCTAAACTGTCCGCTGATAATTTGAGCAGACCGAGAGGTCAAGGGGGGATGTCATTACCTGATCTTTATATGTACTATTTGGCAGGACAATTGCGCTTTGTTAAATCGTGGATTTCCACTGACTACCAGCTTGGTGGCACGGAATCCCACTTAGCTGTGTATTTAGGACTTAAAACACTTTGGCCGGTACTGGAACAGCCTGTACTATTCTCAGGGAAGCTGTAACCTATTCATAGGCTAGCCATCCAAGTGTGGAAGGCGTGTAGAACCATGCATGCGTTTACTGATTCCATCCCTGGGACTCCTATCTGGGACAATCCTATGTTTCCACAACTGCTGGTTCTTCCTGAGCCTCAGTTCTGGAAGGACCGTGGTGTGCACACTCTGGAAGCTCTGTATGCAGATAATATATTTCTCACCTTTGAAGATATGAAAGACAAATATGACCTACCCAGAAGTTCGTTTTATAAATATCTCCAATTGAGACATGCTATGCAGGTGCACTTTAGCAACTCATCTGTGTCTATCTCCAATTTTCCCATGATAGGGGTTATTCGATCCCAAGGACCGCGTGGGTTTATCTCAGCACTATATACTCATTTATTGGGAACTAAGTTTAAATCAGTTCCTGTACCGGCAATCACCAAGTGGCAATCTGTAATTACTGACATGTCGGATGAGGATGTATTGGACGTCTTGGAGTCGCCAACCCTGGTTTCCCCTGCGATTAACAATAAGTTTATCCAATTATGCATTGTGCACCAGAGTTATCTTTCTCCCTCACGATTGTATAAAATGGGCAGGGTGGATCACTCCAGATGCCACAGGTGTGGTATGATTGATGCCAATTTCTGGCACCTTATCTGGGCTTGTTCCTATATCCAGACCTTTTGGAGAGAGGTACTTGCCTTTATATCAGAGCGTGTTGGCTCTAGTATTCCCTTACTGCCCTTGGTCTGCTTGTTCGGCATCCTTACTGATACTGATTACTCACATTATGTCAGAATCTTCCTCAGGGAATCACTTTTCTTGGCGCGTAAAGCTATAGTGCTTCGATGGATGGGAGATAAGCACCCGACTTTATCTCAATGGAGCCATAGAGCTCCACACAACAGCCATTCACACGGATTTCCACATAGTGTGGCACGACCAGTGTCCTGATGAAGGCGTTTACCGCCGAAACGTTGTTACAATATTTACCTACAACTGGCATACCGCATACTGTAATCTAAGCTATACAATAAAGACACAAGAAAACAACAGCAGTGGTGTCCAGGAACTTTCTTCTTTCACTTTATCTCAATGGAAGCGGTTAGTCAATGAGATAGTTCCCTATGCCAATATTGTTTATAAAAACAGAGGGAAAGCTGACAAGTTTCTGAAAGTGTGGGGACTTTGGTGCTCCTCTCCTCGCACTCTATTTCACCCACGACGCTTGTTGAATGACCTTAATGCTCTCGCTTGAACGTCTGTCACTTGTGTTTACCTTTTGAGCTTTTGATATTAAGTATGTTTTGTCTATACTGTACTGATCCATTTGACTCTTCATGTTGATCTTTTATACTTGATGTGACCTTGTATTTTTTTTGCTAAATACTGATTGTATTTTGAATTTGTTCAATAAAACGAATTAAATTTTTTTTTTTTATAAATGGGAACTTCACCAGGTAAAAGGGTGTGTCCCATCACAAACAAGGTATCATATACCTTCTCTGATCTGCTATATATATCTATATGTATATCTCTATTATATAAAGTAATAACCAACAGAATGCAAAAAGGAAAACTTATTTAAGCCTTTAAAGCAAAAACTAGCTGGATCCTCAAGGTAAAAAGAATGAAAGCCAAGACACTGTTTTATAAATGAAGTCAAAGTGTCAGAAAGAGAAGTGTTACCCTCCAACTTTTCTGTACTACCCTTCACTGACGTGAGTTTAAAGCATATGTTTATATAATTTACAACTTACATACAGAATTAATATAAAATATTGAGCAAAATTGTAAATACAGTTACAGATGGAAATTAGAGATTTACTGGGAGCAGAATAGTGATGATCTATCCTCAGGATATGTCATCAGTACCCGATTAGTGGTCCATCCGACACTGATCAGCTGTTTGAAGAGGCCGCGGAGCTCCAGTGAGTGCTGCGGTCTCCTCACAGCTTACCAGGCACAGTGTCATACAGTGTACAGCAGCTATGCTTGGTATTTCAGCTCAGGTCATTTCACTTGAATGGGGCAAAGATGCAAATAGTCCATTTAACCGATGAACGTGACTAGCCTAAGGCCTCTTTCACACTAGCGTTGTTTCTTTCCATCCTAGAGTTCCGTCTTCGGGGCTCTAGGATGGAAAGAAACTGATCAGGATTTATCCTAATGCATTCTGAATGGAGAGAAATCCGTTCAGGATGCATCAGGATGTCTTCCGTTCAGTATGTGAACGTTTTTTGGACGTTGACAAAAGCGCAGCATGCTGCGGATTTGTCTCCGACCAAAAAGCCGGAAGACATGCTGCAATGGCGGATCCGGAATTAATGCCCATTGAAGAGCATTATTCCGGATCCGGCATTAAGCTAAACGTCGATTCGGCGCATCGCCGACGTTTAGCGCTGCGCATGCGCAGCAGCCGTTACGATCGGCGCCCCAGTGTAAGCTGGGGCTCCGATCGGTTACCATGGCAGCTGGGACGCTACTGGAGTCCTGGCTGCCATGGTAAGTACAACGCAGCAGTGTACTTACCTGCGCTGCGGCCGCTTCATTATGACATCACAGGTCCGGGCTGCGCATTGATCTATGCGCCGCCCGGACCTGTGACGTCATTAAGGAGCGCCCGGCGGCCGCAGCGCAGGTAAGTACACTGCTGCTGAGTACCATGGCAGCCAGGACTCCAGTAGCGTCCTGGCTGCCATGGTAACAGTGAAAGCACGTTAAAGACTGATCAGGAAACTGATCAGTCTTCAAATGCTGTCAGTCCACTTGCGTTCTGACGGATCCGGCGGGACGGAAGTGCCCGCCGGATCCTCAGAACGCAAGTGTGAAAGAGCCCTAAGAAGAGGCCACTGTGCACACCGGAGCAACACGGTCTCTTCAAACAGCTGATTGGTGGGGGTGCCGGAAGTTGGACCATCACTGATCTGATATTAATGAGCTATCCTGATGATAGGTCATCTATATTCTTCTCGAAAACTCCTTTACTTAAATCTACTTTTAGTATTACATGGTTGTCATTCAAATACGTGGCTGAAGAGACTGGACTGGCAAGTGCGGAAAACAAAATGTCTCTCCATTTCAACTTACAGAGTGGGATTCTGTCCGGAGGACCCTCCGGAGATGTCCTATTCAGGCATGTGGAAAAGGGGTTGCCATTGTGAGACTAGCTCTTTAACATTTCAGAACTTATAGTTAACAGAACTAACAGAGACCATCTAACCTCTTTTTCAATCCAAAGATGACTCTTGTCCATAGTAGTTGTAGGCTGTGTGTGCTCTTGTTCCTGTGGCTTGTCCCTTGCTTGCAAAAGTAGACTTTGTGGTTGTACCTTGGGGAGGCCAAGTGTTTTGTTCTTCAGCTCAACCTTACCCTCTTTTTCAAGCAGAGTGATCACCATCCTTATGAGGTAGATATCAATTTCAGGATCCAACAATGACCTTATAGCTTGGAAGCTTGACAAATCTGTAAATATAACATTATAAAAAAATCACATGTAGTAACACTGGGTGGCATTTAGAAAAACTAGAGGAATGGAAAAAGCAACTGGTCCTCCTTTTTAATTGCACTCACTATGTTAAATCTCCCCCTATGTGTTTATCTTGAGCCCACATTTCGCTGCTCTGGTCCTCTCCCCAGCATAACAATTCACTGCAAGATAGCAGACATCAGCTGCAGTGATTCACTGACAGAGAAGGAGATAGCGGAGGAGCATTAGTCCCCTGTGGTTGGTCAAGTGCACAACCATCCCTGGGGGTTATGTCGTTTGGTGCCTAACATCAATATACCTAACTGATGTATGGTACAACACGGACCTCAAAACACGGACACCGGCAATGTGCTTTCCGCATTTTGCAGATCCGCACATTGCCAGAACTATATAGAAAATGCCTTTTCTTGTCCGCAATTGCGGACAAGAATAGGACATGTTCTATATTTTTGCGGAACGGAAGTGCAGACCCGGAAGTGCGGATCCGTAATTCCGGATCCGAGCGGGACAAAGTCTGTCCCCATAGAAATGAATGGGTCCGCAATTCCGTTACGCAAACAGAATTGCGGACGTGTGAATGGGGCATAAGGGTCCCTTATCACCGCCAGTTAGTTAGCTACTTGTTAGGTAGTTAGCGCCCAGCCCACCGCACCGCAGTCACTGATTTTGGCAGAGATTTTTTCATCCACATTGATCGATGCGAATGAAAAAATCTGTGCCGTTCATTTTTTTTTCAGCGCAGAGGCTGAACGGAAAAAAATCTCATTACCCGTATGCTCAATATACGGAGAATCGCAAATACTCCTAATGCTGGCCATACGTGTAATGATTGCGGAGACCTTCAAATGCCAGGGCAGTACAAAAACCCCACATGTGACCCCATTTTAGAAAGAAGACACCCCAAGGTATTCCGTGAGGGGTATGGTGAGTTCATGTAAAATTTTATTTTTTGTCACAAGTTAGTGGAATATGAGACTTTGTAAAAAAAAAATAAAAAAAAAAAAAAAAATATCAATTTCCACTAACTTGTGCCAAAATTATTTTTTTTCTGTGAACTCGCCATGCCCCTCACGGAATACCTTGGGGTGTCTCTTTCCAAAATGGGGTCACTTGTGGGGTATTTATACTGCCCTGGCATTTTAGGGGTCCTAAAGCGTGAGAATCCAAATGCATAAAAATGCCCTGTAAAATCCTAAAGGTACTCATTGGAATTTGGGCCCCTTTGCGCATCTTAGCTGCAAAAAAGTGTCACTCATGTGGTATCGCTGTACTCAGGAGAAGTAGGGCAATGTGTTTTGGGGTGTATTTTTATATATACCCATACTTTGTGTGAGAAATATCGCTGTAAACGACAACTTTTTAAATTTTTTTATACAAAGTTGTCAGTTTACAGAGATATTTCTCTCACCCAGCAGGGGTATATGTAAAAATACACCCCAAAACACATTGCCCTACTTCTCCTGAGTACGGCGATACCACATGAGTAACACTTTTTTGCAGCCTGGGTGCGCAAAGGGGCCCAAATTCCAACGAATACCTTTAGGTTTTACATGGCTGCTCACAATTTAGCCCTTCCCAAAATGCCAGAACAGTAAACACAACCCACAAATGACCCCATTTCGGAAAGTAGACACCCTAAGGTATTCACTGAGGGGCATAGTGAGTCCGTGGGAGATTTTTTATTTTTTTTTGCCAGAAGTTAGCAGAAATGGAAACTTTATTATTGATTTATTTTTCCTCAGAAAGTGTCATTTTCCGCTAACTTGTGAAAAAAAATGAAATGATACATGAACTCACCAAGCCCCTCCGCGAATACTTTGGGGTGTCTTCTTTCTAAAATGGTGTCATTTGGGGGGAATTTATACTATCCTGGCATTCTAGCACCTGAAGAAACATGACAGGTGCTCAGAAAGTCAGAGCTGCTTCAAAATGCAGAAATTCACTTTTTTGCACCATAGTTTGTAAACGCTATAACTTTTACCCAAACCAATAAATATACACTTATTGGATTTTTTTTTATCAAAGACATGTAGAACATTAAATTTAGAGAAAAATGTATGTAGAAATATAGGTTTTTTTGAAAATTTTTACAACAGAAAGTGAAAAATTTCATTTTTTTGCAAAATTTCGGTAATTTTTGATTAATAGCAAAAAAAGTAAAAATGTCAGCAGCAATGAAATACCACCAAATGAAAGCTCTATTAGTGAGAAGAAAAGGAGGTAAAATTCATTTGGGTGGTAAGTTGTATGACGGAGCAATAAACGGTGAAAGTAGTGTAGTGCGGAATTGTAAAAAGTGGCCTGGTCATTAAGGGTGTTTAAGCTAGGGGGGCTGAGGTGGTTAAAGATTGTCTGACATATCAAATGACATCAGTGGGTGTGCATGGACAGGAACTCGCGTTGATTCCAAGAATGAATGGTCCATGAACAGAACACTGCCTCACCGAATCCATCACGATTCTCACGGAATCCATCACATAATTCAATGCCGGCATGCAACATAATACAAGTGTATGGCCAGCCCTAATGGTTCCGTTCTGATGGCCATACACTTGTATTATGATGGCATGCCAAATGGAATTCCTCTAAAGGCATTCCGTTTGGCATGCCGGCATTGAATTATGTTATGGAATCCATTACGTAATTCACTTAAACCCCGAACCTGCCAAAAGGTAGGTTTGCTCAACTCTAATCATAACCTCTTCTGACAGACAGCTTTTACATTGTGGTATAGAGTCATGACATCCACGTCACATGATTGCTGCCACCACAGCTCCAATGAAACAACAGAGGCCTCCCAAGCTCATAAAGCCTTCTTCATGGCATTCCCCTGAGAAAATGCATCTGCCTTGAAAATAAGGGTTTGGCCTCTACCCTCTTCACCCAAGCTTCCCCTCCAATTTCCAGATCCTAGTGGGGATACTACATTTGTTCAGTAGTATTTCTAACCTTACTCAGCTGCTACCCGTAAGAAAATAATCAGTACAGTGGTTAGTTTGCAGGTACACAGAGCTCAGATATATTGCTTCCTTGTCCTTGTGTCCCACTTGTATTGTGGAAATCCACAATGCTTCTCCTGCACTTATGGAAGTCTTACGTTAGTTGATCTGCCAAAAGTTTTCTCCTGCTTTTTCTAACTCCTTGAGTCATCTGTCCCCTTTTTCTTTTTTAATTGCAAGGTACTGGCAGTCAAGCAGCCTACATGCATTTTTTGAATATATGCTATATATAACAATAAATCATAACACACACTATTTTGTAATGACATTGTTACTTGATACTTTGCCGCCAATACAGATCTTACTAACTTTTTAGCTTTGTGATCCACCCCATGTTGTAGGACACACATTGTTCAATACAATATGGTGTCGGGTTAATAACCGACAATGGCGTGTAAGTTTTTTTAGTGATATAAATTTTCATATGTGGTACCAAGTGATGTGTGCTACTTTTAATGTATTTTACGTATTTAAAAAAAAATATATAAGATAAGTAGATTAAAACAGAGTAAACAAAAATGCTATTCACAATTTGTAATTTCTTTAAAAACTAAAAAAATTAGCCGTGGCCTCTCCAAACACCTGATCGGCAGGGGTGCCGAGTCGGACCCCCACTGATCAGATATTCATGGCCTATCCTAAAGATAGGTCAACAAAATGAAAACCCCTTTAATGATGACCTATCCTTAGGATGCATTATCAATATCAGATTAGCGCTGCAGTAATCTCACACAGTGAACGGAGCTATGTAGTCCAAAGACAAAGCTTGTGCAAACAATTGATCGGCAGGGGTGAAGAAAGTTGGACACCTGCCATTCTTATATTAAAGACCTAAGGATAGGTCATCTATAAGTACTGTAAAGCCTGTATTACACAGGCCGAGGGAGCAAGTGATTGTCGGGTGGGTAGCAATCATCTGGTAGCTAGCTGAGGAGCCCGCCTCTACTACACGCAGCGATCTCCTCTGCAGCATGAGGAGGAGCAATCACTATGCCATCGCTTGTCCCCATGCTGTCTAGTGGTTTGCCAGCAGCAGATTGTAATTAGATAGCACATAGAGACAGATCTCCCGCTGCAAACAGTGATTTTTATGAGTGCTTAAAAATCACAATTGCCCAATGAACAAGTGTTTGCTTGTTCATCGAGCAATCAGCAGCAGTATTACACTGCAAGATGATCGCTAATGAGCGTTACTACGAACATTTGGTAGCGATCATCTACTTAAAAATCGGCAGGTGTAATACAGCCTTATGTCCTGGAAAACTCCCTTAACTTGTGTATAATTCTAATTCTGTATGTGGTTTGTCTTTAAATGTATCATAAATTGTCTGACCTGAGTTGATAGTTGGCCCTTTAATGACCTCTGTAATAGTCTTCTGTATGGCAGGTGTTAAGCCAGCTCGCTGTAAATCGAGGGGGTAACCAGCTTTCAGTGCCTGCCATAAATGCATGCCAACAGCTGTCAAGCTTATGCTTCTGGTATCAGCAATAGTTTGCTGAAATAAAAAAAAGAAAGCAAACAGTTATAAGATATGCCTCATTCTTAATGATTTTAATTTGTAAGTCCACATTCACAGAATTTTGGCACATGACATTGAAAATCCTGACTGTTGTGTGTGGCAGTGTGTAGTCTCTGGGCTCCAGTGGTCAGAATTTGTAATGTCATGTCACATGTGAATATGTTTCCCACTGTTACTGAAAGATGAAGAGATGACTGCGGCACTTAATGTCTTCAATGTTACTTCAGAATTTATTCACCAAACAAGCGACATTTCGACTCATACGAGTCTTTTTCAAGCTTTGTTTGACAAAGCTTGTGAAAGGCCAAGACAGGTGGTTAGAAAGAAGCTAGAAGCCAGATGCGGAGGTAGGGCTGTCTATCGGGGGGATGCTAAAGTAGCCCAACATGATAGCTGGTCATTTACCAATCCGGAAATGGGGAAGCCAGGCAGCAAAGTGATCCAGGAACTGGATAGGAAGACAACTCTCAGGTAAAAAGGCAAAAAAACTGGACTGAAGTAGTATTGGTCTATTATTCACACTGCAGTATGCGTACAGCCTTTTTTTTTTTTAATAGTTGAGAGTTCTAGTGAGCTAATAAGACAGTCACACTTACCATTGACAAGCACTGTTCCTGAAACAGGGAGTAGGTGACACGAGGCGACTCTGGAAGGGCTATGCAGGCTGAGCCTTTGGAAACAGCCACATTGGTTTGTAAATTTGTGCCAGAAATGTTAAGCGAATCTGCCTGAAATGAAGAATGTATAAAGTGTAAATGTATGCACAGTGGTCCCTCAAGATCCAATATTTTCAACATACAATGTCTCAGACCCAGATCCAACCAAGGCCACTTCTCTGGTAAAATATCTCTATTAGTTGCTGGTTAGAATCTATTTCTGACTGTTATATGTAAGGACTTGTTTTATCTGTCTTAGTTATTTGCTTACTTTTCTTAAATCTTCATTTTCTCTTATCTTGGATGACATTTTGGGGCTTTGGAACCGATTACTCAACTTACAATGGTTTCCACATACAATGGTCATCCTGGAACCAATTAATATTGTAACTTGAGTAACCACTGTAATATATCTATCTATCTTTTTTTTACATATTAAGTCACCTGGTCCTTAAAAGGTCTTAAAATTAGGTACATTCAAAATCAGATAAACAAACCTCAAAAGATTTTCAACAATAATGAAGCCAAAATAGATAATTTGTGTGAAAAACTAAGCATACCTCATGTAGGGTTGGGCAATATACCGGTGGCTGCGATATACTGCGGTATTAAGAAACTGCGATATGGCGATATCACAGTTTCCTAATAACCGCGGTATTTAATGACGTCATAGGAGCGGTCGCACGTGTGCCGACTGCTCCTAAAACATCAATGTCAGGGCCGAATTCCTGGCGCCCGGGACATGTAGTGCCGGGCAGGTAGTAAGTAGCGGGAAGTAGCCCGACCTTAATAACTATTGTGGCGCAGGCTCCCCGGGCAGCTCTCTGCTCCTCCATGCGCCGTCTGCCCCTTCATTCATAAAGTGGGCGGAGCATGGAGGAGCAGAGAGCTCCCGGGAGCCTGCGCCACAATAGTTATTAAGGTCCGACTACTTCTACAGAGATTACCTACATAAATACTGGATAAGAGCTGCGGGGCCGGTGTATTACTGCAGAGTAACACTGCACCGGCCCCGCAGCTCTTATCCAGTATTTATGTAGTTAATCTCTGTTCCTCCATGCTCCGCCCACTTTATGAATGAAGGAGCAGACGGTGCATGGAGGAAAAGAGAGCTGCCCGGAGCCTGCGCAACAATAGTTAATAAGGTCGTGCTACTTCTAAAGACATTACAGTGTTGGGGGTCTGTGGCTGACATTGTTATGGGGATCTGTGGATGACACATATATAGCATAAGATGCTATATATGTGTCAGCCACAGTGCCCCCAATAACAGTGCGTCAGCCACAGTGCCCCCAATAACAGTGCGTCAGCCACAGTGCCCCCATAACAGTGCGTCAGCCACAGTGCCCCCATAACAGTGCGTCAGCCACAGTGCCCCCATAACAGTGCGTCAGCCACAGTGCCCCCATAACAGTGCGTCAGCCACAGTGCCCCCATAACAGTGCGTCAGCCACAGTGCCCCCCATAACAGTGCGGTCAGCCACAGTGCCCCCCATAACAGTGCGTCAGCCACAGTGCCCCCCATAACAGTGCGTTAGCCACAGTGCCCCCCATAACCGTGCATCATACAGTATAACGTCTCCTTGCGCTGCCCCCATACAGTATAACGTCTCCTTATGGCTGCCCCCATACAGTATAACGTCTCCTTGCGGCTGCCCCCCATACAGTATAACGTCTCCTTGCGGCTGCCCCCATACAGTATAACGTCTCCTTGTGGCTGCCCCCAAACAGTATAACGTCTCCTTGCGGCTGCCCCCATACAGTATAACGTCTCCTTGCGGCTGCCCCCATACAGTATAACGTCTCCTTGCGGCTGCCCCCATACAGTATAACGTCTCCTTGCGGCTGCCCCCATACAGTATAACGTCTCCTTGCGGCTGCCCCCATACAGTATAACGTCTCCTTGCGGCTGCCCCCATACAGTATAACGTCTCCTTGCGGCTGCCCCCATACAGTATAACGTCTCCTTGCGGCTGCCCCCATACAGTATAACGTCTCCTTGCGGCTGTCCCCATACAGTATAACGTCTCCTTGCGGCTGTCCCCATACAGTATAACGTCTCCTTGCGCTGCCCCCATACAGTATAATGTCTCCAAGTGTTTTTTTCTTCTAAATGGGCATTTATCGTGATATATATCGTTATCGCGATAAATTTCTTAATATCGTTATCGTGGCAATATTTTTGATCTCGCCCAACCCTAACCTCATGTATCAATAGCATTTCAATTGGACTGAGGTCTGGACTTTGACTGGGCCTTTGCAACACTTATGGGGTCATTTTTTCAAATTGGTGTTAAGTAAAACTGGTTTAGTTGCCCATGGTAGCCAATCAGATTCCACCTTTCATTTTTGACAACTCCTTTGGAAAATGAAAGGGAATCTGATTGGTTGCTATGGGCAAATAAACTAGTTCTACTTTACACCAGTTTGATAAATAAACCCCATTTGATTCTTTTCAGCCATTCTGTTGCCGGTATTATTGGGATCACTGTCCTGTTGCACGATCCAGTTTCAGACAAGCTTTAGCTGTTGAATAGATGGCCTCACATTTGACTCTAGAATACCTTGGTATATAGAGGAGTTCATGGTCAATTCAATGACTGCAAAGTGCCCATGGCTGCAAAACAAACCCAAATCATCACCCCTCCACCACCATGCATGGTATGAGGTGCTTTGTCCTGATATGCTGTATATGCACTGTACACTATGGCCAAACATCCCACTTTGGTCTCTTCTGTCCAAAGAACATTGGGGCAAATTTACTATCGAAAATGTAACTGTTTTTTACACCAAAAAATTGGCGTACGTGCTTTGAACCACATTTACTAACTGTTTACACTGGTCTAAACGCTCCTCCATACGCCAAAAATTTGGTGCATTTTTATAGTGGAACTATGCCAATTTATAGGTTGAGTAAACTTAGACTAGACAATTTTTTTTAGTGCAGACACATTAGGGGACATATATCAAACTGGTATAATGGGAAATTGGCTTAGTTGCCCAAAGCAATCAATCAGATTCCACCTTTCATTTTCCAGAGGAGCTCTGAAAAATGTAAGGTGAAATCTGATTAGTTGCTATGGAAAACTAAGCCAGTTTTCCTTTACACCCGTTTTGATAAATGAACCTCGTTATTCTGGCATGTGGCACAATTTCTGGTGCACAAACGAAATTCTAGTGCAAAACTGGCGCAGGATTTAGGATATTCCAAAAACAGACAATGTAAAGTATGACACTAAGTAACTCTACCCCATTGTTCCAGAACAAACACGTTACAGTCTTCTTTTAGTTGTGCCGTCATGAACTTGAACATTTAATATGCTAACTGAGGTCTGTAGAGTCTTATATGTATCTCTGCAATTTCTCTGAGCATTGTACAGTCTGACCTCAGAGTGATTTAGCTGGGACATCCTCTCCTGGGATGATAGTCAACTGTCTTGAATTTCCACTTGTGGATAATCTTTCTCACTGTAGAATGATAGACTTTAAATTGTTCAAAAGTGGCATTCTAACTCTCCCCAGACTGATGGGCAGCAAAGACATTATGTTAACGCAGGCTTGAATGCTCCAGACCAGCTTTTCTACAGGTGGCCACACTTGATGATCAATGAAGGGCATTTGATTAGCAGCACATGGCTTCTACTACTTACCTTCTTTTTTTATGGAAGCAGTAAGGATCTACCCGTAATTCATTTTTACATACAGCTTCCGCATTTTGGTCTAGTTTTTGTTACAAAAAGACATGGTGTAATTTGTCATGTGTTGTTGTTCATGTGAGGCTGTCATTACCTAAATTTAAGACTCTCTTAAAACCACAAAAATCAAAGAAGATAGTGTAATCTACAGACAGTGGGGTAGATTTATTAACACTGGTGTAAAGGAAATCAGATTCCACCTTTTATTTTTCAGAGCTCCTTCGAAATATTAAAGGTGGAAAACGATTGGTTCCATGGGCAACTAAGCCAGTTTTCCTTTACACAAGTTTTGCTAAATCTCCCCCAGTATGTTACAGCGCAGTGGGAACTGATCAGATTGATCTATAATATTCTGTATAATGTGAATTTTTTTTTTATTAAAATGGGTTGCTTAGGACTTTTATATTGATGTCCTATACACAGGATAGGCCATCAATATCTGATTGGCGGGAGTCAGACACCCGGCTGATCAGCTCTGCCACCATTTACTCCAATAGGAGCAGCGCTGCAGTAACTAGCTCTGTCCACTACACAATGGATGGAGCTGTGTAGATCTAGCACCTAAGTTACTTCAGAACAGCTGACAAGCAGAGGTGTGGTGTGTCAGACTCCTGCCAATGAGGTATTGATGGCTCATACATCAATGTGGTGATCCTATTTGGTGATTGACAGCTAACACTGCATGACTAAGTATACAGAGATAGCCAGGGGTGCACCACCAATGAGGCCAGGTGAGGGGATCACCTCAAGCAGCACCAGGTAAGGGCAATAGAAGCAGGGCTGTGGAGTCTGAGGCAATTTTGAGTACCTGGCGTCAGAGTCGCCAAAAATGAACAGACTCCGAATACTTCTAAATTTAAATTGGAATAAAAAATAAATAAAAAAAAAGCAAGTTCAAATGTCCCAATTCACAAAAAAATATAATTAATGACTTCTCTACTGTAAGAATAAAGGCCAATGCATGCAGTGCGTCACGTTACCGCAAAGAAGCGGCAATACTTCTACTTTCCATTGTGTTGTGTTCCGCTGTTACAGGGAACGCAGCGCCCATGGGTAGCCTAGCCTCTCACTGATAACTGATTTAAGTAAAGATGTTTTTTGCAGGACTAGAGACACTTGTATAAGTGACGGGAATGGATAGTCAATAGCTCAAGACTGAAGCTGTAAGCCATTGGAAAAACTGCTGTCATTCAGCTAAGGCTATAAAAACTTGTAAACTCAGATTGTTAGCTTAAACTTTAAACATGACTATGGGATTCTACTAGGGCAGTGATGGGCAACGTGCGGCTCTCCAGCTGTTGCAGAACTACAACTCCCAGCATGCAAAGCCTGTCTATAGCTATCAGCCTACTGCAGGGCATGGTGGGAGTTGTAGTTTAGCAACAGCTGGAGAGCCGCACGTTGCCCATCACTGTACTAGGGTAATCATGTTTTAAAATAAATGCCCCTTCCCCTGCCCCTTCCTGGATCCTCCCACTTCCCTATCTTCAGCAGAAGATCAGCACACAAAGGAGAAGTCTTTTGCTTAAACTGTTCAATACAGTAAACTGTTGGCTTCCTATCCAGTGGTTCTGTGGTAATGACATGTATGTTGCCTTTCTTACCTTCAAGGAATGTATAAAATACATTTGCATATTAAATACAGAGGAGTCGGAAGTACCAAAAACTGAGGAGTCGGAGCATTTATCTACCGACTCCACAGCCCTGAATAGAGGGGAAGCCGAAGGGCCATGGGCTGAAGAGAAGGGGTTAAGTTAAGAAATTGGCACTGGGGAGGGGGGGAGGGCACCTTTTCAGATTTCGCCTTAGGCAGCAGAAAGGCTAGGTGCACCCCGAAGATGGCTGTCAGTAAGTAGGACAGCCCACATGACTCAAGAACAGAAAGAGCAGGGAACTAAATAAATAATACAAGTTACACAAAAAACTATACGCACGGTGCAAGAGATTTAGGCATGTATGAAAAAATGCTGAGAAATACAGGAGACACATATCCATCGTGCAGTACCATCAGGGAGGCATCTGATGGATCCAAATGTATTCTGCAGCAGGACAACAATCTTAATTATACAGCCAATGTCATTAAGAACTATCATTAGTATAAGGGACCATGCACACGGCCATAGCCGTTTTTGTGGTCCGCAAAACACGGATACCAACTGTGTGCGTTCCGCATTTTGCAGAACGAAACGTCCGGCCCATGACAAAACCGTCCTATTCTTGTCCGTAATGCAGATAAGAATAGGACATGTTCTATTTTTTATTTTTTTTGGGTGCGGCGGAACAGACATATGGATGCGGACAGCACACTGTACTTTCCACATCATTTGAGACCTCACTGATATGAATGGGTCCGCATCAGACGTGCAATGTGGATCGGATGCAGACTAAAACAACGGTCGTGTGCATGAGCCCTAAAGGAGAATAAGGATTCTGAAAGTGGCCCCCTCAGAGTCCTAATCTCAACATCGAGTCTGTCTGGGATTACATCAAGAGAAAGAATGATTTGATTAAGCCTACATTCACAGAAGATCTGTGGTTAGTTCTTCAAGATGTTTGGAACCATTTCCCTGCAAAGTTCCATCAAACACTGTGTGCAAGTATACCTAGAAGAATTAATGCTATTTTGAATGCAAAGGGTGGTCACACCAAATTTTGATTTCTCTTTTGTTAATTCATTTTGCTAATTGCTAAAAAAAAAATAACTACCTAAACACTTTTGCACAGTATTGTATATCAAACTGTTCAGCTCTTCCAGCTCTATGATGCCTGCAGGTGGCACTGCATTTTCATGGTAACAGGTCCACTTTAAAGGCTGACAGCTTCCCACAAAAAGGACCACGGACCAGCTGTCACCAATACTCCAGTAGCCTTTGAGTAGTACTATAGAAGTGCAAAAATGTTTACCTATCCACTGAAGATTTATTAATTCCATTAAATAATGACAGGTGAAAGTACCTTAAGAAAGTATTAATTCCCCTTAGTGTTTTTTCTATTTTTGTTGCATTGCAATCTGAAATTAAAATGGGTCAAATGATTGCCGATATTCGTGCGGAGCAACGAGGATCAGGCAAAACTGTAATCTGGGCAGGCAGAGTTTGTGCGATTTAACAAACAATCTGAGGTCACTAAGGACAGCTCAGGGTCAAAATGGAGATCAGGCAGGTTAGGTAGTGAAAGGCCAAATCAAGCAGAAATCAGTACATGGGCAAATGAAGGTAGAAACAGCACACCTTAGCAGGTTACTACCGAACTAGAACCTATTGCTCAGGCACCTTCCCATGAGGGAAGGTGCCTATAACACTTAAATTAATGCGAATATATGTTTTTATGGCAGTCATTAATGGGTTTTATTCTAGGCCGCAGCATTTTTACGGCAGCCTAGAATAATCGCTGCATGGGTCTCTATCTCGATCTGGGCAGTCCCTTAGATGCCATGGTCAATAGCTAACTGTCTCCCATCAGGGCCTGACTAATTAGATGGCAGGGTGCTGATGTCTTTGCATGGCAGCTGAAGACCTAATGAAGACCCAGACCTGCCAGCAGTATATTCCTAGCAAGCTGTTCCTCCCTGGTAGTATAGTACTGACACTATAATACATCTGTACTGCATTATCAATACAAATGTATTATAGTAGCGATCAAAAGATTGTCTATCAAAGTCCCCTTGTGGGACTACTAAATGGTTAAAAAAAAGTTATAAAAAAAAGGCTTTTTTTCCCCCACTGAAAAAAGCTTTTCAAATAGAAAAAAAAAATTGCAAAAATAAAATCCCCACATATTTGGACTCGCCACGTCCATAACTATCCACACTTCACAATTATTATGTAATTTAATCTATATTGTGAATGCTGTAAAAATGCCAAAATTGCAATTTTTTTTAATTTGTCACAAAAAAAAAAAAGAAATAAAAAGTGACCAAAAAGTTATGTACCCTAAAATGATACCAATGAATTGCTTGTAGTAAAACATTAGTAAACTGTGTAATTGGTATTGCTAACCCGGAGGGTAAAGTTATCATGTTGTTCATGTAAAAAAATCAGGATTTCTAATGTGGGCTCATCAATGCGATCAGTAGCTTTATTTTGGCAAAAAACAGGTTTTACTAACCTGTCAATCAAAGAAATAGGGTGCCCAAGGGGAGGTCCAGGGATGCAGGGTGCCCGGCCACACCCATCGCTGTTCGTGCCCAGCGCCACCTCCTACTCTTCTGTGCCGCCTCCTACTCTTCTCTGCCGCCTCTCCCTCTCTTCTCCTGCTGTAAGATCTGGCGCGTGCGCACTTCGCTTGAAGAAGCCGATCCAAGAAGTCCGCGTGTGCGCACAGGGCTCAGCCTGATGCACACGCACGGATTTCTTGGATCGACTGACAGACAGGCATACACACACACTGACAGAGTCACACTCACACACAGGCAGACACTCACCTCCCTGGGGTCCAGTGTGGTGCAGCTCCTCTGTCCTCCAGCGCGCAGCTTAGTATGCCGGGGCCGGAATGACATCATATTCCGGCTCCCTGCATCACAGAGGGCGCGCGAGGGAGGAGTGGGGAGCTGCTAGAACAGCCTCCCTTGCTGCCCGCCTCCTCTGCTCCGGTAATTTACTGGCACAGCAGGGACCTGCCATCAGGGTAAGCAGGTGCCTGCTCTGCCATATTTAAGAAGGACCTGCACCTCCTGGCCCCCCTGTAATGGTGCTGGGGGTGGCTCAAGAGCCGCTCGCCCAGCACTGCAGCCCCAGACAGGGGGAGCCCACCAGGGCGCCCCCAGCAGGCCGGCACCCTAGGTGAACGCCTAGTTAGCCTAACGGTAGCGCCCTGGAGACAGTATAAAATATCTTGCATCTTCAAAGTGGTAGGGATTAAAGGGGTAGTCTCATTATAGACAATGGGGGCATATCGCAAGGATATGCCCCCATTGTCTTATAAGTGTGGGTCCCACCGCTGGGACCCGCACCTATATAGAGTACGGAGCCCCGTAAGGTGGTGGCTGGAGGACTCCGGTCCGGCTCCCCATAAAAGTGAATGGGAAAGTACCGCGCATGCGTGGCTCCTGCTCCCATTCATTTCTATGGGGCTGACGGAAATAGCCGAGCCAGCACTCGGCTATTTTCGCCGGACCCATAGAAAATGAATGGAGGGCGGCTGCGTATGTGCAGTGAGCCCTCATCCACTTGCGGGGCTCCGTTCTCGATATAGGTGCGGGTCCCAGCGGTGGGACCCGCACCTATAGGACAATGAGGGCATATCCTAGCGATATGCCACAATTGTCCATGATGAGACTACCCCTTTAAAATTAAATGGTTTCAATCCCTCCAAAAATCATCTTAATTCCCTGTTGTAATGCAACAGAATGGGAATAATACCACGAGAGTTAAGGCTACTTTCACACTAGTGTTTTATTTTTCCGGTATTGAGATCCGTCATAGGGGCTCAATACCGGAAAAAAATGTGTCAGATTTGTCCCCATTCATTGTCAATGGGGACAAAACTGAACTGAATGCTCCAAAATGCATTCCGTTCCGTTTAGTTGCTTTTCCATACCGGACAGCAAACGGCAACATGTTGTAGTTTGCTTTCCGTCCTGGGATCCGGAGCAAGACAGATCCGGGATGACCCCCAATACAAGTCAATGGGGACGGATCCATTTTCTGTAACACAATTGAAAACGGATCCGTCCCCCATTGACTTTCAATCGAGTTTATGACGGATCCGTCATGGCCATGTTAAAGATAATACAAATGGATCAGTTCATAATGGATGAAGATGGTTGTATTATCAGTAACGGAAGCGTTTTTGCTGAACCCTGCTGGATCCAGTAAAAACGCTAGTGTGAAAGTAGCCGAACCCCAGTAGACTTCTACGCTATTTGTAACAGGGGAGACAGTTTTAATATTACTGAAGTGCTAGTAGTGCAGATGTTGCAAACATCAAATTGACATTTATCACACTACATACTATTCATTTTATTGGTATGTAACGAGCTGTCAGTTTAACACTTGCTACATCTTGAAGATACTGCATTTCCAGAAGTGGAGCAAGGAGTACTATAAATGTTCCTTATACTATGCCAACTTTCTAAAACTCTCTAAAGAATCACACAGGCTGCAGCAAAAGAAATAAAGGATCTGCCAAGCTGAATAATGGGAGACTGAAGGTAAAGGAGTTATGTGGCATGCAAATTAGTTCTCTTTCCATAAGAAAAGAAAGCTGAGCTTTATGTGTCAAAATGACAGACGTAATTTGCCTGCTAGTAAACGTTATCTGAGATGAGCTATACCAGCAGAAAACCTCAAACTATAAATGTACAATACCTTCAAACTGTTGGTAAGGCAGAATTCCTTCACAACCTCCACAAGGGGTGCTAGCATATTAGCTTTTGCTTCTGATACCCCATCAAGTTTTTTCATATTTTCAACTGTAGTTGGCCTGCAAATGTGTATAGGAACAGCAAGATACAAAGTCAATAATAATGTGTATACACATATATATGCACATTTATATCTATTTCACTTTTTCCTGTTTCAACCTTGTGATAAAATAAAAAAAAAAAATCAATTTTCCACATCATTCCTGCCCCGTAATGAAAATTGAATGTTTGAAATGTTTTCTAATTTATTGATGAGGAAAAACAAAAATATTGCATTGGCAAACGTATTTAGACTCTTTACTCAGGTTAGTTGAAGCATATTTGGCAGCGATTACAGCCTATAATCTTCTTGGGTATGACGCCACAAGGTTTGCACACTTGGGCTTTGGGGATCTTCTCTCAAGCGCTGTCAGATTGGATAGGGACCATCAGTGGACAGCCACAGCCAAGATCTGTGAGTGTAATAGGCCACCCGACCAATGATTGGTCAGATATCTGTTGGTGGAATACAGGCCTAAGACAATCCTGTGTGGTACTGGCTGTGTACTTAGGGCCATTGTCTTGTTGGAAGGTGAACCTTTGGCCCAGTCTGAGGTCCAGTGTATATGGGATCAGGTTTTCATTAAGAATATCTCTACACTTTGCTCAATACAGCTTTCCCTCAACTCTAACTAGTCTGGTGGGCCAGTCAGTTCTGGGAAGAATCCTGGTTGTTCTACACTTCTTCCAGTTAAGAATTATGGAGGCCACTGCTCTCTTGGGAATATTCAGTGCAGCAGAAATTACTTGTACATGTCTCCAGATCTGTACTTTCACACAATGCTGTCTCTGAGCTCAACAGGCAGTTCTTTCCTCCTTTTTGCTGCTGTATTGACAGCTGTGACACATTATATAGAGAGGTGTGTGTCTTTCCAAATCATGTCCAGTTAACTGAATTTACCACAGGCGGACTCCAACCAAGGTGTAGAAACATCTCAAAGATGATCAAGAGAAATGGGGGCCCCTAGAGCTAAATTTCTAGTGTCAAGAAAAAGGTCTGAATACTTATGTCCATGTGAAATTCTAGTTTTCCCCTTTTAATAAACTTGCAAACATTTCTAAAATTCTGTTTTCACTTTCTCATTATGGAGTATTGAATGCAGACTGATGGGGGAAATCCAGATTTTTTTTTAAATTTTGGCACAAGGCTGCAACATAACAAAATGCCCAAAAAAGCTAAAGGGTCTAAATACTGCCCGAATGCGAAGTTTATATACACTCCTCAACATTGAAATTGCAACACCAAAGCCATAAAGTTATGCAAGTCGTGGAAGTAGCATGTATCACTAAGATCTGCAGAAGATCGAATTTTCAAGCAGAATCTGTGACATATGGCATGTGATAAGGGCATCAAAGAAACCCCAAGAATCAAATTAAAGCTACATGCACACAGACTAATGGGAATCGAATTTTTTTTTTTTTTTTTTACAGCTGTTACACGGCTGTTTTCAGAACCATTGCAGTCGATGGAGCTATTCACTGCCAGACAGACCCCACTGAAATTAATGGGCCCATATTTATTTGCTGTGTAAACAGGAGTGCACCCGTCTAACGGCCGTTAAAAAATGGTTAAAATTACTTTCAGGGGTTTAAAAAAAATAAAAACCTTCTTGACAGTGACCTCCACAGGGGCCCGCCCCCTTAACAGTGACCTCTACAGCATCCCACCCCTTAACAGTGACCTCAATAGGGAACAGTCCCCTTAACTGTGACCTCCACCATTTCTTGTCCCCTTAAAAGAGACCTCCACAGCGCCTGCCCCTTTAACAGCCACTGCCAAAGTACCCCGCTCCCTTAACATTGACCTCACAGTACCCTGCTTCCTTAACAGTGACCTCCACAGCAGCTGCCCCCTTAATAGTGGCCTCCACAGTCCCCTGCCCCCTTAACAGTGACCTCCACAGCGGTCTGGCAATCAACCAATCTAATTCCTTTTCTTACAGGGCATTATTGTCTTTAATTGCCAGTATATAAAACCCCACAGAATTAGTATACACTTACGGTCATGTGAGTTACATCGGCCTCTACAACAACGGCCTCTAAGCGTCGCAATCAAAATCATATTAACTGACACATAAGCTCTCTTATACTAAGAATATCCTTTGTTGCCTATAGCAACCAATCTGTGGTTTACTGCCACAACAGCCAACAGACGATGGCTCCTGTAGTTTGGTGGTTAGGTCACTAAGAGTATTTTGGGGCAAATAATTGGAAAGTGCGGGGTGAAAATTTCTAATCAAAACATAGTCTATGACATTCCCCGAGTCACAAAAGGCGGCTGTGCAAAATTTCGTGATTGTAAATGCGATGGTGCGGATTCGTTTAGCGGACATAGACATATACATGCATACATACACTCAGCTTTGTATATTAGATATTTACACACACACACTGAGTCCATTCACACGTCCGCATCTGTTCCGCTATTTTGCGGACCCATTCATTTTCAATGGGGCCGGAGCGGACACTATATGCTGTCTGTATTCACGCTTCCGGGTCTGCAAATTCCGTTCCCGAAAAAAATAGAACATGTCCTATTCTTATCCACTACTGCGGACAAGAAAAGGCATTTTCTATTATAGTGCCGGCGATGTGCGGTACGCAAATTGGGGAATGCACATTGCCTGTGTCAGTTTTTTGCGAATCTGCAATTTGCGGATCCTCAAAACACTTACGGATGTGTGAATGGACCCTAACTCACTAACTTAAATGTGCTGACACTCCCTCTGAACTGGAAGGACCTGAAACTACCAGCATCACAATGTCACATGCGACGTCATGACGCTGGGCGTGTCAGGTACTTCTGACACTATTGGGGGGATTTTTCATACAGGGTGGTACTGTGGGGGACCATATATATACTGGGGCTACAATGGGGGGCATTATAGGGAGCCAGTATAGGTACTGGGGAAACTGTGGGGTGTACTGAGGGCACTGCAGGGGTTGGCATGCTAAAAAACACATAAACCAATGAAATTAATCTAATTTATGAAAAAAGGGTGCGAAACTGTCATTAAAAACTGACAAACTGCCAGAAAATGGAACACACCTGGATACATGGCCATGAAAAACATTTTTTTTTCTATGTCATGTGCATGTAGCCTAAGTTTTGTGGGATAATTGCATGATCCCTCTTGTTTGTCGACGTTCCAGTTGTCGCTGAGCAGGACAGCATCGTTGAACAGAGTGACCTCAGTTTATAACTTCCGGCAGATCGCTACGTGCCTAGACCAAGATGTCAGCACTGTTCAAACACTGCATGTCTCTGTGGTTGGGATGAAGGTGTCTACACAAACCATCAGAAGGCATTTGCATGACATTGGGTTATGAGCTAGATGTTCAGCTTCAGGTGTTCCATTGCCTTCGTGCTCTCAAAGCTATCATGATGCACAGCTAGGCAGCTAAGAAGGCTGTAATGAAGGTCTATCCTCTACAGCAATGAGTCCCACTTTTGTCTTGGATGCAATGCTTGTTAGAAATTGGTCTGGAGATAAATGGAAAACGCTATGAAGAGGCCTTTATGGTGTGTGGTGGAATAATGTATGATGGTGTGTGGTGGAATAATGTATAATGTATGAAGACCTCTAGTCTTCATTTCAGGTGCACTAACAGGTTGGCATTACATATGGTTGTGGTACGACCATTTCTCCAAAGTGTCCCCGAAGCCATGTTAACAGGACAACACTACTGTTGCTCATGCTACTGTGTGCAGCCTGTGTGGCCTAAACATGCTACCATGGCCTGCAGCGTCTGCGGACTTGTCTCCCATCGAGCACATCTGGGATATCATTGGTCAGCCACTGCAAATGGAGCTGTCAACAGCGGATCTTTATGATTTGTGTGCCCAAATGCATTCAGGGTGGCAGGTGTCCTTAGATAACCATTAATAACCTTATTAATAGCATGCCGAAGGGTGTACATGTGTACTTCTTTGCGTGGCGATCAAATTCAATACTAAATAAATCAAGATATTTTGAATATTTTGTTTCCATTTTCTTACTTTTTGCATATCTAACTTTTCTATTGATCCTGAGATTTCCATAATTCCATGACTATTCCTTCTTGTGTTGCAATTTCAATGTTGAGGAGCGTTCAGTCAGTCTGTCTATCTATCTAATGAGACCCTCAGACAATGGATGTTTACAAAAAAAATACATAGCATAGCTTGTAAGAATTGTAAGAAAAAAATTACCTAATTTTAGCCATATCCACAAGCACTTTGTTGGTAGCCAATACGGCTGGTGGGATATCCTTCTCACTGGCAATTTTTTGCCTGGCTGCAACCAGTTTGCCATACAGTGTAGTCTGTAGGAGAGAAGAATTCACCAGTTAGCCTTCCATAATATTATTCTGGCTGCAAGTACTGTAAATGCAGAGTGCAGATTTCAGACACCTAACATTTTCAATCTAAGACTGCCAAAATATATGACGACACAGGCTTGCAGCTGGCAATGTAACTATATAGCTTATATATTTTTTGCAAGTAAACCCCTTTACATCCTGAAATGCATGTGTTAATGTGTTAGTTTTCCTCTAAACTTATTCTATGCCTGTCCATATAAATACAAGTCTACATGTTTGAGCTGTATCCTGAATAAGGCTACTTTCACACTTGCGGCAGCAGGGTCCGGCAGGGGAACAGCCTGCCAGATCCGTGCTGACACTAGAACACTGTGCTGCCGAAAGTCCAGTCGCAGCACGGTAGACAAGTAGACAAGCAGAGTGGTGGCCGTACAAAAACCGCAGCATGCTGTAGTCTTTGTCCGCCCGCCTCTTGGCATGCTGTGCTGCGGCCGGACCTCCGGCCCACCCCCATTATAGTGAATAGGGCCAGAGTGGACTTCCGGCAGCACGGTGGGCTAGTGTTAGCACGGATCTGGCAGGCTGTTCCTCCACTGGTACAGCCTGCCAGACCCTGATACCACAAGTGTGAAAGTAGCCTAAGTAAAACATTTTTGTTATGATCATTCAATTAAATGGCGAAAAACAGAAGAAAGTGCTTTATCTAGCCTCAGGTCTATTGATCAACTAAACTAAACGGATATGTCAGCCACTTTAGAGGGCTTGTCTCACTTACTAATGTATTGTTATTATCCATATTGCTTCCTTTGCTGGCTGGATTCATTTTTCCATCACATTATACACTGCTCGATTCCATGGTTATGACCACCCTGTAATCCAGCAGCGGTGGTCGTGCTTGCACACTATGGGAAAGAGAGCAAGCCTACGCACACTCCCGTGGCCCCGGCCATCAAAGAGGCCAGCGACTTTTCCTACAGTGTGCAAGCATGACCACCGCTGATGGATTACAGGGTGGGCGTAACCATGGAAACAAGCAATGTATAATGTGATGGAAAAATGAATCTTGCCAGCAAAGTAGGCAATATGGATAATAACAATACATTAGTAACTGCTTTGTATTAACTTTCTCTACATGATAAATGCTACTTCCTAAAGTGAGACCACCCCTTTACTGTGTATGTTGCAATACAGGCCCAGTTATCCCAGGAACCTAATGCGGAAGCCTTATATCCGAACTCACCTGCAGCTGCATTTCTCTTGGGGACACAGGTGGTTCTGGCGGTTTGGATGGTTTGCGTGGTGAAATGTGTCTCAACATGCTTAAAAAATTACATAAGTACACAAGATGAAAATGGTTTCATTGTTCATCCTAAGCAGCAATACATTTTAAACACAAAGTTACCAACTTCAATCTAATAATTTCAACAAAGGTTTTCTTGGCTTTATCTTCTATTAAAGCGCACCAGAGTGTTGTGGGAGGAGATGGCTGTCAGCCTAATATGCCTTAGTGTTCTATACAGTTCATTCCCCTAGTTAGAGAGCCAAGAGTCTAAAAAGTGGATGAGCAGTGCCCCATGTTAAAGAAATAAGCCCCAATAGCCTTACTTACCAATATCATTTTATGTTGCATTATTAAATATAATTAAGGTGTTGTGCCACAATAGGTATTTGCCTCAATGGGTCTGAGCACTAGGACCTCCACTGATCACCAGAACCCATCCTAAGCCCCCGATTATTCCACCCGTGTGATATTTTTCCATAGTGACACTGCTATATATATATATATATATATATATATATATATATATAAGCCCTGGAAACACCCATTAAAGAATGTAACAGAGGGTGCGCTTTTAAATAAATAAGTAACCACCAACTAAACAAATATTTTGAACAATACCTTGTTGACGGCAGCTCTGGTGATTTTGAAAGCTTTCCAGGTTCTTGATATGAAAACTTGTCTTTCAAAGAGGCCTTCTGTAAATGCAAATAAACTGACAGAAACAGTACCAACAATGCTAATGAACAGGAACATAGAAAGCAAGGAACTAACCTGAACGCCAGCTCCAGGTCTCTTCGATCCTACATCTGGCAATGGCTGCCTAACCATTGGAGAACGTGGCTGCACGCTATTCAAAAAGACAGAAGGAATAAATGCAATGGCACTCTGTCCTACTGACCCAAAGACGACTCTAGAACTTTAATGTTCTTTAGCGTGTGGTGATTTGACTGCTGGGGAACCAGTGATTTAGAAAACTATGGTGCCTGTGTCTCGTTGCCAGCTGTGAAATCCTGCATACTTGGTCCTGACAGTAATGAAAAAGAGATACATACCCCTGGCTTCTGTAGGGTCCCTTGTTTCAGTACATAGTCTATGGTGGGGTTACTCCTTTAAGTGGTCTAGTAGATGAATGAAGGTCAAAGCGTTCTAATTCCTACTAAATCTAGTCATTATTACTTTTCTCTTGGGCTTTGATCAGCTGGTTACTGACCAAATATTATCTGGTATGTAAGAAAAAGTCCTGTATACAAACATAATGAATGGTTGATCTCTTCACTATTGGTTTAGCACCCCCTTCTCTATTTGTAGGTGTAAAAAAATAGATTTTGATACATTCAGTATTAAAGGAGTTTTCCAGTCCTTTTATACTTATGTCCTATCCTCAGGACAAGCCATCAATATCTGAACAGTTACTTTTAAACATATAATTACTATACTTTATAGTACTTGGTGAGGCAGGGGTCCAAACACCCAGAACCCCTGCAGATCAGCCTTTCTGCAGTAAGCTCCACTGATAGGCCATCAATATAAATTGACCAGCAAACCCTTTTAAAATACAATGTAATTCCAGTCCTCATCTTTTTTGGGTTATGATGTATAATTATTTCAGTTTAAGTGTGTTCTTCCCTGTAGTAGAGTTTGGCAATTTTCGCACTGCAGTATTTTGGTCAGCATGTTTGATTGGCACTTGCAAGCCAAATTCAGGAATGGAACATGAGGAAGAAAAGTATAATTGAAAGTTCTGTATCTGTTCCAGATTTTGGTTTACACATACTGACCAATATATTGTATTGTGAAAGCAGCCTTAGACTCGCACCTGCTATGAAGCTACAAAGACTGGATATATTCTAGCTTTTCTCCTCCAGCCTCTCTGCACCGTTCTCACAGTAGTCTGTGTAAGTATCCACTGGCTTAGAACAATATGTTTGTGTGTGCTTGGGATGCAAGAATTACCTTGGCAGAACAAATCTTCGCGGACACAACTCTTCATTTGGTGTCAACATAAGACTTGGACATGACTGAGTCTTGGCTTTACTCATCCAGTTTCTTCCCTGCAGGAGTACATACAGTCATTTACAGAAATTCTACACCAAATATTGTAAGCTTTCATTTAACACATAGGATAAGGGTGACTCATTTGTTAACATGTAACACTATTGCAAATATCACATTTTTTTATGTATATAAGTCATGGGCAGCTTGGAACTGATTGTCTTAATTTGCTTTCTAAATGCAACATTATAACCATTTGGTGACATCCACCATACATGGATCTTTAAATACGACATCTACTAATGACCTGAGCATCTGCCACAGCCAGCCATAGCCTGTTTTACACAGCAGACATCCACCAGCAGTGTCCATAATCTGAGACAACTGCGGCCACAGACATATACTCTCATATAAGTAGTCATTTAGAGGCAGGGGACTCCCTCTGATGAACAAAAGTTCCCCTGTCGAGATGTCAGGAGCTGTTGGGTTACTATGGCAGCCTGGAGCCTTCTGAAGACTCCGAAGGCCTACCATAGTAAACATCCTATTAAGCCCTCTGGTACCTTGGAACCAAATCAGAGTTTGGGAAATGTTTTTTACAGTACAAATTCATTTATGAAGTTATTGTGCGAAGTCTCGTGAGACTTCGCCAAGCAATAACTTCGGCTCATTGGAGCCAATACATTCTAATACTGTACGGAGCTCCTGATCTGTACAGTATAAGAAGTTTTATGCGAATCGACTTCGGATGTTTCATCCGAAGTCAATTCGCTCATCCCTAATTTTAAGTATTGCTGCGTGCGTAACAACCTGCTGTATAAAAATATCACATGACCTAACCCCTCAGGTGAACACCTTAAAAAAAAGCAATTTTTTTGTCACCTTACATAACAAAAAGTGTACTACCAAGCAATCAAAAAGTCATATGCACCCTAAAATCATCTCATACAAAAAAAATGAGCCCCTACATAAGACAGTCGCCCCAAAAAAAAAAAAAATGTCTGGAGACACTAAAAAAAATTATTTTTGCCATGTGGTATTGTCGCATCCGTAACACCAACCTGCTCTATAAAAATAGCACATGATCTAACCTGTCAGATAAACAAAAAGTGTAATACAGAGCAACCAAAAATCTTGTGCACCCTAAAATAGTACCCAAAAAACTGCCACCTTATCCCGTAGTTTCCAAAATTGGGTCACTTTTATTAAATTTCTACTTTAGGGGTGCATCAGGGGGTCTTCAAATGTGACATGGCAACTTAAAATTATCCCAGTGAAATCTGTCTTCCAAAAACCATATGGCGTTCCTTTCCTTCTGCTCCCTGCTAAGTGCCTGTACAGCAGTTTATGACCACATATGGGGCGTTTCTGTAAACTACAGAATCAGGATAATAAATATTGAGTTTTGTTTGGCTATAAACCCTTGATTTGTTACTGGAAAAAAAGGATTAAAATGGAAAATCTGACAAAAAAGTGAAATTCTAAAATGTCATCTCCATTTTCCTTTAAAGTATAACTGTCAAATTTTTTTTTTTTTTACTATTGGATTCTGGTGATTAATATCACCTTGTTGGCCCTGTTTTAATTTCTGATTCTTAAATAAATAACCCCTAAAAGCCACCTAAAAGTCCCCAGTATTGGCTATTGTTACCTGAGATAAAATCAGGTTGCTATGCTCCTTCCGTCTACCAGATAGAGGACGGAGCACGCTGCGTGCACTGGGAACTGATAGTGAGTCAGCATTGTAAGGGAATGTATAAAAAGCCAGGTTCTTCCTGACAGGAGATAACAGTGCTGGGCTGTGTGTGTGAACTTCTCCACATGCCTGTGCTTGGCAGACACTCCCTTAGCAGTGAAGGACGATGTAGAGCCCAGTGTATAAATGACAGCCTTATCTGATAAGAGGAGAGCTTGTAGAAGGACTATAGGCTTCAGCCAGACCTGGGAACTTCGCTGCAAGACCCCCCTATACAGAGCTGGTCTTCACTAACTTCACTGCAGGTGTCCTATGGATTAGCCTCAGGGCTGAGGGCGGCCATTTTAACAGAATAGTGAAATTGCAGTTTTATGCAGACTGGTTGCTAAGGGCTGAATCTTATTAAATAAGGGGTAAGTAAGTCTAATAGTTATTGATTTAGGAATATTATCATATTAGTAACTACATATATGAAAACTGAAATTTGGGTCTAAATGTGACAGTTATCCTTTAATTCTTGTGGAACCCCTAAGTGGTTAACAAAGTTTGTAAAATCAGTTTTGAATACATTGAGGGGCGAAGTTTCTAAAATGGGGCCACTTATGGGTGGTTTCTATTACGTAAGCCCACAAAGTGACTTCAGACCTGAACTGGTCCTTCAAAATTGGGTTTTGTAAATTTTAAGATTTGCTTCTAAACTTCTAAGCCTTCTAACGTCCCAAAAAAAAGAAAAGGTAATTTACAAAATGATCTGAACATGAAGTCGACATATGAGAATTGTAAAGTATTAACTATTTTAGGAGGTATCACTATCTGTTTTAAAAGCAGAGAAATAGAGATTTTAAAAATTGCGAATTTTTTAAAATTTTTGGTAAATTTGGATTTTTTTTTTATCAATAAAAATGGAATATTTTGACTCAAATTTACCACTGTCATGAAGTACAATATGTGACAGAAAACAATCTCAGAATGGCTTGGATAGGTAAAAGGGATTTAAAGTTATCACCACATAAAGTGACACTTCAGATTTGCAAATAATGGCCCGGTCCTTAGGGTAAAAAAATGCAGGGTCCTGAAGAGGTTAAATACCCCAAAATGGTATCAATAAAAACAGCTTGCCTGCAAAAAAAGAGCCCTTTTACACAGTTCTGTAAAGAGAAATATAAAATAAGTTCTGCCAGAATTTTTTTCCTTTTTCAATGTTTATTTTTTTAAAGTATCAAAACAAAAAGTAATCGTACTGATTAGCAAAATAAATTTAATGCGTCAGTTTTACTCCAAAATCAATGCCATAAATACCAGAAGCACATTAAGACATAAACATGGACTGGTGGCTGCTTAAACGGGCGAGTATATGGAATGTTTTATGTTAAATATCTCCCAGCCTTTAGGCAAAACTTTATATACACCTGACAACCCCTTTAATACTTGTAGGCACCTTTCTGCACTTTTTTTTTTTTTTGCTGTAAAAACATCAGCCCCAGATGTTAGCTGACAATGTAAAGGAAATGCAAAAGGCATGAAACACAATCATTTTTTCTTGCAGTTTTTGGAAATTATCTTTTATACAATGGGAAAAAAAAAACTTAATGCAGAAAATGCTTGTGGTAACACGTCTGATTTGCAAAAAATAAAGTCAGAAAAAAAAGGCCAAAAAAACAGCCTGCAAGTTATTCTGGTGTTTTTTTTTTACTGGTCAGAAAACATTCATATAATATTCATGTGTATAAGGACCCTTTCAATTAAAAGTAGCAATATAACTATCTAAACATGGAACCAGAGTGAACTGCAAATCATTTCACATTACCTTGGATGTAAGGCCACATGTAGTTGCAAATTTGGTTCGACCAGACAACTCTTGGAGAAATCCTTCAGTAATCAGCTGTCTTGCTAGAGCTTTCCAAAATGCTTCGGATATGTCCTTTCCTTTACCGAAGAGAACATGGCAGCGATATCTGTCTGGCAATCTTTGTGAGGTCTAGAATTCAATTGTAAATAACACTTCACTTTTTGTAACAAATCGTCAGCTTTCCAAAGAATACACATAACACGTATGGTCTACCAGATCACATTTTTGTACATTAAGGCCTTATTCACACGTCCGTAGTGTTTTGCGGATCCGCAAAACACCTTGCCACCAGCCCTATAGAGATGCCTATACTTGTCCACAACTGCAGGCAAGAATAGGACATGCTTTATATTTTTGCGGAGCCGCCGTCTGGAAGATTGGCGGCACGCTCCGCAAATGCGGAGAGCACAGTGTGTGCTCTCCGCATCCATCACGTCTCCATTCAAAATGAATGGGTCCGCGACTGTTCCGCAAATTAGCGGAACAGGTGGGGACGTAGATTGCGAATGTGTGAATTGGGCCTTATACTGCAAAAAAAGTTGCAACTGTACACCAGTAGGCATGATTACTTTTTTTTATTTTTTATAAAAGATAAGTCAATTGGATCCAAGAAAAAAAAAAAAATTTACATTTGGATTCATTTACATAACAGTTTGTATTGGTTTAAATGGTCACTGTACTTTTACACACTTTCAGCTTGACATAAATCATTTTTTTTTTAGGGAGAAAGATTAAAAAACAGCAATTTTAACATTATTTTGTAGAATTGAATTACGGTGTTCACTGTGTGGTAAAAATAACAATTCTATTATGTGGTCAGTGCAATGATGATAATACCATGTCTCTATTTTTTTTTTTTACAGTTTTTTTTCTCTCCTCCTGCAGCCTGTCAGCTCTGCAACTGCTCCCTCATTCTTCTCCAGACTGACAGGGAGTTGGGGCAGCTGCTTTAGCTGCTCATATCTCTGGTTTGACAGCAGCTAGAGATATGGGCGTTGTACTGTTTGTAAGCTGGCAATAACAGCATCTCCAGTACATGAGAAGATATCACTGTTAGAAATCGTGATGCAGTGAATACTGCAGAAAGTTTTTGCCTGCGATTATTCCCAACTCGATTTCTAACAGTGATCTCTCCTGTTTAGCTTGGGCTAATGCGGTCATGGAATGCCAGCTTTCAAACAAGACCAGGCCCATGCTTCTAGCGGCTAACATTCAGGAGATATCCGCAGCTAAAGCAGCCATCCACCCGTCACTTCCACCCGAGCCCAGCTGCGGCAGAACAGTTAGGTAGTTAAAGGCATCTGTCAGCAGATTTGTACCTATGAACCTGGCTGACCTATGCCATGTACACTTGGCAGCTGAAGGCATCTGTGTTGGTCCCATGTTCATTTGTGCCCACATTGCTGAGAAAAATTGCTTAAATGTAAGCAAATAAGCCTCTAGGAGCAACTCTAGCATTTCCGTTACACTTAAAAGCTCTGCTTTTTCTGCATTTGCCACGTCCACTGCACTTTGATAGACAGGGCCAGATATGTTTCCACTGCTGGGCCCTGTCAAAGTGGAGAGGGCCTGGCAGTTACCAACAGAGCAGAGCCTCCTAGAGGCTCATTTGCATATATCAAAACATCATTCTCAGCAATGCGGGCACATATAAATATGGGACCAAGATAGATGTCTTCATAGGTACAAATCTGCTGACAGATGACTTTTAAGACAAAATTGCATACATTTGTCAAAAGCCTTTGGATTCCGTACAGCATATGTCTGATATAGACCTAAAATATGGTTAGAACAGAGCCTAACCTTTTCATTTTCATGGCTGTGAGTATTAGCAAGAAAACTGTCAAGAATACATGGACTGATCAGAAACTGGATGTGACATTTTTACATTATTGATATCTGAAGCAAGTACAAGGTCCACAGGTTCAAGCCAAGTGCCCAGAAAAAAATAAAAAAAAGGAGAAAAATAAGAAAACTACAGGGTTTGCTATATGCAGAGTGCCATGACACCAAAGGTAAAACATGACACCCCAATACCAGATGCCAAACTTGTGCGTAATACTAAATGGGATAAGCCTACTTGGTGTTGATGATGAAAACCGAAAAAAAAACAAAAAAAAGAAACAAACAAAAACTGTCACAGCAATGAAAAAAAATGGACCATCAGTTTAATATCCTGTCAAACCCTGTATGTTAGCTCAGCTTGCATAAAGGTTATGAACACCTGGTGGCAGCAATTTTTTAATTGTTACATTTTCCTTATTTTGGCCTAAAATGATTTTTTTCAGTCTTGCAGAAAAAGAACTGTTGAAAAATCTTAATAGCCTTCAGTTTTGATAAGACTATGGATTAAATGAGTGTTTATGAGCTGTCAGGAATTCAGACGTTAGGGTCGCACATAGGCAGTCAGAGCTGCTATCTGACGGATTCAATGTAAAACACAAAGCAAGAAAGTCTGCAGATATACTGCAATTGAAGGACATAGAACAAAAACTGCTGAATATTAATAAAGACCAATGGAAAAATGATTTCTAGCCAGAAAACCCTCGCAGCTCCCCTCAAATGGACAAAGCAGCAGGTCAAGCATGCACATAGCAGTACCTGATGTTTCAATCATCTCTATGGGAGTTCAGGAGACAGACTGGCTATTTCTGGAACTCCCATATAGACTAATGGACTGGCAGTTCAAATGCCCGACCTGCTGCTCTGTTCATTTCAGGAGGCTCCAAGGGGTATGGCGCACCCATTTTTGTGAAAGATGGGGGCCTCAGCAGTAGGACCCTCACCGATCTAATAATTATGCCCTATCCTGGTGATAGGGGGTAACTCGATTGTGAGCTGCATTGGGGACAGTGTGATGCCAATGTCTGTAAAGCGCTGCAGAATATAGTAGAGCTATATAAGTGCATAAAATAAATAAACCTGTAAAAATCAGAATACCCCTTTAATGTGTGTTTTGAGTGTTATGGACTTCATTCCTCAGTCAACTGACATGCAGGCTACCATAAGAAACACTTACGCTGGGGTCACACGCAGATTTTTGAGCCAAAGCCAGAAGTGGATCTAGCGGGAAGGAGAAGTTTTATCCTTCCTTTATATTTTCCATTCCCGTCCAACCCACTTGTGGCCTCAGCAAAAAAAAATAAAAAATACTGCATCAAAAACTGCCACAAAAAGCTGTGTATGACACTAGTCTAAGCACGCATTATAGCAGCCTGCATTCTGTGGATAATCCATGTAGACTTTATAGTTAAATGTGCCTAAACTGTATAATAAAGGTGGTTTATTAAAAGAAACACTGACTAATAATTAAGTGAAGCTGATAACTGAAGATTATATGCATCGCGCATGATCTCTGCCTTTGTTGACCGAGTCTTAATACGGACTCCGTTCTATAACATCTCATTAAATGTGGGCAAACCTCTCATTTCTTTGTTTTTATTTTTTTACATTGGAGGTTTCCTTTCTGGAGAGCTCTTAATCTTACAGCGCCACAAAGGCAGTATAAAATTTCATCCAATGCAACTTCCTAATTCGAAAGTTCCCAGGAGAACTTTTCCTACAGCAGACTGACTAGTTTTCAAATAATAAGACGAAACCTGATCCCCTCCTGTGGTCTGCTTCAGATATACCTGAAAGCCCATGTGTACCTAGTTATCCCAAGGACAAAACATACAGGTGGAGGAAAAACAAGGAAAATAATAATGTCATCAACTGCAGAAAGAAAACTTGCTTTGCGTTACTATTCGCGCATAGATGTGTATGAACCCGTCTTACCATTGTAGAAGTGTATTCATCTGACAACTGTATAAATGTACGCAAAAGCATCAGTTTTATCATTGTACGTATGTAATGTAGACGTTTATACGTGTTACCAATGCAGGGGGGATGGGCTGGAATGTGTATCCTACTAGATATATGTCACCGCTGCAAGTATGTTAACATCTTATGTAATTGTATTTAACTAAGTATATTCACATGTGTAATTTCAGGGTATGCAAACGAGCACTTAGCAAGCTCTGCCTCTAATGCCACCAGATAGGGGCAAACACCCAAAACAGCTGTCTGCAGATGAGGTGCTGGCATAGTTATTAACCAAGTCATGTCTCAAGGCCTGTTTATATCACTGACTTACATCTGGAAGCATTAGGGCTCATGCACACAAGTGTGTTTTTTGACCGTGTCTGTTCCGTGTTTTGTTTGCGGCCCATATTCAGAACATAATCACTTCAATGGGGCTCCAAAAAACCTTAAAAAAACAGAAATTTTTGCGTTCCATGTCCGTATGTCCATTCCGCAAATAAATAAAACATGTCCTATTATTGTCCGCATTATGGCAAAGCTAGGACTACTCTATTATGGACCGGCAACAGCGTTTTGCAAAATGAGGAATTCACACCGTCGGTATCTGTGTTTTGCGGATCTCTGTTTTGCACAATTTGCGGACTGTAAAACAACAACGAGCCCTTAGAGGCAGAGCTTGCTAACAGCTCATTTGTAGTCCCTATTCCAGAGGAGCATTGCCTGGCCTCTAAGACTCCTCACACCGATGCTCTCCATAAAAGAGATATTGTGTTCCCCAAAATGTTCACTGTCCGGAAGACGGATGAGTTTGCTATGAGCCATCTGAAAGAAGTCTTAGGGCCAATTCACACAGAGTTTATTGGGACGGATTTTGGAGCATTTGCCCCTCAAAATCAGCTCCAAAAAAAGTCTTAAAACAGCCTCCCATTCATTTGGAGAAATTAAGCAGCTTGCCCAGCACGCGGAATCTCCCACTGAAATGAATGGAAAGTGTAAAAAAACAAACAAAAAACAGCTCCGTACACGCCCATGCGTTTGTTAGCACATTTTCTGCGTAGTTTTTTGGTGCGTCAAAAACCGAGTGAAAAAATTCCCTACAAAAAAAAAAAAAGGGGGTTGAATTTTGTAGGCGGATTTTCAAAATCCATCATGTGAACATAGCCTTACGGTATATTTTCTGTTAATATTTGCAGGCAGAAATTTCAAAGTGTATTACATTAGCAGCTAATTTTTACAAATCTAGGATTAGCATCTTCCCCCAGTCCGGCTCCGAGCATCCCTGGCAAACAGCTTCCTTTCCCCTGCAGTACTGGGCCGTAACACTAAGGTTGTGTTCACACATACTGGGAACATTTTACTATTAAACCAGCCCAGAGAACAAAATCTGCAGCATGACTACAATACACCGCAGGTTGTTTGCATTTTACATGACTGGAATGAATTTCAAAAGTGGTCATAGAGGACCTCACGTGACATGTCTGTTTTAGTAATTACTTGCATTCCCCATTCAATTCTGGAGCATCTATTCACATACTGTAACTCTATGTTGTGTCATTCTCTGTTAGGATACTTTCACACTAGGGTCAAACTTTTCCGTCATTGAGTTCCGTCCTCGGGGCTCAATAACGGAAAAAAACTGATCCGTTTTATCTTAATGCATTCTGAATGGAAAGCAATCCGTTCAGTTTGCATTAGTTTGTCTTCAGTTCAGTCCTTTCACGTTTAACGTCTGTGGTTTTTCCCTCCCCTTGGACTGCTTTTAGACGTCCCACGGTTCCTGTGTCCCCCAATCAATATGGGTGAGAAAAGGAGATTTGTGTAAGACTTACCAGTAAAATCTCTTTCTCGCTCGTCAGTGGGGGACACAGCACCCACCCACTGTTTTTTTGTTAATGCGCGGTTGCAGTGGTTTTTTGTAGTTGAGACCCGTTGGGTCCATGGCTTGTGGTGTTCCACGTTTTCTTGTTGGCTGCCTTGCTTCTCCTACTGCTGGTGCATAAAACTGAAGCTCCCTCTCCAGGCTGGAGGGGGTATAGCTGCCGGAAGAGGGGCTAACAGTTTCTGCCTAGTGTCAACGCCTCCTAGAGGACACAGCTATACCGACGGTTCCTGTGTCCCCCAATGACGAGCGAGAAAGATTCTACTGGTAAGTCTTACAAAAATCTCCTTTCTTGTCTGCCCATCTCTTACCACTAGGGGAGCTGTGGGGATAACTGTATACCGTTTCACTACTGACTTCAGTCTATAAGTCGTATGCAGTAAGCCTAAGCTTCCCTAGTAGTGGCTCCAGGTAGCCAGATATCTCATTTCATTCTGTACCTATGCTGGAGATTTGGAGCTCTGTATCAGACAAATGGAGCTTCCACAATATATAAGACATATTAAAGGGGTTTTCTGAGAATGAAAAAAATGGTTGTAACAGCTGGTCTTTATGTACACTGCTGCAGCGATGACGAGCCAGCCACCTGATTGGAGTTCTGCAGCCAATCGCTGACCTCAGCCATCACATGCTGTACACCACTGGGGCCAATGATTGGATGCAATGGCTACTGTATTCTACTGTTATGGGTATTGTTGCACCTTTCCTATCTCCAATAGTTATCATGCATATAAGTTTTAACTGTACCAAAATAGATAATCTGAGCCAATATTTGTAGACAATACTTGACATTGATGTGCATGTATAGAAGAAGATCTATCTGTTCAACTAATACCTTCTGACTGTAGGCTCAGCGTTCATGTCCCTACAGAAGTGTACTTTGGCATCAGAGTAGGGGCTCATGCACAAGACCGCATAGTGTTTTGCAGTCCACAAATGGTGGATCTGCAAAACACGGATGCCAGCTGTGTTCATTCCGCAATTTGCGTAACGGAACGGGCGGCCCATGATAGAAATGCCTATTATTGTCCGGAAAACGGACAAGAATAGGAAGTGTTCTATCTATTTTGAGGACTTTTTTATTGCAGTTTTTAAAAAAGCCAGAAGTGGATCCTTTATATCTCCCATTCCTCTTGAACTTTCTCTGGGTTTGGCTCAAAAATTGTACTGAAAAGCTACACCAAACATTTCATGTAGTTTACTGACCTTCTATGCTAAGTGCAGGCATTCTCAAACTGCGGCCCTCCAGCTGTTGTAAAACTCCCACAATGCCCTGCTGTAGGCTGTTTGGGCATGCTGGGAGTCGTAGTTTTGCAACAGCTAGAGGGCCGCAGTTTGAGGATGCCTGGCTTAGTGGGTGCTTCATGTCAATCATGAAGCCGAACGTGCTTTGGTGTGGTGCAAGAACTATGTGAAGACTTGTAATATTGTCAAACTTTGATGTGGGGGGTGCAATATGTCATATATCAGAAATGTGTATGTGGTCTTGTAAAATCACACCATTTACTTACTGAACCACGCAGAAATAAAACAGGGACGCCAGTTCCAAATTTTTCCCCCAAAGCTTCCACTGCAGACAAAAACTGGAAGGCTTGAGAACCAAAGTCTTGGAGACTGTCTTCTTGATCCATAATTGAAATGTTGAGACTTAATCTAAAGGCAGATAAAATTATTAGTCTGAACAGAGCAAAACATTTCTTTTAAAGCAGTACAAGAAAATAGTCCCAGCATCCAGTAAACTAGAAATTCTGCTGACCTAAAGCTGGGCATACACATTCAATAGCTGTAGGCCGACAACTAAAGATTTTCACTTTAAATCAGCAGTATCAACCCTTCCAGGCAATACTCCTGGGTTAATAAAGGCGATCCTGCTGACAAGATGCATACTGGATTATGCATTAGCTGCACCCAAAGATTTCGGCCAAAATATCCTCAAATATTTTAAATAGGGGGCTTCAATGACAGGGTTTCGGTGAAACGTGCAGAAACTGCGGCATGGTGTTAAGAAATTGATTGTCAGGGATACATTTAGTATCCTGGTAGTGCGGCAGTATGATGTTTGCTGGCTATATACCCCAAAATAGCAATGAGACACTGTCTAGATCAGGCATGCTCAACCTGCGGCCCTCCAGCTGTTGCAAAACTACAACTCCCATCATTCCCTGACAGCCTACAGCAGGGCATTGTGGGAGTTGTAGTTTTACAACAGCTGGAGGGCCGCAGGTTGAACATCCCTGGTCTAGATGATGACGCCTGGTTGGAGCCCCATTCATGAACACATTTTACACTGGCAGTCTCCCATACGGAAACACATTACAGGAGGATTGTCTAGTCTCCTGGAAGCAGAAGCAATAATCTGGCTGTCTGCCCAAGACTATCACTAATGTGGCACCAACAAAATGAGCAGATTATTACATATATGGAAAGAGTCCAAGAATGGAAGCACATTAACTGAAATTCAACATTTATATCAGATTAGTAAAATAAAAACCCACATAATGACTAATTCATTATATCTGAGTAAGCTAAACTTAAAAGGGTTTTTAGAGAGTTTAATATTGATGACCTATCCTCCGGATACGCCATCACTATCTGATCAGTGGGGGGCCGAAACTAGGGACCTGAACCGATCAGATGGCGCTCCAGTGCCCCTGCCTTCTCACAGCTCACCAAGCACAGCGCAGTACATTGTATAGAAGCTCTGTTTAGTATTGCGCTCATCCTCATTCACTTCTATGGGGCTGAGCTGCTCCTAGGCCACAAGACCAATGAAAAAATAAACATTTTTTTTTCATCAAACCTCAGATCAGACCTCAATCTTCATCACAACAAAAAATAAATAAAACAACCGATTCTGGATGGCGTCGCCACTCGCAAGTTCCAGCACGCTCTTCTTGCAGCGCGGCACTCTGACAAGACGTCGCACAGCTTCAGGTCATAGTGAGGAACCTACGCGCTGACCCTGTATGCTGTCGGGACACAGCACAACGCTGCGCCCCATAATGGAAGCACTCATCAGTAACAATTAAGAAGCCTCATTCACACGTCTTGTGTTTTGGTCAGTGATTGTGAGCCAAAACCAGGATTGGAGCCTCCACAGACATAAGGTATAAGGGAAAGGTCTGGACCTGGTTTTGGCTCAAAATAACTGATGGAAATAACCAACCAAACATTGCCTGTGTGAATGAGGCATTAAATGATAAAATCCTGGCCCTGGATTGCTCCATTTGCTATTATAAGATGCACTGCCATTTCAACCCCTAACCAAATGTCATTACTGTAGGACAAAACCGTGATGTGAACGCTGCCTTAGTAAAAAATCTTCTGGAGTAAGATACGGCCACATTTATCAAAGGGGTTTTTCAGACTCCTGAAATTGACCTATACTTAGGATAGGCCATCAGTATCTGATCGGTGAGGGTCTGACAAGTGCACCTCCACCGATTAGCCGTTCCTTTCAGCTTCTGATGCCAAAACAAGGGTTTTACAAAGAGCAGTACAAAGTGTAGTGGCTTTGCTGGGTTACTGCAGCTCAGCTCACATCCACATATGAAAGGTTTTTTAAAAGTGCAGTTAGGTTGGGTTCACATCACGTTTTTCCCATCTTTGTGATTTGACTTTTCATTGAAACAGGAGGAGCCTTCAAGAATCCACTACTTTTCAGAACAGCAGAAGTTGTCCGGGCATTAGCCTCAAGAGATCTTTTACCTGGTCTTGCAGTTATCACAACATTTTTCAGTTCCCATGATACCAAAAGAGACCTTGCGGAGTTGTTTGTCTTCAAAATGAGACAAGATGATCCTACACAGGGGAACAAAGGGAGGTGAATACAAAAGAACAAGAATTTACATGTTAAATTGAATGAAGACAACAATGGACTAAAATGATCTCCGTTAATTTAACCTCGAGGGACACAATTATTTGGTTTTGTCTAACAGACCGTGATCTCATTCTTGATGAAATAAAAAACATACAGGGGCATATAGTAAAGGAAAAGGACCACGTTTCCAAATGTGGCACAGTAAAAATAAAGCTAAAACAAAGTGTCTCTGCAACAGTCTGCCTTCTAAATATGACCCATGTCATTTCACATATCACATCTCAGGCCTAGGACTACTTCGGGCAAACATTACCAGAGGCCAAGCAATGCCTGTTACAGTCACAAACTGTTGTAGGTTTCTTCTGTCTGCACGGAGAACAGATATAACTCATAAGACGTGACTTTAAATGGTGGGCAACCTTTTCACAGATCCCCCTATTTAGTCTATTATTACAGTTTGCTTGCTTAGGTTAAAGAGGACCATTGTCTCTCCTGACATGTCTTAGTAGCTACTTGTATGCCACGCGTAATAACAATTCTGGAGCATCTGTTCTTGACTATGTTTGTGGCATTCCTTTATCATTCCTGCTGGAAGTTATGAATGTGTTGCTAGATGTTTGCAGTGAAGGTCCAGATGGGTGTTACCAGTTGGGAGTGTGTCCCAGCACCTTCTGACATTGGAATCACTGATGATGGCAGACTGTGCGGGCACCCCCTCCAACTGGTAACACGCATCTGGACCTTCATTGCAAACTGCTATTAATTGTTAATAACTTCTAGCAGTAATAATAAAGGACTGCAAATGATAGGTTTAAATGAACAAATTCTTCAGAGTTGTTACTAGGGGGGATGCAAGTAGTTACTAAAAAGAAAATAACGACAGGACAGCTTACAGGTCCTCTTTAAAATGGGAGTCCCTGTCCGATAAAAGGGTTTTCCAGGGGTTGCTGCATACTGCAACTCCTACAAAGAGCTGATCAGAGTGGATGCCAAGCGTCAAGCCCCCAGCAATCTGATATTGCTGCTGCGTACCCGAAACCGCACTGCTCCATACACAGTGCAGTAAAAAGCCATGGCCACTACACGTGGTCATGATATTTATAGAAGTCTGAACGATTTAGGAGAGATGTCTATGCACTGGCACTTTCTTAAGTTACATAGTGTCCTATGCCATTTGTTTTACATGTGAGGGAGCAGGGAGACTCTCTATCCCAAGAGCTGATTCCGGGTTGTTAGTCATTGTTTCCCTGATTCTTGATGGCAGCATTCAAGGGCTAGGTGTCAGCTGAATATGCAAGATTTGGATTTTAATTTAGCATTAGCCTAAGAAAGAGACAAAAAATATGTACGCCAATGCTACAAAAGTACTTGTAGTAGGCGTGTTGTGCAGCACATGAAACAAATACAATGCTGTAAACAAGCGTCAAATAAAATAAAAATGAGTTCATACTTTCGCCTGCAACTACTTGAATTAAGGTATTTTTCCATCTTTGCTAACATTTTCAATTTGTATTCTCGAAAATCTTCATTTTTGATCTCGCTAAGCATGTGCCTAAAAACGGGGGGAAAAAAATCTTAGTAAATTCATAATATTTAATTTATGCATACAATAATTCAATAAACAGTTTTTATAAAAAAATAAATAAAAAGACACCTCATTCAAACACTTCACAGCCCCCTCCAGTATCTACTCCCTGCCAACACGTGCATCAATGACTGAGGCAGGTCATTTCTTTGGTTTTTAAAGCTGTTCTGACCCCCTTTTATTGGCTAGACAACCCCCTTAAGGCCTCATGCACTTGGCAGATGCTAAACTGCAGCACATGAAGGCCCTACAGTTCCGCATTGCAGCACCCTAGGTACCCAAAGTGCTTGGCACGGTGCCTCTGTGCAGCACTATATTAGCATTGCTTTCAGGGGAGAACACCTCTGTAATATGGCATCTGAAGAAGCATGGTCCAATCTCCAAAAACCTTCATATGAAATTGGAAGCATACAAACATGAGACACCACAGGTTTCTATATTTTGGCTCCTTACCACAACTCTGAACTAATACGGTTGTGTGAATGCGCTCTTGGGCTGATTCCTTCTTTCACTACTCACAATCATGACTAGAAAACAGGCCTGTGTTACAAGAACACACATTAATGGTGCCGATTTCAGGATTCTGAAGGCACCGAATCATGGTCAACTCAAACTCCACAGTGTAATACTGAGGTCATTGGTGCTTTACTGAGTCACTGTGTCTGCTAATGTGAAGCAGTGAGATCCTACAACACAGGCGTCGGAGGCAGAGCACGAGAAGCCTGAAAAAGCCTTTAATCAAATTAATGTATTAGATATTTTTGAGAACTGTAGGCATAGTGGAAATGAACACCAAACTTAACTTGTATTCCCCTAGGAGTGTTTCCTTGCTGCTCCTGCTCATATCACAAGCCATATACAGCAATGCTCTAAACATAGGCTTTTTTGTTTAACGTTTCTTAATTTGGTTTACATTTACTTGTCCTGTATCATGTTCGTGATCTGCTGTAAGAATATTTTTAGATTTACCTGTTAAACTTCATATCTGTGGGAGCCCACAGAACATGGCAGCTACTAGGCAGACCGTCTCTACCGGCTCGACCAATTTCTTGATAGTAGGATTCCATTTCTTTAGGAGCTCCATAGTGGATAACTTTACGGATGTCTGGTTTATTGATACCCATGCCAAATGCCACAGTAGCCACAACACACTGGAAAATGCAGAAACTGTCGGTTACTATTACAAGGCACAATACTGGCATCACAAGGAACAGCTCAATATACTGAAAAAAATAAGAGATCTGGAAGACAGATGAATAACCCGTCCTGCTCTATCCACCATCCCAAAAGATAAATCTTATTTGCAAAATGTTAATATTTCCTGCCAGCTTCTGGCCACATATTGACTGCAGATATTACACAAACCATTGACATCCAGTAAAGGAATGGAGCGTTATTTTCCAGGGCTCAGGCAAATTCTGGTGCCTACGTATGCACAATATTACACAGAAAGAAAGAAGAATTAACACTGGCCTCAGGCATCAAAATTTGAATTCAACATTTTCAAGGGACGTTATACATCCAAAGCCATGGTAAATACGTTATTCTTCAAGTATGCTTCTAGAGATTTGTTGCGTTTCTTAACTCCTTCAGGACCCTGCCATTTGTTGCAAATCCGACATGTGTCACTTTATGTGGTGATAACTTTAAAAAGCTTTTACTTATCCAGGCCATTCGGAGTGGCAAAATCTACAGTTTGATACATTCTGAGAAAGAAAGAAAGCACTGGCGACCTCAGCCACGCAAAAAGACCTGGATGCCCACGGAAGACAAAAGTGGTGGATAACGGCAGAATAATTACCATGGTGAAGAGAAACCCCTTCACAACAGCCAACCAAGTGAACAACACTCACCAGGATATAGGGGTATCAATATCCAAATCTACCATAAAGAGAAGACTGCATGAAAGTAAATACAGAGGGTTCACTGCACGGTGCAAGCCAATCATAAGCCTCAAGAATAAGAAGGCTAGATTGGACTTTGCTAAAAAAAAACATCTTAAAAAACCTGCACACTACTGGAAGAACATTCATTGGAAAGATGAAGCCAAGATCAACCTCTACCAGAATGATGGAAAGAAAAAGTATGGTGAAGGCATGGTACAGCTCATGATCCAAAGCATACCACATCATCTGTAAAACACGGCGGAGGCAGTGTGATGGCTTGGGCATGCATGGCTGCCAGTGGCACTGGGTCCCTAGTGTTTATTGATGATGTGACCCAGGACAGAAGCAGCAGGATGAATTCTGGGGTTTTCAGAGGCATGCTGTGTGCTCAAATCCAGCCAAACTGATTGGTCGGCGTTTCATAATACAGATGAACAATGACCCAAAACATAAAGCTAAAGTGACCCAGAAGTTTATTAAAGCAAAGAAGTGGAATATTCTTAAATGACCAAGTCAGTCACCTGATCTGAACCCAAGAGAGCATTTCACTTGTCAAACACTAAACTTCAGACAGAAAGGCCCACAAACAACCAGCGACTGAAAACCACTGCAGTAAAGGCCTGGCAGAGCATTAAAAAGGAGGAAACACAGCGTCTGGTGATGTCCGTGAGTTCAAGACTTCAGGCAGTCATTGCCAACAAAGGGTTTTCAACCAAGTATTAAAAATTAACATTTTATTTACAATTCTTTAATTTGTTCAATTACTTTTGAACCCCTAAAAAGAAGAGATTGAGTTTAAAAAATGCGTTAGATCCTCACATTTTTTTGCAATCATTTTGTTTAACCCACTGAATTAAAGCTGAAGGTCTGAACTTCAACTGCATCTGAATTGTTTTGTTCAAAATCCATTGTGGTAAAAAACAGAACAAAAATTTTAAAAATGTTGTCTCTGTCCAAACATATATGGACCTAACTGTATGGGCGCACAGCAGGCCTCAGAGTGGAAGGAGCACCATATGGCTTTTGGAGAGCGGATTTAGCTGGAATGGTAATTGGGAGTTATGTCACATATGAAAACACCCTGAGGTGGCCCTACAGTGTAAAACTCCCAAAAAGTGACCCCATTTTGGAAACTACGCCCCTCAAGGAATCTTTCAAGGTGTGTAGTGAGCACTTTACCTTAAAAGGTGTTTGCAAGAATTAGGAAACACTTGGCAGTGAAAAATTGCTTTTTTATCTAGAAAAAGTTGCTTAACACCCACATTTTTTTCCCTTTCCCAAAGGGTAACAGGACAAAACGCACCCCACATTTTGTTTCCCACTTCCCCCCCGAATACGGCAACACCCCATTTTATGTGCTCAAAAATGATGTATGGGCGCACTGCAGGGCTCTACAGTCAAACAGCAAAATATGGATTTTGCTGACCTGAATTAGCAGACATTGATTTTAGGTGCCATGTCTCATATGTGAAAATTAAAAATTACTAGCAGACCCCAATTTTTCACTTTCACAAGGGGTTGAAGGAAAAAATGCACCCCAGGTTGTGTTCCCCATTTCCTCCACATTCAGGAACCACCCCATATTTGCTTGTAGCCTTCTGTATGGGCGCACAGCAGGCAAACAGCAAAATATGGATTTTGCTGGCAGGTCTGAATTGGCAGACATGGATTTTAGGTGCCATGTCACATTAAAAAAATTCCTGAGGTCACCAGAAATTAAAAACCCCAAGAAGTGACCCCATTTTGGAAATTGCACCCCAGTACAAACATTTTGAGGGGTGGAAACAGCACTTTTGACCTAACAGGTGTTTCACAGAAATGAATAAGAAGTGGTTCGTGAAAAGTGGATCTGTAAGCTATGCGGACTAAATCAGAGATTTAAGGTGGTAAAACTACAGGGTACATCATGGATGAAATTAAATTAACACTCCATGGATGAGTGGTAGATTTTAAAACACTCCTGCATGCACAGGCCAGGTTTTTCAAGACAGGTTTCGCAGTGGTAAATGGGGTCTTTCCTTATCCCCATTTTGTAACACACCCTGCATCTTTTTGTCTCCTTCCCTTCCTTGCTGTCTGGGGGACTTGACCTGCAAAATGTTGCCCTGGTACAACACGGGCACCATGACTTCCTGAAGTACTGGGACCCTCCCCAGCCTGGGTTTGAACAATTAGGGCTTAGCCACCTCTTGGAACTGAAGGAAAGTTCATGTGTGGTCTGCAGACTGAAATAGCACATACACATTGCACATTGCCATCTGTACAATGTGTACGGCCAGCTTTTTGTACCACACTTTTGTTTTTCGTGTGGCACTGTAGGGCTTCAGAAGTTGATCTGAAAGATCCACCCCTTCCATGTGCCTTTTGTAATCCAGGATACAAACTGGTTTGGGGGGTAGTGGTTGTGGTACTTCGTACAGGAGAAGGGGAGCTGGTGTTAATGTGAATGGTGGTCAGTACAAGGACGTCCCTCTTGTCCTTGTACTTAACCACCAGCATGAAGGAGATCCCTACTTTCACCCATTCTCACTGGTTGCCCTACCAGGGATCTAGGGAGGCCTCTCTGATTTTTGCGCACTGTGTCGCAAGCCACAGTACCTCTGGAAGTTAGGGACGTGAATAGGGGTATGCTGGTGTAATAGTTATCCACATAGAGGTAACCCTTATCCAGCAGTGGGTGCAGTAAGTCCCATACCATCTTCCCACTAACGCCTAAGAAGGGGGGGCATTCTTCGTAAATACTCTTACAAAGTTTGTAAATCTTTATGCCATACCTTGCCCATTTGCTAGGCAGGTTCTGGCGGAATCTAATCCTCCCTTGGAAAAGTAATAGGGACTCATCTACACTGACATTTTTATCTGGGTTGTACACCTCAGCAAACTTCAACAGATGGTCAAATGTAGGGTCGTTTGGGATGGGCACTGTGCATGGTCGTTGTAGTGTAGGAATTTCTGAATTCAAATCTCTTCCGGGTCACGGTCTTACTGTAAATTAGAGTCTGGTAGAAAATGTCCAAACTCCAATATTGTCTAACGTTAGGCTTCTTTACAACGCCGATATGCAGCACGAGTCCCCAAAACTTAATCATCTCTGCTGCACTTACTGGGGTCCAACCTAGGGGCTAGGGGGCTAGCGTATGCCGATGGAGGGTTCTGAGCAATGAATTTTTGGGCGTTAAAATTGGTTTGGGCCACCATTAAATTTACAAAATCTTCAGAGAAGATGGTTTTGAAAACAATCTAGTTCAGTGAAGCTCGCACAGTATCTGTATTCTGGAACTGGGGGGGCTGCCTCAGCTGTTGTTCTGGGACGCCTCCTAGAGAGTCCTTCATCAGCGGATCCTCTTCATCCTCACTGGCAGACTCGGAATCAGAGGCTAGATACGTGTATGCGTCTAAAGCTGAGTACACTCGTTGAGACGGACGGGCCATTTTTATTTTATTGGGGTGTGACGTGTAAAATGTGTAAACCTTTATTTAGTATGAGGGGTGTGTATGTTGTGTTTTCACACGTGAAAGAGCTTGTAATAAAGTTGAAATACAGAGAAAAGGAGCGGAAAAAAAGTTACAAAAGAATTACAGGTGCAGGATACAAAAATCTACAATAACACTACCCAACTAAAATTGATTTTTTCGCTCTCTCTCTCTATAAATATAGAGCGGTCTGAGCAGACTGATCAGAAAAATTGATGTTTCTGATCAGCACTTAGCAGGTGCAGGACGGCACGCACACACACAGATATTATGTGCGTGCAAAAATCTACACTAACACTGCCTAACATTGATTTGTATTTAACACTAATAGTAATTTTTACACCAAAAAAAAAAGAAAAAGAAAATGTAAATGCAAAAGAAAAGTTAAAAAAATGGACGCAAGCCGACGTTTGATGCGTCTGTGAATCTGTGAAAACACTGCAGTGTAGAAATCTACTGCAATTTACTGCAAATACAAAAAAAGAACACTTTCTAAAAATCTACATATATATACACACACACACACACATATATATATATATATATATATATATATATATCTAATTCTAACTATTACTTCTTTAAAAAAAATAAAAATATCTAGACTAAAAAGATTAACACAGGTGCTGAACAGTGGATTACGGACTGATCAGCGCTTGGCGTTGGCAGCTCGCACACAAAAAAAAAGTTGTGCACAGCAGTCAAAAAAATAAAAAAATAAAAAATGACAAAAAAGCCAGAAAAAAAAATGACAAAAAAGTCACAAGCTGTTCGCCGTAGGCAAAATTTAGATGGGGGGAAAGAGTAGGGAAAGGGATTAGGGCTTTAGATGACTGCAGCAGATGTTCCAGATTTTCTTTACAGGAAGCAGTAGATCGCTGTGGTGGTGAACCACAAGTCCCAGCAAGCAGGTACAGCACAGAGGGGCACAGGTCCACTTTGCATGCAGTCGCCAGCTAGAATGACTGCATGCAGCGATTTTTCTGGTTCCCTCTGCTGCTGTAGCGTTGCCATTGGCTGGAGCAGCGCTGACAGGGGACGCCAAACACTTGAGTCCCCTGCCTGACCTCGGAGGAGACCGGTGATGACTAGTTCAGCATTAGTCACCTCCCCATGACCCCCCCCCCCCCCCCCAGCTTACTTCTGCTTCCGGCGCTGCAGTGTGCCGGTCTTCATTGACCGGCCAATCGCAGTGCTTGGAGCTGCAGGGTGGCGGAAATACACCATGCTGCCCTTAACCGGCATGGATGCCTGCTGGTACATGTACGGCACTGGTCCTTAAGTCACGTCCAGCTGCGCTGTATATGTTAGGGGTTAAAAAACCCACCATAAACTTGCATTATTGGCTCGATTACACTAAAGCGTATCTGTCAGCATGATCAATCATATTAAACCAGGCATATACCCTGGTAAGGTTAATCATTCTGATAAAAACGATACCCTTATTAAGACTATCTGTGGCCTCATTGCAGAGAAAAATGCATTTTTATTATTTTATATGCAAATAACCTAACTGAAGCACCAAAAGGGCTGGCCAGAGCCCTTGGAGCATCAGTTTGTTACTCTCCCTTCATCTTCAGTCCCTCCCCCTTCCCCTGGATTGGCAGGGCTAGTCATCTAGTGCCTGCTGCACCGAGACTTGTATGTTCCAACCTGTGCTGTACCTTCTGGTCTGGGCGCATCTCCTGCTGCTCTCCAAGAAGTGCGGATTAACACTTAGCGCCAAGACCAGTCATCTCGTGCCTGCACTGTATTTTCCGGTATGGAAAACGTTTAATACAACTTGCACGGCCGTTTCAGTAATCCCAACCACCCTGGTCGCCACATAGGATTGGTATTCCAATCTCAGCCATGAATTTCTGAAATGGAAAAACCCATTTTAACACAGAGGACTGTCTACACTGAATAGAATAAGCTCTCAGAAGGTCTAAGTTAGGACTTGCCGATGAACTGTAAACAAGAGTGTTCCCATTTACTGACAGCAATTAGAGTTCTAACAGTATAATACGCATTTTCATTATATGATCATTAAAAGGGTTTCCTCACCTATAAAATGTATCCACCTCCACAAGATAAGTAAAACATGCTGCATGCAACTGATGGGATCCCCACTGATCAGTAGACTAGGGGAACCTCCCCTAGAACAGGCTTCAATGAGGATTTGTATACAGCCCTGACAAAGTATGCAATCTGTCACTCTGCAGAGCTTTATGGGTCGTATGGCGTGTACTCATCTGTTTCTGTATCTCCCACAGAGGTGAATGGCGTGGTAGCATACACAAGGCACAAGATGGTCACTTAAATAAATAATTGGAAGCGCTACCAAAAAGTATTTGACTGCTAAGATTTTATGCTATTTGAACCTATGGTCACAATTATCCAGTGAAGGAGGTGGTGGAGGACACCCATTCTAGTATTCAGAATTGGTTGAGGACCCACAGATTTAATATTTCTCATCTACTCTGTGGATGCGAATAAATGTCACTGGTGGAAAAACTCTGTAGGCTTTTAAATATAAGCAGAAGGGCTTATAGCGGGCACCCAGAAAGAGCCTACTTCACCACTGCTATCCAAACTACTGTACCTGTATTTCATCTCGCATAAAGCGGTGATGTACGTCTCTCCTGGCACGGATCCCCATACCAGCATGGTAAGTATCACAAGAGATGCCCAGCTTAGACAATTCTGCAGTGACCTGTTCTGATGTCTTTCTGGATGGGCAGTAGACAATAGCAGCACCTTCAAATTCCCAGCCAGGCCTAGGAGCAGACAAAAAAAGGTTAAAAGTGGCATCCTCCATTACCGCAACCAAGATAAATATCTAATGCTTACACACCTTTCCTGCCTTTTGTGTTAACCCCTCACAATGCATATCATGGTGCCATACTCAATGCCTGGTGCCTTGGCTATTTATATTCTGGTTTGAAAAATCAAAATAAACATCATGGCATGAAGTCAACGGGTCCGCACCGTGATGTGGAGTGCAGACAGCCGGTGCCTGTTTTTTGCAAATCCACACAGTTTGCAGTCCAAAACACGGACACAGCGGCCCCATGGTCGGGAGTATGAGGTCTTTGGCTACTTTCACACTAGCGATTATGCTGGATCCGCCAGGGCTCAGCAAAAACAATTCCGTTACTGATAATACGACCATCTGCATCAGTTATGAACGGATCCGGTTGTATTATCTTTAACATAGTCAAGACGGATCCGTCATGAACTCCATTGAAAGTCAATGGGGGACAGATCTGTTTTGTATTGTGTCAGAGTTAAACAGATCCGTCCCTATTGACTTGCATTGTGGGTCATGACAGATCCGTCTTGCTCCACACCCCATGACGGAAAGAAAACCGCAGCTTGCTACGGTTTGCTCTCCGGTATGGGAACACAACTAAACGGAATGCATTTTGGAGCATTCTGTTCACTTATGTTTTGTCCGCATTGACAATGAATGGGGCCAAATGGAAGCGTTTTTTTCCAGTATTGAGACCCTACGACAGATCTGAATACCGGAAAATAGAAACGCTAGTGTGAAAGTAGCCGTAAGGTTAAAGGGGATTGCCTTTAGCTGGAACATTGGTGGCATGTCACTAGAATATGCCACCAATGTCAGATAGGTGTGTGTTCCAGCTCTGGGACCCGCACCTATATCTAGAATGAAGCTCCCAAAGAAAACAGAGTGCATTGCATATGCGTGGTCGCCCTCCATTCTTTTCTATAGGAGTGTCGAAAATAGGTGAGTGCCAAGCTCGGCTATTTTTGGAAGCCCCACAGAAGTGAATGGAGGGCCCATCATGCAAGCACAGCCACCGCTCCATTCACTTTTATAGAGCTGTCAGAACTAGCCAAGCCAGTGCTCGGCTACACTCGGCATTCCCATAGAAATGAATGTGCGGTGCTTTCTTGTTCTGTTTGGAAACTTCATTCTAGAGATCGGTGCAGGTCCAGTGCCTATCTGACATTGGTGGCACATCCTGTCGATATGCCACCAACGTTCCAGATGAGACAACCCCATTAAAGGGATTCTGGCACCTGGATTTTGCCTATAGAGCTGCGGACATGTGCTGCTAGATCGCCGCTTACAAGTCCGCAATATACATTCCCCATAGCTCTGAGTGCTTTTATTTAGGCAAAAAACATTTTATATATATGTAAATGAGGCAAGTAAGGAGCCCAAAGGGGCTGTTACTAATGTTTCCGGAGCCCAGCCACGCCCACTGCGAAGGAACCCAGCACCGCCCGCATCCTCCGAATCTCCTCCTGGCTCCCGGACGTCACAAAGTTAGAGCTCCGTAATCTCGCAGCTAGCGCATTCGCAGTTCGTTCCCTGAGGCTGATGCCAGCAGAGGGAAGGAACACTATGCCGGCACTGACATGCAGAGCACTCGCGCATGCGTGAGATTACAGCGCTCTAACTTTGTGACCTCGGCGAAGGAAGAGATTCGGAGGATGCGGGGCATGGCTGGGCTCCAGAAACATTAGTAACAGCCCCTTGGGCTCCTTACTTGCCTCATTTACATATAATCGTTTTTTTTTACTCAGAGCTATGGGGAATATATATTGCGGAAGTGCTAGCGGCGATCTAGCAGCACATGTCCGCAACTCTATAGGCAAAATCCAGGTGACAGAATCCCTTTAGGGTGAGATATCATCAATACCACAACACAGAGTGGCATGGAATGATGGAGGCCAGTGACAAAGAAACAAAGAAAAATTTTAACGGCTCATGCAGGTTCCAAGTCACATGGACCATGAGTATGTGCCCAATGTGCCGGTGTTTTCTATCTTTTTTTTTTTTTTAACACATTTTACTGGCACTCTCTACTTTTACATTCTTTTTTTGTTTCTGGCTTCTTGTTTTCAAAATGCAGCCCTCCCGCTGTGGCGTTTTTCAGGCATTTTGACATCTCCTCCTGTATAGGGAAAAACGTCATTTTAAAATAACACCACTGTTCAAGCAGACTGGCCCAGATTTACTAATGTATCCACACCGAAAATCTGTCTAAAAAAGTGCCACAAAAAGGCTCAAACTGGTGCATCTAGGGTTTATACACTTTTTCCCCTGACATGCGACAGATGGTAGAAGCTTCACTGGAATGGGTGGGGCATAAGAAGACCATTTTGCCAAAAATTCTGCCACAGTACTGGGGTAAAAGTTGGTCTCAAAGTAAGCCACACAATAGGTGGTATACAGTCAGAGAAAAGTGTCTGTCCCTGCGTCACATTTACCATCCAGTCTGAGCCCCTGTGATAAATCTATATAGATCACTGTTGGCCCGAAAAAGAACCACAAAAATGCAGGTGACCAAAAGAGGAAAGAAAATGAATGCACCAGACAAAATTCATGTCCGTGAGGGCCCCCTATAGAGATAGTGTTCCCTAGACGCACAGAGTACATATGGTTGCCTACTGCAGATCTGCAGTTAAAGGGAATGATTCATCAGAAAATGACCTGCTGTTTAAAGGGGTTGTCCGGGTTCAGAGCTGAACCTAGACATACCCAAAAATTTACCCAGGCAGCCCCCCTGATGTAAGCATTGAAGAAGCATTTCATGCTCCAATATTCTCCCTTGCCCAGCGTTGGATCGCGCAGGGCAAGGGCTCTTTTATTTACCATAACACACTGCCGGGCGGAGGCTTTTGCCCATCAGTGCCGGTGACGTCACCAGACTCACTGCTGGGCGGATTCTCTACTAGGCAGCTCCATGGAGAGCCCGGTTCGTCACCAGAACTCCAGAAAATGCCTTTGCCCTGCGCGATTCAGCGCAGGGCAAAGGAGAGCATCGGGGCATGAAATGCTCCAATGCTAACATCAGGGGGGTTGCCTGGGTGAAAATGGGGATATGTCCGGGTTCAGCTGTGAACCCGGAAACCGCTTAAACTTTAACTTTTTTATGTTCAACATATTTTTAATGAACTTTTAATGTTTTTAATTTTCCATGCATTTGATATACTTATACAAAAAAGAAAATCCTGAAGTTTTCGCGCTGGCCACTATGTTTTATAATTGGTGCCACTTCTTGGTTTGTACAGATCCCTTTACTGCAATTAACTCATTCTAATCCTGCCTGTATATAAGTCAATGAGGTCCCCCCTCCAGACCATCGTGTCTATGGCCCATGGGGCTGCCAAAAGCAATTTTCTTAATGCTTTCTAAATGTTGCTAAGGCAAGATGGCCGTCCTAATAATCATGTTCAGGAAATAGAATATAAAAAAAATCCTACAATCAGTAAATAAAAAACAGATTAGAAAAAAAAAGGATGTGTGTCACAATCTGGTTAAAATAAAATTTTTGGTGACACAGTTCCTGTGCATGAGCCCTATGTTCCAGTAGCATTTTATTTTTAATAAAGTTTTTTATTTTTTTATTTATGGGGGAATGCTTTAGGGATTTAAAAGAGGATACTCTTCCAGGGAATCTTTTTTACAACTAAAGCTTATAAAGTTAATAATATCAATGCTCGGTAGGTGAAAATTAAGGCTCCATTCACACATCCGTGGATCCCAATCCGTTCCGCAATGGTGCGGAACGGATGCGGACCCATTCATTCTATGTGGGGACGGAATGGATGCGGAGAGCACACTATGTGCTCTCCGCATCCGCATTTCCAGCGCAGCCCCAAACTTCTGGTCCGCAGCTCCGCAAAGAAATAGAGCATGTCCTATTCTTGTCCGCAGCTGCGGACAAGAATAGGACTTCTCTATTAGTGCCAGTCATGTGCGGCGTCGGTGTTTTGCGGACCGCAAAACACCTGGGGACGTGTGAATGGACCCTAACTTAATTTGCATATGTTCATCTAAGTTTTTGTGACTGGCTTTAAACAGTAACTATGAAAAAAGGCTAGTAATTACCCAGAAAGGTAACAGTTAATAGCAAAAAGTTTGTAAAGGCTGAATGTGGGACCTGAAGACTGTGTGCAGCCATCCGTGTATACAAATTATGCCAATTACCACCCTATAAATTTTCAGACAGAGCCCTCAGACTCATTTTACTCCTAATGATATGTTTGGTAAAACGATCCGCTTACCTGAAGGAGGCCCTCAGAGAAATCATTGACATTAAATTTGTGTTTGGACCTCTAGCACAACCCATCTGCGACAACATCTGTGTGTTTTTCTACCTTGGGTGAAATTTGATAGATGTCTGATGTCTAAGGAAAATAGGCTATGTCGCCTATGGGCTATTCTGTCTCTGTGCATCAGCTGCAAATAAGATAGCAAGCTCCTTAGAATAGAGCTTGGAAGTGGGCTCTGGTTGTAAAAAAATATATAAAAATACATGCTTGCCAGCACTAGATGTTTTGACACAACTTTAGTTTAAAAAGAAAAAAACTAAAAACTACAAACTGCCATACACAGTACAACAGAAGCATGTAACCTACTGAGGACCATGTTGAAACTAAACAGGCAAACAAGGGTCCCAAACTAACACTAACACTAAACTAACACTAAAACATACTAAAAATCAGTATTTCCTTTAATACTCTGGGAAATTATTTTACTTCTTATGCTAAAGGTTGGATTCGGACATAGGTTTTTAATGGAGTTTTTGCAGTTTTGCATTTTTTTTCACCAGAAGGTTTTAGTACACTGTTTGCTGTAAAATCAACAGATTCAGCTGTTAGCTGAAAGTCTATGTGAAATGTAAAAAAATGTAGGACACACAAGCGTTTCTGTTAATTAGGTTAATTAGTTAATTAGGTGCCATTTTTTGGACCTCTCATTTTTTTAAACACCTTCAGCACTTTTTTCTGGTATTTTGACAAGTCTTTCTTTATAGCGAATAAAATAGAAGAAACAAATCTGATTTACACAGTTCTTACAAAAAAAAGGTAGTAAAAAGCACCATAAAACTGGATGATGTAAGGAAATAAACCTGAGTGGTTTCTATGGATTTTTTTAGTGGTGAAAAAACGCCAGATCCAAATTTTTGTGACATGGTGTTCTCCCAACATATCTATTTTAGTAAATACTTCTATTCTGCATAAAAGGACTATTATTATTAACTATTAAAGTGCCATTTGTTCCATGGCGCTGTACTTATGAAAGGGGTATACATACATAATTCTAAACAAATGCAATAAGCATGAGCAAGACGAGTAACAAACTGATATAGAAGGAGAGGGCCCTGCCCACGATGGCTTACAATCTACGGGCAATGCTGGAGCATCAGTTCCTAGAGTTGTCTGCTGCTCCTGGAAATGTATGAATATATTGCCAATTGGCTTTTATGTCACATTGTAACTGGAAAAACTCTTCCAAAAATGTTGATATTTTGTTATTGTAGATTTTTAATTTATGTCTTAATGAAGTGACTTAAAGGGGTTCTCCAGGAATTAAGAAAATGAAAATACTTAAATATTACTTTATGATAAATATATTCCCAAATACCTTTCATGAGTTATAATGGCTCATTTTGTCTAGGGAGCAATCATTAGGAGAAAGAAAATGGCCGCCATCGTATTAATACACACAAAACCTGTCCTAATCACACTTTACAACACTGAGCTGCCTCATCTTCCTCTCTGCTCTACATGATTGCTTTTTTTTTTTTTGGTTGGTGCAATGAATATAAAATAGCAATTCTGGTGTTATTTTTTACCGTTTTCTCTGACCCATAAAGTATTTTTGTCCCCCCAAAAATATTCTAGTTTTCAAACAAGCACCTGGATCTGAATACTTTTGTAACTGTAATTAAAAATTTAACATAGCCACCAACTAATTCAATAAAAAAATCATCTGTATAACGACACCTACTGTTTTTTTTTCTTATTTCTTTGCCCGGCTCACTGACATGGCTGCACATGCTCAGTTTCATCCTACAACTGCTTCCGAAGCTGTGATAGGGAGAGAGCTGCACCAGAAAGGACAATCAGAAAGCACACTCCCCTTAAGCTGCCAGCTTGATATAAATCTAGCAGAGCAATGGATATCTCTGGATCCACGTGAGGTATAGGGCTGGTTCTAGCATCGTTAGAAAGAAATCATGGGATAAACCCTTTAAGTTTACAGTATGGGTTATTAGAGAGCCGACATATTTGGGGTTGCCCAATTTCCCAACAAAATACCAGCCAATTTACGTGGGCAAAAAGAAGGTGTGGTTTTGGGCCAGTGGCTTTACATGAGGTGTTATTTCGCTCAAATGATTTGTTCATTCTTTTAAATTTTGCAGCATTCTTGTTTAAAAAAATCCTTTTAAAGTAAAATGCTACCAAAAATGATGTAAAGATCGCATGTGTGAACAGGTGTTATTGAGTAAGCAAAGAACCACAAAGCCAGTGAAAAATACCCTACACTTTTTTAGAGCTGCCCCTTGTGACACGTAGCCCTATGAAGGAGTCCAGCTTACCCTTGCTTGCCATAGAGGTTTGCTTTATAAAACTAACTGAAAACAACTGTTTATGGAGACAGCCAGTGATTGAAAATGTCTTATGTCAGAAAGCTTTTTCATGGATATACTGCATAAAAAGAACAAAATATAATACATTCTTCTTAAAATTGATACTTTGTTGCCAGTACTGCATCATGTATTGGGCATTTACTGTTTTATGTTAAAGATCATGTATGGACAGGATAGGAACAGTGCAAAAGGAAAACTTTATTCACAACTGTGTGTGTGGGTTGTAGGTGTTTGGTGCAACCTACTGGACACCCAACATCCAGACAGTAGTAAACATCTGGGTTGTAGTGTCAACAAACAGCCTCCAAGGTAACAATCCAAGAGCAAGTGTGCACTCTGGTGGGAGGGGGAAACATGCATACCCCTCCCCCTGTGATCATCTACAGTTATACAGGGAGAGTGGATTTATGCCTCTCCTCCTTCCTCATCCAACAACCTGTCCTCCACTGTGATCCTCATCTCCCTTCACACTGTCTGCTTTAACCCGATATATCACAGGCTGCATAGCAGCTAGAGATATGTGACAATCTAAACTTTAAAATAAGGATCTTAGTGCTAACTGCTATACAGCCAGAGATAGCACTTAAAGAAACCAGGTCGTGAATAAGATCTACAAGTATTACCTGGTTTTCCTGGTCATGCTTAGATTGTCTCTAAGATCGCATCTCTAGCTTTTTTCTAGCCCAAGAAAAAGCCTTCAGAAGTGGCCTCCCTCTGCAGTCACAGAGGCCGAACAGAGTTTGTTTAAAACAGTATTGTCCTTCTCAGCTTGAGCTAACCCTGTTCAGGGTAGTGATTTAAAGCAACATTTCTTTACAGGTTCTACATTTTCTTTACTGTGAGCAGTGCTTGACATTGTCTTACTCTGCAGGGACATATATGTTCAGGAACAGTACATTGCAATGTTCTAACTAAAAATAATTCAGCATTATTATTTCACTGCGAACGCAAGTATTGAACAGACAACTGTTTTTCCACCTAAATTTATTTTTCGAAAAATAAATAAATACAGGAATTGATACAGGATGCCAAGTCCTTCCAAGCACCTTCCCGGAATTTACCTCTAGTTAAGGCCTCTTTCACACGAGCGTGTCCGGATTAGGTCCGGATGCGTTGCGGATGCGTTCAGTGAAAACTGTGCGATTTCACAGGCAAAGCCATTCAGTTTTGTCTGCGATTGCGTTCAGTTGTTCAGTTTTCCGCGGGTGCAATGCGTTTTGATGCGTTTTTCACGCGCGTGATAAAAAACTGAAGGTTTACAAACAATATCTCCTAGCAACCATCAGTGAAAAAGCAACACACCCGCACTTGCTTGCGGATGCAATGCGTTTTTCACGCAGCCCCATTCACTTCTATGGGGCTAGGGCTGCGTGAAAAACGCAGAATATAGAACATGCTGCGATTTTCACGCAACGCACAAGTAATGCGTGAAAAAAAACGCTCATGTACACAGACCCATTGAAATGAATGGGTCAGGATTCAGTGCGGATGCTATGCGTTCACGTCACGCATTGCACCCGCGCGGAAAACTCGCTCGTGTGAAAGGGGCCTAAGAGTCAATTCAGTCACTGAATACCTGAGTAATGATAGACAGTGTAGCAGACTGACAGATATATCTTAAAGGGTAGTCCCAGACTGACAAGTCCACATCATTCAAAAGTCTATAATAATGCTGCAGATGGCCAAGTGCTGTATGCGGCCATCCCCACCTGTACCATACCGTTTGAATGGAGCAACAGTGCACATGCTCAAACACTGCTCCATTCAGAGTACCCCCCCATTCCCATTAGTCGGATCTCCACTGATCACATATCACCTACCCTATCCATGTCTTCATAACAAATGTGTGGATTGTTTTTTTTTTAAAAAAAAATAAAAAACACCTAAAAACCTATATGTGAATCCACCATTAGATCTTTTTAAATAAAATGAAAATTGGGAAGCTTTCAGCTTAAGCAAGTTTCAAATGATTTGTAAAATAAGCACAAAATAAAAGACACCTACAATTTTCTGTGGGTCGCCACTACCTCATATAATACCAAAGTATCTGTGATTCTCAGTTCACTGCTCAGTTCCTCAGTCAGGCATTTATCACAAAAATAACCCCTAAACATGCCCTGATTATTGTCCCGTTTATGCAATCAAGACTACTACTACCTGCCTACTAAAAAACCAAGAACTATTTGCACATTTGTGAACACAGGAGTCACAGACAAGGTTCCCCCCCCCTTTTTAAAAAAAAATATACAAAGATAGTTCAGCTGCAGGAGCCAGTTATTGATGGCCCAGCGTCCAAAAGTTAAAACAGAAGCAGATTTTACCATCTCTGCCCTGTCTATCGCTGTATACACTGTGCTCAGTGAGTACTTCAGGCAGCGATCATAATGTTTCTGCTCTCATCCTGGAAATCATGTGATCACCAGGCAATTGCAAGAGCTGTTGGGTCTTAGCAGTCCCAGATCAGCATTGCAGTGAGTCTCTGAAAGCTGGATTCTCCCTGTAACGTTTCACAGGGGTTGCTCTGCCAAACTAACATGGAGAGGGGAGGTGCAGAGAATTTGGAAAACGCAACAGGAAGTGTATGTAAACAACCCAAATGAAATAATGTATAAAAAGGGTAAGGAAAGTCAGGACATGAAAAACAAGTATACGGGACAAAAATATGCAGTGTTTCAGGTACTCTGGGCAGATAAAAAAAAATGCCATTATAATATTAGAGTAAAAAGCCATTGTCCTGTCATGCAAGCACCACCTGGAGAATAATGCATGACATTTTACTTTACCAGCATCAAACTATCCACCATACCATCACATTTAAATCCAACATGCTTGCCAGATACTTTTAAGTAGTCTTTCAGCAACTTTTCATTAGTTCTGCACATGCAGCTTTGAGTTCCCTGTTCAGTGGTAAAGAGGAGACTGGTGTATTGCAGGGGCACAGAAGCGAGACCTGCGTGATCACTGTGGAGTCCTAAATAGAGATGAGCGAACTTTAAAAAAAAGTCCGGTGTTCGGGTTGTGGTAAGTCGCGCATCCCGTTATGGATTCCACTATAGCGGCATATGGAATCCATAAGGAGCGGCTGCCACCAACCCGAACTGTTGAACAGCCGAAGGACCTGGGGTGACGTCACTGTCATGTGATCAGTGCAGGGGGCGTGGCTCAGCACTGGATTTGATCCCGTGCTGAGCCACGCCCCCTGCACTGATCACATGACGGTGACGTCACCCCAGGTCCTTCAGCTGTTCAACAGTTCGGGTTGGTGGCAGCCGCCCCTTATGGATTCCATATGCCGCTATAGTGGAATCCATAACGGGATGCGCGACTTACCACAACCCGAACACCGGACTTTTTTTTAAAGTTCGCTCATCTCTAGTCCTAAATATGAAAGTCCATTATCTGAGATAACTCCGATCCTGTACATTTAACCCCTTAGAAGCCACAGTCAATGTTAAAAGTAACATCTAAGCAGTTTGCAAAGGGATGGGTCTAAAGAAGCATTGCAGCATATTATATGGATCCCAGGTAATATACTGCAATGATCAAGACCCTTTGTGGCGTTTCGAAATGTCAGCCTTATACAAATCAAGCATCTGTGAGGTGACTTGTTGAATCAGACATCCTCCACTTACAGTTTACGCATCAGACACCCAGGAGTTAATCAAGTAGTCTTTTAATCCGGAGTTAGTATTACAAGATATGCAGGGAATCCAGATGGTAAAAGAATTATGCCACTAATATTCTCCTTGATAAGAACATGAGATACACAGATTCTCCTCAGAATCTCCTCAAAATTAGAGCACACAAAACAGCAATGCATGACAGGGTAAACAGGAAGTGGCTAGACTGAACCCACTAGAAGCAGAAACAGAGGGGGGAGGAGGAGAGAGGAGCATACCAATACACAATGCAAGACCCTTAATGGGGCTAAAAAAAAGTAAAATAAAATGTTTAACCCCTTCCTGACCACCACTGTATATGTACGGCAAAAGTCAAGTCTTTAAAGACTGTGCCCCGTCTGACAGAGCGAGCATCAGTTCTGGTAATTAAATGCCTCAAATGCTGCAGATAATAGCAACTGCAGCATCTGTGCAGTTAGGCAGAGGGAGGGAGTTACAGGAGGACAAGAAAAAAGATCAAAGCTGCACAAGAATTAATAAAAAGGGTGAAAATTACACTGGAGAGCAATATTTTTTTTAAATCGATATAAATATACAGATGAGAACGTTGACGGGATGGACCAGACATGTATGAATGATAAATGCTATGCAAATTCATGGATTCTTGTGGTCTGATAAATATTTGAAGCACATTAATCTCTTTCTTACCCTTGCTTTTTAATAAGAAATTGTTGAAGATCTCGAGCCATATTTGATGTCTTCCGTGCTACTTCTAGGTACAAGTTTGGACGATCAAAGCTTGTACAGGTGATCTGTGGGTCATGCAGGTGTAAAGATGCTAGAATGTCATCACGTACCGAGGGGCTTGCCGTTGCTGTCAAAGCTATCATAGGCACCTAGATATATCAGACAGAACAGTAATTTAGTACTTATGAAATGTGGTATCAGCAAATGAATTAAAGAGGTCGGCCACTCTATATATAAGTAAATTGCAGTAGTGATTGTAATCCTAAAACATAACTTTTAATACTAGTTCACTTAAAATTATAGGCCTTATGACAAAGATACACTGATTGCTGACTGACAAAGATACATATTACAGTCAAGTGGTCAGGTACGTAAGACCCTAGGTGCATGGGGGTACTCAGTGAAAAACCAGAGTCCTACCACCATCCGCTGGACCAGTCCCCAGACGACTTCGTAGTTCGACAGAACAGAACGGAGATGATGAGCCGTCTTAAGTCTCCTGTTCGGTGCACAAATTGATGCTGAGTGCAAAGAAATATATTAAGGCCCTATGGTTGCCCTGTGGTGTAGATACAAAGCTATCCCTATCAACTAGATATACAGAGCAGCCTAACCACAGGGCACTTGTCCTTAAAAGGCCAACCCTGTCAGGAACCTGGCCCTAAGAAAGGTATACTGGCCCTGACGAAGCCCCTATCCTAGTCCCCTTTTTACAGCAGTCACTAAGGTGCCTTAATAGGGACCCCTAATCATCCTGTATTTTCTTTGCACACAGCATCAATTTGTGCACCGAACAGGAGACATTCAAGACGCCTCGTCATCTCCGTTCTGTCGAACTACGAAGCCGTCCTGGGAACCGGTCCAGCGGATGGTGGTAGGACTCTGGTTTTTCACTGTTGAGTGCCACCGTGCACCTAGGGTCTTACGTACCTCACCACTTGACTGTATTATGTATCTTTGTCAGTCAGCAATCAGTGTATCTTTGTCATAAGGCCTATAAATTTTAAGTGAAATAATAATAAAAGTTATGTTTTAGGATTACAATAACTACTGCAATTTTCTGAATTTGAGTGATTGGCTTTTCTCATCGGTTACCATCCACTATAGTTGTTTATTGGTCCACTCTATATATAACCTTTACGTATGTGTGGAATAAGAGGTTGCATTCATCCTACTAATGCATAGGTTTATGTATGCTGTTACAGCATGTCCCCTGGTTAGCCAAGTCTTCTCTGAGAGCACCACCAATCACCTCCATCAGATTGCTGCAGAAAGAGGGTCATTTGACATGACCGTTCTGTTTGTAATCTAGAGTGACCTCCATAGAAACCCAGTACACATGCGATAGCTTCCTGGACTCTCTGCACTAGGTCCCAGGCGCAAGTGAAAATATATTAACCCCTTACCGACATCAATATGCTTTTTTACAGCAGTCACTAAGGGGCCTTCGGCTTGGCTGCTGCCATATGACATTGGCCTAGTGCAGTGATGGCGAACCTTTTAGAGACAGAGTGCCCAAACTGCAACCCTACAACCCACTTATTTATCACAAAGTGCCAACACGGCAATGTAACCTGAATACCACAGTCTAGTATAATGTATCTTCCATGTACTTTATCATTTAGCTATAATAGCCTGCCTACATTCAGTGCGCTGCCTGTGCTGTTCATAGTGCGCCCTGCGCTCATGAATGGCAGGAGAAGTCTAAGGCATATGGTACACCACAGACTTTTTCTAGGGTGTAGGTGCCCACAGAGAGGGCTCCGAGTGCCGTCTCGGCACCCGTGCCATAGGTTCACCAACACTGTCCTAGTGCAAGTGCTGCATGGCTCTTCCATGCACAGCAAAGTAGGAGCTCTGGTCTCCCACAAAAGTTAGGTTCTTGCTCTAACTCTCTTGACCAGCAGAAGTGCCAAGGTCTTCTCATGGCAGCTGGGGGCCCAATCTTTTCAGAGCCGCAGCCTGATATAGCTTGTCAGTATGGTACCGATACACTGTACTACATAAGTAATTAATAAGCCTAATATGCTACCTGTCAATTTTACACTGACAGACATAATACAGAGGTATTTCTGTGAATTATGAGCGATCAGAAAGACATTTAAAAAAAGAAAAAAATTTGTAAAAAAAACTAACTAAAAACATTACTTTACAGTCGCTTTTTTGAAAAAAACAAACAAACATGTCATATCCAGCATAATCTCCAACCGAAAAGGAGGAGTGGGTAACAGGGTAGTCAGAGAAGGACAGCTCAAGGCAGAACACCCGATACTCTGCATGTCGCCAGACTCACCGCCTCACAGAAGGCGAATAACCTGAAGAACCCAAGGTGGAGGTCCCCTGGACCTGGCATAACTGAAGCACCCAAGAGAGTTGGGTGACCCTCCAGAGGAGAGCGGCCCGAACCTGGTAGCAGAGCAGAACAGATGTGCAGAGGGCGCCCATAGGAAGGACTCATACCACACTACATCCGAAAAGGAGGAAATGGTAGTAGGTGAGGGAACCGTAGTCCCGCCAGAGCCAACGTAGAATTTAAAGGGCGCTGCAGACAGCCCTCCCGTCCATCTAACCGCTTGCGCAGGGAAGCAATGCAGCGGAAGGACGAAATGGGTACACATCCAGGAGCCACGAACACTCCACAGGTGGAAGGGACAACGAGCATAGTGGATACTGCCACATACGGAACCGCAAAATACTCTCCAAACCCGAGAATGAGCACCGCCTAGCTCGGTGCAGGCAGAGAGCAGGTAGACCACGTCCGGACCAGGTGGAAGCAGAATGATCTCTTCGGAGAAGAGTGTAAGGCGTGCGGCTAGCATTGTTTCTTTTGGGATACAAGTACGTCGCAGGAGTAAGGGGGACATACGTACGGGCAGCCAAGTAAGCAGTGAGAATGCCAACCCACCTACAGGAGGAGAAGGCATATACGGCCCATACAATGCACAGAGAGCGCATGAATGTTCACCTACTGTAAAAAATTCACTCAGTGAAGGGGGCCATCCACAGAGCCCCACAGTATCTACAGAAGTGCAACATGCCGCCTGGAAGGGAGTCTTGCACAAGACTAGTACAGTATGCGATGAAACGCAAGCAGTCTGCCTAGAAAAAGGGGATATGCACCTGGCAAACACTGCAATCGGCAAGAGTGTAAAAGCCTGCCTAAGAAGGGGGTTATGCCCAAGCCAGTACTGACTTCAGAGAAGTAGGACATACCATATTCCACCCAGAAGGGGGTCATGCATATGGCCGCACTGTATCCAGTAGGAACGCAGGAAGTCCGCCTAGGGAAGAGGGACATGGACGTGGTTACCATCGCATTAAGTGCAATAATCCACCTAACACTCCGCCAATGAAGGGGGACATGCACGAAGGCAGCACAGCAAGTACAAGGTCAGCCTTGAGTCCCGTGAGCATGCAAAATTCCGCCTATGGAATGAGGGGTGGTCATGCACATGGCCAGCACCGCATCCAGTAGGAGTGCAAGTATTCCACCCAAGGAAGGGGGTTATGCACATGGCCAGCACGGCATCCAGTGAGAGTGCAAGCACCCCGCCTAAGAAAGGGGGTCATGCACATGGCCAGCAACGTACTGGCGAGAGAACAACCACAGTCAATGAGAGCGTATTATGCCGCCTAAGGAAAGGAAGCATGCACATGGCCAGCAGCGAATCTAATGAGTGCATAATTCCGCCTATGGAAGGAGGTCGTGCACGTGGCCAGCGCCGTATCCAGTGAGAGTGCAGTATTCTACCTACGGAATGGGGGTCATGCACACGGCCAGCCCGCAGCCAGGGAGAGTGCAGTATTCCACCTAAGAAGGGGGTCATGGACATGCCCAGCCCGCAGCCAGGGAGAGTGCAGTATTCCGCCTAGGAAGGGGGCCATGCACAAGACCAGTACCGTAACCGGTGAGTGTGCGGAATTCCACCTGTAGAAGGGGGTCATGCAAGATTTCGCCCAGGGAAGGGGGCATGTACTTGCCCAGTGCCGTATCCTGGGAGAGTGCAAGGGTCCGCCTAAAAGGGGAACATGCACATGGCCAGCTCTACCGAGATCAGGCTGCAGCGTCCAGCGCAGCCAACAAGAATTCCGTAACTTACAACTTTGATACGGAATTTTTATTTTTGTTTATTTATTTTTTGTGAAAATGACACAGCCTCTCTGAGAGGCAGGAAGGGGCAACCATACAGGTCCATGAGGAAGGCCTCCTCTGGGGGAGGAGGAACTTCCAGGTGGGAGAATTCGCGCCTGGGAGAGGTTCCAATCCCCTCCAACTAAAGCCGGAATTTTGCAGCCTAGTAGGCCGCGAAGCCGGGGCCTAAATTTGCGGCGCCCGGCCAGGGCCTGGAGGGACCCGGAGCGGCACGAGGCGTCTGCATGTACAAGCCGGCCGCGGGAGCGTCGGAGAGCGGGCCCCGTAGCCCTGAAGCAGTGCACCGGTAAGGGGAGGGGGGACCCTGCGACCGGGTGCCCGTGAGTACCCTTAGCAGGGGGGGTGGAGGAGGGTCAGGAGAAGCTTGGCGCGGGCCTCCCGACCCTGCTGCAGCATTCCGCCTAACACAGGGAAGAATGGAGGCAGTGCGGCTGTATCAATGGCCGCCGCAGAAAAGTGGTGAGGTGACAGCCACCATCCGCAATGTCCCATGGAGGGCCAGAAGGGAAGAAGAGGCGGGGGGGGGTTCAGGGAGCATGGATTGCCGCCTTTGCGACACCCCAGGGGCCAGTCTAGGTCCAGCAGGGACAGAGCTTTGTGGGGCACCTGGCTATGGAACACTGCCCGAGTATGGGGTCAGCATGCAGGAGATCGGGGTGGGGGGCATCTTTCTCACCCTCGGCTGTCTTCCCCCTCGGTCCATTCCAGCAGGGTCGCCCCTTCAGCTACTGGCACCGTAGTGGCAGGACGCTGGAAGTGGGACTTGGCGTGCGGGCGACCTTTACGCTGGCGGGATGAAGGGGAGCTAGGCTGCCCTGGTCCACCTTGCCTTCTGTGGGGAATGACCGGCACTGGTGCAGCTCAACCCTGGGAGAAACAGAGAGGTCCAGGCGTCTCTGTGGTCCCTGATGTTCTAGAAGAAGTTCTTTATCATGTGTCAACTGTGCCATCAGTAAGATGCATCCTGATTAGTGTTGAGTGAAATTGTGTTTTAATTTAGGCATCCAAAGTTCGGATTCGGGTTATCGAAGAATCCAGTTATGGATTCTGCTACCACGGACCATAACGGAATTTGGAATCCATAAGGGGATTCTTTGATGAACCCGAACCTTTTACAACACTAAGGACCTGGGGTGACGTCACCGTCATGTGATCAGTGCAGGGAGCGTGGCCCAGTACAGGATTGGATAGGAGGTGGTAAAGGGCCTGGTATAATGATCATGTGACATGAGGGGCGGAGCTCCTGTGTTCTGTGTGGAGGAGAAGGAAGTAGAGCAGTGAAGTATGGTTGCGCGAACTTGGATTCCAAATTCCGTTATGGTCCGTGGTAGCGAATCCATAACAGGATTCTAAGATAACCCGAGCCCGAATTTTGGACGTCGAACTTAAAATACAAGTTCGCTCAACCCTAGTCCTGATATCAACAGAACATGTGACACTAACCACACCCCTTGTTCTTACCAATGATGCGTCCTATGTCCTACATTACAAGGCTGTAATGCAGGACGTAACCTACTGCAATTGAATATCAGAACAAATTTGCCACAGGGTGCTTATAAGTAAGCTAATAACTTTTGAATAACGCAGCTCTAATAAATGGAGGTATTTAGGGAAATTATTTAACAGCGATATCTGCTGGGTAGAATAGATTTATATTTGTGGCACAACCCCTTTAATATTTTTCTTTATAACCAGTACTCCCATTGTATGGAATTTGATATTCCATATAATGGAAATACTGGTAATAAAAAATATGAAAGAGTTTTTTGCCACTGATATATGGTGCCATTACAATGTAAGGCAGGGAGGAAAAACATGAAAAACTAAAAAAATTGTAATTGTTTATACTACATTTATACTGCACAACGAGAGCAGTTAAAATACAAAACTCCTAGAGGCTCATTTGCATATATTAAAACATAATTTTTCTCAGCAATGCAGGAACATATGAACATGGGCCCAACACAGATGCCTTCAGCTGCCAAGTGCACACGTAACAGGTCAGCCAGTTTCATAGGTACAAATCTGCTGACAGGTGCCCTTTAAATGCAGAAACGGATCATGGGTAGAACGTTTTGTTTTTATTAGGTAGGAACCTGGTTTAATAGGGTTGAACCTTCTGACAGATACTCTAAGTACCTAACTAGGCCTCATCTTTAAGAGGTTAAGCTAAATTGTGTAGTTGAGTGCAAAATTATGGTACAAACCCGTACATAGTAACAGTTTGTGAGGCTGAAAATTGACATGTGGCAATCAGAATAATTACCTGGATCGAAAATTTTCATTAATAAATCTAGTACTTATGTCCTGTAATACTGTTTGGCTCTGTTCACATTTCCATGTTCTGTCAACTATAATTCCTCCATGTCAGTGTTATCGAGTGTTTTACCATTTAGTATGTACGGGTGACTTGCATTATTCCTTCCCATGTGCATAACCTTACATTTGTCAGTGTTAAACCTCATCTGCCACTTCTCTTCCCAAACCTCCAATCTATCCAGATCCCTCTGTAGCAGTATACTGTCCTCTTTTGTGTTTCCATAGCCATAGTTGCTATAATAAATTTGGCGCATCTAACCAACATGTTGGTGTAAAATATACCATTAGTAGTAAATGAGTTCCATGGTGTGAATCCAAGCAGTGTTTGGAAAGCCTAACATCTATTATGAAGACTAGAGAGCATGTAGAGTTCTTACCGAAGGCAGTAATCGCTTGAGGTTTCCAAGGCTCCGATAAGCACTCCTGAAATCATGCCCCCATTCAGAGATGCAATGTGCCTCATCAATGGCAATGAGGCTTATACCTATAATCAAGATAAAAAAATGAGGTTTGGTCAGTACATCTGGAAACGGAAATCTTTATGAAAGAGAATGATGTATATCTTTTGGATCCAGAAGTATTTGATCTCTAACTCCACGTTTAATTATAATTCTCCTTCTCTTATTTCTCTCTCATGGCGCCTACTGTGGCCATATCTCCAAGACATCATACCTTCCTTGGTTCTTAGGATACTTTCACACTTGCAGCGTGTGGATCCGGCAGGCAGTTCGGTGCCCCCCCGGATCCGGCATACCGTATGACAACTGAAAGCATTTGTAGACGGATCTGGCTTGCGGATCCGTTTACAAATGCATTGCAAGTGCGAATCCGTCTCCCCGTTTTCCCTGCGGATAGACGGATCCCTCTTGTATTTTTTTCACAGTTTCACGGATCCGTCCTTCAGTCATTTCTTAATGCCGGATCTGGCACTAATGTAAGTCAATGGGACTTAATGCCGGATCTGGCACTAATGTAAGTCAATGGGACTTAATGCCGGATCTGGCACTAATGTAAGTCAATGGGACTTAATGCCGGATCCGGCATTTCAGGACGGAGATAAAACCGCAGCATGCTGCGGTTTTGTCAACGTCCAAAAAAAAAAAAAAAAAAAACCGTTCACATTAACTGAACGGAAGACATCCTGATGCAACCTGGATGGATTTCTCTCCATTCAGAATGCATAGGGATAATCCAGATAACTTTTTTCCGGCATAGAGCCCCGAAGACGGAACTCTATGCCGGAAAAGAAACACGCCAGTGTGAAGGTACACTTACATTGGAAATTACAGTAGTATGATTGTCACCTATGACTGCAAATACAGTGACAGATGCTCTTTAAAAGGAGTTGTCCAAAAAAGTAACTTTTTACAGGCAGACTGGTGTGTAAAGAAAAAAAAAAAAAGAAGAGATAGGCCATCAACTCTAAAGGGATGGACAACCCCTTTAAAGGGAATCTGTCAACAACAGCTCCAGTGCATGCCAATGTGTCCCCATATTCATGAGCTCACAGCTCTGACAGTTGTTATCCATATGAATCAGCAACAAGATGGGCGGGAAAACCAGGAGCTCATGAATATGGCGACTCTTTGGCATGTGCTGGAGCTATGCAATACAAGATTTTGGTAAAATGGCTGGGCCAGGTAAAGAAAGTGACCCAGCATTTTGCTAAGGAGATCTGTCACTAGTTTATGTTCCATCTAGTTGGGAGCACCATACCACTGGTGACAGAGTCCCTTTAAAGTCATACAGTTTGGCCCAATTGCAAAAGTGGGTCTTTGCGACGTTTTGGGCTCACTTGCACAAAACATTTTGCAACCGCTCACTCCAGTTTTGAGAAAATGGGTGGGAAAGTGGTTGTGGTTAGCTATGTTAATAGGTTTCACTCCAAATTTATCACTGAGACTTTTTTTTTTAAAACGTCGCAAAAGGATGTAGGAAAACTGGAGTTTTTCTAGACAAAAGTGTTAGGTTTAAAGATGAGACAAATTTATCCAACAACGTGGAACATATCATAAATCTGGAGAAAAATATGCCAATGTAGACTCAAGCAAAACTTGAGCAAAAGTTCACATACTCCACTCATGATACATTGACCCCTATAGGCATCATGTACAGGGGCGTAGCTAAAGGCCCATGGGGCCTGGTGCAAGAGTTCAGCTTGGGCCCCCCTTCCCTAAGTGCTTTGTGTGTCTTCCTATACGGCACAAGGGTCTTTGGGCCCCCTTCAGGCTCCTGGGCCCGGTAGCGACTGCTACCTCTGCACCCCCTATAGCTATGCCCATGATCATGTATGAAAACACTCACAGAAACATTAGCCGTGTTGTCCAGTACAACCAATCACAGTGAAGTTTACACTTTTACAGTGTTTTAACTAATTAATGCTGAACTCTGATTGGTTGCTGTGGGAAACGAGGGCCATTTTTTGACAAAAAATGCTATTTCATTATACATTCCCTTGTGTTCCTCCAAATCACATGAATGATTTAAGAGATTTTACATGAAATTAAAAACTTAAAGAAGGAAGTGAAAAGGAAAAACGATAGCATACCAAAATTGTTATCTAGCTCCTGCAGCAAAGGAATCCCGACAGAACAAAATTCAGGTGTCATATAAATGACTTTAAATTTTCCTCTGTAAAATTACAAAGCAAAACAAGGATATAAAATTGTAGAAAAAAAACTCACCACACTTATATTATTTCACCATTAAACTATACTGTAAACAGTCCTCAACAATTAAATTACAAAAACAACAAAAAGCTGTGGAATTACAGAAATCACAGGATCGATAGACATTTTAATGATATGCAAATGATAGAGATATGGAAACAAAATATCCAAAATATCTTGATTCATTCAGTATTACGGTAAGTATGAACACCATGCGCAGAAATACACACACTTGCGTGCCTTGGCATGCCATCATTGAGGTTAATAATGGTTGTCTGAGGAATGTTCTGCCACGCTGAATGCACTTGGGCACACAAATCATCAAGATCCGCTGGCAGTTCCCTTTACAATTGCCAACCAATGGCAGCCCAGATGTGCTTGATTGGAGACAAGTTTGGAGACGCTGCAAGCGTTTAGGCCACGGAGGCTGATTACAGTAGCACAAGCAATTTACTGCCTGGTACTGTCCTGTTAAAAAACGGCCACGGAACTATTTGGAGAAATGGCTGTACCACTGGTTCCGAGATTAAATCAATGTAGTGCTGAGCTGTTCGTGTATCTAAAATGAAGAATAGTGGGGTCTGGCTACCATACATTATGCCAGCCCACACCATAAGTAGGGCTGGTGTGACATTGCCTTGTGAAGGTCTCTTCATGGCGTTGCCCATGTGATCTCTAGACCAATCTCCGGCTTTCATTGTGCCGAGACAAACGCAGTACTCATCGCTGAAGAGCCTCCACTGTATCTCGCTGTGAACTATGGTAGCCTGTGAGAGCGGTGGCGTGAGGTCAATGGACCACCTGTAGCTGGACGTCTGGCTAGTAGCCCAATGTCATGCAAACAACTTCTGATGATTTGTGCAGACACTGTTTGCCACCCTAGGCTTGGGATATGTCCAATTTCACTGCAGTACAGAATGGATCACCGCACGGCATTCATTTAACCAGAAAATCTGTCCATGCAGAAGTTCACCTCTGTGCACCTCTTGCTCTAATTCCAGTTCATTGTTGTTTTCCCAACCACTGGGATACGCAAGCTTTAAAGGGGTATTCCCATTACAGACAATGGGGGCATATCGCTAGAGAACGGAGCCGGGAGAGCTGTGGCTGGAGGACCCCGGATTTCCTGGGGTCCGTCCACCACCAAGCACTGCTCTTATAGAAGAGAATGGGAGCGCACCACACACGCACGGCCACTGCTCCCATTCATTTCTAGGGGGCAGATGAAAATGGTCGAGACAGCGCTCGGCTATTTTCGGCGGCGCCATTGAAACGAATGGAGGATGGCTGCGCATGCGCAGTACGCCCTCCGTTCATTTCCCCGCTCCGTTCTCATTGTAGGTGCGGGTCCCATCTCATATCCTAGCGATATACCCCCATTTTCTGTAATGGGAATACCCCTTTAACAGTGCTGATATCTCAGTCTAGGCACATAGCAATCTCCTGGAGTGATAAACCAAGGTGTCTCTGTTCAAGGATTCTGTCCCTCTCAGTTTGGGACAAGTGGAGATAACTGGCACATCGATGAACAGGACGCACAATCATCCCACATGACTTCATCCAATTTTTTAAGTTTCATGTTGGTAAAAAAAAAAAAATTATTTTGCTTTCAACCTGGCTATTATGCCAGAGATTGGAGCTAGGTGCTTGAAAATCAGATCTGCAGACCCCTTACTCAATTTGTATAACCATACGGCTTGATTTTCTGGGTGTTGCAATTTGAATGTTGAGGGGTGTATGTAGATAATGACACTCTGAACCTGTCAAATTGAACATGGTGTCTGATCTGCAGAAAGTATGTTATAGAGCAGAAGGATATATAGCTTAGTAGGAAAAAGATTCTGAAAAAAATTATTTGCTCATTTATACTCCTGCTCATTCTGGGCTTAGCAGACCTCTGGGTGGTCCCATCAGTGATTGACAGCTATCTCTGAATGCATGATCATACAGGGAACACGGTCAATTACTGGATTCGAAAATTTATACTAACATTTTTCCTCAAAATGCTCCAACGGATTGATGGAAGAAAGGAATATTTTTAATCAACATGGTCCTAGTGGGCATCATGGCTGGTTTAATAGGGATGATTCTGCTGACAGATGCCCCTTCAACATGACAGGTGCTCTTTGAGGTTTGTTCATTCAGTAATTTCAATCACACAATGATATCTTCATGCAGGAGACTTCCCCATAGGAATCCTACAGATTCTTTAGAGGAGGTCGCCCTCCAAACGCTAATCTTGGTGTTTCTATTATGCTGCACTCAAAGAGCTCCATTCCCTTCACTGAATGTTACATATTGAACTATATTTTCCCTAAATGCACTGTTTCTATGGGAAAAATGTATCTAAGGAATGGCTCCCTTCATAGAAGTATGAGCTAAAATGTGCTTGAGGCCTACTAGGGGTTCCCAATGAAAGTTCCCTGCTCAGTGAAATCTGTACTCCTGCTACTGTAAGACTTATCTGCCATCAGGATGCCTACAAAATAGATAAGCTACCAGTCGCCTACATTATACAAGGGACAATGGCACAAATACATTTGTTCCTGTGAGAAAGGTTTTCGATATAAAGACTTACCCTTTCACATCATGCATGACGTTTTTAGACTGTGCAGAGCCAAGGAAACAGGCTGGAATATTTGACATTCTAATAATAAAAGAAGAAACATATGCCATGTTAAAGTATGGCTGCCTTTTTTTCTAAAGTGTAGGGACAGTGATAGGGAACATTTTTCTAATATACTTTATTTAGTGAAGTTGTACATTTATAGAAGAAAACTGTCATTGTGATCCATAACGTTCAGTCCGCACAGCAAAAAAATAGAATATGTTCTATTTTTCTGCGGTTCAGACCCATTTGAGTGAATGCAGGGCCACAATATGGGCACAAGCTTCACACAGCCGTAGTTTTAGGCCACATCTGATCTGCGTTTTTTGAGGATTGTATGCAGCCCCGTTCATCTCATCCGCATGTCCATTCCGTCGCCCAGCAAAAAAAAATTGAACATGTCCTATTTTTGTCTGTTTTGTGAACAAGGATAGGACATTTTTACAGAAGTTAAAAAAAAAATAAAATAAAAATGGTGGCTTGCACTTCTCCCAGATCTATGTTTTGAAGAATCGCGGTTTGCAGACCGCAAAATGCTTGCGGCCGTGTGCATGAGCTGTAAAATGACTAAGACATATCCTTCTTCTTAATACAGTACAGTGCAGTGGTGACTAAGAACACGGCTTGGCTCCGCATGTTCGTTCCGCATTTTAAGGACTGCACATGGCCGGCACTTTAATAGAAATGTCTGTGAAGGTTCTCATTCATCCAGGTCATGGTATATCTGTAAAGAATAAATCAAGGCAACTGGACTTGCTGTAGATTTCTTGAAAACGTTTCACTCGTTCTTCCAACAAGCTTTCTCAATTCTGAGTGACTTGCACAAGAATTCTCTGGGAATAAATATGTAACTGAATCAACATCTGGTAATTAGGTCATTATACACCTTTGACCCATGCTGGGTATAATGACCTAATTACCAGATGTTGATTCAGTTACATATTTATTCCCAGAGAATTCTTGTACAAGTCGCTCAGAATTGGGAAAGCTTGTTGGAAGAACGAGTGAAACTTTTTCAAGAAATCTACAGCAAGTCCAGTTGCTTGATTTATTCTTTACAGATATTTAATAGAAATGGCTTTTCTTGTCCATGTCTGCGGACAAGAATAGGACATGTTCTATTCTTTTGCGGAACGGAAATTCGGATGCGGAATGGAAGTGCGGATGCGGACAGCACACTGTGAAAATAAATGGGTCAAGATCCTTTGCGGAACGGATCCGGATCCATTTTGCGGACGTGTGAATGGACCCCAAGTGTTCCCATCCCTGCTATTTCTCAGTCATCCTCATGACCAGCGCTGACCGTAAGCAATCGCGTTGTATCCCTGTGCCAGCTGCTGGGAGACACATGGCAGCGGGCAGTAAGAGCTCGCCACAGTCAATGCAGGATGACAGGGAAAAGCTGTTGTACAGTATATAGGGACAGCTATAGTCTATAGGAACACTGCTGTGGCAGACCTCGGACCATGGCAACTGAGGGGTCAAACAATGCATGTTTTTGGGAAAAATGTAAAACAAAACATGCTTGCTTAGCTACTCCAGTTGGATCCCCCTCCCCTTCCCAAACTGGAGTAAGGCTTCAACATGAATTGCATCAAATCTACTATACACCTACTCCCCTAGCTACCATGCTTACTGACAAAGGTAGCATAAAGAGCATAAAGTTACACTTTTTAAGCAAAAATGGCATGCACCAAAATGTTTACATTTTTTTTTAACACCAGAAAACCCCTATTGCATTCACATGTTAGTTTGGACAGTCTTCTCAAAGCCTCTCTATCCTGCTTACGCGTTGTTTTTACGACCATTTGATAATGCAGATTTAAATCAGATGTTTTTGCTGCCAGATTACAGTATTTGAAAATCACCAATGGCCGCATATAGGAACCCTGGAGGAGAGTCCTATACTGGGACACTTACGTAAGCTGTAATACTTGGTCTTCCATGAGAGAAATAAGCGGTGAGATCACAATGCCAATGCAGGAAGTATAAACCGGAGCAAACTGATAACACAGACTCTTTCCATAACCTACAAGATAAAGCGGGCATTTTATACAAATAGTACAAAACAGCACTGGGCGTACCGGAGCAGCACTGCAGAGAATGGTACCGGAGCAAGGGGTGAGTGTATATTTTCAATGATCTTGGACAACCCCTATAAGCCAGGCCCGCTATTTTCTCCTACATACTTGTCTACATGTAGAATACCTTCTAAAGATCGGATCATTTCCCTCCGATGGATCTAATCTTTTGTAGTTCTCTTTGCCATGGTCAAGCATGCGCCATAGATATTTGGCATTTCTCTATAGTGGGTAGTGTCTTCCTATCTGAGTAATGAGATGGCGCATGCGCAGTTTATCGTTCTCACAACACAGGGTGGGCATGTTTGAAGAAGCAGCTCCTCGCTTCTCCATCTGCATCACTTGCATTAGTACCACCTACTAAACCTCCAATGACAATTTCTCCACTCTATTCTGCCATGGCTTTCCCCGTCATCACGGCTCACGCTGCCACACTGGGTATTTGGGGGGTTTTGCCATCATTAGAAGCACAGAGGAGGGAGAAGAGAACTTCTAGGAGAGGCAAGGTCACATGACCACCGACGAAGGATTGCCCAGATCGTGCTGCCATGACCCAAAAATCATGGAAGATCAGTGGCTGAAGATGAGGAAGACCAACAGCTGGTTCTGCTTTTTTCCCCTCTTGTCTTGTCCATGGGCTGTGTCTGGAATTGCAACTGGACCCTTTTACCCCATATCGACTCAATGCAAGGTTCACCACAATATATTAAAGCAAGAACGGACATGAAATCAATAAGGTATAAACACGTTAGCTACCTGTCGCCATGACAACGAGGTTGTCCCGCCTCTCTTTTAAAATGGAATTGATAACTTTCCACTGGACCCTAAGAAATAGAAATCAGCCTGATATAATAAATAACAAGTAATATTAACATCTTCCTGTCCACATCACATGATGATGTGAGTACAGTAAAAAAGACCTGTGGTCAGATAGGAACTCGCTGCATTGTAAACCATTATGATGCAGTAAGATGTCAGAGAAGCCGCCGACATGAGCCGTGTTTCTCGGACTACACGCGGTCGTATGCATGTGGCCTGTCACACTGAACTGTAGACCGCATGTTATAAAGCAGATGTTAAGCAGGTTGATATATAGTTTTATGGGAAAAGATTCAGTAAAAAGTGCAATTTATTATTTCTAAATCTCTGCTCTTTCTAAGCTTAGTATTAGACCGGGACTGGTCCTATTAGTGAACGATAGCTACCTCAGTATGCAGACAGGAAAGGCTATCAGCCACTGAGAAAGACTGCCCACTGGACGAGTAGAGGTTTAACCCTTTCATGACCGCTGTAACCAGAGAATAATTTCACCTTTTAGAATGCTGCATTTTTTTCAAAATGTTTTTTTTTATTGATTTTTGAGTAATGAAAAACATTAAAAGTGTACCTTTGTGAGGGATGAGAATCCATTTTGTATAAATATGCCCTCCATCTTGTATATATGTGGAAGATTACGGAGACCGCTGCAAAGGATGAGTGGAGAGGGAGTCCCTGTGTATCCTAACTTCAAGGCCAGGGTAAGACAGCTCCCTGGCTTCCCCCTTATCAGAAGTTTGATGTTCAAGAATGTTATGTTTTGGTTTGTCACTTTCACAGAAATTTTCTTAATTAATTAAGAATTCTTTTAGTATGATGCGGGAGTATTACATTTTATGACTTACCAACCGAATCATTAGTTTCGATTTCCACCCCCTTGGTGATGTGCCAGATTTGTCTATGAATATCTACATAAAGATACATGCTTGTATGGAATAACGGGGAGAGTCTATCTGATTCAGCATCTGCGTCAGCTCTCCTAAAGGGGTTATCAGAGTAATGGGGAAAAAAAAAACAGGACTCACATATACATTAGTTAAGCTTGATTTTTTGAAGAAAAAAACAAAACAAAAAAAAAAACATACTTACACCTCTGCATAGTTCTGTGGGGGCGCGCAACAATGACTAAGCTAAGTCCAAAATGGAACCGCGCTGCTTTCAATGGGGAAGTTCCTAGGATTCACAAGACCACAGCTCCCGGAATGAAGGAAAAACAGCTCACACACCGACTGGATCAAATCCACAGTGTTAAGATAGCTGCAATAATTAAACACAATGACTAAGCTGTCCCTCGTGAATATTTGTGGGTGTGACTAATCTGCTCTTCCCCGCCCCCTGCACTGCCTGCTCTGCACATCCTAACCTTGCATACAAACACCGTTTTTTTTTTTTTTTTTAAAGTTCACCTGATGGGGTACATCATGTGACATTTTTAAACAGTTGGTTGTTACGGATGTGGCAAATTATTATTTTTTTTCCTATTTTTTACAATAGGAGTACATTTGGTTATGTTAGCCGCCACCGATCGAGTGGGCACAGCTCCTGCAACCACCTGATCACAGCACAATACTGTGCTGGGCAACCAGTTACGTCCTGCTGCTCTGTACACATATGGCTCTGGCCTGGAAGGGGTTAAATAGACGACAAACTTGTGATGTGAACCCATCCTAAGGGCCCATTCACACAAACGTATGGCTGTGGTGCTTGTATTGCAGAACCCCAGTAGCAGTCCGCAAAACTTTTTGTCTCAAAACCATTTCTACACTTTTAAGGTAGCTTTTAATAAGAGGCTAAGAGTCCAAGTGTGGGAATTATATAATTGATCACTTAAACTCAGAGATCTTAACGATTAGGAGGCCACTGCATCCTCAATACCCACCCATGTTTTATGCGCCAGGGCCTTAAACTAGTCTACAACTAGTAGACTAACAGATGCAGTACCTTTATAAACCATTTCTGGATCTGGTAACCCTTTGCCACCATGTGTTTTAGGGCTATTTAAAATACCATAGATAATCTGTGTCTTTTTGCTGCTTTATAAACATTTGCAGCTAGTTTTACACAGTGTTTGAAAGAAAACTCTTGGAACTATAATGGGCAAATCTTTAAACAAGCAAGTTAACCTGGGAATAATCAAGGACCAGACCAAGGAAGTCCAAAACTCAAAACCTGTGAGCTATGCAGGTTTTGAAATTGGATTCTATCACTAAAGAGTGTATGAAATCATAAATCTTAGTAGGGCTGGGACGATAATCGATAAAAAAAACACGAAAACGGCCATCAGCCTGTCGTTTTTTTGATGTCACATGGGGGCCGGGTGGCAGTGTTCCCTCTAAGCTGCGTGGCCGAACAATGGAGAAGAAAGGAGAGCATCCCTCCATAATGTGACGCTGCCGGCCACTGCCATCAATAAATAAGCCCAGTGGCCCTATGGGGAAGTGTCAGGGAGGGAAGAATAGGAGGGCAGGGGAACTCATCGTGTCCTCGTGGTGCTGAATGCTGATAAGTTAAAGGACCTTTGATGATGTCATCACCATGTGACCAATAGCATCCACTTGTTACTGGTCACACGGTGATGACACCATCAAAAGTCCTTTAACTTATCAGCATCCCGGAAGAGTTTGCTGCAGGAGGTTTTCTGCAGTTTTATAGGTATATTTTTTATGCTGTGTGCCTGTTTTAATGTGAGGCACATGGTTTTATTACATTAGTACCTCATATTAATAGCAAGTGACCCCATCATGTCCTCATATAATGGGCTACATAGGGTTAATGAGGGTGTCACTTACTATTAATATGCGGCACATGGAGGTTTAAAATTAATAACACTATGTGTCTCTCATTAACCATTTAACACACAATGCTGTACATGTAGGGCATTATGCGCAGGGAATTGTATGGAACGGGCTTCTGCGCTGAGCCTGCTCCATATGTGGCGGTTGCTGACTGTATATAGCCCCTAAGGGGGCTAAATGTTAAGTTAAAAAAAAAAAAATAATAATATTAAAAGTGTAAATCACCCCCCTTTCCCAATTTTCCATATTAAAATGTATAAAAAATAAATAAACATATCAGGTATTGCCGCGTTCAAAAATGTCTGAACTATTTAAACATTTTAAAAAATGTTCCTGTGCAGTGAATGCAGTAATAGGAAAAAACAATACAAACACGCAATTCAACATTTTTTTAGTCACCTTGTCCCTCCAAAAAAGTTAACAGTGATTAAAAAGTCATATGTACCCCAAAAATAGTACAAATAAAAACTTCAGCTTGTTCTGTTTGTCGCTCTGTTGAACAAAAATATCCCCAATAGAGATTTTTTTTTTTTTTAAATCGCCTTTTATTTTAAAAAGCGCAGAACTCAAAATATGATCAAACTATTGGTGTACATAGAAAAGCCAATCAATAAAAGGGCCAGGGAATGAAAACCTTGCAAGAAACACCTTATAAATAACCAGCTTATTATTAGTCTCTAACTTTTCACACAACTTTACATAAATCAATAGTACAAGCGACCACAAGAAACTTTGTAATATGTCTTATCAGAGATAAATGTCTAGCTATTATGCTATGAGCTGTTTACATCTCCACTGCCTCCCTAATTGCTTTATCCATATTCAAACAGACTAGCTTTGCTGAAGTGTCAAAATTGTCAATACAAGTCTATGGAGAGACAGCAACAGTGACCTGTTCCCTTGCATCACGCATGACGTGACATATAGTGGAAGGGAGAAGGTCGCCGCTGTGGCCTGTGATTGGCTGCAGCGGTAACATGTAAGCCTGTAAACTTATGTTGTCCTTGGCCAACATGAAAGCAGAACTGCCGGCCCAGGAGCTCAACAGCCCAGATCCAGTGGCGGAGATCGGGTGAGCATCACCCCCACACTCTGGGTCGTGCAGGTCTTTTAGTGTAGGATAACCCATAAAATGGGTCTCTTAGAAAAGAGATTTTGAGCTATTTTTCTTTTTTAACATGGAAAAGATTTGGCAACATTTAGGGAAAGGAGAATCTTAACATTAAACAAAACTGTATTAAATTCCACCATATTATACATTCCAAAAAGGTAGGGATAAGATTAGCCATAAGCCTACCTGTTTACATCCCAGAAGCCTTACCTCCCAAGAAGAAATTGTACCCCCACATTTGGCCCACTTAGTTAACACCACTCTAAGAATAAATCTCTCTAGGCACAAACAATAAAAAACAAAGGCAAAAAACACTAAAACAATTAAAAGAAATGTATAAACCAAAAGGGACACCTGCTGTAATAGCATGTGTGACAGAAAAACCAAACATGGAAAATGGAAGGGAACCAAGGGGAGCATGAAGAAACTTAATGGTTACAATTACATGATTGGGGAGGGTTTGAAAGAATAAATGATACTGAAATGCCCCTTTCACAAGTGCGAATATTCCACGAGGGTGCAATCAGGGCCGGCGCCACCTGTAAGGCAACCGCCTAAGGCGCAATTTAGCAGGGGGTGCCGCCGGAACCCAAGCCTGGTTGGAAGGGAACTTACACTGGGGGCCGGCTGCTGCGCTTGCGTGTTATACGCGTGCGCCGGCGGCCGCTCACTGACCCAGCAAAACGGCCGGAGCCAGACAGTCACATGATGGGCTGGGGCCTGGGGGCATGACTGCAAAGCGGCAGCTAGCCTAGAGCGCCTGAGGCGATGCGATCTCACTCTCTGACACTCACCAGCAGTCAGCCAGAGAGAGAAGAAGTAGAAGCTAGTAGCCGCCCAGCAGCAACTCAGGACAAGACAAGGACAGCTGGTAGGATTGGAACTACTTAGTTGTTCAACTAGAGTCTGTCTGATGGATCATTATACATCAACATACATCAATATAAGTTGCAGGCATATAGCCTAGGCTGGCCTAACTGCCTAGCCAGGACCTAAAGAGTTGCAAAGCTATAACCCTCAACATGCCCTGACAGGCTCAGCAACAGATTATAAGAGAATGCTGAGGATTGTAGTATCACAGGGATATAGAAGCAGTAAACATGGTAGATGGAGCAGTCACAGATCTTATATGAGGTCATTCTGGCCATTTGGGGCCACTGGGCAGGCTATATCCCTGTGATACTACAATCCTCAGCATTCTCTTATAATCTGTAGCTGTCAGGGCATGCTGAGGGTTAGGCCGCCTGGAATCCTGGCCTGGAATCCTGCAGAGAGTAGGAGTGCACAGAGTCATTGGTTGCTATGACGCCAAGCGCTTCGTGCCGCCGCTACAGTACTGTAATACACTGGTATGATCTATGCTATTGTATTACAGTACTGTAGCGGAGGCACAAAGCGCACGGCGTAAATCGTGCGATTTACGAGTAAGCGAACAATCTAATACACAGGCTTGTTTCTTTAGCTATGGCTTAAGTTATGGTAGTTATTCTCCACCATTCTTAATAGGGGGCTTTATTGCAACATATAACTCTTAATTTAAATGCTGAGAAAGGGGTGGAACATATGTGATGTCATAATATGGGCAGATCATCTGATAGGGGGGGGGGGGCTGCAATTTTTATCTTGCCTAGGGCGGCAAAAATCCTTGCACCGGCCCTGGGTGCAATGCGTCAGGCGAACGCATTGCGCCCGCACGGAATCCGGACCCATTCATTTCAATGGGTCTGTGTACATGAGCCTTGGTATTCACGCATCACTTGTGCGTTGCATAGAAGTGAATGGGGCTGTGTGAAGATCGCATCGCATCCGCAAGCAATTTTTTCACGGATAGTTGCTAAGAGATGTTGTTGGTAAACATTCAGTTTTTTTTTTTTTTATCACGCGTGTGCAAAACGCATTAAATAGCATTGCACCCAGGCGGTAAAAACTAAACTGAATGTACTTGCTTACGAAATCGTGCAGCTTACACTGAAGGCATACACAACACATCAGGACCTAATCCTCTCACGCTTGTCTGCGTGGTCAAACTGTTCTAACAAAACAATACATCAGTCTGCTCAGGCTGCAATGCATTTTAAATGTAACAGGTTCAACTTTATAGGTATAGCTTTATAGTAAGAAATACCTGTGTATCCAAAAAACCTTTTGTAGATAGACTAAGAAATAAAATAAACATCACCTTTACAGCATCCCAAAAAGTGAGATTTTGCTTTGGTCCTCAAGGTCAAAAACACCTCCGGTCATAAAAGGGTTAGACAACGAATATCACACATATGCAACAAATATACAAACATGACAATGAAAGGAAAGGCAGCTATAAGGGTTATTAAGACCGGCATCTAAAACGCCAGACTTAATAAATGACCCCCATAGTGTATTTGCATACACTCCAATGCTAATGTATTAGAGTGTATGAGAGAAGCAATCTAATGATTGCTTGTTATAGTTCCCTATGGTAATGATAAAAAAAAGTGTAAAAAAATTAAAATGTTTTTAAAAATAATTTTTTTAAAAAGATATAAAAATCAGCCCCTTTCCCACAAAATGTACCCGTATTTTTCGCTTTATAAGACGCACCTAGATTTTAGAGGAGGAAAATAAAATAAAAAGTCAAAACGGCAAATTCGCAATTTTTTGGTCACTTAACCCCCCACCAAAATTTTTTATAAAAAAGTGATCAAAAAGTCAACACTGCAAAATAGTATCAATGAAAAGTACAGATCACCCCACATAATATGAGCCCTCACACAGCCCTGTAACACATAAGTACAAAAAAGTTATAGGGGGTCACAAGATTGCAATGAGAAAAAAATATTTTTTCAAGGTTTTTAAGTTTTTTTTCTGTATTAAAAAGCGACAAAAACTATACATATGTGGTATCGCCGTAATCGTACTACTGACCTGTAGAATTAAATTATCAGTTCAGTTTTACCATATAGGGAACTCCATAAAAAACAAAACCCATAAAACTGTTGCGGAATTGCTTTTTTTTTTTTTCAATTTCACCCCATTTGGATTTTTTTTCCAGCTTTCCTACATCGTATGCAATATTAAATGGTGGAATTAGAAAGTGCAACTTGTCCCATAAAAAAACAAGCCCTCATACAGCTATGTGAACGTAAAAATAAAAAAGTTATGGACCCGGAAATGCAGTGAGTGAAAAATGTAAACGCAAAAACCACATCTGATCAGCCTTTTTTGAGGATAGGATGCGGACCTATTCATTTCAATGGGTCCGCCAAAAATGTGGACAGCACACCGTGTGCTGTCCACATCCATTATGTCCGTTCTGTAGCTCCACAAAAAGGACAGAACATGTCCTATTCTTGTCCATTTCACGGACAAGGTTAGGCATTATTACAGTGGATCTGCAAAAAAAAACAAAAAACAGATGTAACACGGACGTCACCTGCATTTTTTGAGGAGCCGTGTTTTTGCTGACCTCCAAATACATATGGTCGTGTGAGAACTGTTGATCATGTGTTAATTGTTGGAGGGGAACTCCAACTTCACTTGTTAGCGGGTAATGATGTGCTGATAGAGCTGGCATTAAAACTCATGACAAAAAAATGTTTTCTTTAAATAACTCCCTTCATCATACTTACGGTTTAAAACTTGAATGACCAAAATACGTTTTCAAGCAAGAAATTTGATGCACATTAGGTTCGGGAACAGTTGGATCTTTAAAAAAAAAAAAAAAGTGAATACCATTTGCACATTTACCATGTGATTGCAACCAATTAAAAGGCTTTTTCCAGTCTATGATACTTAATAATACAGGCCTGAGATGTCTTGGACCCAGCAAAGATACCTTCTTTAAGTGTCCCTATTACTGTGTTTTAAGTCTTACTTACTCAATCTTACACCAGGTACTGGATAGACAGGTGGTAACCTGATCACTACAAATGCTGAGGTAACTGTATGATGTCTGAGGAGTCTCGTGCACAAGCCATACTCTAGTCAACCAGGACTCGTGCATAAGGCTCTCCGGCTGTTGAATACAAGCCAGCTAAATGGTCTCTCCAGGAATGATTTAAAATGGGTGCCAGCAACCTCTCCAAGAGTATGAGCAGGACTGGTTGTCTCCACTTGCTGCATAAGAGGGTGAGGGGGGCGTGGCCTTACTCCACACAGTATTACTCTACAATAGATGGTAATGATGTGATCCGGCCTATGATATGCCATCATGGCTGAGCAGCCTGACAGTTAAACTCACCAACATGTAGTATATGCAAGTGCCAGAGCATTGTGTGCTGTGAGACCTTGTCCCCTCAACCACCTCATTCCGCTAAGCAGCTCTGCAAGTGGAGGCAACCAATCCTGCTAATAGTCAAGAATAGGTCGCTGGTGGCCCGTAAAATCCCCTTTAGGATCATTTCAAGCTGCGCAACATTTGATCTAACCCTGGCAAATCTCATGTACATGCAAATGTGAGGAGAAAATAATGCTTTTATATAGAATTTCATACCCCAGTCATCTTCCTCCTCCTCTTCAATACCTTCATCTTCTTCCTCATCCACAGCATTATGGTCTACTTTACTACTGGGTACAAGTGTTTGTGGAAAGCTAGTGGAGAATGATTCTGGGCTTTTATCCAGGATCTCTACAGACTGAAAAAAAAAGAAAAGCAATAATTCATCATTCTAAATATTCTTTATCAGAGGGCTAGTCTGACCATATTGTTGATTGCAGGGACCAGCAGATTATGATGAAAGACTGCACAATTCCCCATTGAATACTTAGTAAGAAGCAGTTACCACCTATTATAGGGCTGCCTTAAAAGAAAGTATACAATTTTGCAACAAATTTTCTTTTATTGGTTCAAAATTTGGAATAAACACACGGGCCATTATATACTCTACCACTACAGAGGGGGCATTATATATACTACCACTACAGAGGGTACATTAGATAACTGGGGCACTACAGGAGGAGGGGGGAGGGAGAGCAATTTATATATACTACCACTACAGGCGGGCATTATACTACTTGGGGAGTGAGAGCATTATACATACTAGCACTACAGGGAGAACTACAAGGAGATATTATAATACAGGGGTCATTACAGGAGAGGAAGAGCATTATACAGGAGGTGGGGGGGGGGGCAATATATATACTACCACTACAGACGGGCATTATACTACTAGGGGAGTGAGAGCATTATACATGCTAGCACTACAGGGAGAACTACAAGGAGATATTATAATACAGGGGTCATTACAGGAGGGGGAGAGCATTATACAGGAGGAGGGGGGGCGGAGAGCAATAAATATACTACCACTACAGGCGGCATTATACTACATGGGAGTGAGAGCATTATACATGCTAACACTACAGGGAGAACTACAAGGAGACATTATAATACAGGGGTCCTTACAGGAGGGGGAGAGCATTATAAATACAAGCACTACAGGGAGAACTACAAGGAGACATTATAATACAGGGGGAATTACAGGAGGGGGAGAGCATTATATATACTACCACTACAGACGGGCATTATACTACTTGGGGAGTGAGAGCATTATACATGCTAGAACTTCAAGGAGAACTACAAGGAGACATTATAATACAGGGGTCATTACAGGAGGGGGAGAGCATTATACATACTAGCACTATAGGGAATTGTAAACTACAGGGGACACTACAGGGGAGTAGGCATTATAATACAGGGGTCCATACAGGAGGGGGAGAGCATTATACAGGAGGTGGGGGGGGGAGCAATATATATACTACTACTACAGGTGGCATTATACTACTTGGGGAGTGAGAGCATTATACATGCTAGCACTACAGGGAGAACTACAAGGAGACATTATAATACAGGGGTCCTTACAGGAGGGGGAGAGCATTATAAATACAAGCACTACAGGGAGAACTACAAGGAGATATTATAATACAGGGGTCATTACAGGAGGGGGAGAGCATTATACAGGAGGTGGGGGGGGAGCAATATATATACTACTACTACAGGTGGCATTATACTACTTGGGGAGTGAGAGCATTATACATGCTAGCACTACAGGGAGAACTACAAGGAGACATTATAATACAGGGGTCCTTACAGGAGGGGGAGAGCATTATAAATACAAGCACTACAGGGAGAACTACAAGGAGATATTATAATACAGGGGTCATTACAGGAGGGGGAGAGCATTATACAGGAGGTGGGGGGGGGGAGCAATATATATACTACTACTACAGGCGGCATTATACTACTTGGGGAGTGAGAGCATTATACATGCTAGCACTACAGGGAGAACTACAAGGAGACATTATAATACAGGGGTCATTACAGGAGGGGGAGAGCATTATACATACTAGCACTATAGGGAATTGTAAACTACAGGGGACACTACAGGGGAGTAGGCATTATAATACAGGCCAGACCACTACAGCGGGCATTACACATATGAGCACTATGGGGAGTGGTACATTATATGTACTGGCCCTACAGGTGGCATGACTTGGGGTATGCCATTTCAATGTTCACATCAGGCAGCAGAAAGGCTAAGATCGGCCCTGCCTGGAGAGATGCATTATGGCAGAATAGGGAGGAGGAGGGCGGTGTCTGTGGCTGGCAGACAATGTGGAGACCCATCTCACTGAATCTGTAGCATATGCTGCATGCATTGTGCTGTAATAAAAAAAGTAGGGTCAAATGAAACATGCAGTAGAATATTTTTTCCTTTATGTCTTCTTTTTTTGACAATGTATGTGAAAAAAAAAAAAAACATGCTACTAATTCCCAATGATGTTTGGCCCTTATGTTTTGGCTAAGCCCCACCGGTTCTAGAAAGGTTCTGTATGAATACACAGATAGTAACTGCCTCACTGGGAGAAGAGCCAATGAATACTCCTACCTTGAGCATCTCAGTCTCAAACTCTTCATCGTCATCAAATATATAACTTGTTTCTGGTTCCTCATTTTCCTGTAATTTAATAAAAGGTAATAGAAAAACATATCGTGAACAAGAGAAGACACAGAGGAGAAGGCTTCTGTCCACACACCAGTGGTTTATAGAGGACCTGTCGGCATGCCTTCCCTGTATAAATGGACATACTCAGATAGCTGAGGTTTTAATGTTTAAATTAGAAGAAGTTTTAATTAATCTTTTCCCATAAAACTATATAAAAACCTGCTCAGCTCCTCCTGCTCTATAACATGCTGCCTGCAGATTGCACCGCATTTTCATGGTGAGAGGTTCCCTTTAAACTGTGCCAAATTTATCAATGTGGCTTCATGGCTTGCACACTACTATACAACAATATTTGGAGCACATCTTAATAAACGTAGTGCATTTTACAGATCGCTTTAGAAATGTGGACAATCAGAAGCAATGTGAGAACATATTTTACTGAAAGAGGGGAAGATGTTTGGAAGAAACTTCCAGCAGCTGTAGCGGGTAAATCCGTAGTAAGGCCTTGTTCGTGGGCATGCTCTTTTTCTGCTGTCCTCCTTCCATGTCTGTATGTTATCATAGTAAAAAAGGCTGAAAACACTATAATTAGGGAAACACTGACAGTTATCACAGAACAATATTCTGCACTCTGCTATGTTCCCCAGGGCTACTGTGAAACGTATAAGCTGCAGAAGCCACACCAAGCAAGATTTAAAAAAAAATAAAAAACATTATAAAATTTTTCCCCGATATCTATAGCCATTAGGTTATTCTATAATGATAATCTGTAATTTTCCCTTGGGAAGACCACACTTGGTAAAGTATTGGAGGGCGGCGCTGGGCTAAGAGAAAGCTTGTATTCTTTTTCTTTCTAATGGCAAAGTAATTTCTCTGTGCCTGGAAGCAACCCTGCCTTTTCGGAGAAGAGAGGGAAGAATCAATATCAATGAAAAGAAAAGCTAAAGGTCTTGACATGTGGAGCCCTTAATAAATTACAGAAAATCTGGGACTGTACACACTTTTTTTTTCTGGCAGAGCAGATCCCCCCCCCCTCCCCCAATCACTCTAACTTTAAAGGGCTTCTGTCACCCCCCTTAACCCATTTTTCACTAGCTGACATTAGCTATTTGCTAATGTCAGCTGAGTTGAAATATATATTTATTACCTTGTCCGAAGTTGTAATTTACGTGAAAAAGCCACTTTTATTATATGCAAATGATCTTCGCTACCAGCAAGTTGGGCGTTTACTTGCTGGTAGCCGCCGCATCTCGATGAGTTATGCACGCCCCTTCCTCGTTTGATAGACAGGGCCAGCGCTTTCTCCTCCTGCACTGGCCCTGTCTGAAGATAAATCCCGCGCCTGCGCCGTACCGCTCAGTAGTCGGCGCAGGCTCTCTGAGTGAAGGACGCGAGCTTTGCCGCTCCGTCCTCATTGCGCCTGCGCCGATTACGTCACCGCTACACCCGCTTCCCTTCCGGGTGTAGCTGTGACGTAATCGGCGCAGGCGCACTGAGGACGGAGCGGCAAAGCTCGCGTCCTTCACTCAGAGAGCCTGCGCCGACTACTGAGCGGTACGGCGCAGGCGCGGGATTTTATCTTCAGACAGGGCCAGTGCGAGGAGGAGAAAGCGCTGGCCCTGTCTATCAAACGAGGAAGGGGGCGTGCATAACTCATCGAGATGCGGCGGCTACCAGCAAGTAAACGCCCAACTTGCTGGTAGCGAAGATCATTTGCATATAATAAAAGTGGCTTTTTCACGTAAATTACAACTTCGGACAAGGTAATAAATATATATTTCAACTCAGCTGACATTAGCAAATAGCTAATGTCAGCTAGTGAAAAATGGGTTAAGGGGGGTGACAGAAGCCCTTTAAACTACCTTGTTTCTGCCCCCACTCCCAGGAAACACCTATACCCATCACACATTCATCCCACACGATCCATTTTTTGAAGTTTTGTGTGGCTAAAAAAAATTTACTTGCAGTCTTACTTGCATGCCCCTCCCGCATGCCACAGACTGGAGCTAGGTGCTTGAAAATTTGATTATCTGCAGATCTTTTGTGTATTTGCTGAACTTTACAGCATGTCGCTCTTGGTGTTGAAATTTTAATTGTTATGTCTGAAAGATGTATTTGGTTTCCAAACTCATCTACTGTAATGCTGAGACATACAAAGTAAGAATGAGGAGTGATGCTTCATGAGCATCTTGTAAGGTTTAGGCTGGGTTCACACGAGCGTGTCCGGATTAGGTCCGGATGCGTTGCGGATGCGTTCAGTGAAAACTGTGCGTTTTCACAGGCAAAGCCATTCAGTTTTGCCTGCGATTGCGTTCAGTTGTTCAGTTTTTCCGCGGGTGCAATGCGTTTTGATGCGTTTTTCACGCGCGTGATAAAAAACTGAAGGTTTACAAACAACATCTCCTAGCAACCATCAGTGAAAAACGCAACGCACCCGCACTTGCTTGCGGATGCAATGCGTTTTTCACGCAGCCCCATTCACTTCTATGGGGCTGCGGATGAGTTTATAACGCATAAGATAGAGCATGCTGCGATTTACACGCGATGCAGAAGTGATGCGTGAAAAAAAACGCTCATGTACACAGCCCCATAGAAATGAATGGGTCAGGATTCAGTGCGGATGCTATGCGTTCACATCACGCATTGCACCCGCGCGGAAAACTCGCCCGTGTGAAAGGGGCCTTAAAGAGGACCTGTCACCACCCCTGACATGTCTGTTCAGTAGCTACTGCATTCCTATGTAATGTCAATCCTATTTTTATGACTCTATGTTGTGCCATTTTTCTATTATTCCTGCTAGAAGTTTAAGTTTACAGATACAGATGGGAGTTACTGGCTGGGGGTGTGTCCCTGTCCAGTCTGACACTCGCAGCACTGATTTGATAGTGTCAGGCAGTGCATGACACTCCCCCAGCTGGTAAAACGCATCTGTACTGATATCCATAAACTTCTAGCAAGAATAGTGGTACGACAGAGTCAAAAAAACAGATGCTCCAGATGCATGTAGCTACTAATACAGAGATGTCAGGAGAGGTGGTTGGGATTTGGGCATTAATGTTTTACCTTTCTATGTATATATGAAAATATTAGATTAAAAAAAGAACGAAGAGTGATAAATGCATTAAAAAAAATTCACTTCCTACCTCAAACATTATCGTGTCTTCATTCTCTTCTTGCTCAATCATGTGAAGTTCATCTATAGTCATCCCTTGCTTCAAGTGTAATGGTTGATGTAAAGTATCTTTAGGTAGAGTAACCGTGCCCTCTGTACGCTTGCTGCTTTTCGTCTGAGCATGGCCGTCTTCCAAGCTCGCTGAATTGGTCTCATCCTGCGACAAATGTTCATCTTCTGTGCCATTTTCCTGTTCTTTGGAAGACACTAGAATGTTTCTTAAATTTTCCAGGCCCGAAGAAAGCGTATCGAGAATATGTACAGCTCTGTGAAATGAATAAGCAGAAATACAAATACAAATGTTTTAATCAAATAAACTGGTGCTGTCTTTCTCTGACAGAGGGCTGCATTACGTCATGCAGTCATATCACTGTGTCATTATGGACAACGTACCAGAGAACGGCAGCAGGCCGTTGGTGAAAACTGAACAATTTAAAGGGAGTCTTTCACCCCCCAAACCCCATTTTTCACTACTGACATCTTCCAGTGCTAATTTGTCCCCCCATTAAAAAGCCTCTTACCCCATTGTTTTACAGCTTACCGATCTTCAGAAAATGACTTTTATTGCAGCAATCATTGTGTCAATCAAAGCTGAAGGTGCCCAGGGGAGGCGTCCTAACGGCCGGTGCCCAGGCCGCGCGCTCATCTTACTATGTCTCCACGCCCCCTTTCACCCAGACGGCCTGCCCAGTGTCTTCTTCTTGGCCTCCTCCTGAAGTGGCTAAATACAGTGCCTTTGTCGTGGATCTGGCAGTCCGCGCCTGCGCACTGGTTTCCCGATTACTGGCGCAAGCATCAGGGTATCCTGTGCGCAGTCGCGTACAGCGATACTCCTAAAGCGCTGCATTGGAGCTCAAGAGCTCCGGCGCAGGCGCGGGATTTAGCCACTTCAGGAGGAGGCCAAGATGAAGACACTGGGCGGGCCGTCTGGGTGAAAGGGGGCGTGGAGACATAGTAAGATGAGCGCGCGGCCTGGGCACCGGCCGTTAGGACGCCGCCCCTGGGCACCTTCAGCTGTGATTGACAGCTGCAATAAAAGTCATTTTCTGAAGATCGGTAAGCTGTAAAACAATGGGGTAAGAGGCTTTTTAATGGGGGGACAAATTAGCACTTGAAGATGTCAGTAGTGAAAAATGGGGTTTGGGGGGGTGAAAGACTCCCTTTAAACATCTATTCTTTTACAATTTCATGGCCATACGGATTTTGTATATCCTAGAAAATAGCAGTAATTTGGATTTTTCTTAAAAACAGATTTGTCATGGAGACGTGTTTTCTTGTGACAATACTAGGGATGAGCGAATCGACTTCGGATGAAACATCCGAAGTCGATTCGCATAACATTTCGTTTCAATACTGTATGGAATGAGCGCTCTGTACAGTATTAGAATGTATTGGCTCTGATGAGCTGAAGTTACTACTTTGCGAAGTCTCAAGAGACTTCACATAATAACTTCAGAAATTGATTTATACTGTCAAAAACCATTTCCCTAACTTGGGTTCGGTTCAAAGATACCACTTGTAACCGAACCCGAGTTAGGGAAATGGTTTTTGACAGTATAAATCATTTTTTGAAGTTATTATGCGAAGTTTCGCTAGACTTCGCAAAGTAATGACTTCGGCTCATCGGAGCCAATACATTCAAATACTATACAGCGCGGTCACTCCATACAGTATTGAAACGAAATTTTATGCGAATCGACTTCGGATGTTTCATCCGAAGTCGATTCGCTCCTCCCTAGACACTACACTTCAACTTCTTTCTACAAGGAGCAGGCACTTCAGTGTCACCACAGAACAATCAGATATTATCACTAGAAACATTACCTTTCTGCATCTGTAGAGTCCTCAAAATTACCAGGGACTTGATCCACCAGAACTAGGAGCTCCTGTGACAGACTGTTCAACTTGTTTTTCACTTCACATGATCCAGAACTCAATCCTATGAAACAAATAGACCTTAAAATATTCATGTCAACTGAACTATATAATACATCCCCGTAGTATAAATCAGGGCTGTGGAGTCGGTAGATAAATTTTCCGACTCCGACTCCTCAGATTTTGAAACTTCCGACTCCTCTGTATTTAATATGCAAATACGAAGCTGTTCCACCAAGTTCTTCTAATCTTCTCTAGCACAGAGAGGTAGTTGAGCAGAAGCTGCTGCCTTCTCCTTTGTGTGCTGATCTTCTGCTGAAGATAGAGCAGTGGGAGGATCCAGGAAGGGGCAGGGGAAGGGGCATTTATTTTAAAACATGATTTTCCTAGTAGAATCCCATAGTCATGTTTAAAATTTAAGCTGACAATCTGAGTTTACATGTTTTATAGCCTTAGCTGAATGATAGCAGTTTTTCAAATGGTTTACAGCTTCAGTCTTGAACTATTGACTATCCATTCCCTTCACTTATACAAGTGTCTCCAGTCCTTAATCAGTTATCAGTGAGAGGCGAGGATAACCATGGGTTCCCTGTAACAGCAGACAACAAGCCAGCTAAAGATATATATATACTGGTATTCATCAGAGAATTAGGAATAAAACTATACTAATGTTACCCCCAGTTAAGCTGTACTTGTGTTTAAAAAACATTTTAATCTGTATGCAAATTCACTATCTTTGTGCCCAATGGGGCAGCGTCTCCTGCGGCTTTGTGCCCAGCCGCGCCAGTACAGCTTCCCAGCGCTGTTCCCCTCGTTATTATTCACTGCACTGGCCTTTTTTTCAGGCTAGCCGAACGCTGAATTCCTGCGCAGGCGCACGTGTAGAGTGCTGGCAGCAGCCTCGTCTGGCTATGCTGAGGCTGTGCCAGCTTTCTCTCTTCCTCCTCGCTACCTAGTCCTGTCTAGTGCTGCCAGTACTCTACATGTGCGCCTGCCCCCTTGGGCACAAAGGTAGAGAATTTGCATATTGATTAAAACGTTTTTAAACACAAGTAAACCTCAACTGGGGGTAACAGTCGTCTAGTTGTATTCCTAATCCTCTGATGAATACCAGCAGATATATCTTTAGCCGGTAAATCAGCCTGTCAGTGTCCCTTTAACTGCATAGTAAAGCATATGAAAAGCATGCTTCTTCACGGTCACTTAACGTCTTTGTTTAGCGGTAACGTGACGCACTGCATGCATTGGCCTTTATTCTTACAGTAGAGAAGTAATTAATTATAACTATCTGAATTGGGACATTTAAACTTGCTTTTTTTTTATTCCAAATTTTTTTTATTCCAATTTAAATCTAGTAGGAGTCAGTCGGTCCATTTTTTTCCGACTCCGACTCCAGGTACCCAAAATTGCCTCCGACTCCACAGCCCTGGTATAAATAATACAACATCGTAGTATAAAATTCACCTGTGGGGATGGATAAAACAAGTTTCTCTTTTTCATTCAAGCTCTCCAACTTTTGGTAAATCAGAAGTCCAGCCTGCAAAATACAGTATGAAGACTAAATGGTCAGATCTACTTTCGGAGATGCACTAGATGATAATCATTATTCTTCTGCAGTTTACAGTGTTCCCTCTTTCAGGACAGTAAAAACTCCAATTTGGAGACCCTGACAATATTATAAGGAATAACATATAAAAAATAAAAACTATTTGAGGTCACCTCATAGAGGGCCAGGGTAGCTCTCTATAACATTCTTACATTAGGGTTAATATTGTCCCATTTTAGGGACGGACGGACATACTGCTTGTGCAGCCAGGTCACCAACACATAGGCCAGATGAAGGGTGAACAATCAAGGAGCTTAAGACTAATGACTAAAGGCTAATGTGGGGGATGAAGGAGACAGTATCTGCAATAAAATGACAGGAGCCAAGGTAAACTGAAGCTCTGGTTATATGTATAGGTATGGCTTCTGGTTGGGTCACAGCTTAAGCCTTAATGCCGTTTTTCAAAAATGAAGTTACTTTACCGGAATACCCCTTTAATTTGTAGAAAATCCATCGATTAGTACATTGAAAATATTCAGTGGCATTCAAACGTACATATGCATCCGAGGCAGCATAGAGCTTCTGCTCCTCACTGAGGGGAAGTCTGTCCCAGTCACTGCAACGCACAGAGTCATCTTTCAGAAGCTGCTTGTTGAAGAGGTGTTTGACCAAGCCATTCAAACTCCACTTTTCCTTACACTGAAGCTGCACACATAAACGATATATTTTAAGACATCTCCAAAATCAACATAGGAATTAGTGTACACAAAAAGTGATATAAATACTGCATATGTTAAAGCTCTGAATATGAAGGTCAGCCACTGTGGCATGCATGTTTCTGCAGCATGCATTTGGTGGTGCTGCTGCCTCCATTTTGGTTGTGCACCCCTAACAAACCAATCTTTCCCACAAGCTGTTTTTAATTTGTGTAACATAGGTGGAGCCAAGTTTCCCTGCATTCATTTGAGACATGTTGGCACAAGAACAGGAATTATGAAAGAGTAGGGTCCCATCTAAAAAAAAAAAGGTCACCTTGCCGTGGTGGATGGGCACAAATGTTTTTGATCAAAGTATACTTGATAAGTACCTCATTCATTCATAAAGTAAATATAACATTAGTATAGTTTGCAGAGTGGTGTTACATTCTGTTTGGTTTTTATTTTGGACAGTAAAGCTAGACATCCAACTAGATGTTTAGAGGTAAAAAGTGTTCCAAACCCAATAATTTCAAGTGTTTAGGATCTCCCTACATTTCCTCAATGGCAGATTCATGCTGTGTAAAAGGGGTCTGGCAGAGATTCATTTCAGTCCCTAGTAAAATAAACATGTATGCTCGATTGAGAAGAGTATGCATGTTTATACTGGAGTTGAAAGAAATAGTTCAGCTGATGAGCAGTCTCAAATGTATGGCCAGCCTGAAGGGGTATTCCTACCATAAAGTGGTTTCATATTACTAGGACATGCCCTCACTTTACGATCGTTCCAGAGGTGGAATGGAAATACGCATTTAACAAACATGACCTCAGCATTTCATAGGTTAGAATATATTGAGAAACACACAAAATTTTACATACCTTTTGGTTTGCCAAATCAGTAAGTTCAATGAATCCTTTTAACTTCAGATCGCAGTCACTCATTAACTTCCATTGGTCCCCTTCAATACCAACTCCAACCTTCTTTATAGACATGTCTTCAAGCAGCCTCTTCAGGCCCTTAGGAAAACCTGTGAGACAGGTAAATCCAATCAGATTATATCTAATTGTATCAAGGTAGCGGTCAGCACTCACTTTCGGTGCACGCTGAACGGGACAGGAGTAATCTTCAATATAAAGTAATAAGAATAAATCCCAGCAGCCGTGTCTTCAATAGATATGCTTGTTTATTCTACTGTCCCACATCAGGACGCGTTTCGGCAGTGTGCCTTTATTAACCACCTCAGCCCCCCTAGCTTAAACACCCTTAATGACCAGGCCACTTTTTACAATTCTGCACTACACTACTTTCACCGTTTATTGCTCCGTCATACAACTTACCACCCCAGGGGTGTGGAATTCCTATCGCCCGACGCCCGGGACATGCAGTTCCGGGCGCGGGCAAGTAGTTTGAACAGTTGTTTAGCCCTGTGCGGGCAAGTAGCAGGGACGAGTGGGTTGGGCAGTAATAGGAGCGGTCATATGCGTGCCGCGAGCTGACCGCTCCTAAATCTATGTTAGCCTGCCCCTGCATCGTACATATGACCCGTACATAGCACTTCCTGCAGGCGGCCCCCGCTCCTCCCGGCTCCTGTATCGAAGTCTCCGCTCACCTGCCAGCACAGGAGCGCACAGTAAGTCAGCACACCGTCTCCAGAGACAAGATTGGAGAAGAAGAGTGAGACCCCACGGCCCCCTGCAGATGAGCGTTCCTCCCGGAGCCTGTCCACATCGCAGCTCCCGGCTTAGCGCTGACTGGGGTCACATAGCATTATACTGATTTATGATGCTATGTAACCCTTACAGTTCTGGAATGTGTTGGATAACACTGACAGCATTATGTCAGCGTTATCTAATACATTCCAGAACTGTAAGGGTTACATAGCATCATAAATCAGTATAATGCTATGTGACCCCAGTCAATGCTTGCAGGTCAGGCCGGAAGCTCCGTTGACAGACTCTGGGAGGAACGCTCATCTGCAGGGGTGTCAGAAATAAAAGGTTTCTTTTTACTAGCTGATCTCAGAGAGACCAGCCAAAAAAACACAGCAATCCAAAGTGCAAAGCTCCCTGGGAAACAGTAATATGCAAAATATCCATTAAAGGAAAGTATAAAGGTACAAAGGGGTGTCTCCATTACAGAGATCACCAAATCCACCATATTAAGTGGTCCCTATGTCAAGATCCCGCTTTTTTACAAGCTTTAAGAATGTGACGGGGAAGACGTAAACCAGTTATCCATCTACAGACAGCTGTTGCCCCTCATCAGTGTAGAACAGGATTTTGGCAGAAATAAAAGGTAGTGCTGTCTGTCTTCTGAGGCTCTGGCCCTGCCTGCAATCTGCACTGCACGTGGCACTTGATAAACTATAATGTCTCCCTGTTGCCCCCATACAGTATAACGTCACCTTGGGGCTGCCCCCGCACAGTATAACGTCTCCCTGTTGCCCCCGCACAGTATAACGTCACCCTGTGGCCCCCGCCCCCATACAGTATAACGTCACCCTGTGGCCCCCGCCCCCATACAGCATAACGTCACCTTGTGGCCCTGCCCCCATACAGCATAACGTCTCCTTGTGGCCCCTGCCCCATACAGTATGACGTCTCCTTGTGGCCCCTGCCCCATACAGGATAACGTCTCCTTGTGGCCCTGCCCCCATACAGCATAACGTTCCTTGGCCCTGCCCCATACAGTCTCTCGTGGCCCCTGCCCCCATACAGCATAACGTCTCCTTGTGGCCCATGCCCCCATACAGCATAACGTCTCCTTGTGGCCCCTGCCCCATACAGTATGACGTCTCCTTGTGGCCCGTGCCCCATACAGGATAACGTCTCCTTGTGGCCCTGCCCCCATACAGCATAACGTCTCCTTGTGGCCCCTGCCCCCATACAGCATAACGTCTCCTTGTGGCCCCTGCCCCATACAGTATGACGTCTCCTTGTGGCCCCTGCCCCATACAGGATAACGTCTCCTTGTGGCCCTGCCCCCATACAGCATAACGTCTCCTTGTGGCCCCCGCCGCATACAGCATAACGTCTCCTTGTGGCCCCCGCCCCATACAGCATAACGTCTCCTTGTGGCCCCCGCCCCATACAGTATACCGTTAGTACAAGTTCAGGACAAGTAGATGGTCATGAGGGACAAGTAGATTGAGCCCCCGCTTTAGTCCTTCGACAAGTAGTTTTTTTTAAATTTACACACCCCTGCACCCAAATGAATTTTACCTCCTTTTCTTCTCACTAATAGAGCTTTCATTTGGTGGCATTTCATTGTTGCTGAGATTTTTACTTTTTTTGCTATTAATCAAAAATGACCGAAATTTTTGAAAATAAAATGACATTTTTCACTTTCTGTTGTAAAATTAAAAAAAAAAAAAACTACATTTCTATATAAATTTTTCGCTAAATTTATTGTTTTACATGTCTTTGATAAAAAAAAATCCAATAAGTGTATATTTATTGGTTTGGGTAAAAGTTGCAGTGTTTACAAACTATGGTGCAAAAAAGTGAATTTCGGCATTTTGAAGCAGCTCTGACTTTCTGAGCGCCTGTCATGTTTCTTCAGGTGCTAGAATGCCAGGATAGTATAAATACCCCCCAAATCACACCATTTTAGAAAGAAGACACCCCAAAGTATTCGCGGAGGGGCATGGTGAGTTCATGTATCATTTCATTTTTTTTCACAAGTTAGCGTAAAATGACACTTTCTGAGGAAAAAAAAATAAATAATAAAGTTTCCATTTCTGCTAACTTCTGGCAAAAAAAAAAAAAATCTCAGATGGACTCACTATGCCCCTCAGTGAATGCCTTGGGGTGTCTACTTTCCGAAATGGGGTCATTTGTGGGGTGTGTTTACTGTTCTGGCATTTTGGGCGGGGCTAAATTGTGAGCAGCCATGTAAATCCTAAAGGTACTCATTGGAATTTGGGCCCCTTTGCGCACCCAGGCTGCAAAAAAGTGTCACTTATGTGGTATCGCCGTACTCAGGAGAAGTAGGGCAATGTGTTTTGGGGTGTATTTTTACATATACCCATGTTGGGTGAGAGAAATATCTCTGTAAATTGTCAACTTTGTATAAAAAAAATTAAAAAGTTGTTGTTTACAGCGATACTTCTCACACAAAGTATGGGTATATATAAAAATACACCCCAAAGCACATTGCCCTACTTCTCCTGAGTACAGCGATACCACATGAGTGACACTTTTTTGCAGCCTGGGTGCGCAAAGGGGCCCTAAAACCAAATGAGTACCTTTAGGATTTCACAGGGCATTTTTACGCATTTGGATTATCACGCTTTAGGACCCCTAAAATGCCAGGACAGTATAAATACCCCACAAGTGACCCCATTTTAGAAAGAAGACACCCCAAGGTATTCTGTGAGGGGCACGGCGAGTTCACAGAAAAAAAAAAATTTTGGCACAAGTTAGCGGAAATTTATTTTATTTTTATTTATTTTTTACAAAGTCTCATATTCCACTAACTTGTGACAAAAAATAAAATTTTCCATGAACTCACCATACCCCTCACGGAATACCTTGGGGTGTCTTCTTTCCAAAATGGGGTCACATGTGAGGTGTTTGTACTGCCCTGGCATTTGAGGGTCTCCGCAATCATTACACGTATAGCCAGCATTAGGAGTATCTGCGATTCTCCTTATATTGACCATACGGGTAATGAGATTTTTTCTTTCGTTCAGCCTCTGGGCTGAAAAAAAAATAAATAAATGAACGGCACAGATTTTTTTTATTCGCATCGATCAATGTGGATGAAAAAATCTCTGCCAAAATCAGTGACTGCGGTGCGGTGGGCTGGGCGCTAGCTACCTAACAAGTAGCTAACTAACTGGCGGTGATAAGGGACCCTTATGCCCCATTCACACGTCCGCAATTCTGTTTGCGGAACGGAATTGCGGACCCATTCATTTCTATGGGAACAGACTTTGTCCGCTCGGATCCGGAATTACGGATCCGCACTTCCGTTCCTGCAAAAATATAGAACATGTCCTATTCTTGTCCACAATTGCGGACAAGAAAAGGCATTTTCTATATAGTTCTGGCAATGTGCGGATCTGCAAAATGCGGAAAGCACATTGCCGGTGTCTGTATTTTGAGGATCTGCGGATCCGTGGATCCGCAAAACACATATGGACGCCTGAATGGAGCCTTACAGGGGTGTGATCAATGACAGAGGGGCGATCAGTGACAGGGGGGTGATCAGTGAATCTAGATGGAGTGATCAAGGGGTTAACAAGGGGTTAATAAGTGACGGGGGGGGGGTAGTGTAGTGTTTGGTGCAACTTTACATAGCTACCTGGTCCTCTGGTGGTCGATCCCAGTAAATGGGACCACCAGAGGACCAGGTAGCAGGTATATCAGACGCTGTTAACAAAACAGCGTCTGATATACTTGTTTGATGCGATTTATTTCGCATCTACAGCCTGCCAGCGATGGATCATCCCTGGCAGGCTGCAGTATAACTGGTGAGACGCGCGTTCACAGGAAGTCTCACGTCTCGCGAGATGACGCGCCGATGCGTCTACCCAGAGCTACAGGACCGCCGGCCGGATGCATCCGTGCGTTAGGCGGTCCTGTAGTGGTTAACCTGGTTGACTGCCGAAACACGTCTTGATGTGGGACATACTGGAATAAACAAGCATATCTATTGAAGACACGGTGGCTGGGATTTATTCTTATTAATATATATAAAATTGTAGACATCCATGAAATCCTGAGAAACATAAATTTCATAGTTTTCACATAACCTCCTTTCCCTACTGTATTTAACGGATCCACCCCAGAAAAAGTGTGACATTTTCTAGAACAATGCCATAACATGTTTAGGGATCAAAAAAACTCATTGAAAAGTGCACTTATTTAACACAAGAAGCAATACTATACAACTATAGGTAGTATACTTCTCTATGCAGCCCTCGTGAGGTCCAGTTACTAGCCAATAGTCAATTCAGACTGACTCTCCCTTCCCATGGCGGGGAGCTTGTGACAGTATGAACAAAATATTCGGCATTTGTTTCATAATAAGATATTTGGAAAGGCTTTTTACAGTCAACTGTTTTCGCCAATTCATTGCTGATGTCAACCACAAAGCGCTCAGATGTCAACCGTAAAGTGCTCAGCTGAGAGAAGGTTAATGTGCACCTCCAATGGTTTCATTTGCACTTTAGATTCCACCAATAAAACAGGACTGCTTAAACTATATGCCAGATCTCAACTACTACTCACAAAGGTCCACTTACCTGGGTCTACGTCAGACGAAGGTCAGATTACAGTGATAACTAGGGATGAGCAAACGTATGGTCCGTGGAAGTGGAATCCATAGCGGAATTCTTAGATAACCCGAACCTTTTACTCGAAACTTGAAAACACAAGTTTGCTCAACACTAGTAATGACATCAATGCTTTGGTTATTTTAGATTGTACTACTTTTGCACAATAATGGCATGTAAGTTTTATGTCGCTGCATTCCAAGAGCCATCATTTTTCCATCAATGTAGTTATATGAATACTTACCGTACTTTTTTGTGGCATAAGTCATTTTTTAAAGGGGTGAGTGTCTGTGTGTTTAATACTGATGACCTATCCTTAGGATAGGTCATCAGTATGGCATTGGTGGGGGGTCTGGCACCCAGCACCACTCTCAATAAGGTGTTTGAACAGGCCGCTCAGGTGAGCACCGCAGCTTACCAGGCACAGCGACATCCATTGGACAGCAATTGTGCTTGGTATTGGAGCTCAGCCCAATGAGTGGAACTGAGCTGCACCTAGGCCATGTGACCGAAGAACGTGATGTCACTGGCCTACAAGACGGCCTGCAGACCTGTCGAGTGGGACAGTAGACTGATCAGAGGCCTAGCCAGGCCATGCTGGTACAGTGTAGTCAGGATGTTGTTTGCATCAATAAGTTCACATCATGGGTGGGCTGTACAGGTAGCCAAGTTATCGGTGCTCTGGATCTCCAGGGTTACATTATCCCATAAGCACCACGACAACCCCACAATGAGCTTTTCTAGATCCAGTGTACATATATGAGATGAAATAGCAGCGCAGAGATCACTTTGGCTCTTTGGTATGGTAAGGAAGGAGTGCCATTTGGCTTTTGAAGCGTAGGTTTTACTGGAATGGGTTTGGGGCACCGGGTCAAACATGCAGCACTCATGAGGCATCAGTAAAGTGGAAACCCTAAGTAGTAGTCCCCATTTTTTAAAACTACACCTCCAGGAATTCAGGGAGGGGTGCAGTGATGGTTTTGACTCCACAAGCGTTTTATAGAATTTATTAACATTCGACTGTGAAAATTAAAAATGTAATTTAATTTTTTCCAATAGTACGTTGCTTCAGCCCCAAATTCTTCATTTTTACAAGGCTTAAAAGGAAAAAAGGCACCACATAATTTGTGGTGGGTTCATTCTTTATGGGACAAACTACTTTTATTAGTACCATTTGGAGATGAGGTGGACAAAAATTGCAATTTAGTCAGTATTTTTATCGAGTTCGCCATACGGTAAAAAAAAAAAATATATATATATATATACATAAATGCAGATTGATACAATTATGGTGATACCAGACTTTTTTTGTGTTTTACTTCTTTTACATCATAAAATCAAATTTTTTGTTTTCTATCAGATTAGCTGGGTAAGGGCATGTTTTTGAAGGACAGCCTGTAGTTTTTATTGGTTCCATTTTGGGGGTACATATGACTTTTGATCACTTTTTATGCAATTTTTTGGGAGGTGAGGTAGGCAAAAATGGAGTTATGCAGGTTGACATGAACATGGCGATACATTTATATGGGTTTATTTTATGTTTTACTACTATTGCATTATAACATTTTATAAAAAAAACTTTTTTTTATAAAAATCGTATTTTTTTTCTTTGCATCGCCATATCTAAGACTTTTTTTTTTCATTTTTTAATCTATTATAAATGAGGGGATACAGGAAAAAGCGACTTTTCTCTACTTGTCACATTCCATACACATGACCTATGGAACCTTAAATCAGAGCTAGAGGGATTCCTTCTGACACATAGACTAATTAAGGCATAGACTTTTGGGTACCACGGAGACGTTTCTCACACTGTTAATTTATGGTGCAGATAATAATATAATGGACCTTGTTCTACCACAGATATATGCATCTCCTCCGTTGTCTCAATGGGTGATTGATTAGTTAGAACAACACTACCGTTCCCTGAACAGAGTCTATACTAAAATTCTTCTCATTGTATTTTAGGAGAACATGCGTTCCTAGTGAGAAATATATAAGATAATAGATGCATTGACCTCCTTTAAAATATTCAACAATATAATACCAATACATACGTTCTATTGATTATCTTAGGGTACTTTCACACTAGCGTTTTGGATTCCGTTTGGGAGATCCGTTTCAGGGCTCTCACAAACGGTCCAAAACGGATCAGTTAAGCCCCAATGCATTCTGAATGGATAAGGATTCGCTCAGAATGCATCAGTTTGGCTCCGTTCGCCTCTATTTCGTTTTGGAGGCGGACACCAAAACGCAGCTTGCTGTATTTTAGTGTCCATCTGACGATGCGGAGCCGAACGGATCTGTTTTGAATTACAATGTAAGTCAATGTGGATGGATCCGTTTTCAATGACACAATATGGTGCATTTGAAAACGGATCCGTTCCCCATTGACTTTAATGTAATTCAAAACGGATCCGTTTGGCTCTGCATCGTCAGACGGACACCAAAATGCTGCAAGCTGCGTTTTGGTGTCCGCCTCCAGAACGGAATAGAGGCTAACGGAGCCGAACTGATGCATTCTGAGCGGATCCTTATCTATTCAGAATGCATTGGGGCTTAACAGAATGCATTGGGGCTTAACTAATGCAAACGGATCCGTTCTGAACGGATACAAACGTTTGCATTATAGGTGCGGATCCGTCTGTGCAAATAAACAGACGGATCCGCACCAACGCAAGTATGAAAGTAGCCTAAACTGGACCTCACGAGGGCTGCATAGAATAGTATACTACCTATAAGTTGTATAGTATTGCTGCTTGTGTTAAATGAAAATAACAGATGGATCCGCACCTAATAAGTGTAAAAGTACCCTTATACAAACAAAATCTAAGGTTGATTATACTTGTATATAGATATTACAAATTTTCTGCTGTATCAATAGACATCGAACTGCACCGGCTGCGTCTAAAGAATACCCTTATCTTAGTAATAAATTTCTATGGAGACAAGAATACCTCTTCTCAGACTGGTACATCCATTAGAAGAAACCTTATGAACAGTATCCTTTCCATGACCCCCTCTCGGCCATCTTTAAAATACATAACATACAACAATATGGCCTCTTATAGGTTTAATCAAATCCACTATAATTTTAATATTTATATAAATGTTATACCTATGAATTTTTTTAAATCCTTATTTCTTTGTTACAGGGGACTTGAACATATAGTTGTCCAATCGCTGGTAAAATTCACTGCAATGGTTATCTCAGCTTCTGCAGCAGAGTGTCAGCTGTATGTTCCTGAGCAGCTGCCATCGCGATGCCATACATTTACGCCATGGTGCGCTGATAATTGCCATGCCGTACATTTACAGCATGGTGCAGGAAGAGGTTGACTCAGTTTGACCCTGTTTTAAAATGAGGGGGGAGGACCCCTTTAGTAAAAGGCTCTGGAACAACACCTTCCATTCTGTGTGCCCAAAGAGGGTAGAACATTATCCTGTCTTTTTCCCCTGTAGTTCTAGTTACCGGCCTGCATTCGCTGAGACTGATTGAACATGTCCAGTCTTAAAAACCCATTTCAATTTACATAAAACTTGGGAAACTCTCCATTCTGACTAGGCCTGCACAATATATCGCGAAAGCAATCGCAATTAATCGCCATATCGCAATCGCAATTTGCTGACCCAAAAAGGCTGCAATTATATTACTGTATTTTTCGCTTTATAAGACACACTCCCCCCCCCCCCCCAAAAGTGTGTGGGGGGGGATGGCAGTGTGTCTTATAAAGCGATGGTTGACTTTCTACGTGACACTGACACTGTATCTCCGGCCGCTATGCTGCACAGCACGGCCAGCAATACATCAGTTACAGTGCGGGGAGGGAGGAGGGGCTGGAGGAAAGTCGTTATTTTGATGAACATGTTCTTATATCTATTTTATTTATCTGTTCTGGGCAATGCTATTAAGAAAATGGCAAGTTTTGTATGTTGTGCTTTTGCAGTAATGCAAATATGTATTTTATTTTGAAAAACACTGCGCATTTCAGTTCTTGAGTTCAGCATAACTACATTTTACATTATTAGTCATCTGTGTGTGCTTTTACCTTGAAAATCCAAGCAGATAGACCTCTAGCACAATTTCCTTAAAATATCGCATCGCATATCGTTATCGCAATTTTTAGGGCCTTAATCGCAATCGCACAAAATTCCCATATCGTGCAGCCCTAATTCTGACCTTTCCTATGGAAATGGTCATAGAGTCGCGTCTCATGCATGTTAACACAGACAGAAGAAATGAAGAAAACCTTACAGTTAATCTAACACTTCATATTTTAGTAAAAAGGACTTCTTAAAGGGGTTATCCAACCCCTATAATGCCAGGGCCCCTCACACAGGTTGTACTTACCTTGCTTCCCGGCACCCGCGTCGCTTCTGATGCCTGCACGGATCAAAACATCCGACGACAGGGGGTTGGGTCCAGCCAATGGCAGGCTGAGACGGGGGCAGCCAATAGAAGGCCATGACGAGGACGAGCCTTCCTAGCATCGCGGGTGATGCTAGGAAGGCTCATCCCCGTCGCGACCTGCTATTTGTTGCCCACTCCACCCTGTCGCCAGATATTTAGCTCTGCATGACGGGAAGATGCAGCAGCATCCGTGCGGGCATCAGAAGGGACGCGGGTGCCGGACAGTAAGGTAAGTACAACCTGAGTGAGGGGCCCGGGCATTAGAGGGGTTGGATAACCCCTTTAAAGATCTTGTATGATCTACATGATGCGGACCTTTCTAAGACTTTGCCAGGGAACCTGACAGGTATTTAAATTCCCTGCAGCTTTGCCACAGGGAAAATTATGAAAGCATTTCCCAATTTTCATTTAATTAACTGGTTGTCTATAGGATATAATGACATGCCAGGTCCTCAGAGACAATTCCATGTTGCTTTTCTCTGCTCTGGCTAAGAGATCCTTCATAGTCAAATGGGTTTTCAAACCAGACCAAAAACCATCGTTATATCCTTAAATTTATTCTACTGTATCGAGGATAAGAACAAATAATACTTAAATATAGCAGACCTGTCATGGATGAAACCTGAAATAAATAGCATTCCTCTTCTGAAGTGCACACTTGGATGAGGGAGACCTTTCCATTTTTACCCTTTCTATAAGCAGGGGGCCACTCAATGTCAAATCCAAGCACAGCTTCTTTGGAAAGTCTCTCTCTAAAATAAAAGTACACAAAAAACAAATTATACGTGCTGAAGTGTATACCAACACAACATGGGAGAATTTCTAAGGCTGGTGTAAGCTGTATTCCCCAACACTGTTCGCATCCCGGTTTATGTTTCTATTCAGCATGTACACAGCGAGAGCTCCGATGTACGTGCTAAATGTGTCCATAGCCCTCCAATACCACACAGAGGACAAAAGACTGCTTATTTCGGCTATATGTCTGTATACTGCAAAAAATAAAATAAAAATGGAATAGAAAAGTAATCTACACTAACCTTCTAGTAATATACATCCATTTCACAGGTATGTCGTGCATTTTTTGTAATGGATCCGTTACACAGATGCTATTAAAGACTACCGATGGCAGATGCTACTGTTAGGCATCCATTACAGCCTCCACTTAAAAGCTATGTACACCTTTGGGGGCAATTTTTTATTATTGCATTGTACTCATTTTGAGCTAAAAATATATATTTTTTAAAGGGTCTTTATTATAAATGTAGTCTTTTTTTCTATACAGAGCTGAGATGCTCTTATAGCACCCTTTTATCTTTTCCGTCAGTTGGGGAGCGGACGGGCTCCTTATCTCTGATTTCTGACATTATAAACACTCATTATAGCTCAGTCCTCATCTTACTGATAAGAATGTGGCTTAAGTGTTTATGACCTCTCAGTAGCTTAGAGATAAGGGTTATTAGATGACCGACACAAAGTGAAAGCACCAGTCACACAGCTAGAAAAAACATTTAACCGTTTGTGACAGAACAGCTCAATATTTAAAAAAATAATAATTTTTACCCAAAAATAAGTAAAATGCAATCATTAAAAAACAGCCTCCGAAAGTGTACATGGCCTTTAAACCAGGGGTGCACAACCTTTTTTGGTCTGAGGGCCGCATTGTCATATCGCTTTTTTTTAAGGGGCTGCAAATTAAAAAAATGTTGATCGCCACTCATTTGCATCGGACAATGTAAAGTGACTGGGAAGGAATGATCGCTATCACAGTCATTCCTCCTTCATTTAGTTATATTGATTACCGGTAGTACATCCCTGACTACACAGAGATGTACAGCAAGATTATACCGGCCAGTTATCATGAATGAGCGTTCCTATGAACACTTGTTCCCAGTAATTGACCTGAACATCTCAGTGTATTAGGGGCTTAAAGGGTTTTCTAGTAAAAGTGGATTTTTAACACATTCCTGCAGCATGTCCCCTGAAACATAAGAGTTAAATGTACCTGCTCCTCGCCGCTTCGGTCCTCTGCACTGCCCCAATCTTCCGGTCCCTGCGCTGTTTTCATCTGCCAGTGCATGGCCATGGTCACATACACCTCTCCAGCCAATGACTGGCCTTAGCCACAAGCAGCATGTCCCCACTAAAGCCAGTCATTGGCCGAGAGAGGTGCATGTGACCATGTCCATGCAATGCCAGGTGTAAACAGCGCAGGAAAGGAAGATGGAGGCAGCGCAAAAGACCAGGGCGTCATGCAGCAGGTAAGTATGACTCTTCTGTATCAGGGGCAATGCTGCAGGAACTTTTAAAAAAATCATTTTTACAGGAAAAACCCAGAAAAGTGGAAACATTTCCTTCCATCCTGCCTCCTACCCATAAATCAGCGCTTTCCTTCACTGCAGAGGATGGCGCTCACTGGTTTTACCACCTCCTGCCAGTTACAGACGTCATGTAATAACCAGTAAGAACTTTCCCTTACTAGTGGGGAAAGCACTTTAATAACCAGGCCTGAACAGACACTTTGTGATTCAGCGCAGGCGGTGGTTCAAACAGTTGTAACTTTTTTAATGCGTTGGGACTACCAAAATAAATTTTGCAACAATTTTTTACTTAACACATAGGGCCTTATAATTTCTTTTTTCGTTTTATATGGGGGAAACTGTACAAACATTTTTAAGAAGTATTTATTTTTTCAAATAAATTTAAATATGCATTAAATATGCAAACTGACACCAAAATGAATGATTATAATTAGTTTCCCATTTTGTGTCAGTTGTTTCGTTATATAATATGTATAGTTTTCATGTGAATGGGGCGATAATGGTGACAGTTTTGGTTCGTGTGGGTGCTTTTTGTTTTATGTATTTTAAGATTTTTTATCTTATTTAACTTAATTTTTAATATATTTCTGCTACAAAATATATTCCTCAAAAGGTCATAAAAAGATCTTTGGGGGACACTGACACTTTTTGTTAATTTTTCACTTTTTCCTTTTCAATTTTTTTTGTATTTTAGTAATATTTTATAGTATTTTTTTATAATTGGTTTATTACTTCTTTTTTAAATATTTTTTTGCTACATAATATGTCCCCCATTATTTCCTTTATTTCCTTTCCTTTATTTCTATTTTATTTTTTGTATATAATTTTTTATTTTTTGCCACATCATATTTCTTTTTACTTCATTTGTGTTTTATTACTTTTTTTAAATCATTTTTAAAATCATTTTTATAATTTAATATTTTTTCCACATAATTTGTCCCCAAGAGATCACTGAAAGACCTTTAGGAGACAATAGGAGATTTTTTTCTGCACTAATTCAACTTTAACTGGGGCATCCAAAGGAGCCCCAGTTACAGGGGAAACCAGCCTGCTGTGGGGGCTTTGTACAAGGCAGAGCTGAGCAGTCTCTGGGAGCCGCATGCGGCCTGCGGGTTGTGCACCCCTGCTTTAAACTAGGGTTGCACCGGTATCGAATTATCGATACACAATCGATACTTTTGTACCCAGATCGATTCGATACTGGGATCTGCCTTTTTACAGACACTAGGCTACGCTACTGCACAGCCCAGTATCATAGAACATGGCACCCGCTGCTCTCGGCGCGCTCCATGTTCTCCTCAGCAGCACAGTGTAGAAGGAAGCAGTCTCTCCCTCCCAACCCTCTGTGCTGCTGCTGCCACCAATGACAAGAAAGAGGGGAGGAGGAAGGGCTGTGGCCACTGTGCCACCAATGAAGATAACTAACCTGTTAATACAAATACAGGTGGCGGGTGTCGGCAGCAGAATCACATAGCTGGCACCCAACCTCTATGACCCGCCGCCTGTATTTGTATTAAAAGGTTAGTTATCTTCATTGGTGGCGCAGTGCTTCCTCCTCCAATCCCAAGTATTAAAAACATTGGTGGCGCAGTGCACCGCACCCCCCCCCCCCCCAACCTTCCCAGTATTAAAGTCAATGGTGGCTCAGTGGCCACTGGGTCCCCTCCCCTTCTCCTCATTGGTGGTAGTGGCAGCTTCTGATCGGAGCCCCAGCAGTGTAATCCTGGGGCTCCGATCGGTTACCATGGCAGCCAGGATGCTACTGAAGCCCTGGCTGCCATGGTCAGCTCCCTGCTGCTGTGTGTACTATGCACAGGGCAGCAGGGGAGTGTGAGATCCTATTCACCCTGATAGAGCTGTATCAGGGTGAATAGGACAAGGGATTGAAAGATCCTAGGTTCTAGTCCCTAAAGGGTAAATAGTTAATAAATAAAAAGTAAAAAAATAAATAAAAAAAATAAACACCAAAATATTACGTTTAAATCATCCCCCTTTCAAAAACTTACATATAAAATATATAAACAATAAATAAACATATTACATATTGCCATGTCCGAAAAGTCGAAACTATTAAAATATAAAACAAATCTCCTATGTGATGAACGGCGTAACAGAAAAAATTTATAAAAACCATGCGATTCGCCATTTTTTTGTCACCTTGTCCCCCCAAAAAATAGGATAGGACTGTTCGATTGTGGGCCGGAAGTTCCATAAGATGTGGAATGCACGCTGCTTTTTTGGTTTTATTTTACCACCTATCTAATGATAGAGAATCGCAATACTTTTTTATGGTATCGTGACTACTCTACTTTAAACTATACAAAAAAATGAATGTGAACAGCCACGCTGATGGGAAACACTACAGAACTAGGTAAAATCAACTACGCAGGCTATGAGCTGTGCGCTGTGATTGGCCAGCTCTGCAGCAAGGGACACGCCTGATACAAAGTCCCCGCCCCATACAACAGAGGGAGCTCGGACACTGGAGCCTATACAGGGCGAACGGAGCGGCGCCCAGACATACTAGTAAGTGCAGGGGGACCCCTGGGCGCCGCTCTGCCCACAGATATAGTTAGTTTTTAGTTTTTAAATAGGTGAAAGGTCCTCTTTAAACTGAAGTAAAAATTGTGCTTTATAAAAGGTCTCACCTGATGTACTCCGAAAAGAAAGAACACTCCTGTGCTTCATAACTATAGACAATTGAGCCACTGAATTTCAGGAACGGGAGATTATCTTCTAATATGTTTTTCTTCCAGGCGCAATTCTAATTAAAAAGTAAATGAAAGCTTTACACAATACATATCTGACCACTTAAAGGAGTTGTGCCATAAACTACTTTTCACTCTAAAGTGTTTTTTCATCAATAATTCTAGTCTAGCCCCTATTTTTTTATTGGACTTTTTTTTTTAGATTTACCTCATTTGCAGTTTTCTCTTACCCCCATGCTTGAATCCTACTTCCTGATTTGTCATGTGTCTGCTGTCCCATCAGGCCTTAGGGCAGTGACATGTGTCCTGACATCAGCAGATCATGTGACACTAACCACACCCCTTGTTCTTACCAATGATGCTACCAACGTCCTACATTACAGAGCTCCAATGCAGGACCTAACCAAACACAACTGAATATCAGGACAAATTTGGTACAGGTGCAATGGTAAGTGAACAACTTTAGAATAAGGCTGCTCTAATAAATGGAGGTATTTGGGGATATATAACAGCGATATCTGTTGGGTGGGACACATATATATTTGCGGCACAACCCCTTTGACTAAACTATTGGTGTACTCATCAATCACAACCAAACTGCACTGTAGCATCTGGTTCTTCTCACTACTGAGAATTTCAAAAATGACACAACTTCAATAGCTAAGCCAGCCCCCCCTTATGTATATGTCAGCCATAACGGGAAGGGGGCTGGCTTAGCTATTAAAATGAGACATTTAGCCAGCCTCTTCACACAGCACGGTTACCCTGGGTTCAGCACAAGTAAAGGTGTTGGGACCCAGGACCAGAGAGGGTATCTTCAGATCAGGGCACCTTGGATAACTGAAGCATATTTAGAAGTTCTACAAAGGCTACTTTCACACTAGCGTTTTTGCTGGTTCCGGCAGGGTCCAGCAAAAACGCTTCAGTCATTATAATATAACCGTTATGAACGGATCCGGTTATATTATCTTTAACATGGCCAAGACGGATCTGAACTCCACTGAAAGTCAATGGGGACGGATCCGTTTTCTATTGTGTCAGTTTTGCTCCACATCCCAGGACAGAAAGCATGCTGCGGTTTTCTCTCCGGAATGAGAACAAAACGGAATGCAATTTGGAGCACTCCGCTCTGTTCAGTTACATTTTGTCCCCATTGACAAAAATTGGGAACAAAATGTAAGCGTTTTTTTCCGGTATTGAGACCCTATGACGGATCTCAAAACCAGAAAACATTAACGCTAGTGTGAAAGTAGTCTAACTTGCTACTGGACATTCCCTTTTATTAGCTACCAGATACAGTATTCAACAATGGCTAGGCAACAACCAAACGCAAAGCCTCATAAAAATCCTTTTTTGACATGTTACCATAAATTGTCACCCAGTGCTCAAAGTGAATCAATAAAGGGGTAGTCTCACCACAGTATATACACATTCAGCCAATTCCAGGTTGACGGATGGTGACTATTAGTACTGTCTTTCTGCTTTGGCAAACCCGACAAGTAATGGGAGGCAAATGGGCTTGCTGCTGTGTATCTAGATAAAATGACCATTCAGAAGTAGGCTACATTCACACAACCGTATGTGTTTTGCCGCGGTCTGCAAAAAAAACGGATGACTTTCCACATGGCATCCGTTTTTTTTGCAGCTCTATTGTAACGACGCCTATCCTTGTCCGCAAAACGGATAAGAATAGGACATGTCCTATTTTTTTTGCGGAGCTACGGAACGGACATACAGATGTGGACAGCTGTCCCCATTTTTTGCGGACCCATTGAAATGAATGAGTCTGCATCCTATCCGCAAAAAAAAGGGTACTGACACGGAAACAAAATACGTTTGTGTGAATGTAGCCGTAGGGTGAGATCACTAGTGGAGAAGTAATGGCAGTACTAATAGATGACACCAATCCATCCCATAAGCAGAAGTATGAAGTGCCTGAATCATATTTGTCACTATGGCATGTTACAAGAGGGCAGCACCATTCTCCAACCTGTTTAGAGTCTTGAATTACTTTAATAAGAAGACCCCCTCTCTCCTCTATTAGACATATAAAGGAATAATACAAATGGAATAAGGGGTCTTGATATCCCCTGTGCTGCAGGAGGACCCAACTAACTTTGGGCATCGTCATAAATGAGGCGCAACCTCTGGCAGCACATGTGCTGAAATCCAACTCAGAGCTGCCATAGATTACTGGCTTCATTTGCGCCAGAAGACTGGCGGAAACGAAGATAAATAAGTCGTGGCTGCTGGTCATGCCCCTTTCGGCCTTTGTTACGCCCCCATTCTGAAAAGTGGCAGATACATGGGTCCAGAATTTGTTAACTAAGTAGCAGGACATGGAGAGCGGCACCACTTACTATTATATCTGGGCGCCGCTCCGTTTGCCCCACCGTGGCCCCTGTGAGGCTGGGTTCAGAATTGCGCGTACTTGATACGCGCGTTTCTGTCGCGCGTATTACAGCGCGTTTTTGGAAATGAGAAACGCGCATCGTACGCGCGTTCGTGTGATTGACCACTGTGGCGTCAATCACAATACGCGCGACAAAACGCCCCAAAGAAGCTCAAGAACTTTTTTGAGCGTAGGGCGTTTTTCAGCGCTGTAAAACGCTCAAGTGAGAACCAGGGCAATAGGGAAGCATTGGTTTTCATGTGTTGAGCGTTTCACGTTTGAACGCGCTGTAAAACGCGCAAGTCTGAACCCAGCCTTACCGTCTCCCGCGCTGTTTGCTAATTATTACTACCGTGACACAACAGGGAGGAAGACATCAGCTTTTCTCCCTGGTCGTTCCTTCTCCCTGGCTGGAGCGCTGTCCAATCGCAGCGCAGAGCGTCATAGCCAGTGCGCCTTCATCTTTGCGTGTTCTAATACAATCCTATGGACGGAAACGCGCGCAAAAACGCCCTAAAGAAGCTCAAGTAGAAGCGACAGCGTTAGGCGTTTTACAGCGCGTTCAAACGCGCTGTAAAACGCCCAAATGTGAACCATGCCCATAGGGAAGCATGGCTTTTCACATGTGCGTTTTACAGCGCGTTTGAACGCGCTGTAAAACGCTTAGTTGTGTACCTAGGGTAAGTGTCACAGTTAAAAACTTGAACATAAAAGCCACAATGACTTCTTGAAGCAGACTTACCTTCTTAGCCTTACTTGTACAGTCAGGATCCTGTTCAGACATCCAGTTGGGAAGCTTTCGCTGCTCCCCGGACATTTTCATTTAAATTCATGCAAAAGCAATAATTTGGTCCTGAAAGACAGAGGTTTCATTTATTCCACCGGCAGTTAGGGTATGTCCCTACTGAAACATATGAAAGGTGTTGTCCCACAAAAAATATTCCGTTTTTTAAACCAGCACTTGGATCTGAATACTTTGGTAATGGCAGGTCATTAAAAACTTTATTCAGGCCACTGAGTTATAAATTCTATCGGTATAGCGCCACCTGCTGTTTATTCGTTATTTCTCTGTACACCTCGATGCGGGGACGCACATGCTCAATTCCATCCTTTAACAGTCACCAGCCATATCTACTGTCGGGTGCTGTGACAGTTACAGATAGAGAGCTACAGCAGAAAGGACACACCCCTGACCTGCCAGCTTGAGAAAAAAAATTTAGTAAAGTAACTGGAGCAATAAACGTGGAGATCTCTGGATCCATGTGTGGTACAGGGCTGGTTCTAGCTTTGTTAGAAAGAGATTGTCATGTACTTTATGATATCTGATTTTCATTTTTTATATTAATCATGAGATAACCCGTTTAATCTCTGACTTAGGCCTCATGCACACGGCCGTTGTTTGGGTCCGCGTCTGAGCCGCATATTTCGCGGCTCGGCCGCGGACCCATTCACTTCAATAGGGCCGCAAAAGATGGGAACAGCACTCCGTGTGCTGTCCGCATCCGTTGCTCCGTTCCGTGCCCCCGCAAAAAAAATAGAGCATGTCCTATTCTTGTCCGTTATGCGGACAAGAATAGGCATCTCTTTAATGGGCCGCGTTTCCCGCGGAGCAAAGCAGCTTTCGTGTTTTGCGGATCCGCGGTTTGCGGACCGCAAAACACCAACGGCCGTGTGCATGAGGCCTAAGCCACAGCACCTTTACTCAGGCAGTTGGAGGGGTTTCAATCCATACACCTTCCCCAGTTGCATTTTGTGAGGTGTCTCATTCATATGTCACATATTATGTTACATGGCTTGATAGGAACTTCACTATGGCAGGCCTCAGAGCCTTCAGAAAGACCCAGGCTTCCATAGCAACTGAACAGCGGGGGAGCCGTGCAGTTACCAGGAATGCAGAGCTCCGGATAAACGACCCCTCAGATATCGTGGTCGGAACTGACAACAGCATGTGAGGGGTTACAAATCTGCACTCAGTGTTGAATCCAATTACAGTGTCTGTCACAGAGCAGCTGCTGCGCATAACAGTAGACAATCCGTGGCTATGGCGCACGCTCAGCTCCTGAAAGACCGGACGTCCACCTTTGTGTTCAGCAGACAGGAGCTAACTTAGGCCCCATGCGTACGGCCGTATATGTTTTGCAAAATATGCAGATCGGATGCGGACCCATTCATTTCAATAGGGCGGCAAAAATAGAGGACACCACAACACGCACTGTCCGCTCTGTCGGCACAAAAAAAAAATATAGAACATGTCCTATCCTTAAAGGGGTGGTCTCACTTCAGCAAGTGGCATTTATCAAGTAGGAAAGTTACTACATGGCACTTACTAATGTATTGTTATTGTCCATATTGCCTCCTTTGCTGGCTTGGTTCCTTTTCCCATCACAATGTATACTGCTTGTTTCCATGGTTATGACCACCCTGCAATCCATCACTGGTGGTCGTGCTTGCACACTATAGGAAAAAGTGCTGGCCTCTCTGGTGGCCAGGACCGTGGGAGCTCACATAGGCTGGTGCAGGGATAGGCAAACTGCAGCTCTCCAGCTGTTGCAGAACTACAACTCCCAGCATGCAAAAACTACTTACAGCTATCAGCCTACAGCAAGGCATGTTGGGAGTTGTAGTTTTACAACAGCTGGAAAGCTGCAGTTTGCCCATCCCTGGGCTAGTGCTTTTTCCTATATTGTGCCCATATGACCACCACTGATGGATTGCAAGGTGGTCGTATCCATGGAAAGGAGCAGTGTATAATGTGATGGAAAAATGACTCCAGACAGAAAAGGAAGCAATATGGACAATCACAATACATTAGTAAGTGCCTTGTATTCATTTTCTCTACATGATAAATGCCATTTGCTGACGTGAGACCACCCTTTAAAGCGGCTATCTGATATTTTAATACTGATAACCTAACCTCTAGATAGGTCATCAGTATCTGATCGGTGGGGGTCTGACACTCTGGACCCCTGTGGACTGGCCATAGAGCCAGTTTTTGGGGATGTATTTTGTGATGCACTGTGGTATTTAGCTCTGTTGAGGGGGATTAACATGCCAAAATATGGTATTGATGGCCCTGCCTTCTGTCAATTCGGACCCAACTACAAAACGGGGCCACTTTTAGTTTTTTCCAGGGCCACTTTAAGTTCATCCTTCACCGCTGCGGATCAGCTGTTTGAGAAGGCACCGGCGCTCCTTCTTTCGCTTCTCCTAGGCCAGTGATGGGCAAAGTGCGGCTCTCCAGCTGTTGCTAAACTACAACTCCCACCATGCCCCGTAGTAGGCTGATAGCTATAGACAGGCGTTTCATGCTGGGAGTTGTAGTTCTGCAACAGCTGGAAAGCCGCACTTTGCCCATCACTGTCCTATGCCTAGGAGCAGCTCAGCCCCATGCAAGTAAATGGGGCTGAGCGCGAGACCAAGCACAGCCGCTATACAACGCGTGAGCGGCGTGCTCACAGGATTGCAAGTGGCCTCTCAAAACTGCTGATTGGCAGGGGTCCTGGGTGTTGGGCCCCCACCGATCAGATACCGATGACCTATCCCGAGGATAGGTCATCAGTATTAAAATGTCGGAAAAGAGGACAAGGACAGGCCATTTCTACAGTGAAAAATGGCGCGATTCACACGGCCGGTGCCTGTAGCACACATAGGGTCATGTGCATGAGGCCTTATAACCAGCTGTATATATGGGATGCCATATCACGGTACATATGGTGAAGAATAAAGTCTACTGCAGCACACTACATTAATAGCGCTGTAGGTTAGTACACGTGGGGCATGCTATCTCCTGGAGGAAGACTCTGCGCAATCCCAGAGAATTGATAAAAGGCAAAAGTTAGAAAAAAGCCATAAAAGAGACAAGTACAAGGTAACTTATCATTATAGAAAAAATGTAGATCCCCATAAACTCAAACTATCAGATTAAGGGGGGGTATATGCCATGTGCACTTATTCCCAGCCTATCGCCATGCCACAAGCTGCTCCCACTTACTGCATACTATAGGCCCCTGTGACAGGAGAGCACCAGCCACCTCAGCCTCTGCCGCTCAGCACTGCTGCATTCAGCCAGGGCGCGAAAACACTCAGCTGAGGCCGACTCCGGGAGACACTTCCGCCCTTCCTGCCCACACCACCCTGATTGGTCCTCCCGGCTCCCGGCAGGCACCATTCCTCCAGACGACTTCCGCCTGCCGAGGCTTGTCTCTAGGACCTGCTGTTCTGTGGCGGTGACGTCATTCTGCGCCAACGCAGGATGGAGGAGTCATTCCCGGACGGCCATGAAAGCGGGAGGAGCGCTGTTCTCAAGGCTGCACCGGGGAGCAGGTCGGCCCGCCATGCACTGCGTGTAACAGTGAGTACAGGCCTGTCCTCTGGCGTGCATGACGGCTGGGAGACGAGGTGCATATGTGTCTGACTGTGCGCTGCTCCTGGGGGAGCTGCAAGGTCAGCCGAGGATAGTCATTGCCTGGATTCTATTGGTCGCAGCTTGTCCCCCATAAGGTGGCCGGTGGGATCTGTCACTATGTGTGTACACTGATGTGCCATATGTAGGAGCAGGACACCTATGTAGTGCTGCCATAGTGTGCCAGGTGTCCAGGGATCTCGCCGCATCCGCTTTCACATACATTGCACTGCATCACTATAGAATTGTGTCTGTGTGCACCATCAAAAACTGTTAATACCCAAGCCGCGACCCATACGGGCGCCATCCGCTCACCAGACGCAAACCATTCTCACCTTGGCTGGCACAGTTGCCCTGGATGAATGGTAGAGGGTATGGAGGAAGTCAACTTGGGCCAATGTACTGTTCAGCACCACGGACAGCGCTCATCTCATTTATGCCTACTCCTCCTATATTATCACCCTCATAGTCTACTTTATCACTTTAATAGGTCCTGGCGTTTACGTGTCCTCACTCTTAAAGGGGTCATTGGGTTTGGGAACAAAAAACATTCCGAAACCTGCTACTAGGAAATTCCGAGTTAAGGGTGGTGGTCCCGGTCCCTTTGTTGCACAGATTTTAGGTGGGACCAGCAGTGCGACCCATTGATCAGCTTATGTAATGTTTGGATTGGACCAGCCTAATTAAAATAATTGACCACCTGGAATCAGTAGTCAGTGTGTCCACCTTTATCAAATTAGTAAAGATGCCTATCCGATTTTTCTGGGAATCGAAAAAGCTAATTTGGCTGGCGCGTTTTGCATCAGTTTCTAACTAGTGGTTTTTGGGAATCTGGTAATGACCCTGTAAGGAGCTGTGATGGTGGTCATAGTGGTCGTCACCAAGGTCTCCTGGAAATGGAGGTCATTGGAAAAGTTGAATTCTGAGATGGTCTGAGCATTCTGCATGTTCTATATCTTCTAGAGCGATGGCGCCTGCCACCTTACTTACCCTGCCATTTCCTCCTGTTGGGGTCCGGCCCACGGAGCACTGCCAATGGGTAAAACTGCTCTTTACTTGCAAAATAAGGTGGCCATTATGGGTCTAGTCATGAACGGTTGCCATATTTTGCTGCAGATTTTAAAATGTCCATTAATGTGGCAAATACCACATGGAAAAACCGCCATTGAATTTAGGTGGGGCTAATCTGAGTGCAGATCCGCTGGCCGCATGAGCATCGCCTGAGGGGCCAGTTGATTTTATAATACCGTGCAGTACATCTGATCACTGATCTCTGATCGCTATTGTCGCTGAAACAGAAACTGGTAAATCGTGGCTGTAAGGGAATGCCTAGTACTGGAAATAGAAGCGACGGTTTTGCAGTAATAGGGCTTTTTTTTTGAAGGGGGGGGGTCCTATACTCAGTGTCTATCTAGTGAAGATGACAGACAAAAGAAAGTTTTATGCATTTCTACCATGTTTGGGCTCAGTCTGACAGAATTGGGACTTGGCAACCCGGCTGTGCGCCCTAACTCATAGCATAAAGGGGTTGTCTCATCATGTAGAGGATGTTAATACAAGGCACTTACTAATGTAGTGTGATTGTCCATATTGCCTCCTTTGCCATTTTTCCATCACATTATATACTGCTCGTTTCCATGGTTACAGCCACCACTAAAGTGCAGATACGAGGGGGCCAGGATCTGCTGTGCATGCGTGCCTATGCGCGATCCCACAGTCCGAACCACCAGAGAGGTTGTCGCTTTTTTCCTGTAGTGTACAAGCACGGCCACTACTGATGGATTGCAGGGTGGTCATAACCATGGAAATGAGCAGTGCATAATGTGATGGAGAAATGAATCCAGCCAGCAAAGGAGGCGATATGGAGAATAACAATATATTAAATTTGTCTACATAAAAAATGCTATTTGCTGAAGTGAGAGGGCCCCTTTATGCTTGTGCCGATCCGGGTCGTTGGAGCAGGCGTTCAATGGGTGACTGCATGTTTCATGTGGCGCCTAAAGTCATCTGCCAGTAACACATCGCCCTGTCTAAGCAGAGATCTGCTGACGGAAAACAATGAATCGGTATGGGGACGTGGGTAGCAGTAATATCACTTGTCCTCATACAGAGGGGATGATTGCTGCATGGAAATGCTGTTCTCACCTCTTCTCAAGGGTAGGTACCGTAACCAGGAACTAACTGCGTGCTCCTTTGGAACTGGGCTTTTAGAAAGTCACGTGCATACAGTTCCCTTATTTGAAACACTGAGAGTCAGTGAATGGGGTTGAGCAACCCTGTGTTTTAAGTTCTGTGTCCAAAGTTCGGGTCATCGAAGAATCCCGTTATGGATTCCACTACCACGGACCATAACGGCATTTGGAATCCATAACGGGATTCTTCGATGAACCCGAACCTTGGACGCCGAACCTAAAAACCAAGTTTGCTCAACGCTATCAGTGAAGTAATATTAACATTTGATTACGCATTTGTGGAAATTAGACCTGCTTTCCAGAAATGCATATATTACATTAGTAGTATATAGTATGGTTATATAGTATACCCGGAGCGCCCAGTTATTGTGGTCCCTAGCCCCCAGCAGGAATGAATAAAAGGCCCGGATCTTATTGTGAGGGGTTCTTGCCTAACACCACTTTATTTTTCCTTTGTCATCCATGCATATAATGTGAATGGGAACTAGTTTCTTGCTTTCACTATTAAGTGTGTGGTAGAGAGAGGCTCATTCTCTATAATGATCATTAACAACGTGTAGCAGTCTCTGGGGTGTAGAAGACGGTTTTCACTTCAGAACGGCCGTGACTAGGGACAAGTCGCCCTCCGTCCATAAAGCACAGATTTTATGCTACTTACAAGAATGTATTGGAAAGAAAGGATGCACTTTATTTCTTGCTCTATAAGACACACCTAGGAAAAATATTTTTTTATCGGACCCCCCCCCCCCAAATCTTCATGAGACCTTAGATCAGCCCCCCCAATCTTTATGGGGCCCTCAAACTTCATTTGACATCAGACCCCCAATCTTTATCAGATCTCAGATCGGACCCCTAGGTTTTATAAGACCTCAGATTAGACCCCCCACAATCTGTATCAGATCAGACCCCCATCTTTTTTGGACCTCACATCAGACCCCCTCAATCAGATGCCCAATATGTATCAGACCTCTGATCAGACCCTCCAGTCTTTATTAGACATCAGACATGTATTTAGGGGATGTCTTAGATAATGAAAAATCTCTGACAAGTCACCAAATGGTGTAAAATTAGAAAAGGATGTAGTACTTACCTCTTTCTCCAGCGCCATAGTCTGCACCGCTGGTATGGTCCTCTGCTTGTTTACAAACTGCAGCTGTAATGTGTCGGTATATGGCACGTGACCACTGCAGCCTATTGCTGTCCTCAGCAGTCTACCAGTGGTCATGTGGTATACACTTGAACATCAGTGACATGCCAGTGTTTCTCTTTTTGAACATACGTTCGTACTTGTGCTCCATGTGTGTCCGCCGTTCCACTCCTATGGAGGAACATGGGTCATTGTTCTAGTGATCAGCGGGGACCCCAGCGGTCAGACCCCTGCCATTCAGACACTTATTCCCTATTCTGTGGAAAGAGAGAAGTTGTTGTAATGGGACAACCCATTTAAAGGCCATGCATACCTTTTGGAATCAGTTTTTTATTATTGCATTTTACTCGGCTTGGGCTAAAAAATATTTTTTCAATTGGTCTTTATTAAAACTTTACAACAGTTTCTGTTTTACAGCCTTCACTTTCAGAGCATATACAGAATATCTGAAGTTCTGTTCTGGCAGCTCATAAACACCCCTATCTAAAAAATTGCTAAGAATATGAATGAAGCGAGTGTTTGTGAGCTGTCAGGAGTTCAGGATAAGGGCTGCACATCCAGCCATCAGAGCAGCTGCCTGACAGATTCTCTGTAAAACCTAAAGTAAGCCAGAAACAGTTGCAAATTTTTAATAAAGACTCACGCAGAACATGATTTTTAGCCCAAATGAGTTGATCTGCATCGGTGTCCTCTCAGGAATGTGAATGTTGTGTGACTTTTTTCCTTTTTATAGCATCAGGTCGGAGGACTGATGCAGTGCAATGCCGGATTCACATATACCCTGCCATCCGTTGGTTTCTCTCTGGCATAGTACAAAAAACTGATGCCAGAACTGATCCCCTAGTTTGCAGTGGTAGTTCTTCATCTCATCCAGTGCATCTGTTTTGACGCCAGCTTTGGGCGCTGTCAGGCTATGGATGCTACACTGGTGCACTAAAGTGTACATCCATCTCCGGCTAAAGAAAAACTGGTTGTAAATGTGGTCCTGGCCTAAGAGTGTCTAATGCTGATGGATGAACATCATCTGTTTAGATAGTGAATGACACTATTAGTGGGGTTAAGCTCCAAGCTAGACTGTGGATAAATACAGAGGAGCCGGTAAAACGGATGTGCGAAGCAACTCGAGGTACTCTTGGTCAGTGACTGTGCCTTCAAAAAAAAGCATGGCACAATTAATCCCCTAAATCAGTCTACACCAAACATTGAGCCTGGTAAATTTATCCACTATTGAAGTGTGTATATATTTTTTTTGGGGCTCCTCTGTATATATTTTCTGCACCATTTTTGCTACTAGCTACCTCTTCTGTCATTGGTACTCACAGAGTGAAAGTCCGGTCGGGCAGCACTCCTTGGGATATGATCTGGGTCTTGATGTGTCGAGGGTGCTACACACTACCTTCCCCATCCAGTCCTGTTTCTGTCATTTTTCCTCCCCGCGCCAAGACCTCTGGTTCGGCGTTAGGACGATTGTTCCTTGTGGACAATTATAGACATATCAGTAGCATATATATGCCTGATAGATGCGGGACCCACCTCTGGAACCCACTCCTATCTCAATAACGGGACTTGGCTATTTTCGCAAGTCCCATAGCAGGGAATTGAGCATGCTCTTCATTCACGTTGGGGCCCTGTTTATTCAGTAGAAGAGGGTCCACATTGATATACCACAAATGTCCAGATGGGAATACTCCTTTGAACCCAGGAGGCAGTGCCAATTCACACATTACCAGGGAGAGGAGAGCAAGTGGCGCCCTCAGAATCTCCGGACTGCATGTGGGCATCTCCTGTCTGCAGAGCAGAAAATATTCATCGCTGTATGTATAAATCCTATATAGTCCAGCGAGGATGACTCAGGTAGCAGTGCGAGGGTCACACAAGTTCGGGTAAAATGGATTTCATGATTCTGAGCAAAACAGAATTTTTGTTCAGGCAAATGGCGAATTGGGGTCCATTCACACGTCCGTAGAATGGGTCTGAATCCGTTCCGCAACGATGCGGAATGGCTCCAGACCCATTCATTTTCAATGGGGACTGAAAGGCTGTGGACAGCACACAGTGTGCTTTCCGCATCCGCATTTCCGGTCTGCAGCTCCGGAAAAAAATAGAGCAGAATAGGAATGATCTATTAAAGTGACGGTGATGTGCGGCGTCAGTGTTTTACGGACGTCTGAATGGACCCTTAATCAAATTAATTTGATGAATTGCCCAGCCCTAGGCTGCTTACTTCCAGAAGCAGTGTCACACCTTTCTATGTAAGGCACTGCTGTTTTTAGACAAATTACCCTTGTTTTTCTAATCTTGTACATGCCACTTCACTGCCAGTGCACCCACAAAGATGCCCATTTATGTTCAACTTCTGCATAAGAGTCCTGCTCTCACTGCATGCTCTCTCCGCCTGGCCACCGCAGGTTGTCTCTGTCTCTACAGGATGCAATGGAGCTGGATGCTTGTTGGCTTCATGCATTCACTTATGGGTTGAAGAACCCAGACACCGAATGATTACAGGGCTATAAGGAAGGATGCAGTCACAAGGTTTTCTCCAGTCTGGGTTTGTAAGTATTCTAGTTCCTAATATGTGAGCATCCTTCCAAGTACATCCAGTTATACAAAGGTTATTTATCTGAACTGATTCAGGTCAAAACTCTACATTAGTTTTGCAAGTTCATTTTTTTGCAATGGTCAAGCAAAACAAAATGCAGGCAAAAAAGGCAGCCTATGGATATAGTGATTGAGAGATAACTGTAATGGGCAGTGGGTGTGGAACCACTTTGCCAACTAAGGCTACTTTCACACGTCCGTTTGCATCCGTTCTGAACGGATCCGTTTGTATTATCTTTAACGTAGCCAAGACTTAAACCCCATTGAAAGTCAATGGGGGACGGATCCGTTTTCTATTGTGCCAGATCGTGTCAGTGAAAATGGATCTGTCCCCATTGACTTGCATTGTGTGGCTCAGTTTAATCAGACGGACACCAAAATCTGCAAGCAGATTGAACGGAGGCAAAGTGATGCATTCTGAGCAGATCATTTTCCATTTAAAATGCATTAGGGCAAAACTGACCTGTTTTGGACCGTATTGTGAGAGCCCTGAACGGATCTCGCAAACGGAATGCCAAAACGCGAGTGTGAAAGTAGGCTAACCAGTTTGATTTTGGGCTAAAGCTAAGGACGCTGTCCTTTCGTTCCTTGGCACTCACCCTTTAACTCCTGTACAGGGATCTAGACTTCTCTGCAGAGAACCAACCAGGCTGCTACCTCCTGGAGTAGTCCTGGTGTAGATGGCAGCAGATTCACGAGGGTCAGAGACACTTATGCGGCGCAGAGATCAGGCAAAATTCATAGTCTGAATAGAGTTTAAGGTCAGGGTAGGTTGAGTACGTACGTAATCCAGATAGCAATTCCAAGGTGAGGGCAGGTGGTAAGAAGCAGAATCAGTAGACAGGCAAGGAACATTACATGGGGGGTCAGACAAGAGATCATACCTTCACTGGTTACTAGATAACCCAAAGCTCAGGTGAGGAGGTGGAACCACTGCTCAGCTAAATAGGCGAGGCTGATCAGCACCCTAGAGGGAGCAACAGGAAAGGTTTAAAGGGGTTGTCCACTTTTTTTTTATATTGATAACCTATTCTCGTACGAGCGCTCTATCCTGAGGATAGATCAACATAAAAAAAAGCGGACAACCCCTTATCCCTTTTAGTGCTGAAAGGAAGATCACTGAGCACTAGCTCCAATACACACAGGGTGAGAGGAGTGATGCCATCTCCTGCCTAGGACAGCACAAGGCAAGGACTGAAACACGCCACGGACTGTGACAGTAAGAAGGTCAATGGGTCATGTACAGTGCCTTAAAACCGTATTCATACCCCCTGAACTTTTCCACATTTTTTCACATTGCATCCACAAGCTTAAATGTATTTTATTATGATTTTATGTGCAACACAAAGTATTACTACATAAGAAGTCCCATTTTCAGTTTGCCACAAGCCATGTAGGGGATACAGCAAACCTGTGGAAGAAGGTGCTCTGCTCAGATGAGACCAAAGTTGAACTTTTTGGCCTAAATGCAAAATTCTATGTGTGGCGGAAGAATAACACTGCTAATCACCCTGAACAAACCATCCCCACCATGGAACATGGTGGTGTCAGCATAGGCGATTTAGACTGGGACAGAGGTTCACCTTCCAGCAGGACAACAACCCTGAACATAAATCCAGAGCTACAATGGAATGGTTTAGGACAAAGCATATTCATGTGTTAGAATGGCCCAGTCAAAGTCCAGACCTAAATCCCAAGACAAACTGAGTGCTACCCTACAAGACAGTGTGACATGACATACGATATAAGCCAAACCAGAATCTTCTCCATATCTGCAGTTTTGAGGTTCTTGCTCTTTATCATTTCAAAGCAGGAAACTGGTTGGCCAGGTACGGGGTCATCAACGTACTGTTTCTGCATGTGGAGATGGTAAATTAGCTTTCACCCAGGAGGGAAAAAGCTTCTAGACAATAATGACTCTTCATTTACAGGAAGCCTCCAGATCCAGGGACCCCACAGGTTGAATTAAGAGGTTGGAAAAAAAATAAGTCTACCACCAGGATTTTTTTTAAATGTTGATTGTTGGCGCCTCAGAGGTGGCACTTCCAAAAGCAGAGGGAATGGGAGTCCAGTGCTCCAGATGAAAACCTTTTTTTTTTTTTTTTGTTAATGGTGTGAATGGGAGCAATACTAATCTAGGGGACACAAAGTGAACACTCGTGTATAGGGCCATTTTTATTGTATGAGGGCACTCAGGAGCATTATTATTCTATTGGGTGCACATAGGGAAGCATTATTATTGTATAGTTGCACATAGGGATATTATTATTGGTATATATTATTAGCATACAGGGACATTACAATTGTCCTGGGATATTAGTGTACGTTGGCACATGATGGGACGTTATTATTGGAGATGGCACATGGGCGGTATTACTGTATAGGAGCACAGAGGGCCATTATTATAGCATGGGAGCACAATGGCGTGCATTAATACTTTGTGGGTGCACAAATGCAAAGGGAGGCACTGCTGAGTAAGAGGCACAAAGGCGGTACTATTAATATGTAGGGCAATGGGAGAGGGCATTATTACTATCTTGGCACTATGTATGGCGAATGCAGAGGTGAAGAGGGTGCTGTAAAGCAATGACCCAAAATGTGTGTGCAAAACATTGTGGTTGGAAGAAGCCTTCATAGTGATCTGGGCCAGATAAAAAAAATTAGGGAAAGTGTTGCTCTACCAAAAAAACTAACTAAGGTGCTTTTTTTTTTTTTTTTTTTTTTCTTGAAGACGTTTTGCTAGTCATCTGACTGACTTTCTTATTCTGATGAGCTCAGACAGATGTCCCAATTGTAGATGCTGGTTGTTTTATTGTGTTTGGGGTGGAAACTGTCCTATTTGAGGTACGTAGGCTTATCGATTGGTTTCCGATACAATGATGTCTGTATTGAGCTGGTTTAAAGTTCTATGGTGGTATCTAGAAATCAGTTTTTGAACAGTTAAGTGTCAGGTTTATGGTGGGATGATATTCATTGAATCTTTCATGGAATTGTATTAGTTCATGTTCAGTCAGTCCAGATGATTAGGATATCGTCACTGAAACAAAAGTAGGACAAAGGTGTGATGGGGCAGGATACCAAAAACTCACTTTCTAGTTTTGCCATGAAAAGATTGGCATATTGCAGTGCCATTTTGCTGCCCATGGTGGTTCCACTGCATTGTGTATATATATCTCTTTGCCACAAGATAAATAATTATAATGAGGGTAAATTTTGTGAGTTGCAGCACGGACTGTGAATCCCATTAGCCTCTAGTTACACTTGGCAAGCAGTTAATTCATCTCTATGTGGGGTTTATTGGCCACTGGTTACGGTCATTTTGGTTGTTGACTCCTGGGCCGGACAACCCCATAACACTTTCTTTTGTGCCCTTTTCAATGCTGATTTAAACATTGCAGGCACGCAGGTTAGAGGGGAAACTGTCAGAAGTTTCATGCTGCTTTAACCGTGTATAGGGAGAGTCAGGAAGAGAAAAAAGTAATGGCCCAGTTTCATTCCCTGTGATGTGGTCCCCGAAGTGGAGATTCTGCTGTAAGGTGTGACATTCTAACACAGCCTCAAGTGGCAGAGAACACCTTTGTGAAGGGGACAAGCTGTCTGGCTCTCTTATTAGACATCACAGCAGATTTGGAGAAGGCTTGTTCATACGTGTCACCCACACAGAGATGGTTGCGACCTGAGGTTGTGCCGGGACATCATAGCTGACAGGAGAAGCTCCACTTCCAGGACCACACAACAGGGACTAAAAATGGTTCATTGGTACAGTTATGAAATTGAAAGTGCCGTATTGTTCAGATTAAAAGATGCACCGGACTATAAGAGGAGGAGAAGGAAAATAATAAAAAAATATATATATATTTTTCATCAGACCTAAAGCAGACCCCCAAATCAAAGCCCCATTCTTTAACAGACCTCAGATCAGACCCCAAAGTTCCATCAGATCTCAGACTCCCCATTGGCCCTCGGAACAGACTCGGGTCATAGTACACGCCTACATGCACTACGCCCTGTACACACCACACTGCAGAGAGGGGACTGTAAGAAGACCAGGGAGGATGAATAGATCCAGTGCAGTGCTTCCCTCACTGCTCCCTGTGCCTCCCGCATGCTGATAACCACTTCTATAATGGAAGCAGGCATTAGCATTCAGACTATAAGACGCACTGCCACTTTTTGGGGAAAAGTGCATCTTATCCCCTTCAAGACCAAGCCAGTTTTCACCATAAGGACCAAGCCACATTTTGCAAATCTGACATGTTTCACTTTATGTGGTAATAACTCTGGAACACTTTTACTTGTATAACGATTCAGAGATTTTCTCGTGACATATTGTACTTCATGTTAGTGGTAAATTTGAGTCAATATGTTTCACCTTCTTTATAAAAAAAAATCTAAAATGTACAGAAAATTTGGAAAAATTCACAATTTTGAAATTTGAATGTCTCTGCTTTTAAAGCAGATTGTGATACCTCATGAAATAGTTGTTACTGTATACTTCCCAGATGTCTACTTTATGGTGGCATCATTTTGTAAACGTCATATTATTTTTTTAGGACATTTAAAAGGCTCAGAATTTTTTTTATAAATTCTTTATTTTCAGTTTTCAGAAATAAAGTAGGGCAACAAAAAAAGTACCAACACATAAATTTCCATATCGCAATAAGCCAGCTCCACACTCCCAGTTAGGCTCAGAAGGGAGCATGTGATATCACGCCACGGCTTCCACACCCTGAGAAATCTGTCATGTGATCTATTGATCCAACTGGACATTTCCTCGAATTGGCAAAACTGATCAACTTTCCGAGTCCATTCTTGCACAGAAGATGGGCTCACATCCAGCTAATGCAAGCGGATTAATGATCTTGCGACTGCTAATAAATGTGTAATAATAATCTTCTTGGAGGGTTTATATAGCTTATTAGGTCTTGCCAGGACATCCGGGCCCAGACTTTTCCCCGGGGCAAAGCTGTGGATTACTGCTCGCACCTCCTCCTGGATAACGTGTCTAATCGGGTGAGCTCCCATCTCTGATGAGAGTGAAGGCAGATTAAGGGATTGTAAGAACAGTGTCGTTTGGTCTGTTCTGTTAAGGGTTTCTTCCTGCTCAACTTCCTTATTTAGGTTGTATAGGGCAGAGTAAAACTCATGGAAGGATTTAGCAATTGAAGGTGTGTCGAGGTGTAGGGCACCATCCTTTCCTGTATTCTTGGAGATATAGGATGACTGTTTAACTTTTTTCAACGGTGAGGTCATCCTCTTAGTTCCCTTGTTCCCATGGGCATATATTTTGTGTTTTCGGAAGTAGAGCAAATGGTTTGCCACTCTCTGTGATAGGAGTTTCTTTAATTCCAGTCTAAGATTCGCCAGAACTGCCTGTGCCGTAGTGCTAGCGGATTGTGGCTGCAATATGTGCTAATATGGAGTCAATAACTTTTTGTTGATCCATCTTCACTTTCGTGCCTAGTGCAATAAAGGTTCCTCTCACAAACACCTTGTGCGCCTCCCATACAATCAGGTGAGACATTGAGGGAGAAGTAAGAAGATAGAGAATCTTTGATCTGCTCGCAGTGCCGGGGCTTATGTAGAAGTGATTCATTTAGTCTCAAATTTCAATTTCTGAGGGACAGGGAGGTCAGGGTGAGAGATGCTACACAGGGAGCCTGGTCCGAAATCATAATAGATCCTATCTTGGACATGCTACAGAACAGTAATTAGAGATTTAAATATGATCACGTCGCTGAAAGGATGCACGAGGGTTAGAATAGAACGTGTAATCTTTAGTGGTAGAATTGAGATGTTGCCAAATATAGCGATGAGGTTCAGTTCTTGCAGTTTCTTGTGAAGTTTACTCAGATGGCTCTGTGAGATATAGGTGGGTTGAGTACTAGATTAAGATCCGTTCCTATCACAACTGGGCCTTCCGCAAACACTTTCAGGGTGTCCAGAGCTTTTAGAAGCCAGATCACCGTGGAAGCGTTGGAGGCATATAAATTGGTGAAAGTAATTTTCTTAGAAGCTATTTTACTTCCAACTTTTCCTTTTTTTTTCTTATAAAAAACAAACATTTTTTTCCTTTTACTCTTTATATTTGTCCCACCGCGGCATGTGAAATGGTTAATCCACCGGCATCACCGCATACAGGGGTGCCGGCGGATGCAGCAGGGGCCCGGCTATCGATAACAGCCGGGCCCGTGCTGCGGATCACATCACATCACGTACATGCACGTGAGGATGCGGCAAGAAGCTGCATTCCCACATGTACGTAAAAATGCGTGAAGGGGTTAGTCAGTATGAATTGTACATAATGCAGTTCAATGGTAACGATGTTGGGTTTTAGAACAATCTTGTGTGGGTCCCTTGGGGCCAAAGAACTAATAGGCAACTTTTAAAGCCACATGAACCATGACAAACTACAGTGTTGAAGAGTTTCTTAAATGGTATGGAATGGCTTGTGATATGAGGAAAAAAAACCTAATTATGCACATTCTGTCCTCCCTAAACCTTGTTAACATCTTGAACTCCAGTATCTCTATTTTCTTCCTCAGTGTTTTGCAGTAGAAAACATAATAAAATTATGAAGAGCTTTATCAGATCCTTCATCCCTGTGCGTGATGCCAAAAAACGTGTGACCAGAACATGTCCTCCTTTCCCCTAATGCTGCCCTTATGACAATGGCCATGAAGCACTAAACCTGCTTTAAAGCAGAAATGTAATTTCACGTTAATAGAAGGACTAACAACTTCATAAAAGGGATAAAGTGCCAGGGTTTTGATTGCTTTCTGACGCTCAGAGTGTAAGCATTACATGTTGTGAAGTGGCTGCAATGACTTTCAGACAGTACGTCTGTGCTGTGCATTGCTTTGGGAATGCTGTGGGTGTAAGGGGAGCAAAATCCTGTTATAACCTGCACGGTATGTACTTACAAGGCCAAGTTTTTTCATTGATTTGAATGTAACCTGTATTTTGCAGCATATTATAAGTAGTGTTGGTTGCTACTTGGAACAAAGGTAAGGTTGGCTGAGCATGCTTTCACATATTATTAGTATTTTATTTTTTTACTTGCTGTAATATTGCATGGAAATATATAAAATGACTTTGTTGAATGTTACTTTATATATTCTAATATCCCAGCCCCATGTTTTGTGACACTACAGGGAGCATTTTTGAACTGTGAGGAATGCACAGTACGCCATTTTTTACCCGATTTTTGTTTAGAAACTGGATCGGAATGACTTAAAGAAAAAAAAAAAAACGGCTGTCAGTATTCACTTTACCAATCCACCACCGCTGCTTCGGGCCATGCTCCTTTTCACTTCCTAGTCTCAGGCTTGACATGCAAGAAATGGCTGCATGTTCGCTCAGCCAATTACTGTCCGAGGCGGGCCAATCAGTATCCTACATGTTGAGCCTGGGGCAAGTGGAAAGTAGCGAGACTAGAGCCGCGGCAGGGGATCGGTTAGGTGAGTACTCATTTTTTATTTTTATTTTTTTAACTCAACAACTGTTAGGGCAATTTTTGCAGACTTCTAAATCCATCTGCTTTTTAGGTTACGTGTAAATCTCCTCAATTAAAACAGAAAAAAGTGTCCAAATGGCCGATTCGCCATTTTTGGATGCTTCGTTTCCTCAAAAAAATGTAAATAAAAGGTGATCAAAAAGTCATACACACCCCAGAATGGTATCAATGAAAAGATCAGATTGAGCCCCCATACAGCTCCATACTCATAATTAGAAAAAAAGTTATAGGGGTCAGAATATGGCAAGTAAAAAGTAAAACCGATTTTTTTTTTTTTTTTTCCCACTTTTGAATTTACTTTTATGTGCTAGTAAAATGTGCCGCCACAGATGCCCCCAAATCGTGTGCCAGTATGATATGCCCCCGATCATATGCCAGTAACAATAGCCCCCTAAAAGTGCCAGTAACCAGTGCCCCCCCAAATGTTTGCATTGAACTTAGGAGAGCCATGTGTATACAGATGGTACAGTATATATGAAACTTACTGACTGTGCTGCAGGGTTTAATACTATAGGAAGAGCAGAGCCATGTGTAGTACTAAAGAGTTAATCTGGGGTAATGGGGGGCTGCACTTAGTGAACCCATGCAGGGGTTAATACAAGGTTATGGGGGGGGCTGCACTTAGTGAAGCCATTAAAGGGTTAATACAAGGTTATGAGGGGCTGCACTTACTGAACCCATGCAGGGGTTACTTGTAGGATGCAGAGAAGTTGGTTAAGTCATGCAGGGGTTAATCCATAGGACGCCTGCAGTGAAGTTAGTGAAGACCAGCACTGTATAGGGGGGTCTTGCAGTGAAGTTCCTGGGTCTGGCTGAAGCTTGTAGTCCTCCTGCAGCACAGAGAGGTTGCCCCGAGCTCTCCTCTTACCACATGCTGAGCGGCTCAGCTGCTCCAGCCCCCATTCTCCAGCACTGCTGAGGGAGCGTCTGCCAAGTGCAGGGATGTGGAGAAGTGCACACAGCCCAGGCACTGTTATCAGCTGCCAGGAAGGACCTGGCTTTTTAAACGTTCCCTTACAACTTTTACTCTGGCTGTCAGTTCTGGCCAGTAATGTGAGCGTGCACGCAGGCAGGAGGAGAGCCTGCTTGTGCGTCCTCCATCTTCCCTCAGAGGAAACTGGGAGACGGAGGATACCTAGCAACCCTATTTTAAGCACAGGTAAAAATAGGCAGTACAGGAAACAAAAATGTGGAATTAAGGGGTAATTGAATAGACAGTGAAACGTTGAAACAGGGCCACCAAGGTGATATTAATCACCAAAATCCAATACTCCAAAAAAATAAATAAATAAATACGACAGTTATCCTAACTTAGGATTAAGGTAGTGAAATTCTTACACTACCTTCCTGGGCGGCCCCCGGTTCTCCGCTCTGGTCCCCGTTAGTTCTCACATGCGGCGATTCTTTGTATGAGGCGGGGACTCGTCTTTTGCCTGGAGAGTGGTTTTCCTCTCCCTGGGTGCGAGCACTCGGCTCGCCAGGCAAAAGACAAGTCTCCGCCTCATACAAAGAATCGTTGCATTTGAGAACTAACGGGAACCGGAGCGGAGGAACCGGGGGTTATTATGAAAAAAATACCTGTTGTCTGGATCTCAGTGGGGGCCGTCCAGGAAGGTAGTGTAAGTATTTCACTACCTCAATCCTAGGTGAAAGGTCCTCTTTACTGAGGTTTCATCTTTAAAATGAAGCTCAAATTCTAGTAATTGTAGTCTGAAAAGTTATGTTTTTAACCACTTAGTTACCACCAATATTACGTTTTACATGAGTCAAAGGACTTTAGGCTAAGCCTTCGCTTTTTTACAATGGCTTTAGTGTTGGACAAGACTCCTGTCCTCCAAAATTTATTAAACAGAAATACGTCTAAATTGAGTGTATTTCTGGCTCCGATTGAGCCGCAAAGGTCCTTTGTGCCGCAGTCTGCAACTTCTCCCCGCTCACGCAGGTCCGTCTCGTTTACCATTTTCTATGCTTCTTTTAGGCATTTAAGTGTAAGACGGTTAGGAAGCTGTCTTACATTTAGAAGTGGCGGTGGATCCCCCGAAGTTATGTAGGGGCTGCGCCTCTTCATAACTTTGGCGGATCCGCCACCAGTGCAGGCCTTTATTAGGACTGGCGTCTAAAATACTGGTCTTAATAAATGTGCCCCAATGTGTCTAATTTCTCCATACAGATTGTAGTCGTGAAGTGAGAGTGAACAATCAGTACAGGAGGCCGGTAGGGAAGGGAAGAGGTAGCTGCAGAATGAGACCTTTTTCTTTAATGAAATACATTACAAAATTTAATATTTTCATTTGTGTTATTGATTTATGCAAAGTTTGTTGAAATTATGATGCTGCACTTTAATTCTGTACTAAGGAATAATTAATATTTTAGTACTAATGAACATTATGCAATATTTTAATTTAAAATTGCTTGTCCATTGAATTAAATCTTTAGCTTACTGTTCATTTTTATCAACAGGAGCCGATATTGCATTTCTGAAGTGGTGCTGTCAAACCCTGTACTTCATGATATCCTTGCTTGAGCACAGGTGGGTCGCTGATCCACTTCTATTATTTAGCCCTGTTTACAATCATAGTTGCCCATAGCAACCAGTCCGATTCCACTTTTCCAAAGGAGCTGTGAAAAATAAAAGGTGGAATCTGATTGGTTGTCACTGTTTAATCTTTTACACTTTACAGAAATGTCTGTTTTTGGTAAAGAGGTAAAACTGCAGTTTTGTAAACCAAAAGAAAAATGCATTTATGTAATTGTAAAATGATCCCTGAGTGAATGTCGTCTGTACTATTGCACTGTGCAATGTGCTGGAAGACCGCATCAATACCTTGTAATACATAATGGTTGCAAGAGGCTGTGGCCATAATAGCTAAAAATCTAAAAATGGATTTATTTGGTGTGTGTTTCCGATTACTTATATTTGCAAGCCATTTTTTATACTGAATAGCTACAATAAATGTTAGTGGGTTGTGAGGTATATTCTGTAACATGACCAGCATGACTGCAATTAGTTGGTCAACTGGTAAACTTTAGATACAGTAAAAAGCACTGGCTAATACACACCTGCGTAAGAGGGTTTTCCAGTCACATAATATTGATGGTTATCCTTAGGATAGGCCATCAATATCTAATCAGTGGGGAAACTAGCATGTTGAATGGTGCTACAAGTATAGTTGTGTTGAAAGTGTAGTACTGGGCTACTGCATTTCAGCACCCTTTTAAATGTGGGGTGTACTTTCAAATGTTTCTAATGTTTTTATGTGCAGTTCTGATTTGTATTACTTAATATTTCTCTTTCTAGTTGACTGAGACATTAAATATGGATCGAGGAAGAGGTCAGAGGGAAAGTGGAGGAATAAGCAGGAACGTCTACCCACAACAGTACAGCTACCCCTCAACACAAAATTTAGAGATACAAGAGCTAGCATCCAAACGAGTTGACATTCAGAAAAAAAGGTTTTACTTGGATGTCAAGCAGAGTGCTCGTGGTCGTTTTTTAAAGATTGCAGAAGTTTGGATTGGTAGAGGGCGACAGGATAACATTAGAAAAAGCAAGCTGACGTTATCCTTATCTGTGGCTGCTGAACTAAAAGACTGTTTAGGAGATTTTATTGAGCACTATGCTCATCTAGGCCTTAGAAGCAGTCATTCTCAAAGAGGTGAACATGGAAGTGAAAAAGAACATGATTCTAGAAGGAGGCCTCATCCAGCCTCACCTTCAGGTTCGGTTGGATCAGAAGAACCAGCAACACACAGTGTTCTTAAAACCGAATATATTGAACGAGACAATAGAAAATATTATTTAGACCTTAAGGAGAACCAGCGGGGACGGTTTTTAAGAATTAGACAAACGATGACCAGAGGACCTGGAATGATTGGTTATTTTGGTCAAAGTTTGGGTCAAGAGCAGACCATAGTTCTGCCAGCTCAAGGTATGATTGAATTTAGAGATGCATTGGTTCAGCTTATTGAAGATTATGGAGAAGGAGATATAGAAGAACGTCGAGGTGGTGGGGACGAACCCCCTGAGCTTCCAGAAGGAACTTCTTTCCGTGTGGACAATAAGAGGTTCTATTTTGATGTGGGCTCTAACCGTTATGGCATATTCTTAAGGGTAAGCGAGGTTAGACCACCCTATCGCAACACCATCACAGTCCCTTACAAAGTATGGACAAGGTTTGGAGACAATTTTATCAAATATGAAGAGGAGATGAGAAAAATTTATAATAGCCATAAAGAAAAGAGAATGGATGTACGAGTGGACAGTAGTGAAGAGCAAGAGTGTCCTGAGTAGAGCAATTGCCAGTGAACATGATACAAAATTGGAGTCTTTTTATTGGAGACAAATTCTGTAGTCTTTTAGAAGATTTCTCTATTATTCATTTTTGTTCATTCTTTTTTATTTTTTAGCAGAGTATCAATGGACAAAAAAATCCTTTGAGAGTCTGGTGTCCACATTTTAGTCTACAACACAAACCCTCTTATGAGCTTACCAGCCTCTGATAGAGCTGCTTCAATAATTTCAAGACTGTACAAGTGTTTTTTCTTTTTTTTTCTTTTGATCAGCACAAAGTTCAACCTTTTAAAATACCTTAGGTAAGGCTTGAATTGCACTATCAAAGCGAATTACATTATATCTATATTTCTACTTCATAGATGTATAGATATAGTACACATATAAAATATATAGCCTAATTTATTATTCTTTTTTATTCGTTTGATTTCCAGATGGCTTTTTCAGCTCTGCCAAGCTTACATACAGGGCATTTATTACTGTGAATGTATATGAAATGCATTTACACATTTGTAAAACTCTGTTGAGAGTTCAGAATGTCTGTTGGATGCAGAATCCATCAGCAACAAAGTGACGACTAGTAGCTGACAGTGTGTGTGTTAACTGTTTACACTGTTTACAGCCAAGGAATTTCTACATCTCAAAAAAAAAAAACTGTTCACGTGTAGACGAAACCACTGCACTGTCACCGGGATCGAAAATGCATCCCGACAGTAGCAGTTTGAGTATGTGAAAGAGTAGAATTATGCCTTTTAACACTATTGCTCCCATCATGGCTATTTTATATAGAAAAATATATAGATTATGGTGCGCCTCTGTATAGACCTGTTGTACTATGACAAATTGTTTATATTGTAAGTCAAAGTAACTGACCCCCACCCCCATGTGCGCGCGAGTGTAAGGTGACAACGAAAAAGCTATTTAGTGAGTGTTAAAATATTATTTTGAGTATCGTTTGATTGCGTTTATGCAGCATCTCCTAGCAAAGAACATGTGGATGCTTTAACAAAGGAAAGACCTTAAATTCCACCTGAATAGTGGCATAGGGTTCTCATTTCTGTCAATGGACAATTGAACCATACCAAATCTGCCCTTATTTATGTATTGTTTTGCACAAGGGGTTGCTGACTTTGTATGTTGGGTGTAGAAGCACTAAAAAGTTTAATTTTTTTATTTAAAGAAAAAAAAAGATATATATAGATCTATAAATATATATATGAACCATTAATGTTTCATTATAACTTGTATGTATACCATAGTTATGCATGTTCAGCATATCTATAGTTATCTTTAGTAATGATTATAAGTGGGGTATACAGTAAGTATCACTTAACACTGTTGCTGCTAATCACAGTGCCTGTAGTAATGGAGAACATGTTGACAATGCTAATTTGGGGATGAATGTAACAACTAATCTTCTGGACCATAAATACCCCACAGTAACTCTAATGCCTCTATTTGTCAAGGACTGGGATCGCCCATTATTATTAGCCCGGAACAGTAGATGATGGATGCGGGTAACATTACGGTTTGTCTGCACCAAAGTAAACCATTTCTTTGTCTGATTACTTTACATTTATTTTTCTTTCATTTCGAAAAACTTGTCAAATTTTAGTTGACTTGATAAGGCCTCATTCACATTTGTGCTATAACGGTGGACATTTTGCAATGACTTTCGGAGGATTTCTGGCATGTAGTGGCATCCATCACCCATAGGTGCCAGTTACTGGATGCCTTTGTATGTAATGGCACACTGTTCTATACAGCAAAATAAAAAATAGACAGATGCCAAAAGGACGCTTGATGTTTGCGTCAGCAGCCATCCCGCCATATGGCAAATCAGTGTGGAAGCAGCCTCGCAGTTGCACTTTTTTCTTCCGTTTTCCATTCCGTCCCCCATAGAACATCATTTTGGAAAAACAGAAAAATAACATGCATCTTCATAGGTAGGGAAGACTAGTACCAAATATGCTAATTGTGGTAAGGTGAACAAGGCCTGATCGATGTTTCCTTTAGAGAGAGTCTGTCAGCAGTTTTGACCATGCTAAACTGCTGACAACCATTGGGCAGAGCAGTACAAACTTAAATTAGTAGTTTGAGTATGAAATTTTATTCTGCTAGAATTGGCCCCAGCGAGTGCTCTGGACGTAGAGCTTCTGTGGGGAGCTGCTTTACAGCGCTTTCTCCCTGCCCTCAGTGACCGCTATAGTGGTCTTCCGGTTGAATACTGGCTGGTCTTCTGTTAAGCAGCTCATTGCAGAGAGTTCATATTTCCACTACCATTAATTAAAAAAAAAAAAAATTTGCGTGGCTCTCCCAAGCCCCTTCATAGTGCTGTCAGCAGTTTAGCATGATCAAAACTACTGACAGACTTCCTTTAAATCCTGTATTGGCTAATTTACAATAACTGGTATTATTAGGGGTTTTAACGACTGTAATCTGGCAGTGAAACACAAAATGTGGACTTATTTTATATATCCATGCTGGATACTGAAATGTATTTCTAATTTATAGGTAACCTATGAAAAGGGACTCCTCTGTTACACGATCATTGTCATTTATTTCTTGTATGCTTCAAATGTGAGAGAATAATGGTGTACCTCTGACCTTCTAAAACTACTGACTTATTCTCTGGAATGATGAGGGTTTCTGAACTTTGACCCATGCAGTTGCTGAAATTAAGGTGTCTCTCATTTAAAGGGGGTTTCCAGGCCTCTGATATTGATGACCTATCCTCAGGATAGGTTACTAATATCCTATTGGTAATGGTTTGACACCCCACACCCCCATTATTTGGCTGTTTCCTGCAGCCTCTGGTGCTGGAAGTAGCACTTTGAATGGAACGGGAAGCAGACGGCTCTGTTCAAAGTTTAGGGGCAGTGCTGGGTTACTGCAACTCGGCTCCCATTCACTTCAGTGGTAGATGAGCTGAAGTAACCCAGCACGGCCACTACACTTTGAACAGAGCCGTCTGCTTCCCGTTCCATTCAAAGTGCTAGTTTCAGCACCAAAGGCCAAAGGGAATACCTGATTGGTGGGGGTGTCGTGTGTCAAACCCTCACTGATTGCCTTTAATGACCTATACTGAGGATAGGTCATCAATATCTGGTGCCTGGAAAACCCCTTTAAGTCTACAGGACTCCTGTCAATGAATTGGCCAACAAACATCATTTAGCCCTTGCCCACTGGATAGCTGAGAAATCTTTGATTTCTGGGGTTCTGACTGCTGGAACTCCCTCCGATCTGGTGAATGGAGTGGTAGAGTGCATTCATGACCACCGCTTCTTTCACTACTTCTACTACTCCATTCACACAAGGTACTTCTGAACCCGCATTCCTGTGATTGGTAGGGGTCCCAGTGGTCAGACCCCCAACCATCATAGACTTCTCATCTATCTTGCGGATGTTGTGGACCAACCCATTTACACTATGAGATGGCCAAAGGAGCATAGTACTTCAGCCTCTTTGTTCTGTTGATTGGGTAGGCTTCCAGCCCATGGGTTCAAGTAATAACCATCCCTGGCCAGCCTTTTAAAGCCAGAGGTACACGGGTCAAGTCAAGTAACACGAGGCTTTGGCTTGTCTTTTGTGTTACAATTTTGTTCTAAGTGTAATTTTGTGATTATTATGTACATGCATTGTGCGTGTACATGTTCTGTTGTAGTACATTGCAAGGCCACATGAAGATATTATTTGACAATTATCCTAAATCTGTATGTGTGTGGGCAGTTGTTGGAACAATTTTAAAACATGTACAGATAAGGCTCTGCACAGACTTTTGTGGCTTGTTGAAGGTCCGAATAACATAGTGTGCTGCATTATTTTTCAACCCGGATTAGTCTTGGATCCACTAACATCTGAAGTCATGACAGAGCCCAAATGTAAGAGTTTGCATCTGTGTAAAAATAAAGGACATGAGGATTGGGGTTATAACCAGCAGAACCAATGTCCCCCATGTTACTCACTTGTTAATAAGCTTTCAGGCTGGTTCTCAAGTTGAGTAGTATATGTATCTCCATTTTATTTTTTTTCTAACAGACGGCACTATTACAACTATATTAGACAGTACTAAATGGAACTACAACCAAGGCATATGCCAAATCCTTGTATTGGGGACATTACCCCTCTATAGGCAAAAAGGCTATATATTTAGGGAAACCAGTAACTTATATCAAACCATGAAGGAACCTAGTTGAAATGACTGACATTACCTCTAAACTGCTATCTAAGCACTTTGTAAAGGGTAGTATCTATGTGGGTAGACCATTAGTGGCTTTCAGTCACTGCGTATGTCCAATGTCTGTCATTTAAATTATTTTCTAAGCGAATTTTATACGATTTAGGCGTTTACAAGGTGTAGAAGAAATATTGATAGCCTAAGTAACGGTCATGATGTAGTTATGTGAATTACTGAAGTTGTTAGATTTTTGTTTGGTGCTGATATTGTAGCACTAATATTCTGAGGCCCTGTGCAATATATATATATATGGTATATAAAATGTATATGGTGATGGATGTGCTTTTAACATAAGTCAAACCATTGTAGGACTTTATAGCTTATTATACCTAATTGTTGTATATGTCAGTCTTAGATTTCTAGATCTGCTTTCAAGGTTCAGTTAAAGCAAATTGTGTTGTGCTGTTCTCATAAAGTATCATCTCTAAATGGAGATTTAGACACGTTCTATAATAAGTACTATTCTGATGTTTCTATGAAGTCAGCATTAAACTAGATTGTGTTTTACTTAAACTGAAATACCACATTGTAACAGTGATACTGGCTGTGCTAAAAAGGAATCCTATGGTGTTTTTCATGATGGATATATGGAATCTGGTATAATTGTGCTGCCTCCCCGAGGTTGAAGCCCTCCAGCATTTGTTTTTTCCGTGCATAGTGCAGCATATAGTGCACTTGTGTCGGAGTCATATATAACGGTTTTAGTTGATGTGGCTCCTTCTTCCTCTCTCATATGGTTCCCCTAATGCAGCCTGCATTTCCATTTATGAAGAGGGGTATCTCATACAGCATTTGCTCTGTTTTTAGTCCTATCTGTTAAGGCAGCAAGTGATAGAGCTCAGTGACGTAACTAGAGTGCATTTACACGACCATATGTATTTTGTGGTCCACAATAAACGGATGACGTTGCGTTGCACGGACCCAAAACAGACAAGAATAGGATATGTTCTATCTTTTTTGTGGGACTGCAGAATGCACGTACGATTGCGAATGCACATTTTTTTGCCGTCCCGTTGAAATGAATAGGTCTGCATCTGATCCGCAAAACTGTGGATTGGATGCGGAGCAAAAATTTGGTTTTATGAATAGGCCTTAGTTATAAAGTTCTTAATGCATTGTAGTCTCAGAGAGAGAGAGCTTCAGCCTGTCTTCTCTGCCTCCTGCTTGTTATAGGTTTCTGCCTGTCAGCTTTTACAAGGAGGAGGTGGGGAGAGCAGTGTGAAGCTGCATCTCGTATAATATGCTGGAGATTCTGCTCGCATAGATAGTGTAGACAGGATAGAGTTTTATAACTGCAGCTAATCATTGTCTGATACGGGTAGAAATGACATCTTTAGCAGCACTCTATGCATGGGGGGACATACTAAAAAACAAGTCAAGTAAAGTCTTGGGTGGGAGGTGTCTGAGAGCTGCCAGGAACGATATAATAGATGCCAATATAATCCTATAGTTTGCAGTTTGAGTCCGGTGTATTTAGGCATGTTAAAACAAGTGATACTTCCCTTTTAGGTTTCATGTCTTGTCTTCAGCGTACTTACATGATGCGTTCATGTCATTTGGTAAAGAATGGTAAAATGTTCAATATTGGCTTTGTGCTTTGTTTAGTTTTTATTTTGTAAATGATTTCTATTTACAGTGGTAACAACCGTATATTTAGAATATTAAACAAAACGAGTTGCATTAAATTGCCTCATCCACACAACCACACTTTACTTACTTGTGCTATCCTTTAAAACTGACCTATACAAGACAGTGGTACTATTCTTCACACATCTGTTTTGTTTTTTTATTCGATCTGCGTGCTTGATCTAAAAAATTTACTGCAGATCCTATTCATGTCCTTTTTTGGATGAGAGTTGCCCTTTCTGTTGGTGGAAAGGAGAAAATAATGAAATGCAAGCAAAAGCTATCCATTTTTGAAAGGATCCATTATTGCATACCAAAAATTAGGCCTAACTGGCATATTAAGTGAAAGTAAGGTCTATAAATGCTTTACAAGGATTCTCCAAACATTTTGTAACTGCCCAAGGTACCCCAAACGCTGCATAATTTTGCCTTTTATAACTGTTTTTAATGTCAATGCTTTACTTAAAGGATAACTGTCACATTTAGACCCTAATTTCAGTTTTCATATATGTAGTTACTAATATGATAATATACCTGAATCAATAACTATTAGACTTACTTACCCCTTATTTAATAAGATTCAGCCCTTAGCAACCAGTCTGCATAAAACTACAACTTCACTATTCTGTTAAAATGGCCGCCCTCAGCCCTGAGGCTAATCCATAGGACGCCTGCAGTGAAGTTAGTGAAGACCAGCTCTGTATAGGGGGGTCTTGCAGTTAAATTTCCAGGTCTGGCTGAAGCCTATAGTCCTTCTACAAGCTCTCCTCTTATCAGATAAGGCTTTCATTTATACACTGAGCAGAGGGCAGATCTCCCTGAGCTCTACATTCTCCAGCACTGCTAAGGGAGTGTCTGCCAAGCACAGGCATGTGGAGAAGTTCACACACACAGCCCAGCACTGTTATCTCCTGTCAGGAAGAACCTGGCATTTTATACATTCCCTTACAATGTTGACTCACTATCAGTTCCCAGTGCACACAGCGTGCTCCGTCCTCTATCTGGTAGACGGAAGGAGCATAGCAACCTGATTTTATCTCAGGTAACAATAGCCAATACTGGGGACTTTTAGGTGGCTTTTAGGGGTTATTTATTAAACAATCAGAAATTAAAACAGGGCCAACAAGGTGATATTAATCACCAAAATCCAATAGTAAAAAAAAAAAAAATTGACAGTTCTACTTTAACCCTGTTCCCTGCACATCAGCTTATCTGAGCAGGATGTTTACATGCAGAACTTTCTGCTGGGTTTGCAAACAAAGCCCAGCATGCTTTGCTCCGTAATGTTTGACATACCTTTTTCCACATGGATTCCTTTGCAGTATCTATGCCCCTACATTCCCCCTTTTTCCTCGAGAATAGAAATAAAATAAAATACCTGACATGAAAAGCAGGTATACGAGGCAGAGCTATATAGTGTTTGGGGTACTCTGAGCAGATAATAAAAATTTCACCATATGACTGCAGAACCTGTTTACAGTAAAGGCTCATTGTAAATCATACACTCTACAGTATGCGAGAGTCTGTTGGCATACATAATCATATATCTGCACAGTGAGGAAAACCCCAGTTTCACAATGGAACAACTAAAAGGACCAAAACTTATATACACTATATGGGCAAATGCACTGGGACATCTACAGGAGCTTTTATGACCGCCCGTTCTAAAGCTATGGGCGTTAATATGGCATTGGTCCTCACTTTGCAGCTTAAAAAAAGCTTCCAGGCTTTCTACATGATTTTGGAGTGTGTCCATTAAATCATGAGAGTATTTCTGAGGTTAGACACTGATGTTGGGTGAGAGGGACTGGCTTACTATCTCCATTTAATTTTGTCCCAAGGTGTTTGATGTTGAGGTCAGGGCTCTGTGAGGGTCACTCAAGTTCTTCCACGCCAGATTCACCCAACCATGCCTTTATGGACCTTGCTTTATGCACTGGGTCACATGCTGGAACAGAAAGGGGCCTTCCCATAATGTCTTGGTATGCTGAAGTATTAAGATTTCCCTTTACTGGAACTAAGGGACCTAAGCCAACCACTGGAAAGCAAACCCATAGCATTATTCCTTCTCCATCAAACTTTACAGGTGGTACAGTGCCTTACATCACTCCATCTGGCTTTTGGCATTGTGCTTTCCGATGTAAGCCTTACATGCAGAAACCCTTGCCATAAAACTCCCGGCTCAGATTTTTTGTGCCAACAATGTCATAGGAGGTTTGGCACTCTGCAGTTATTGAGTCAGCAGAGCGATGGGGAGTTTAATGTACGATGCACCTCAGCACTCTGTGACTCCGCTCTGTAACATCGCGTGGTCTGTCACTTTGTTTCTGAATTGCTTTGGTTACTAAACACTTCCAGTTTACAATAATGCCACTCACAGTTGATCATAGAATATCTAGGAAGGAAGAAATTTCACAAACCGTTAAAATGGTGACATCCTATTACAGGAGCATATTTCAATTCAGTGGGCTCTTTAAAATGACCTATTCATAAATGTTTGCAGAGGTAGACTGCTTGTGTAGGTGCTGTATTTTATACACTTGCAGTAAGGGGACTGCAGGAAACACCTGAATTCAATGATTAAGATGTTTCCGAATCCTTTTCTCCATATAGTGTATGATGTCCTTTTAGGACTAGTATAAGGGTTCTCAGGGATTTTGATATTGGTTGCCTAGGATAGTCATCAATATCTGATTAGCAAGGGACACTCGGCACCCCCTTTAGCGCTTAGGTCTCTTCCCAGGCCATGTGACGTCATGTTCATCGACTCCCGTCAATCTCCTATTGATGACCTTTCCTGACAATCCCAAGAGGTGAAAATGCTGGAGAACCCCTTTAAGAGAGTGTGTGTGTGTGTGTGTGTATATATGAGGTTTAACATGTTCAAGAGCAAAAAATAAATATATATAACTCAGAAAAAGTTGGGGAAATTTGGCTTTCGAGTGAAACTTATGGAAAACGTAAAAACTTCACTCTACAGAGATATTATATAATCAAAGTAGGGCATTTAAGTAGAAGCATGCAATGTTAATTTCCTCATCTCAAACTATTTATTGAAACCAAAGCCAACAACAGTGGGCGGTATACCCCCACAAAAAATGCCAATGTCTCAATAACTTGTCATGTGGCCTTGAGCATCAATTACAGCTTGACAGCGACGTCTCAGGCTGTTCATAAGTCGACTTATTGTCTGCTGAGGCATGGCATCCCACTCTTCTTGAAGGGAGGCCCCCAGGTGATTGAGGTTCTGGTGTACAGAGTTACGAGCCGCTACACGGCGACTCAGCTGATCCTATAGGTTTTCAGTGGGATTCAGGTCTAGAGAAAGTGCAGGCCACTCCATTTGAGGTACTCTAGTCTTTAACAGCCGTTCCCTAATGATGTGACTTTGAGGAGCTGGCGCATTTTTGTCATCCATGAAGATGAAATTAGGCCTGTTGTTCGTGCAGAGGCACAATGAAAGGATTAATGATGATATTCAAGTAGTATGGGCTTGTCACTGTACAATTCACAAAGTATAGGGCAGTTCTGTAGTGACTAGACACACCTGACCACACTAACGCGACCACCAAAGGCAAACCGTGGCTGATGCATAGCGCTCTCCTTGACGTCTCCAACATCGTTGGTGGCCATAATTTCTGCTTAGCATGAATTGACTTTCATCAGTAAACAGCACTGAGGCCCACTGGGCCCTTGCCCAGCGTAGATGCTCCCTGGCCCATACAAGACTATGACATCTGTGGTCATGTACAGTACCCCTGTATATCACCTAGCACGCAGACCATGCTGATGTAAATGGTTTCGACTGGACTGATGTGACACTTGGGTTCCTCTTACCTCCCTTAAATGTGCCTGGAGTTGTGTGACATTCATCATCCGGTTCTGCGGGCCATTGTTCACAATAAAGCGGTCATCAGTGTGGAATGTGTCCAAAGAACGTCCGCTTCTATGCCTTTCTGTCACTCTTCCAGTATCTCTGTTGCAACCTGCTGATGACACTCTAAGCTCAGTGGCCACTTCTGTATGAGAACATCCGGCGTAAAGCCTTGCAATAGCGAGGTACTATTGATTCATTATTAGGTGTCGTCTTGGTCTCATGATGTCAAAATGTGAACAGCATGATGAGGAGGACTGTTTAAATACCAATTCTAATTGAACCAGGAAATTTATTTAGCAAGTTTTGCAAAAAGCACCGTAACAATGAACAGTTGGACATGTGCATTCAAAAGTTTAGACAAGTTCACATTAAGTTCACTTGTAAAGGTTGGAGTACATTTTGGGTTCATCCTGAAATATCACCCTCAAGCCAAATATCCCTAACTTTGTGAGTAGTGTATATGTCATTTTTGACGGGAAAATATAGTGCTGCATGTAGTGCTGTTTTTGCAATCGAAAATTACAAACGCCTTATTAGGTGGGTGCTGCTGGTGTCTGTTATGCCACAGTGCTGTAGCTTACATTACAAAATGAAGCCACAATGCAGATTTGAACAGGGCCTTAGAGTAATTATATTGCTATTAGTCATTTCTGCCCCCTGTTTGATGTAAACTAATTTACAGTAGAATTGGGCGAAGAGAACCATGCTGAAGTCAGATGACTGTTAAAGTAGCCTCACTCATGTTATAATGCCCACACTACCATGAAGACTTAGGACGTGTGCATGCCTACCTCTTTATCCACAACAAGCAGGTTAATGTTTCTTGGGAACATTGAAGGAGTCACTTTGTAGACAAATCTATCACTTAATTTCAAAGTTAGCAGGACACTAATGCATATACAGTACTATGGAGACCCAGACTAGAACCTTAACTAAAGCTTAAAATGGTAGTGTGTTGATTTCAAGCACCATCCTAATGGGTAATAATTGGTACTAATAGAACTCACATTATGGATAGCATGCTGCTGAATCAATGCATTCCTAATTCTCTCAATAGTACATGAGAAGATTGTCAGCCTAAACACTTTTTTTTTTTTTTTTACTACGGTATATCTCCCAACCATTAGCCATCAAGTGTAGCTTGCATTGTGCAAATACTAAATTCTTCAGGACCGGCATGTAACCAGCTGAGAGAGAAGGTGCTGTACTTTGTAAGGCCTGTACACTTGGTAGATCAGCACTCTGTTCTTGTGTTGCTAACCCTCTACATATCTCATCAACCATTTTAGGTTTTAAGTGCTTGGTATTATCTTGAGAAGGTTCAACTTTGTACTCATTTTAAATTAGAAAGTTTCTAGGCTTGTAGTATCTGTCAATTCCCTAAAATGCCTTCTTCTTCGATACCCGTACTGGATGCCTTTTCAGTTCATCCTGCTGTGTTAACATTCCTGAAATGGAGTGATAAGAACTCTCCCTCGCTACTTGCATTTTTTTTGCATTGCAGATAAAACATAGTTTGGTTCAGTGTATAAATGTCATATAGTTAATTGAAATGATGCAAACCCCAAGGGTAGGACCACACTGTGTGGCCAAGCTCCATCAATCCATGGCAGCCACTGACCATGTAATTTTACAGCAAAATTGTGCTGCCGTTGGTGGGCATGGCTTTGCCACATGCAGTGAGCTGCATCTCGTGGCCTTACCCTGATGAGTTCATGATTCTTCTAAAAACATACATGTGGATCTATGTATAAACAACCCTCAATGTCTTCACTTCTGCAATTTTCAAATCAAGTAAGGCTAAGTTCACATCTGTAGCAGAAGTTCTGGCACTAGCATAATCTAGAATGCAGCAGTATTTTGTCCGGCAGAATGCCACAATGCATACTGGAAGTCCAACAGACACCATTATAGTCAACGAGATCCATCGCACACTGGTGCTGTGCGTCGTATGCCGGTTCGGACAATTCCATTCCAATTTTTTGTTTTGGAACAGCTTAGGTAGGGTACTGGATCTCTTTAGCGAGACCAGCCCCGTATGGAGACTTACTGGAAGCGCTCCATGGTATGGAGACTTATTGGCAATGCGCCATGGGAAGACAATATTCAAAGCAAGATGGTTCTGTTTCCTTGGGAAATACCTCTTTGCATATATAGAAACAAAAAACTGGAGTTTCGCTGCTGATCCAAACCTAGCCTTAGCTATACGTTTTTATATAAAAGGGCTTGTCCAAAAAAAAATAGAACATCTAGTGCTGCAAGACATGCAACGTCTAAAGTTTTGTGTAGTATAGCGTTTTTGTTGTAATAGAAATGTATTTTTAATATATTTTCACAATAGCAAAATAAATTCTATTATAGAGAATATATATTAAGATTATAGTTAACTTTCTTGCACGAATACATTTGGCCATGCAGATTTCTGTAGCTTTTTTATACATATATATATATATATATATATTTCCAAGACTTGTATATCGACCTGGTGCAATAAAAATATTTCTATTCCAAGAGAATATTCAGAGGAGGTTGTGTGTCTCTTTACACAATGCATCCAGATAAAGCTTATAAGGAAAGGTGTGAAGTATGTAATAAATCATTTTCATACCAAATATCCAGAAAGGCTGTTTTAAAGTAATTTCCCGTGTCTAGCATATAACAATACTTTTTTCATCATCTTTTGCTTCCTCTTTGGTGCTGCTGCTAATATGCACCTGTGGCTGGGCTCTAGCCAGAATCGGTCTCCTTCCCCATATTGCAGTTGAAAATGAAGTCTACTTTTACTTTCCAGCTTTGCAGTCCTAACAAGTTGAGATCACTCTTTGCATTGATTACTTCCATGCTACTGCAAACGCTATGGCCCTTCCCTCACAAGCGGACAGCTATTTCTGTTGGCTGCTCTGCAGTGAGCAGAGGATCCCTATGCTGAAACCTAGCTGTGCGGAGAGAGATTAAGCATGTGTGCTCAGATTGTGCTTGGCATATCATGAAGAGGCCCACCACTGCAGCCCCTTAAACCGCTGATCAGTGGGAGTCCTGGGAATCGTCCTTATGACAGGTCCTTAATGTTTAAATCCTGAAAAACCCCTATAATACAGCATTAGTTTATAATTTATTGCTAGTTGACATATTATTTATGAGATGACCCCTTAAATGGTTATACGCTAGGGTGTACATACCATAGAGCGAGCCTATGCTTGGGTCCTTATTTCTTACGGGTGTGAGCCACAGAGCCCTTTCCACAGGAACTAAAAAAGGGATCGGGAAACTGGCCTGTGAGCCATGTGATCATGGACGGCTCCGTTACATACACCGTATGTAACCACCACAGTAATACACCACAGTTCCGTTACATACATGTATGAAGATACATGGACTTGAAGCATTTTTTATAACCTTACATGGCTTTTAGAGCAAGTAGCTGTTATAATAGTACATTTTGAACCAGATCTAGCTGACCTATTGATTCTTACTAGTTTACCAGAATTTTATGACCAACAGTAGAGTACATGTGAACTTTTATTCTTCTCCTGCAACTCCTTCACAGTGAAATGCTCTGAGCAACAGCTGCAGTGGTCTCCTCGTTGGATGCTACAGCAGGAAGGAGCACTTAACAGCATCTCCTGGGCACTTGCAGCAGCAGAACCTGGCAGAATAAAAGTTCATATTCCTGATAATATAAGCTCCACTAAAGGTATTTTTGTCTGGCTTTCCCCAGCCCATACCTAGTGCTGGTATCCGTTTTGCATGGTCAAAACTGATGACTGACCCTGGGAAAGTTGCAAAACCCTTACCACTATCCTATTGTAAGATCTGTTTTTAGGGATCCTTAATGCCCAGTGGACCAGCTTAAAATGGTAATGCAGACACCCAGGGCAATCTGAAAGAGTCTCAAGGTTAGATCAATTGGATATAGTCAAGTAGAATCACACATGCAGTTTTTGGAGCCAAATTCAAAAAGATTGATCTGTTTATTTTCTGTTGGATCAACTTCTGGTTTTGGCTCAAACTACATCTTAAGCTGCATGCATACGTCTAGCCTAAATTAGAATTCTTTCTGTACAGATAAGACTAGTGTAAGGCATGCTTTGGAATAATGCGTGGACTTTGTTCCATCTACCAATGTAGCCAAACTGAGTATGTCGTAAGTCTGTATTGTTTTTGCAGCGTGGTCCTGTGGAGCCACAGAACACATTTTGACAGCAGAAGGATTTTTTCCATGTTAAAATGTGTGAGAACAATGGTGTCTCCATATGAAACCGGTTACAGTCAGTGGGCATTGTATTAGGATCCATTCAACACTAATCCTTAAAGGGGTTATACCATGAATAATGGGGGAAAATGAAAATCATCCATAATCTAGTACATGACACCCTCTTTCTAACAAAGCTGGAACCAGCTCTGCACCTCACATGGATCCACAGATCTCTCCATTCAGAGTTCCAATTGTTCTGTTAGATTTAGTTGGAGCTGGCCGCTTAGGGGTGTGCCCTTTCTCAGAGGGGGAGTCCTGTCTTCTGCAGCTAGTGACTGTTAAAGGATAGAACAGAGCATGTGCTTCCATCTCTGTGAGCAGGACAGAGAAATTAGAAAAAGAGTGAACAGCAGGTGGCGCTATACAGATAGATTTCACTGAATAACTCAGTAGCTATAATACATTTTTATTTACATGCAATTACGAAAGTATTCAGATCCAGGTGCTGGTTTGAAAACTAGAATATTTTTCGTGGGTCAACCCCTTTGATATATGTGCCAAACTAAGATAGTGGTGTTAAAAATAGATCAAAAGCCGAAAGATAAAATGGAAAAAATATGCTAGGGTTGCACTAATAGCATGCGGTCATTCTGAATGAAACATTAAATAAAGCAATTGCTGTAGTGTGACTTAAGGACGAGAGAACGCTTAGCTTGATGCATCTACTATTGGATTTAAACGCTCTATCATGGCTTTGTAATGGAGTACAATTGAATTGATATCCATTACAAGCCATGCATACCGTAGCTGCTAACAAACAGCAAAAAGCTCATCTTCCCGTCTCTACATTCTGGTGGTCTGGCACGTGATAAATATATTAAGAATGTTTCCAGGAACTGCTAACCAGAAAGGCTGCAATAAATAATGGTGTTTCTATATGATTTCTGCTTTCCTGTACACGTATGTATAGAGAACTAAAGCTATATAATACATTACTAGTGGGTGGTTGGCTTACTTTACCTATGAAACAGATTTGGTCTATTTCTCCACAATTTTGACCCTAAAGCGGTTCTGTAGCTTTTTCTTACCAATGATCTATCCTCTGGATCGGTTTGAGAAGACAGCGGAGCTGGCAGTAGCGCCGCTGCCTTCTCGCTCTTTCCCACAGGCCCAGTGACATCACATGTAGTATCACTGGCCTGGGCGCGGCCAAGCCCTATTGAAGTGAACGGGGCTTAGCCACCAGATGATAGATCATCAGTAAGAAAAAGCTATAGAACCCCTTTAAAGAGGACCCGTCCCCTCTCCTGACATGTCTGGAGCAAATACTTATATTCCTTATAAAGTAGCAGTTCTCAAACATCTTTTCTTATAACCTTTTGTATAGTTTGCTCGAATTAGAGAGACTTTAGAAACGTAGGCCCATATTTATCAGCGTATTTACTTTTTTTTTTTTTGCATGAATATTACTCCAGAATAGGAGCTTTAGGATCCATTTATTAGTGATTTGTATCATTCACGTTAGCTTGTAAGAGTATGGCCAGAGAACGCAGTAAAATCATGTGGCGATTGACTGCTTTTGGGGGGGGGGGGGGTGCCTTGGTTGTGTGCCATACCCTTATTACTGACGTTTTTCCCTGAATCTTTAAGTCTGCTTAAGTGCTTCCTGCCAATCTGTTAAGTTCTAGCACTGTTTCTGCACAAATGCAGTTTGTGATGCGTTTTTATGCACATGTAGAAAAACGGAAGAATAACAACACGGACCCTGATTTTTAGTGACAGATTTATCATAGCAGGCATACGGTATGCAGCCATAAATTTAGGCCACTATATTAACCATGCTTTAACTTAGACATTTTGTAAAGAGAAATCTTGATAAATGTGGGCCTTAGTGTTTGCCAGAGAATGGAAATAAACTTGGGAAATGCCTAGTAGACTTTAAAGGGCATCTGTCATCAGATTTGTCCCTATGAAACTGTCTGACCGGTTACATGTGCATTTGGCAGCTGAAGGCATCTGTATTGGTCCCATGTTCATATGTGAAAATGTTTTAATATATGCAAATGAGCCTCTAGAAGCAACAGGGGCACGGCCATCACACCTACAGGCCCTCTTCTGTCTGGAACTGTCCCGTCCTCTGCACTTAGACAGGGCCAGGCATGCGTGATCACTTTTGCACTGCCACTTTCTGTCAATCAAAGTGCAGGGGGCATGGCAGTTGTAGAGAGAACACCCCCGTTGCTCCTAGAGGCTCATCTGCATATAATAAAACATCATTTTTCTCAGCAATGTGGGCGTATATGAACATGGGACCAACACAGATGCCTTCAGCTGCCAAGTGCATGTGCAACGGGTCAGCCACTTTCATAGGTACAAATCTGCGGACAGATGCTCTTTTAACAATGAAACGTAAGATGAAATGTAATTAAAACATTCCAAATGGTGGTACCAATTGGGAATAGTAACAAGTATGCATCCTCTGGACCTTCCTCTGTCTACTGACTCTTTCCACACCCTCCTTTATTTATATAAGTAGCAGGATTAAAGGGGTTGTCTGGGCTGCAGTCATTCATGACCTATCCTCCGAATAGATCATCAGTATCAGATCGGCGGGTGTCTGACATCAGGATCCCCCACAATCCACTGTTTCAGGCTGCGACAGCACAGTACTGGAGGCAGACAGCTTTGTGCACTGTGTAGCGGCCATGCTCTAAACCAAGTAAATGGGAACTGAGTTTCAGTACGCTGTTGTCAGAAGCTACATAGTGTATGGCGCCTTCTGCTTCTGTTCTGTATCATCCGGAAGATAGGTCATCAATAGCTGTACCAGTTTAGTAGTCACTCAACCATGCATTTGCAAGAATATTTTATGCAGATATTTTAGCATTATAAGTTTGTCTTGAAATGTATTTCAGCAGTTGAAGGTTGTAATGTTGTGTGTTTTCCCAGTGGTGCTATCTTTAAATTACCAAATTTAACTTCAGATTACATCAGTTCTTGGAGAAGTTATTACTCCTATATAAATACTTCATGTTGGTGGGTCTTATTTGCCTAGGTAACTCTTGAACTAGATTGCTCCACTGTTGAGCTGAGTATGGTGGTTTGTTTGAAACACTTGTTGTTTTTCTCTGTAATATGTGAAATCTGCATTATGAAACTAGAATTCTGTGTATGTACACAGCTCTGCATTCATGCAAACATGCAGCTTTTCAGAGCATAATGCACTAGGGAATACTGTGGCCCTGATTTATCATACCTTCACTCCAGAATTCTGGCATCAAAAAGTCGCAAAAAAAAGCTTTAGTGACTTTTTTTGCACTCGCTTGCGCAAAATTTATGTGAGTTCGCAAAATTCTTTGACTCTTTACACTCGCTTGCGCAAAATTTTGCGACTTTTTGCATGTGTAGACCACTCACTCTAGTTTTGTAATATGGGTGTAAAAGTGGGCGTGGTTTCACTCCAGATTTATCATTGAGAGTTTTTTTAAAAGTCGCAAATAAGTCACAGTCTCACTCCAGGAGGAGGGTGGAGTAGGAAAACTGGAGTAGCTTCTCTAGACAGAAGTGTTAGGTTTAAGGACAAGCCAAATTTATCAAACAACATGCAAAATTTGATAAATGTGGCACAAAACAACACGGACTGAAGCAAAACTGACTTCAAATATTCTCCTAATGATAAATTCCCCCTTGTACTTTTATAATGACAGCCCTTGTAAAAGCACTCTTAGGCTCCTAAAATTTCTCAAGATGAATGACCTACTAAAGATGACGTTTCAGACGTAAAAAGGTTGAGGTATGGAGGTCAGAAATATATTTAGTCTTTCTATTAATTTGTCTTCAGCACATAAGATGGCACAACAGATGTGCATTACAACCGAGATTGTACTTTATAAATCTACTCTATATGTAAAACTGCAGAACATTTCAGGATACTTACCTTGCCAGTTCACCTTGCTTTGAAATCCACTTCAGCCTTCATTCCTATTACCGTAACTCCATCCCCCAATCCCATGTGTCTGCCTATGTGTATGGAATGATTCTCTCTACTTCAGATTCTTTCAAGGTTACGAAAAGCCACTCAAGTCCAATAACCATGGCATAGTTAAAGGGGTATTCTGGCATTTGGACAGGAAGATAACCTACAGGACCGGTTCGAAACCCTAGACATCGAAATATAAGCATCACATTTTGGGCCAGTAAGGCTGAGTTAACACTTCAGTTATTTGGTCAGATGTCGGTCAAAACACAGAATAGATGCAAAATCAAATCACCTGATCTCAGTAGGCTTCACTACTGGTTTTGGCTCAAAATAAGGGTGTTATGATTAGGCCACAGTGACCATTCCCATGATGTTCAATGGACCATATTGATATTTTATCAGTTGGATAACATGGGATTTTGACATCAATGGTAGTATGTTGGAAAATATTTTTTCTTTTGGTTATTCAAACTTGCCCAATCATGGGCAACCGGTTTAAACCTTTGTTTTGGTTGTCAACAGTTGGGGAGAATAATATTCCACGGTATATCACTGGTTACACTCATTTCCAAATATGTTTTTCTTCTTAATGTAGCAACCTTCCTTGCAGATGTAGGATCAATGTCATTTCATGTTCATTCTAAGCCCTGCTTCAACACATTGCAATAAATATAGTGTGGCTCATGGTCAAGGTAAAACATTAAATACATCGAAAGGCCAATGTTTGCTTAGCAACTTTGTCAAGATCATCTTGCTTGCGACTTGTATTTGAAAGGTGCGGTTATGCATAGTTGTACTACCAAGCTGAGTTTGGGACGTCATAGGTTTTCTGGTGTTAGCGACAATATCTTAGGTGGTAACGGTGGTGGTTGTGGTGTTATTAGTTTTCCATACTCCACTATCTGCAGGGTGCATGGTGATGTTCCCTTTGTACTGTACTTTAAATGTGTTCTCTTTTAAATGTATTGTACTGTATTAAAAATATAAATGGCCTTGTATTTGGACCTTTGTGTGTATCCACACCAGTTCCAAGTTTTCCGACGCACGTTGACAGTTAGCCTCTAAGACAAAAAAAAGTACATTTGTGGTGCTATCTCTTCTTATGGTGCTTCTGTGGACGCTAACTGCACACATGCTAAGCAAAGCTTGAAGATAGAAATCCTATTTTGCAAGATTGTCTGTTTGTAATGACAACAGAACAATTTTTGATAAACTTGAATTTCCTTTCAAAGACTCATTGACAATCTCCGTACAATTTTATATGTGGGCTTTTCTTTTGTCCTCCAGTTTTCTTTCCTCAAGAAAGCAGCTCTAATCCTGTGCAACCCATGCAACATTCTGTGAACCCACAAACTTCTCTATTTTAGCCAAGGAGTTTTAATCTTAACTTGAGCCTCTTCCACAACAGGACAGGTTCCACTGTTTGATCCTGATATGGCCAAGAACCTTATTAAGCTTTGCAATGGTTTGTGATTATATCTCCTGGGCATTGTAAAAACATATATCTAGAAATATGTAATAAGTATTTAAAAATGGTAACTTTTTTGAGCAAATGAGTTGGGTGAAAAAGTTTTTTCTTATAATAATGCTCTGTAAACTGTGATGTGACTGTGTAATGGTTTTGCATGGTAAATTTGGCATGTGATTTGCATGAACCCATTTCTGATACAGAATTCCTGTGAGAGTGATTTCTGGATTTGTGTGGAAAATGGCATCTGAAAACTGAAAATCCTTTTATCAAATGTCTGCTAAAAGGAACAATCTCATCTGCCAATTCATGGTGAATTTAGGTTTTGGCAGTAACTATTTCTCAACAAATGTATATCGGATACCTGGATCTATTATGTTTCTTCAACATTCAATACTTTCTTGAGTTACTAGTCTTAAGTTATAGTTAACAGTCCTACCAGTTATTTGAATCTATCTGGCAAGAAAATTTTATTTTGAGAACCTTAACTTATTGGGACATGTTTAGTTGATGCAGAAAAGGGTACAAAGCTCAAGGCTGCATTCCGCATAGTATTGCTATCCACAAAATTGACGACCATTATAGACATTCCATTTCAGTGCATGCTCTGGGCTCAGAGGGACTCACTCCGGGCATTGAGAACCTGCTCACATTCCACGTCGTAGTTTTGATTTCGTATTCATATGCTAATGCATATGTACTTCTCTTCCCAGCCTTTTAGTTCAATCCGGTTAAAACATTAGCCATGTCACTTTTAGCAGATTAGTTATATTCCCCATTGGGAGGGGGTCAAAAGACACATCAGTTAAAGTAACACCATGAGCAATAACAATTCAAATAAATGGTGACTGAATATTACCTCCAAACTGTTACTAAACAAAACTCTGTACAAAGACCAATATTACCAACCTACAGTGGTGGATATTATTATACAGGTGCGCTGCAGATTACGCAAGTCATTTCAGTATAGTTATACCCAATGGCTTATAGTTGACATCATCATCTTTGATTGGAGGCATTCACTTTTCTATATGGCCCAGATCACTATGATGATTTCTACGAGCCACAATTTGCATCTGCAGAGTTTGCAACCAAGAGATGCTCACTTTTCCAGTATCTACCTTACCTTTTGCCTACACAAACTCTCCATCCTGCTGATATCCACAATTCTGTGACTGTTGCTGCCCTATCTGCTCCTATTACTAGATGTGCTGTATGGCTTGGTGCCCCAAACATTGTAGTTTATATATAAAAAGTGCCACATAGACAGCACCCCTGAAAACAGTCCCCTCAGTGTCCATATGAAAATGCCCCCTATGTGTCCCTACAAAGTAATAACTGCCAATTCTGTGAGCCTTATATAGTATTCATGCCCACTATGTGCCCTCTAGACAGTAATAGTGACCCTATTGAACCCCCTGGAAAGTAATAATTCCCCCTGTCTGCCACCATGTAACAATGGCCCCTGTGAGTGACCTAGAAAGTAAAAGCCTACAAGACTGAAAATGGTAGGGCTGTGGCTCCCTGCTGTACCACAGGTATCAGCATCCTGCAGACACAGATATAGTTGCGAGTGGTGCTCAGCTAGGCCACTGCCCTGGGGTGAGGCTCGCCATGCAAATGGGCCTGGAATGTCACTAGCAAACTATCGTTCCTCACCAGCTACATCTCTGGCTTAAGCGTTTGCATTACACTGTTACTCTTATTCCTGTCTGAAATGTATGAATAAATTGACAACCGGATGCTACAATTACACTCCTTTTACATGTGCCATTGATCACCCAAAAACAATCAATGGCCTGTTTCAAAGGCCCACCAATCTGCTGACAAATAAACACTCATTTGTTGGTTGATCAGATTTTTTATGCCAGTATAAAATATTATTTTTTTTAGCAGGACATCACCCCATTTTAACAGGATTAGCTGCCAACAAAAGCCGAACTGTTTCTAGGATGAATGATTGAAGTAACGATCATTTGTCCTGTATTCAGTTTGCTTTGGCCAGTGTGAAAACGAGCACCAACCAACGTATGTAATTGATCAGCACTCATTTGGGGACCATTACAGTCCAGTGCATACGGGGTCAATGATTAATTGCGCACACAATTGAATAGGGGAATGTTTAGCGTCCTCTTGACAATTTATGCATGCATTTTCAGAATGAATAACTGGAAACCTATGAAGAGATGTTCCTAAATTGTCATTTTATGGGAGTTGCAAATACAGGCATGGCTTGGCCTCATGAAATTTGTTCTGTTCCGCAAAGCTCGGAACATCTAGGATCTATATTATGGATGATTATCCAAATAAAGCTTTTTTTCACCTTTGTAGCAGAAAAATGCTTATCAAAATAGCACAGCATGCTGCACTATTTGGTAAGCCGATGGGCCCCATGAAAACCTGTCAGACGCCATTATATTCAATGGGGTCTGTCGGCCACAATTTGTGCTAGTCGTGCAATGAATCCAGCACTTTTTGTTATTTTTAGTTGTTCAGTTCCTATAAACGAGCAGAACAACAGAAATAATGCAGAAGTGGAAGAAGTCTAACATACAAGTGAAAAATGTAGGTAAAGGGCTTGTCCAAGAAGGTTGAAAATCTCAGACAAGCCCCCCCCCCCTTCCCAATCGCTGTGCATGTATATGGCATGTAACTGTCACTGTCCTTAGCATAATGGCTCATGCACACGACCATGGGATCACACAGTCCATACCTTTTGCAGGATCTCCCCAGCTATGATCATAAAACGCTATGATACAGTCAGTTCAGGGGAGCTGTGTTTCCCGGGCCGATCATGGACATGTGCATGAGTCCTAAGATATCTGAGTACAGTGATTGGCTGCAGCGATGAAGTGCTGTATACCTGATTTTGACTGCTGTAGTTTGTAGGGCTTGTCCGGAATTTTTCATTATCTTGGATAACCCCTTTAACATAATTTAAGAAGAAATCTCCCTTAAAAAACATACTTTTTGAATGCACTTCATAAACATCCTCTCAATCCATTAGATTTAGGAAAGAATGTTAGTTTCAGGTAATAAAACATGAATGATTCATCATCCTTGAGTGTTGCTAATGCAGCCTATTTCTCAAAATTCCAAAAATAGTTCACCGCCTAATAGTAGAGATGGCAGACAAAGGCTCTGTATGACTTCTAAGATTCTCTCATACAGTAGCCAGTGTTTTCAGTGTGATTTTTCTTCATTCCAGAGAAGCCTTATGCATAACAACTTCAGTGAAGCGTTACTTCATTGTCCCTTTGTTAAAGTTTCTTGGCCTGATGGGTTCAATCCGAAATTAATCTTACTGAAAGAATAGAAACAAACATGGAGACATGAGCTGCTCTTACCAATATTACTTACAGTCCCTTCAATATATTTTGTATTTGAGGTCTCTGTTTACCCCAGTTATACAGTGACTTTGCTTATCGATGTTCGCCCCTCTATTTGTTCCGTCTTACAAATAAATTTGCTTCTGTCTTTAATTGAGTCTGTGTTTTTTTTTCCCGATAAATAAAAATAAAAAAAGCTCTGCATATGCTGTTCTGTACTTGTCATTTCTGTTATAGGTTTTCCAAAAATTTGCTCTGACCAAACTTCATTTGGACAATTACCAAGCCTGTTGGAAAGTAAAAGTAACGCTACGTCCACGTCGGTGTTTTAGCATGCCTGTACTCTGTTCCAGCAGAGGAGCAGATTACCAGAATTGCCATATCTGCCGTAGCCAGGGCCTGTGAGGTTTCCAGCTAGATACTGGTTTTGACAGAGAAATACCGCTGCATGCATTTTTGTTTTGTCCACCTGTATTTTTTGTGGCTTTTTTTGGGCGTGTTTGCCCGCTAGCATTTTCTTTATGGTGTTTTTCTATAGAGAAGGTGATGCCTAGAAAACACTAAGAACGGCAGCGTGCTTCATTTTTAAAAATAATTGTTGCCAATAAACTCTACCACACAGTTTATCAATATAATAAAATAAAAAACTTTATTTAATACTGTTAAAACATATTTAAGAGCAGGCAGCAAATAACATATAATTAGAGGATCCCAGGATTAAAAGGGATTGTCTCACTTTAGCAAATAGAATGTATCCTGTAGAGAAAGTTAAAACAAGCCCCTTACTAATGTATTGCTATTATCCATATTGCTTCCTTTGCTGGCTGGATTCATTTTTCCATCACATTATACACTGCTCGTTTCCATGGTTACAGACCACCCTGCAGTCCATCAGTGGTGGTTGTGCTTGCACGCTATAGGAAAAAGTGCTGGCCTCTCTGGTGACTGGGACCGTGGGAGCGCACATAGGCTGGTGCTTTTTCCTATATTGTGCAAGCACGACCACCACTGATGGATTGCAGGGTGGTCGTAACCATGGAAATGAGCAGTGTATAATGTGATGGAAAAATGAATCCAGCCAGCAAAGGAGGGAATATGGATAATAACAATACATTAGTAAGTGGCTTGTATTAACTTTCTCTACATGATAAATGCAACTTACTGAAGTGAGGCAACCCCTTTAATGCAAAAATGTTATTTGCGCATTACAAACTGGTCATATAATTCCTTTTAGAAGAAGCTACAGTAAAACACATGTCAGGGGTGTGAGGTCCCAGTTAGGCTACTTTCACACTAGCGTTTTTGCTGGTTCTGGCAGGGTTCAGCAAAAAAGCTTCCATTACTGATAATACAACCATCTGCATCCGTTTTGAACACTTCCAGTTGTATTATCTTTAACATAGCCAAGTCGGATCAGTCATAAACTCCATTGAAAGCCAATAGGGGATGGATTTGTTTTCTATTGTGTCAGAGAAAACGGATCCGTCACCATTGACTTGCATTGTGGGTCATGACGCATCCCATGACGGAAAGAAAAATGCAGCATGCTGCGGTTTGCTCTCCGATAGTGAGAATGCAACCAAACGGAACAGAATGCGTTTTGGAGCATTCCGTTCAGTCATGTTTTGTCCCCATTGACAATGAATGCCCCTTTGACGGATCTCAATGCCAGAAAATAGAAATGCTAGTGTGAAAATAGCCTTACTTGGTCTGTATAGCTATAATGTTTTTTCTTTGATTTGTTGGGATTATACCCTTTGAATGTTAATTCTATATTTTTTATCCCTTATATGCGGTCTACAACCTATCTTTCCACTATGCATACCTTCCTTTTATGTATTGTATTGTAGCCATCATCCTTTTTTGGATAATTGTTGACTACTTATATGACCATTTTGTATCGCTTCAATAACCATTTTTGTATTAATCATGGGACCCTCTAATTATATGTAATTCTTAAATGTTTTAACTCTGTATTAAATAAATTTTCATATTTTATTATATTGATAAACCATGTGGTGGAGTTTATAGGTAACTATCCTTGATCATGTTTTCCACTAGTATACACTATCTTTCTAGCCCACTTTATTTTTATTTTTTTGGTGTATTTTTTAAAAGAAGCCAGAAAGACAAAAACCGCCAGTTAATGAACAAAAACATTGGTAGCGAAAAATGCTTGTGTGTCCTGGGTTTACTATTTCCCTTAGAGCTTCGGCTAACAAGGAGCTGGAGGTTTTACTAAAAATAAAAAATGCACCAAAAACTGCAGGTGCAAGAAAAAATGTGTTACAGCACCCCATGTTTTTTTTGCTCAGATACCTAAGAAAACAGAATATACAAGGTGAGCCTAAGCTTTCAAGGGGTTGTTCAGAATTAGATAACTGTTGCTGCTGTCTTCCAGAAACTGGTCCACACTAGAGATGAGCGAACTTTAAAAAAAAGTTTGGCGTTCGGGTTGTGGTAACTCGCGCATCCCGTTATGGATTCCACTATCGCGGCATATGGAATCCATAAGGGGCGGCTTCCACCAACCCGAACTGTTGAACAGCCGAAGGACCTGGGGGTGACGTCACTGTCATGTGATCAGTGCAGGGCGTGGCTCAGCACTGGATTTGATCCCATGCTGAGCCACGCCCTGCACTGATCACTTGACGGTGACGTCACCCCAGGTCCTTCGGCTGTTCCACAGTTCGGGTTGGTGGAAGCCGCCCCTTATGGATTCCATATGCCGCGATAGTGGAATCCATAACAGGATGCGCGAGTTACCACAACCCGAATGCCGAACTTTTTTTTAAAGTTCGCTCATCTCTACTCCACACCTGTCCCTGACTTGTTTCTGGTATTGTAGCTCTGCAGCTATGTTTTTCTAATACTAGGTAACGCCTTTAATTAAAGGAACACTCCAGGCAAAAGTCATACTGTGGTATGCCTAATTCGGGGCCTGTGGAGTGTCGATGGGTGTGTAATTGTACAAGCTAAAAAAAACGAATTCCTTTATCTGCACAAACGTTGCCCAGGGTCTCTGCCAGCAGTCTGATGAACTCATTGCTGCTCAATAAATAACGTACTGTTATGCATTTTTTCTGTTTGAAAAAATTCCAGCTGCAGATTTTACGAAATGCAGAGCTGAAGTTTTTCGTTTGTTTGTTTTGTGGCTATTTGTGTCTCTTTATGCAGCAGTGGCATTTTTTCATCCCTTTCCCTATATGGAAAAAATTGCCTAAATAAACACCATTTAAACGTGTTAATGCAAAACGCCACAAAAACTCTTGTGCAAGGAAAAAACATAAGCTATTTTTATGGCTTCTTGAAATGCCAGGGCAAATTTGTGTGTGAAGGAAATCTTACGGAGATTGGTGATTAGGACAGTATTGGGTACGTTGCTAACAAAGCCTCAGCTCATGTAATCTAATTCCTGTTGGTCTTAATAGTCACCAACATTAAATTCTGAGTTATTCTAATACTGTTGCTCAATATACAGCAGGAGATCATTTTAGCTTGATGAAAAAAACCATTGAGGCAGAAACGACTTCAGACTTATTTGCTGTTAATGAGAAGGAAATCACTTCATGAATTCTTTTTAATTAGTCAACGTAAATAAGTATAGCAGGCAACCTGGTTCATTTCACACTGTTAGAATTTGCTGATTTGTCCCTTTGTATTAGATGCTATACCATGCTTAATTATAATAAAAATATATTTGTTTATTACAACTGTACCATTCTTAAAGGTGTTGTGCAGACCATTCATATTGATGACCTATCGTCAGGATAGGTCATCAATATACGATCAGCAAGGATCTGCCTCCTGGCACCACCACTGATCACCTGTTTGAAGAGGAGGCGGCGGCGCTCCATGTGAGCGCTGCTTCCTGCTCATTACACTCTGCGTTGCCTCCTCTGCAGCGGCGACATAGTGTAATTACAAATATTCGCTCCATTCAAATGAACGGAGCGAGTACTTGTCATTACACTACGCTGCCGAAACTTCCGAGACGAAGTGCAGTGTAATGAACAAGAACGCATGGAGGGCTTCCTCTTCAAACATCTGATTGGCAGGGGTGCCAGGTCTCAGACCCATGCCGATCATGCCTATCCTGACGATAGAAAATTTCTGCAACTAAAAATCAGCTCCATTCACCTGAATGGCGTTTGCAGAAATATTTGTGCTTGCTGCCAAAACAACCTCATGTAAGTAAATGGAACTTATGTTCTATTGCAGAAATTTTCTGGAACAAATTTTGTCACATGTGAAGGCATCCTAAGGCCAGGTTCACATCACCGTTTATTTTCCGTTCACCTGATCTCTTCAGAAGAACAGAAAAATAAAAAAATGGGTCATGTATTTTAAGCATCGGTTGTAGCCATTTCAATCTGAGATATGTTATTTTAGACGGTAAAAAAGTCCCACATGAAGTATTTTTTTTTCTGTCTAAAATAACAGATCTCAGACTGAAATAGCTAAAACAGATTCAAATTATTATTAAGCTCTTATATAGCACTACTATATTCCGCAGAACTTTAAAGAGGACCTTTCACTGGTCCACAGTTTGAGTTAAAGCTATGTACATTGAGAGCGGCACCCAGGGATGTCCCTGCACTTACTTGTATCCCTGGGTGCCGCTCCGTTCCTTCTCTGTAGCCCCCGGTATCATATCCTGAATATGAGCTGAGCGCTGCGATTGGCCAGTGCTCCAGCCCTGGGAAAAGGAGACGCCCAGGGCAGAAGAAGAAGTCTCCGCCCCAGGCAAAATTACAGCAGCAGGAGCGCCGGTCCCGGGGGCTACAGAGGACGAACGGAGCGGCACCCAGGGATACAAGTAAGTGCAGGGACATCCCTGGGTGCCGCTCTCAATGTACATAGCTTTAACTCATAAACTGTGGACCAGTGAAAGGTCCTCTTTAAAGACATTAGCATCAAGCTGTCCCCAATGCGGCTCACAATCTAAGTTCCATATCAGTATGTCTTTGGAGTGTGGGAGGAAACCCACGCAAACACGGGGAGAACGTACAAACTCCATGCAGATGTTGTCCTTGGTTGGATTTGAACCTATGACCCCTGCGCTACAAGGCAACAGTGCTAACCACTGAGCCACCATGATGGCCATGTGCATAACTGAGCATAACAGAAAACTAAACAGTGAGGTGAACACAGCTTAAGTGCCCTTTCACAGTAGCCTTTTTGTTTTCCGGCATAGAGTTCCGTCATCGGGGCTCTATGCCGGAAAACTACTGATCAGGATTATCCTAATGCATTCTGAATTGAGAGAAATCCGTTCAGGATGCATCAGGATGTCATCTGTTCAGTACCCAAATGTTTTTTGACCGGAGAAAAATCCGCAGCATGCAGTGTACTTACCTGCGCTGCGGCCCCCGGGCACTCCTTCATGATGTCACAGGTCTGGGCGGCGCTTTGATCTAGGCGCCGCGGGGACCTGTGAAGTCATGAAGGAACGCCCGGCGGCTGCAGCGCAGGTAAGTACATTGCTGCGGAGTACCATGGCAGCCAGGACTTCAGTAGTGTCAGTAGTCCTGGCTGCCATGGTAACCTGAAAGCATTTTGAAGACTGATCAGTCTTCAAATGCTTTCAGATCAGGATCCTGAACAGTCTTCAAATGCTTTCAGATCAGGATCCTGAACAGTCTTCAAATGCTTTCAGATCAGGATCCTGAACAGTCTTCAAATGCTTTCAGATCAGGATCCTTATCAGTCTTCAAATGCTTTCAGGCGACTTGCGTTCTGACGGATCCGGCGGGCTGGAAGTGCCCGCCGGATCCTGAGAACACAAGTGTAAAAGCACCCTAAGATGGAATAAATCAGGAGTGGAATATAATTGGGTGAAATTGCTTTATTTGGTAATTATAGTAGAATAAACGGAGTAACTTTTCTGGGGCCGTATCAGTTTAATTACTGGTGTGGGGGAGATGACCAAAAGCTATTGTTTCTCAATCAACTGTGACAATCATCAGAATTCTTCTACATCATTTAGTATTGAAAAGCATAGGAAATGTCCAGTAAAAAAAAATAATAACTTTTCATATTACCTACTAGAGAATACTGAGTTAATAGAGGATTCCCTGTTAAGGATCTTCTTCTCTGAGTTGAGTCGCAACAGACTATAACTCAATATCCCCTGTGGTTGTGCTGCAGAGAAAGGGGTTTCCTAGGAATAGAATAGTGATGACCTGTCCTGAGTATACATCATCAATATCCGCTCAATCGGAGTCCAACTCCCGACACCCTGCTGATCAGCTGTTAGAAGAGGCCACAGTGATCTGGTAAGGACTGCAACTTTTTCATAAACCAATGATGTCATGTTCATCAGTCAGATAGCCTATGTGCAGCTCAGTCCCATTTAAAACACACACTAATCAGATAGTTGTAATCTATCCTAAGTATAGGTCATCAATATTCTACCCCCGGAAAACCTCTTTAAGGTAAGTAGGTTTTGTCCAAAGCTGAGAAACACTTTAAAAAAATAAAGACTTGTAGCCCGGGACCACAAAAGTCAATATTTTAGAAAGTTAGAATATTATTTCAGACCAAATAAAAAAATGATTTTTAATACAGAAATGTTTGACATACTGAAAAGTATGTACAGTATATGCACTCAATATTTGGTTGAGGCTCCTTTTGCATGAATGTCTGCATCACTGCAGCATGGCTTGGAGGCGATCAGCCTGTGCCACTGCTAAGGTGTTGTGGAAGTCCAGGTTGCTTGAATAGCAGCCTTCAGCTATTCTGCAATGTTGGGTCTGGTGTCTCTCATCTTCCTCTTGACTATACACCATATAGTGTGTATAGGTCAGGTGAGTTTGCTGGCTAATCAAGCACAATGACACTTTGGTTATTAAACCAGGTATTGGTACTTTTGGCAGTGTGGGCAGGTGCCACGTCCTGCTGGAAAATTAAATCGGCATCTCCATAAAGCTTGTCAGCAAAAGGAAGGATGAAGTGTTCTAATATTTATTAGACAGCTACACTGAGTTTGGACTCGATATAACACAGTGCACCTACACCAGCAGAGGACATGGCTCCTCCAACCCTCACTGACTGTGGAAACTTCACACTGGACGTCAAGCACTTTGGATTGTGTGCCTCTCTACTCTTCCTCTAGAGTAGACTCTGGGACCTTGATTTCAAAATGAAATGCAAAATTTTCTTTCATCTGAAAACAGGACTTTGGACAACTGAGTAACAGCCCAGTCCTTTTTCTTCTTTGACCAGGTAAGACGCTTCTGACGTTGTCTCTGAGTCATGAGCCACTTGACACAAAGAATACTACAGTTGTAGCCCATGTCCTTGATATGTCTGTGTGTGGTGGCTCTTGAAGATCTGACTCTAGCTGCAGTCCACACTCTGTGAATGTCCCCCAAATTCTTGAATGGCCTTTTCTTGACAATCCTTTCAAGACTGCAGTTGTCCCTGTTGCTAGTGAACCTTTTTCTACCACACTTTTTTCTTCCTCAACTTTCCATTAATATGCCTGGATACAGCCTTCTGTGAATAGTCAGCTTCTTTAGCAATGACTTTTTGTGGCTTAAAGGGGTTGCCTCACTTCAGGAAATAGACTTTATTATGTAGAGGAAGTTAATACAAAACACTTACTAATGTATTGTTATTATCTATGTTACTTTACTGGCTCAATGAATTTTTTCATCACATTATACACTGCTCGTTTCCATGGTTATGACCACCCTGCAATCCATCAGTGGTGGCCGTGCTTGCACACCATAGGAAAAAGCACCAGTCTCTCTGGTGGCCCGGACTGTGGGACCACACATAGACTTGTGCTTTTTCCTGTAGTGTGCAAGCACGGCCACCGCTGATGGATTGCAGGGTGGTCATGACCATGGAAATGAGTAGTGTATAATGTGATGGGAAAATTAATCCAGCCAGCAAAGGAAGCAATATGGACAATCACAGTACATTAGTAAGTGGCTTGCATTACCTTTCTCTACATGATAAATGCCATTTGCTGAAGTGACACAACCCCTTTAACCTCTTTGTGGAAGGTGTCTGACTGTCTTGTGGACAACTGTCAAGTCAACAGTCTTCCTCATGATTGTGTAGCCTACTGAACCAGACTGAGGGACCATTTAAAGGCTTAGATAACCTTTGCAGGTGTTTTGTGTTGATTAACTAATTAGAGTGTATCACCATGAGTCTACAATTTTGAGCTTTTTCACAATATAAACATTTTCTAATCAAACTATAAAATATAAGTTTGCAATTTGAATTGAATTACTGAAATAAATTAACTTTTCGATGATATTCTGATTTATTTTTTTTTTTTAAAGATGCACCTGTACTTTAGGTTTTCCCTACCCAAAGGTGCCAGGTTTCACTTTATGCAAATGAATTCCACCAGAAGGAAGAAAATGGCATCTACCCTAATACTATACATCACACTGCTCAGCTCCTCCTGTGCTATAACATTCTGCCTGCAGATTACTCTGCATTTTCATGGTGAGAGGTTCCCTTTAAAGTGGCTGGAAATATGACTAGGTATTTCACACAAACTAGAAACTCATCTGTACACAGCTGTTTTGGGTTTAATGAAGAAATAGATTTGTTTCAATCAAATACAACATAATGCAATCCAACGTAAGCTGGCCAACAGTACAATAAATGACACACATACATTGTGATACAAGAGCATAAGATACAGTACAGATAGGAAGCCTGCACTATACGTTAAACACTGCATTCCACCATTTATTCTTTTTTATCAACATGTTATTTATTGAAAATAGTTCTATTTTTTTAACCAGTCATGGACTCTGGTAGTCTGCCTCATTCACATGTCAGTGATTTCTATCAGTGATTTTGAACCAAAACCAGTTGTTGCTCTAAACACAGAACATGAGCTGATCTTTCCATCATTCCTTATGTCTATGAAGGCTCCAATCCTTGTTTTGGCTCACAATCACTGATGGAAAACACTGACGTGTGAATGAGGCATAACTCCAGAGGTAGATGTCCGAGAGATAGATCTAGATAAGTATGCAAATGAGTACTTCTACATAAGAATATTGTCTCCCTAGTGCCACCTATAGATAGCTACCCTCCCCATTTCACTTTGGTAATTAAAGCTCATGCAAAAAAGTTTTTCTTTTCATAAATTTGCACGTTACTATATAATTCTTGGTAAAATGGTTACATAGTAACATAGTTAATATGGCTGAAAAAAGACATAAGTCCATTAAGTTCAACCAAGGAATAGGTCGGGACGCGAATCCCAGAAGGAAGTGAGACTCAGATTTCTACACATTTTCATAAGCATTAATGACATTTATTTTCAAGAATCCATCTAAACCCTTTTTAAAACTGTCCACTGTTCCTGCTGTAACCACGTCCTGAGGAAGTCTATTCCACAGATTCACAGTTCTTACAGTAAAGAAGCTTTGATGCTTCTGGAGACTGAACTTTTTCTTCTACAGTCGGAGGCAGTGCCCTCGTGTCTTTTGAGGGCATTTTACATTGAACAGTTTTTCACCGCATTTTTGGTATGGCCCATTTATATATTTGTATAGGTTAATCATGTCCCCCCTTAGATGTCTCTTCTCAAGACTAAATACATGTAATAACTAAGACCATCCATGCCCCTTATCAGTTTAGTCGCTCTCCTCTGTACTCTCTCCAGCTGCCATGCATCCTTTCTAGGGACTGGTGCCCAGAACTGAACTGCATATTCCAGATGAGGCCGCATCAATGCTTTGTAAAGTGGTAGTATTACATGGAAAAGAGGGGAGGGTAGTGGCACACCTGTCCAACAACATGCAAATGGTGCACTCCTCAAGGTCTACCCGCTGACCCGAAAAAAAGTATAAGATTGATATTTTTGTAGAGGGGCACTCAATATCTAGGCCAACAATCAGAAAACTCAAATAAAAGCATATAAATGTATTTAATTAATAAAAACTGGATATCTCAAAAATGCATAGTATAATACACAAAACATGCATAAGAATACACCGGTACATATAACTGCAATTGCACCAAAGATATTGTGCAGAGGTGAATAGTAAATAGACCAACTTTATAAGTCCCAATGCACACCAGGTATTATTCCAATCCGCTTAGTGGGTGCAATTGATAGTAATATTAGGACCGTCCACAACCTCGGAACCCAATGCTGGTATTTGGATCGTAGAACTTCACTTGATATTTTATCTGATAGTCCCAATCAGTTGTGTGATATCACATAAACAGTCCTATGTGAATTTACACAGTAAAATCAATGTATTGAGCATACGGTACTTTACCGCTCCATAGATCATCGACGGCCGCTCGTACACTGTTCTTTTTGCTCTTCCAGGACCTGTCGCAGCATCCCACGTGGTCCTCCGCGTCATACACCGTGGCGTCCCACGTGACGCGTGCTTCCAATGCCGATTGGCTCAGTTCTGCTACAATGAAGCTATTAGCGTAGATTCTTTCAAAGCAGCGATTTTTTTCAAAGTGCGGCTTCTATGCGGTATTGGTCCTTAGGCTTCAGCTCTCACTACTATTCAAGATCCAGACGCGTTTCGGGACGTGAAACTGTCCCTTCCTCAGTGGTAACAGTAGTGAGAGGATAATGAGAGCTTTTTTATATATATGTCCCTAATTGATCCCAGTCTCCTATTGGAGATTTTCAAATCCACCCTAAATTGGATACTGGGTGTGTTTTTCTTACTCCTCTGTGCTTTTTTTTTTTTTTTTTAAGAAACATCCATCCAATCATATAAAGGGTAGATATTCAATACATACAAATAGTAAATGTTCAATATATAAAAAATATATAAAAGAATATAAAATCATACATTTAAAGAAATCATACATTTAAAAAAAGGGTTTAAAAAAATATATTAAGTATTCCATTCATATAATCCCAATGTCGTTCCGGAGGTGGCTTACACTTGCTGTTCATTGTGTAAGATAGGCACGAAGAGGAGAGATCGACAAGCTGATTAACAGCCTGTTGTCGATGTCTCATCGTCCCCGGCCACCGTGCCTTATAAAAAGCCAAACAACTCCGTCTCGGCATTGAGACCTTTAGGTACCATTGTTTCAAATTCATATATTCTCCTTGCCTCCAATCTAGACATTTGTGCAATATAGTTTCCCCCTCTCCACGGTCTTACCACTTTCTCAAATGCCATATAGACCAAAGAGGAGGGGTCACTATTATGGTGTTCTTTATAGTGTTTGGACAGGGGATGCGTCATACAACCTTTACGGATGTTATTCACATGTTCTGCCACTCTTTTCTTGAACATTCTTTTTGTCCTACCTATATATTGGCGGGCACAAGGACATTGTAAAATATAGATCACTCCTTCTGAATCGCATGTTAGTGCATCCTTAATTTCCACACCAAATGTGTTCTGGGTAGAGTGGACCTTTAATGTTTTCCTTGGAAAGGAGCTTATCTTGCAATTAGAGCACCTATTACATCTAAAAAAAACTTTCAGTGTTAACCAAGTGTCATATTACATCCCTGCACCGTAAGTCCATGCCTCATTTAATGCATGACAATATTCTGCTAGCCTTAAAAGCAGCTGACTGACATTGTATGCTGTTATTTAATCTACCATCTACAAGGACACCCAAATCATTCTCTATAAATGACTCTCCCAGTGTTACATCCCCTAGGTGGACATATGATGCACAGAGATTATTACTACCAAGGTGCATAACTTTACATTTATCAACATTGAACCTCATTTGCAAAGTTGATGCCCAATTACTCAGAGTATTTAAGTCAGCTTTTATTTTATGGACATCTTCCATAGACTGCACAGTACTACACAGTTTAGTGTCATCTGCAAACATAGAAATGGTGCTATTAATCCTGTCCTCGATATGATTAATAAATAAATTAAATAATAGAGGACCCAGTACTGAACCTTGGGGTACACCATTTATAACCGGGAACCATTCTGAATAGGAATCATTGACCACAACTCTCTGGACATGGTCCTTCAACCAGTTTTCAATCCAATTACAAACTATACTTTCCAAGCCTATAGACCTTACTTTATCTATTAAATGTCTATGAGGGACAGTGTCAAAAGCCTTTGCAAAATCCAGAAACACTACAGCCACAGCCTCCCCTTTGTCCAGGCCGCTACTCACCTCCTCATAAAAACAAATTAGGTTAGTCAGACAACTTCTGTCCTTGGTAAACCCATGTTGATTATCACTTATAATATTATTTACAGTCACATACTCCTGTATATATTCCTTAAAGTGTCCTTCCAACATTTTTCCCATGACAGAAGTTAAACTAGCTGGTCTATAATTACCTGTGGAAGACCTAGATTCTTTTTTGAATATGGGCACCACATTTGCTTTGGCACTGTGGTGCCAATCACTTGGCACTGTACCAGTACCTAAAGAATCTTTAAAAATTAAGAACTCTTGGGTATAATCCATCTGGACAGGGAGCCTCACAGGAAGAAATAGCTGCAATAACGAGGGCACCCGATAAGCCATACGCAGGAACAAACCAGGGAACATTAACCCCACCAGAACCAGGAGTACAAGAACCATAGAATAAACCACACAAGTGTCTGTTCACACCAGTCACAGAATGCTGCAGCCAGCAAGTCCCAGACGACAACCAGCATACACAGGATAACTGTAGTCAGTGTGAGGTTACAGGCAGCCAGCCTACACAACAACGAGTGACAGAACCACAGACTGCATCCATACTCAAACCCTGTTCACACACAAGGCCGCAGCCAGCACGCATCACAGAACAAGCATACATGGTAACACCCACAGACAGTACACAAAGCGCATGCAGCCAGCCTGCACGGCACCAGTGACAGGAACCACGGAGATATGGACGTGAGGAGACACAAACACAGGCATAGTTCACACACAACACCGCAGCAACAAGCATACACGGGTGTCAGCCTGCAGCCAGTACGCGAGAGAGCATGTAGCCAGCCTGCACGGCCACAACTGTCACAGTGAACCGCACAGTAACAATATTTTATAAGCTATATTTAAGGAAAGGAATCTCATTATTGCACATCAGATTTGTTAGTCCAACCCCCTGCTATAATTTCTTTGAAAATTAATCTCAAACCTTTCAAATTTAATTGCCCAATTCATCTTGATGACCACAAATGGGTTGCTGATCAATTATCATTTGCTCATATTTCTTTTTATCACTGACCAACTGTGCTTCATTTTCGGCTTCATTCTTGCATGCAAAGTAAAAAAAGGTTAGTGTATGTTGCCTCTAAAACTTGGCCTGGAGAAATAACTGTTGTTTAAAAAAGTTTTATTATGAATATATTTTGATGTCTTTTTGAACATTCCATTTATTATGTTAAAAAGTAATAAAATATTGCAGTTTTCATGTTAGCCTAATGGGCTGACAGTTCCTGTTAAGAAGAGATCACTTCTCAGCAGTCTTCTCATGATTATTGTTGGCAGAATTACAAAGACAAGTAAAACCTCTATTATAAACCTGAAGGCTGATAACAGGATCACAGCGTGTGTTATGTTCCTCTCGAGGTTCCTTTATATCTCAGGAGCAGAGCTGTGTTAAAGGGAAACCTGTAATATTGAAAATGCAGTGCAACCTACAGGTAGTATGTTATAGATCAGTAGCTGAGGGACAGATTGATGTATAGTTTTGTTGGAAAACATTTAGTATAAATTGTAATTCAGTCATTTAACCCCTTCACTACCGGTCCACTTTTCACCTTAAATCACAGGCAGATTTTTGCAAATCTGACATGTCACTTTATGTGGTGTGGTAAGGTGCAAGGTACTGTGGTCGACGGGAGGTACGTGTCACCGAGGTTCCTGGCTTCGGTGAGGTAAGAGCCGGATTTTTTGTGTGTCAGCAGCAGCTAGTGCTGCTTGACACCTTGCTATTTAGTTTGGCTGCAAAGCCAATCCGGGCCGGCTCTTACTGGGAGTAGGCAAAGAGTTGGGTGGGTGCCTACTCCCCACGGTCCAGGCCGGGTTTTCCCGGGCCTTTATAACACAGCCAGCAGCTGGGTGTGGAGGAGGTGATTGTCCTGGAGCTGCTGTTAGGCTGTGGAATCACTTGAGTCTGGGAGTGCTGATCCATGCTGTGCTGTGCGGAGTTCTCTGGGCTGGAAGCAAGACCCCAAGCAAGGAGGAGTGCAGACGGCCTAAAAGCCGGAGGTCGATCGCCTTGCGGCTGGACTGACAACCAGGTGCGAACCTGCACCTAAAGCCTCTCAGGTGACTGGAACCTGTTTTGGACTATTTTGTTTTGCTGCACGTTTTCTGTTGGGTGTGAATTAACACCAAGTGACTGTTTGCTGTGTATTTGCTACAAGTGTGAATTAAACACTGTTTGCTACACTTTCTGGACTCCGTTTTGCCTCTATACTGCACCCGCACTGCTATCTACCAGAGCGACTCCCCACATTTGGTGTCGGATGCGGGCATGCGCAGTGAGGCTGGCGTGAACGCCGAAGTTTGTTTTTGCTGGGCACGACTGGATGTCCTATATTCGGCCGGCAAAGTTGCAGCCTGTGTTCCCTGACAAAATGGAGGCGGCTGTGAAAGCTCTCATAGAGGCTAACGTGCAGCAGCGGGAGACCAACCAGCTACTGTTACAGCACGTGATGGCGTTACAAGCTGCAGGAGCGTCCCACCACGACCATGATGCCCGGAAAGCGGTCCGTGCGGCGATCCCAAAGATGACCCCTTCGGACGACGTTGAGACATATCTGGCGGTCTTTGAGAAGGTAGCCGTGAGGAAAAGTTACCCGTGACCAGTGGGCCGAGGTGGTCGCTCCGTTCCTGGCATCCGGACCCCAGCAAGTATTTTTGACTTGGCAGATGCCCAGACTGCTGATTACCCCACGGTGAAGGGGAGATCCTGGCCAGATTGGGGGTAAACGTGTTGGTCCGGGCTCAGCGGGTCCACCAGTGGGACTTTAAAACGGCTGAACCCGCCAGGCCGCAGTACTATGAGTTGCTGCATCGGTTGCAAAAGTGGCTGCAGCCTGATGTTCTAAGTCCGACTGGTATGCTGGACCGTCTACTGGCCGACATGTTCTGGAGGGCCCTGCCTTATCCCCTCCAGCACTGGGTCGGCCAGGCGTCTCCGGTAAGTGCCCTGGAGATGGTCGACCTGGTGGAGCGTTACGAGGCCCCCAGAAACCTGCAGGGGAATCTTGCTGGGAAGGGGTCAGTCAAACCCCGGAGGCCTCCGCCCCAGTTCCGACGTCCGGCGACAGAGAGGCCTGCACGGAATATACCCCCTGCGGATCCGCCTCCCGTGGTATGCTGGAGGTGTCAGGAGCCAGGCCACATCAGGGCCGACTGTCCGCATCGGGATGAGCCGATGGATGTGAACTATGGCTATCGCCACTCCCTGTATGCACGGAAGCTGTGCGCAACTGGCACCCATGAGGGGCAGGACAATAACCACCTGTGTCAGGTAGAGGTGGGAGATTCTCTGGCGGTGGCCCTGCTGGACTCCGGGAGTCTAGTCTCCCTGGTAAGGGCTGCTCTGGTACGGCCGGCGAAGTATACCGGCCGTAAAATCGGGGTCCTGTGCATCCACGGAGACCTAAAAGACTACCCCACTGCACTAGTGACTTTGTCCACAGCGGCTGGTAAGTGGACCCACGAGGTGGCTGTCGCTGCTAAACTCCCACATGAACTGATACTTAGGAGGGACTTCCCAGGTTTCCCGGCACTGTGGCCGGCGATAAAACTGTCTGATGGACCCGAGACAGGGGTAACCCTAGGAGAGTGGCCTGATACCACTGGAAGGCCAGAACCCTGGGAGCCCGAGTCTGAAGGGCCAGCGGTAGGGATGACCACTGCTCCAGCGTTAGAGGGGAGACAACCCCACTGAGTGTAATGGTGGGAGACACGGAGGACTTGCCACCGGGACCTGAGTTGGCAGACCTCAATGTCTCCGGGGAAAATTTTGGGACCGCACAACACCGGGACCAAACCCTAACCAGGGCCTGGGAAAGTGTCGTAATAATTGATGGTAAACCCTAGAAACCTGGGGCTGAATTAATGTTTCCGCGATTCATTGTTCTTCAGGATATGTTGTATCGGGTGAACCAAATCCGAGGTGAGCCTGTTGAACAGTTGGTGGTGCCCACAGCGTATCGCAAGCTGGTCATGGAGCTTGCCCACCAACATGTTCTTGGGGGACACTTGGGGGGGCAGAAAACGCAGGACCGCATACTGCAGCGGTTTTATTGGCCCAGTATGTTCAAGGAGGTAGAAAATTATTGTAAGTCCTGTCCCACCTGTCAGATAAATAGCCCCCAGCCACATTTCCGTAGTCCTCTGGTACCTCTTCCAATTATTGAGGTCCCGTTTGAGCGAATCGCTATGGATCTAATTGGGCCTGTACCAAAGTCTGCCAGGGCCACCAACACATTCTGGTAGTTCTCGACTATGCCACTCGGTATCCGGAGGCGGTGCCTCTGCGACATACCTCAGCTAAGCTCATTGCCAAAGAGTTAATGGAAATGTTTTCCCGTGTGGGCCTGCCAAAAGAGATTCTGACAGACCAAGGGACCCTTTTATGTCCAAAGTTATGAGGGAACTGTGTAAATTGTTGCGTATAAAGCAGTTGCGGACGTCCGTTTACCATCCGCAAACAGACGGTCTTGTCGAAAGGTTTAACCAAACTCTAAAAAATATGTTAAAAAGGGTGGTGTCTAGAGATGGGAAGGACTGGGACCTGCTTCTGCCCTATCTCATGTTCGCAGTGCGAGAGGTGCCCCAGGCCTCTACTGGGTTCTCGCCCTTCGAACTGCTTTATGGCAGACACTCTCGGGGCCTGTTGGATATCGCCAAGGAAGCGTGGGAACAACAGCCTGTCCCCACAAAAGTGTCATTGAGTATGTCACCCAGATGCAGGAACGGATGGAAAGGGTGTTGCCGCTGGTCCGGGAGCATATGGAGGCAGCGCAACAAGCCCAGAGTAGGGTGTATAATCGTCAGGCTCGGGTACGGGACTTCAATCCAGGAGATCGGGTTTTGGTTCTGGTACCCACCCTTGACAGCAAGTTCCTAGCTAGGTGGCAGGGCCCCTATGAGGTGATCGAGAAGGTAGGGAAGTAAATTACAAGGTATACCAGCCAGGCGGCGCAAGCCGGAGCAGGTGTACCACGTGAATTTACTAAAGCCGTGGAAAGATAGGGACACGGCTGACGACAACAGCCCCGGCCAGGGCTTCTAGGTGACAAGGGTCCAGCCCCACAGTTCGAGGCCTGTGAAGCAGTATCCACGGTAAAATTGCAGACAGCCTGTCGTCCAAACAAGTTCAGGAAGTCAGGAGTTCATCAGTCGGAACACGGATGTGTTCTCGGACCTCCCTGGCCGCACGTCTCTCATCCAACATGACATCGTCACTGAGCCTCAGGCCAAAATCCGGTTAAAACCATACCGGGTACCCGAGGCTCGGCGACGGGCCATCGCGGAGGAAGTGCAATTAATGTTGAAGCTTGATGTCATTGAGGAGTCGAAAAGTGAGTGGGCCAGTCCCATAGTCCTAATACCCAAGCCGGATGGGACGTTGCGGTTCTGCAACGATTTTCGCAAGTTAAATGAAGTGTCCAAGTTTGATGCGTATCCCATGCCCCGGGTAGACGAGCTTGTTGAGAATTTAGGGCAAGCCCGTTATTTCTCTGTGCTAGACCTCACTAAAGGATACTGGCAAGTACCCTTAACGGAGGCGGCCAAGGAAAAACCGCTTTTGTTACCCGCAGGGCCTGTATCATTACAAGGTGTTACCCTTTGGCCTGCATGGCGCCCCGCCACCTTCCAAAGGTTAATGGATATTGTGCTGCGACCGCACCGTCGGTACGCTCGGCCTACTTAGATGATGTAATCATCCACAGCACCGACTGGGAAAGCCATTTGCCCAAAGTGCAGGCGGTAGTGGATGCCCTGAGGAAAGCTGGACTAACCGCCAATCCAAAGAAGTGTGCGATTGGGTTGGAAGAGACCAAATATCTGGGATATGTTATTGGGCGGGAGTCATCAAGCCGCAGGTAACTAAGGTAGAGGCCATACGTAACTGGCCCCGACCGGTCACTACCAGGCAGGTAAAGTCCTTCCTGGGAATTGTAGGGTACTACATGCGGTTTGTGCCCCACTTTGCCACAATAGCAGCGCCGTTGACAGACCTGTTGAAGGGGCGAAAGTCTGGGAAGGTTAGCTGGAGTGAGAAGGCGGAGGAGGCTTTCTCCGCGTTGAAGTCGGCCCTGTGTGGGTCCCCGGTTTTGGTGACACCCGACTTCAACAGGGAGTTCGTCGTACAGACCGACGCCTCGGAGGTAGGCCTCGGTGCTGTACTGTCTCAGGAGGTCAACGGGAAGAACATCCCGTTGTCTTCCTGAGCCGTAAGCTCAGTCCCGCCGAGACCAGGTATAGCATAGTGGAGAGGGAGTGCCTGGCTATCAAGTGGGCACTCGAATCTCTCCGCTACTACCTGTTAGGAGGAGGTTCCGTCTGGTGACCGACCATTCCCCTCTCAAGTGGATGAGCCAGGCCAAGGAGAGGAATGCTCGGGTCACCAGGTGGTTCCTATCCCTGCAGAACTTCAAGTTCTCCGTGGAACACAGGGCAGGCCGCTTGCAGGGTAACGCAGATGCCCTGTCCCGCGTCCACTGCCTCACATGTGTCCACCCCTCAGGGTTGAACAAAGGGGGGTATGTGGTAAGGTGCAAGGTACTGTGGTCGACGGGAGGTACGTGTCACCGAGGTTCCTGGCCTCGGTGAGGTAAGAGCCGGATTTTTGTGTGTCAGCAGCAGCTAGTGCTGCTTGACACCTTGCTATTTAGTTTGGCTGCAAAGCCAATCCGGGCCGGCTCTTACTGGGAGTAGGCAAAGAGTTGGGTGGGTGCCTACTCCCCACGGTCCAGGCCGGGTTTTCCGGGCCTTTATAACACAGCCAGCAGCTGGGTGTGGAGGAGGTGATTGTCCTGGAGCTGCTGTTAGGCTGTGGAATCACTTGAGTCTGGGAGTGCTGATCCATGCTGTGCTGTGTGGAGTTCTCTGGGCTGGAAGCAAGACCCCAAGCAAGGAGGAGTGCAGACGGCCTAAAAGCCGGAGGTCGATCGCCTTGCGGCTGGACTGACAACCAGGTGCGAACCTGCACCTAAAGCCTCTCAGGTGACTGGAACCTGTTTTGGACTATTTTGTTTTGCTGCACGTTTTCTGTTGGGTGTGAATTAACACCAAGTGACTGTTTGCTGTGTATTTGCTACAAGTGTGAATTAAACACTGTTTGCTACACTTTCTGGACTCCGTTTTGCCTCTATACTGCACCCGCACTGCTATCTACCAGAGCGACTCCCCACAGTGGTAATAACTTTGGAATGCTTTTACTTATCCAAGCCATTCAGTTTTTTTCCTGACATATTGTACTTCATGACAGTGGTACATTTGAGTTGATATATTTCACCTTTATTTATAAAATAATCCAAAATTTACCCCAATTTTTTTAAAAAAATCACAATTTTCTAAATTTGAATTCCTCTACTTTTAAGACAGATAGTAATACCTCAAAAATGGATCAATCAACATTCCCCATATGTCTGCTTTTTGTTGGCATAATTTAGTAAATATCATTTTTTTTTTAGGACATTAGAAGGCTTATAAGTCTAGAAGCTATTTTTCAAATTTTCAACATTTCCAAGACCATTTTTTTAAGCACCAATTCAGTTATAAAGTGATTTTGAGGGGCTAACATAATGGAAACCAGTAGAGATGAGCGAATTTTTCAAAAACTCGATTCGCCAAATTTATTGGAAAAATTCGGTTCGATCCGAATTTAATCGTAGCGAATCGCGTTAAAAAATGGCTATTTCCTGGCTGCATAGAGCCTTTATTGTGATGTAGAGCACTACTTCAAAAGACAGGGGATCAATAATAATCCACTGTCTTTTGATAACATCTCCAGAGGTATGTACACGTACCTCTGGAGATACACGGTCACAGAAGATGCGCGCTGCAGGGGCACGTGGCATGGTGCGGTGATGTCATATTACCGCGCCAGCCCACGTGTCCTTGCCTGCGGCATGAGCAGGCTGCTCGGGAGCGAGCTCCGCCGGATATAAATAGTCCGGCGGCACTGCGCTCGGCAGTTGAGCCGCGCAGCGGCACTGCGCTCGGCAGTTGAGCCGCGCAGCGGCACTGCGCTCGGCAGTTGAGCCGTGTAACCCGGACAAGAAGAAAAATCATCCCCCAGGAGAACGAGCAATTCCCTAGAGACGAGCACCTTGGCTAAGTATCATTGTTCCCTATACCACCAACAAGCATTAACCCTTACCTACCTCCTAGACCCCTGCATTAACCCCTATCCGCACTATATACCCCAGCATTAACCCTTTGGTTATAACCCCTGTTTTCCTGTCCCTGCATTAATACCCCATACCCCTGAATAACCCTTGCAGTGCCAACTCCCTGTTAACCTTGCATTGTGTTTTAACCCCTTATTTACCCCGTAGGGACAGAGAGTATAGCCAGGTTGGGTGGGCTACTGCTATTTACGTGTGTGCGTAGGTGAATGTATTTTTAGGTAGATTTGTGGGGAGGAATTGTGTATTGTATTCTGTATTGTATTTAGGTGTGTATTGTAGTGATATTACTGTACTGTGGTGTGTGCATCTGTATGTGTGTGTGTATATATATATATATATATATATATATATATATTTTTATATGATCATTGATATATACATATATAGATATAAAGTATTAGTAGACTGTGGACGTGTTATTGTGTTAATAAATATACTTTATTGTTCATAATACAGTGTATGTCTTTTATTTTAGTAGTCGCCGCCGCATAATAGTGGTAGTAAGTCGCATATAGTTCAGTGTAGAGTGAGGCAACAGAGGTAGTTGAATTTATAATATAAATAGGCGGAGTCATCAGTAGACGACTGACGCCTATTTATGAATATTAATTATTGGTATTAAAATATTCATAATTAATATTTCCCTTAACATTGGCGAGCCAGGCCCACTGCTAGGAATTTGTGTCTGTGTTTGGTTTTGGTGTAGGAAATCGCTTATTCTGTGAACTAATCGGGCAAGAGACGTGGGCAGTAGTTTCTGTGCGTCCAGGGCCTAATAGTTGGGTCAGATACCGCGATTTTTCAATCAGAGCTAAACAGACCAAAATCTACAGCAGAGAATCTAAATCTTTCTGATTTTTGTGTGTATTAATGATTTTCTGATATACTTCTTATACGCCCACGGAACACTTGCACGAAGACGTCACATACGTCACTGAAGAGAGAACCGTCGCCGTTGGAGCTGAACAGAAGAAGTCTAGCTGGTCGGGAGAAGGCGTTCCAGATATTAACCCCTCCAGGACCCAGGACGAGAATGCTCATCCTAATTGAGCGGTACTTAACGCATTAGGACGAGCATTCTCGTCCTACAGTTAAACTGTCTGCAGACATGGTGACAGCGCTGACAGCGCTAAAAGCAGAAGTCTGACCAGACAGTGTAAAGTACCAAATACAGTACAGTATACTATATAGTGTACTGTACTGTATTATACTGACATCAGATCCACTGGATCTTCAATAACCAAGTGGGTCTGGGTCAAAAAAATGTAAAAAAAAAGTGAAAAAAAAAAAAACACATCACTAAATAAAAATTAAAACAATAAAATACACTACACATATTAGGTATCGGCACGTCCGTAAAAACCTGCTCTATAAAAATATCACATGATCTAACCCCTCAGGTAAATACCGTAAAAAAAATTAAATAAAAACTATGTCAAAAAATCATTTTTGTCATTTTTGTCAATCATAATGAGGTGGTTATTATGGGGGACTTCAACTACCCAGCTATAGACTGGAAAACTGAAAGCTGTACGTCGCATAAAGGAAACAGGTTCTTGGCAATAACCAAAGACAATTACATTTCCCAACTGGTTCAGGACCCGACTAGAGGGACTGCCATACTGGACTTTCGTATTAACCAATAGACCTGACAGAACAACAGATGTGCAAATTGGGGGACACCTGGGAAATAGTGACCATAAAGTAATAACCTTCCAATTACCATTCAAAAGAGCATTTCTACAGGGAGGAACACAAATACCAAACTTCAAAAAACCTAAATTTAGCCAACTAAGTGAGGCCATATGCCTAACTAACTGGGACAAAGTCCTCAAAAACTAAAATACAGCCACAAGATGGGATATCTTTAAAGGCATCCTAAATTCTCATTGTGAGAGGTACATACCATATGGGAATAAAGGGTTAAGGAACAAAAATAAACCAATGTGGATAAATAGAAATGTAAAAAAAGCAATAAATAACAAAAAGAAAGCATATAAATCACTAAAACAGGAGGGTAGCGAGGAAGCACTGAAAAACTGTAAGGAAAAAATAGAACATGTAAAAAACAAATAAAAGCGGCCAAACTATGGATCGAGAGATTAATTGCTAAAGAGAGTAAAACTAATCCTAAAATTTTCTTCAATTATATAAATGTTAAAAAGTATGAATCTGAAGGTGTCGGCCCTTTAAAGAGTAATGAAGGGGGAGTTGCAGAGAGCGACGAGGAGAAAGTAAAGCTATTACATTTTTTTCTCCAATGTATTCACTGAGGAAAATAAACTGTTAGATGAAATGCAGAATGTAAAAGTAAATCCCCCATTTAAAGTGTCCTGTCTGACCCAGGAAGAAGTACAATAGCGACTTAAAAAGATTAAAATAGACAAATCGGCAGGACCGGATGGCATACACCCCCGTATCCTAAGGGAATTAGGTAATGTCATAGCCAGACCCTTATTTCTGATATTTGCGGACTCTATACTGACAGGGAATGTTCCACAGGATTGGCGCATAGCAAATGTGGTGCCAATATTCAAAAAGGGTCCAGAAACTATAGGCTGGTAAGTTTGACATCTGTTGTTGGGAAACTGAAGGTTTTCTGAGAGATGCTATCTTAGAGGATCTTAAAGGAAATAAGCAAATAACGCCATGTCAGCATGGCTTCATGAGGGATCGGTCATGCCAAACGAATGTAATCAGCTTCCATGAGGAGGTAAGTTCTAGACTTGACAGTGGCTAATCAATGGATGTCGTATATCTGGACTTCTCCAAAGCATTTGACACTGTACCTCATAAAAGGTTAGTATATAAAATGAGGATGCTTGGACTAGGAGAAAATATCTGTATGTGGGTAAGTAACTGGCTGGTAACTGGGTAAGTGGGTAAGTAACTGGAGTGACAGAAAACAGAGGGTGGTTATTAACGTTACACACTCAGATTGGGTCACTGTCAATAGTGGGGAACCTCAGGGGTCAGTACTGGGCCGTATTCTTTTTAATATATTTATTAATGATCTTGTAGAAGGCTTGCATAGTAAAATATAAATTTTTGCAGATGACACTAAACTGTGTAAAGTAATTAACATTGATGAGGACAATATACTGCTACAGAGGGATCTGGATAGATTGGAGGCTTGGGCAGATAAGTGGCAAATGAGGTTTAACACTGACAAATGTAAAGTTATGCACATGGTAAGGAATAATGCAAGTCAACCGTACATACTAAATAGTAAAACACTCGGTAACACTGACATGGAAAAGGATCTAGGAATTTTAATAAACAGCAAACTAAGCTGCAAAAAACAGTATCAGGCAGCTGCCGCCAAGGCCAATAAGATAATGGGTTGCATCAAAAGGGGCATAGACGCCCGTGATGAGAACATAGTCCTACCACTTTACAAATCGCTAGTCAGACCACACATGGAGTACTGTGTACAGTTCTGGGCTCCTGTGAACAAGGCAGACATAGCAGAGCTGGAGAGGGTTTAGAGAAGGGCAACTAAAGTAATGACTGGAACGGGGCAACTACAGTACCCTGAAAGATTATCAAAATTAGGGTTATTTACTTTAGAAAAAAGACGACTGAGGGGAGATCTAATAACTATGTATAAATATATCAGTGGTCAGTACAGAGATCTCTCCCATCATCTATTTATCCCCAAGACTGTGACTGTGACGAGGGGACATCCTCTGCGTCTGGAGGAAAGAAGGTTTGTACACAAACATAGAAGAGGATTCTTCACAGTAAGAGCAGTGAGACTATAGAACTCTCTGCCTGAGGAGGTGGTGATGGTGAGTACAATAAAGGAATTCAAAAGGGGACTGGATGTATTTCTGCAGTGTAATAATATTACAGGCTACAGCTACTAGAGAGGGGTCGTTGATCCAGGGAGTACTTCTGATTGCCTGGATGGAGTCGGGAAGGAATTTTTTACCCCCCTTAAGGCCCCTTTCACACGGGCGAGTTTTCCGCGCGGGTGCAATGCGTGATGTGAACGCATTGCACCCGCACTGAATCCGGACCCATTCACTTCTATGGGGCTGTGCACATGACAGTTGATTTTCAGGCATCACTTTTGCGATGCGTGAAAATCGCAGCATGCTCTATCTTCTGCGTTAACGGAACGCAGGCCCCATAGAAATGAATGGGGCTGCGGGAAATCGCCAGCATCCGCAAGCGCGCGGATGCTTTGCGATAGCTCCCGCATGGTTGCTATGCAACCATCGGGATGTGTAATCGTTCTGTATTATTTCACATTATAACATAGTTATAATGTAAAATAATACTCTTGGCCATCTTCCTAATGTTTAAACAGGTGCAGAATGGGTTGAAATAATAAACTAATATTAACATACCTGTTCCATTTGATCGCGAAGCCTGCCTTCTCCGTTAGCTTGCTAGTAGGAAAGGACCTGTGATGATGTCACAGCATCACATGGCCCAATCACCTGCTCCATCACTATGGTGATGGAGCATGTGATTGGTCCATGTGACCATGTGACATCATCACAGGTCCTTTTCCTACTAGCAAGCTAACGGAGAGGAGGCCGGGCTTCGCGATCAAATGGAACAGGTATGTTAATATTAGTTTATTATTTTTAACCCATTCTGCACCTGCTTAAACATTAGGAAGATGGCCAAGGGTATTATTTTACATTATAACTATGTTATAATGTGAAATAATACCAGCGGGACAATTTCTGACCCAAACATGCACTTCTGTGAAGAAGTGCAGGTTCAGGTCTGGGTACCAAAAGTGCCGATTTTTCTCCCGCGCGTGCAAAACGCATGACAGCGCTTTGCACTCGCAGGGAAAAATCGCGGCGATTCCCGCAACGCACCCGCACTGTTTGACGGAGTGCACCCGCAACGCCCGTGTGAAAGGGGCCTAAGTGGGAAAAATTGGCTTCTACCTCACAGGGGTTTCTTTTGCCTTCCTCTGGATCAGCTAGCAGGTTGACAGGCCGAACTGGATGGACAGATGTCTTTTTTCGGCCTTATGTACTATGTTACTATGTTACCTCACATTACAAAAACTGTAATAGCAAGCGATTAAAAATTTATATGCACTCAAAAACAGTAATCTCATCGCGTAAAAAATACCCTACATAGGACAATCACCCAAAAAAATAAAAAAAAATATGGCTCTCGGACTATGGAAACATTAAAACATGATTTTTTTTTGTTTTAAAAATGATATTATTGTGTAAAGCTTAAATAAAAAAAAAAAAAAAGGATACATTGTAGGTATTGCCGCGTTTATAACAACCTGCTCTATAAAAATAACACATGACTTAACCCCTCAGGTGAACACAGAAAAAAATAAAAATACCGGGTCAAAAGTCATTTTTGTCACCTTACATCACACAAAGTGTAGTAGCAAGCGACCAAAATATCATATGCTCCCCAAGATAGTGCCAATCAAACCGTCATCTTATCCCGCAAAAAATGAGCCCCTACATAAGACAGTCGTCCAAAAAATAAAAATTCAAAATATGGCTTTCAGAATGTGGAGACACAAAAAAATTATTTTTTTCAAAAATGCTTTGTTATGAAAAACTGAAACAAAAAAACCCAAAAAGTAGTCATATTTGGTATTGTCGCTTCTGTAACAACCTGCTCTATAGGAATAACACACAATCTAACCTGTCAGATCAACGATGTAAATAGCAAAAAATAAAAACGGTCCCAAAACAGCTATTTTTTTCAAATTTTCAATTTTATTCCATTTTTCCAGTAACAAAGCAAGGGTTAACAGCCAAACAAAACTCTATATTTATTGCCCTGATTCTGTAGTTTGTAGAAACACCCCGTTTTTTGACACTATGTCCCATTTGAAGCCCGCCTAATGCACCCCTACAGTAGAAACTCCAAAAAAGTGACCCCATTTTGGAAACTACGGGATAAGGTGGCAGTTTTGTTTGTACTATTTTAGGGTAAATATGATTTTGGTTGCGCTATTTTACACTCTTTTTGAGGCAAGGTAACAAAAAATTGAAATTCAGAAATTTAATCTCCATTTGCCAATAACTCTTGTGGAACACCTAAAGGGTTAACAGTTTGTAAAATCAGTTTTAAATACCTTGAGGGGTGTAGTTTCTTTGATGGAGTCACTTTTATGGAGTTTCTACTCTAGGGGTACATCAGGGGTGCTTCAAATGGGACATGGTGTCAAAAAACCAGTCCAGCAAAATCCACCTTCCAAAAACCATATGGCGTTCCCTTCATTCGGCGCCCTGCCGTTTGGCCATACAGCAGTGTGCGACCACATATGGGGTGTTTCTGCTACAGAAACTACAGAATCAGGGCAATAAATATTTAGTTTTGTTTGGCTGTTAACCCTTGCTTTGTTACTAGAAAAAATTGATTAAAATGGAAAATTTTACAAAAAAAAAAATCGAAATTCAGAAATGTTATCTCCGTTTGCCATTAACACTTGTTGAGAACCTAAAGGGTTAACAGCGCTTGTAAAATCTGTTTTAATTACCTTGAGGGGTGTAGTTTCTATTTTTGGGTGGTTTCTATTATGTAAGCCTTACAAAGTGACTTCAGACCTGAACTGGTCCCTAAAAAGTGGGTTTTTGAAAATTTCCGAAAAATTTCAAGATTTGCTTCTCAACTTCTAAGCCTTGTAACGTCCCCAAGAAATGAAATGGCATTCCCAAAATAATCGATACATGAAGTAGACATATGGGAAATGTAAATCAATAACTTTTTTTGGTGGTATTACTATGTATTATAAAAGTAGAGAAATTGAAACTTGGAAAAATGTCTACTGTCATGAAGTAAAATATGTGATGAAAAAACATTCTCAGAATGGCCTGGATAAGTAAAAGCGTTTTAAAGTTTTCACCACATAAAGTGACACTGCTCAGATTTGCAAAAAATGGCCCGGTCCTTAAGGTGAAATAAGGCTGGGTCCTTAAGGGGTTAAATGACCTCCTCCACACAGCACACAAGGGACAACAAAGGACAGCACCAAGGAAGATGGCCACTCATTAAAAAGTGAGTATGGACTTCTTCACACTGCAACACCTACCAAAACACAGCACTTTCAACCCCATAGTCCCCACCACATACAAATCTACAGAGCTGCTATGGTCCACTTTGTTGGACCAGGCATATGTTTACAATAAAATTTGTATTAGTAAAAGTGTTTTCAATCAAACCAACAAACGGCTCCAAATGTTAGCTAAATTGGTCTACACCTTTGAGGATACCATTTGGAAGCCAGAACACGCAGAGACACTCACCAGCTCAACAAGGGCAGAGGAAGTTTCCAACACGGCAAACTTTCACTGCAATTGTTGTGTTGAGAACACCAAACATGTACACACATTAGAGTCTCAACTACAAGAGAAGGCCCAGTGTACAGTCGAGAGGGGCAGAGTGTGTTGGAGTCTAGACTCTTGGACAAGGAGAGTTTCTACTGTGACATGGACGAAGAGCTGATCAGACTGTACACTGAGATAAATCAGTTCAGGAACAATGCAGTATCTACGGATACACTGATTGTTCAACTTCGAGCGGACCTGGCTGCGAAAACGCAAACCATTGCGGATTTGCAGCAGGTACGTATTTTTCGCTTTATAAGACGCACCTGATGATAAGACGCACCTAGATTTTTGAGGAGGAAAATAAGAAAAATATATTTTTAACCAAAAGGTGTGCTTTTGGTGGGTTTTGAACTAATGGTGTGTGGATGGCACTGTTATGGGGGATCTGTGGATGGCACTGTTATGGGGGATTTGTGGATGGCACTGTTATGGGGGATCTGTGGATGGCACTGTTATCGGGGATCTGTGGATGGCACTGTTATAGGGGGGATCTGTGGTGGACACACTGTTATAGGGGGGGGATCTGTGGTGGACACACTGTTATAGGGGGGGAACTGTGGTAGACACACTGTTATGGGGGGGATCTGTGGTGGACACTCTTATGAGGGGATCTGTGGATCATACACTAGTGTGGGGGATGTGTGGATGACACACATATAGCATCTTATGTAATGGGAGTCACTATTCACACAAGGACATTATACTGTGACACATATGATAATGTGATCAGCATAAGATGATCTTATGCTGGTCACAGTATCATATGTGTCACAGTATATTGTCCTGTGTGAATAGTGACCCCCATTACACCATTGGCCACCCACTTACAGCAGTCTTTATGCTGTATGTAAAATATTTTAATGTAATGCTCCATTACACTCTGCTTTCTGTGCAATGGAGCAGTTTTCAGGGGAGGAGGGGATGGAGGCTGGCAACACTTGGGGCGGGGCCCGATGCAGTCACTGTACTGTAATACATCGGGCCCCACACACAGCAGTTTTTAAAAGTAAAGTCATGGTACAGTAATCCTCTTCAAGCAGTGTTTGTACTTTAAACTCAGGCAATCCTCTGTACAACTTACTATGAAAGCAGCAGGCAGGGCGGCAGCGTAACCTCGCGATGCTCACTCATTCACGCTCCTGCTCTGTCTTCATGAATAAAGTGGGAGGAGCGTGAATGAGTGAGCATCGCGAGGTTACGCTGCCGCCCTGCCTACCGCTTTTATAGTAAGTTGTACAGAGGATTGCCTGAGTTTAAAGTACAAACATTGGCTGAAGAGGATTACTGTACCATGACTTTACTTTTAAAAACTGCTGTGTGTGGGGCCCGATGTATTACAGTACAGTGACTGCATCGGGCCCCGCCCCAAGTGTTGCCAGCCTCCATCCCCTCCTCCCATCCAGCTGATATATCGCAGTGCGGCAGTGATGTATCAGCGCCATCAGAGTTGGCAGCATTTGCTTTATAAGACGCACTGTCATTTTCCCCCCACTTTTGGGGGGGGGGGAAGTGCGTCTTATAAAGCGAAAAATACGGTAATCTTGAATCTGTCACGGCCTGGTGCTAACAGCATGTTGCCCACGAAACAGGTTTGCCTTTGGGGAATGGCACATGGGGAGACAGTGGCGACAAGGTCTCCCACGGATCAAACATCCGACGTGGTAGCCACTAGGGGACAGGTGGAACGGATGCTACATTTCACCCCAACACCCAGGGAGAACAGATTTAGCAGCCACTTCCAGGATCAGGGCAACAATTGGGGAGAGGAAAGTGGTTGGCCAATTACCACTTCCAATCTGCCAACACGTCCGGAAAGACAGGAGGAGTTTTATCCTAACCATTCCAGTATTGAAAGGATAAATTTCCTGTTACAGATCTGCAAGGAGATCCCAAAATACAATCCCTATGTAGATCTGTTCACTTCATGCGACATCTTCGAGGGTCATTGTAACAAATATTCAGTGGCCCCCGAATATCGTATGGAGTTATTCAAGCTGTGGTTACCTACATACCTGAATCAAAAGTATGAGGTAACGGGGAGGATGCAACCCAAAAATGGACAGTTTTATGATGAGTAGGAACGTGTCTCCATACTCATGAGACTGGCAACGGGCCATTGGGACGTCACTCCAGATATCCTGTCTAAATTCAAGCCCACTATACATGATGAGCCTTTGTCACTGTGTAGTCGGCTTGAAGATATGTACAGAAGGCTTACGAAGGATCGGAATTCCACAGGGTATGATACATATGTTTGTGAAATTCCCATACCTTGATACTGCAATCCGGCTGAGTGCAGCTAGGGAGCCATCCCCCATGGATTTGGCTATGGTTATTAAGCAGTGTAGACAGGATACGCTGCACAATATGAAATCTGTCAAAGTGAGGGAGCGTGTGCCTGTACACGTTAAATCTCAAGATGAATGTATATAGCACACGAAATCTAATTCAACTGTTTGCTCCACGGCCCCGCCATTGGAAAAGACTGGAAGCATTTGATGCTTCCTGTGTTTACAATACGGGCACATAAAGAAGAATTATTCTCAATTGCCACAAAATAATCGGACAAATCCTGAGAAAACTGGCAATAATAATGGTTTCAAGATGAAACCTAATGATGCCAAAACAGTGGGGGAACATGTTTTGAAAAATCTGGGGCATTCACAAGGCCAGACACCAAAGCGTGCGGCCATTGTGAATACCCCAGCCCATACAGTAGGGGATGTGGAATCAAAGGAATCCACACCAAGTGCTCAGGGCAAAACCCCCAAAAGTGGCAGTATGTACCTCACAGGTACCTACTTGAAGTCTGGTGGAAATTGATTGAAGATCAGGGGTCCCTCAAGATCTGGCACCAGTATGTCCCATCATAATGGATTCTTCAGGGAGACCCCACATAAAAGCCAGGATAAAGGACCAAAAGACTAAAATCATGCTCGACACTGGTGAGGAAATTTCCATTACCAACGTCAAACATGATTTACACCCCAACAGCACTCAGTGTGTGGTGATCGGATTTGATCACCAACAAGGGGGGGTGAAGGCCCACAGAATCGAAGAGGTAATCGTCCAGATTACCTGATACCACATTGGGATCCTATGGGTCATGTATTACCCCGGTTCTGACAACATCATTGGAACCGACATAATGACACAAAATGGGTGGATCCTAGATCTGGCAAATGGTATTGTATGGAAGGGTCCCAGACAATCCAACCTTTGCCAGCAGTTGAAAATGCTACTGATGTGCTCGAACATAAATGGCCAGAGGTCTCACAAAATCCAGACCTTGAGCCTATTGTGTATGAGCTAGAGTTGTTTCAGTACCAAAATTTTGATTCGGTATCGATACCATAAAAAAGTATTGCGATACTCGATACCATGCAAAAAAAAAAAAAAAGACAAAAAAAGACACGTGCATTCCTCATTTTATGGAACGTCCGGCCAATAATATAACAGTCCGATCCTATTTTTTGGGGGACAAGGCGACTAAAATAAAATGGCGAATTGTGCAGTTTTTCTTTTCTTTTATGGGCGTTCACCGCTTAAAAGTAGATTTTTTTAATAGTTTCGACTTGAAATGTAGCGATATGTAATATTTTATTTATTGTTTATATATGTTTATATGTAAATTGGGAAAGGGGGTGATTTATACTTAATATTTTGGTGTCCTTTTTTAACTTTTTTTTTTTTTTTTACAGTTTATTTATTAACTATTTCCCCCTTAGGGGCTACAACCTGGGATCTTTTCATCCTATTCACCTTAATAGAGCTCTATCAGGGTGAATAGGATCTCACACTCTCCTGCTGCCCTGTGCTCTGTGCACACAGCAGCAGGGAGCAGACTATGGCAGCCAGGACTTCTGTAGCGTCCTGGTTGCCATGGTAACCGATCGGAGCCCCAGCATTACACTGCTGGGGCTCCGATCACTGCCACTGCCACCAATGAGGAGGAGGTGAGGGGACCCTGTGGCCACTGCCACCAATGCTTTTCTTACTGGGGGGAGGGAGGAATGGTGGGGGGGGTTACACTGGCCACCAATGTATTTAATAATGGGGAAAGGGGGGGGATGTCTTTAATACTGGGAAGAGGGGGGCGCACTGGCCACCAATGAGGAGTGACTTTTACTATACAGATGCAGGCAGAAGAAACTCATTGCTGGCACCTGCCTGTGACCGGGCGCTGCGATCAGCGGCAGTTAACCCCTCAGGTGCGGCACCTGATGGGCTAACTGCCGCGGATCGCAGCGCCCGGTCACAGGCAGGTGCCGTCAATGAGTTTCTTCTGCCTGCATCTGTATAGTAAAAGTCACTCCTCATTGGTGGCCAGTGACCCCGCATCCTCCGCCCCTCTTGCTCTATTGGTGGAAGCAGCACAGGGGGAGGGAGAGACCGCCTCCTTCTCCCTGTGCTGCCGAAGAGAACATGGCCACGCTGAGAGCGGCGCAGCCACGTTCTCTGATACTGGGCTGTGCAGTAGCACAGCCCAGTATCAATAAAATACTAATCCTGGTATCGAGCTCAATTCCAGAGAAAATTATCGATTGGGTATCGAAACTTCGATACCCGAAACAACCCTAGTATGAGCATAACGATCTGTGGGCACAGAGCAAAAATGATCACGGCAGACTAATTGGAGTTCAGGTGGACATACAAGGTCCCGACCCTGAACCTGTACACCAATACCACTTTCTGCCAGAAGCTACTCAATCAATTATGGACACTGTCCAGGAATTGAAAACTAGGGGTGTGGTCATAGAGGGCAATTCAAAATACAACAATGCCCTCTGGCCAGTGAAAAAGAAGGACACTAATGCATGGAGGCTCACCATAGACCTCCGGGTCCTTAACAAGTGCACCCCAATATCCGCTCCAGTGGTGGCACAGACTCCCGACATCATTGCCAGAATAAGTGGCAAAAGTCGTGTATTCTCGACCATAGATGTTGCCAATGGGTTCTTTTCCATTGAACTCACTGAAAACTGCAGGTACAAATTTGCCTTTACGGTGGGGAACAAACAGTACATGTTTGGTGTACTCCCCCAGGGGTTCCACAGCAGTCCCACATAGTTTCACCAGGCATTGGCAGCCGTACTGAGTGTGTTTTCACGGCTGGAATGTCTTCTGCAATACGTGGAGGACCTGCTCTTGCACACAGAAACCATAGAAGAACACTTGGTTCTCTTGAGAGAGCTATTGGGACTCCTGGCCAGGTCAGGACTCAAGTTGAGTCACCACAAGGCAAATTTGGCCAAAGCAGAGGTGACTTTCCTTGGGGTCCAAATTTCTTTTGGAATCATGGTGGCCCGAGTGGAAGCCATGGTAAAGTAACCTAGGCCTGGCAGTCTACAGGATTTGAGAAAATTCCCGGGAGTAGTCAACTTCTTGAGGGAGTTCATAGAGGATTTCGCTGCCAAGGCGAAACCTCTCTATGAACTCCTCTGAGGAGAAGAGCCTTCAAACAAAGGTTGGTCTTATGTGCAGGAAGAGGCTTTTTCTACCTTGAAAAGGGACCCCTCCTCTGCCCCTGTACTGGCCACTCCCCATCCAGAAGGGGAAATAGCCATAGAGGCGCATGCAGGGACTGAGTCTATCTCAGCGGTCCTTCTACAGCAGATAGGGTACAAAACTAGACCACTGGGATACTTCTCCAGGCTATTTTCGCCCATTGAATGAGGGTTCGATGAGTGTGTCAAACAACTGACAGCCATACGCTATGCCGTCAAAACAACAGAGCATATTGTAGGCTTCAGGCCCCTCACCTTGCAGACTCCACACTCTCCATTGGCCCTCTTGCTCCATGATACACTCCCTGGTGTCTCCCAACAGAGATTCGGGAGGTGGATTATGGATCTCAGTGGCCGGAGTCTGCAGGTGAACCACAAAGCCAAGTATGTTCTGTCCCAGTTACTGAACCTGACTGGAACCGAACACGACTGTGGCCAACCAGCGCAAATCAATGCGCCACAAATGTTCAGTACCGACAGTCATCCAGAAGACAGAGCCATCTTTGTTGATGGCTCTTGATTCTATATGGATGGGACTTATGTGACAGGTTTTGCTGTGCTGGATGAGACCACAGTGTTACGGTATAACCCGGTATAGTGAGGGTTAATACCGTTCGAGCGATTCCCCTGGCGAAGAGCACAGCAACCCACAACCGCTGGAATCCACCGAACTGGAACCATACTAAGTCCTCCTCTCCTGGAACAGGCAAGAGAACGTTCTGACGTAGCAATTCCCCCCAAGTACGAGACGAGGCTCCGTATTAATGGTTAAACAGGAATTCTAACTTTATTGAGGGCTACCTGCCCGGTATTTATCCAGGTCTCCCACCTGGTGGACACTCCCCTAGGGGACCAGAAGGAAGACTGCGACACGGGATACAGCAGCCAATCACACACAATGGGACAATACAGACACCCCCAGCATATCCCTCCCCTCTGCCTGTGATACAATTACCCTACATGGGTTAATGTAATCATCACAGGCAGGAGAATACACAATGTCTTCTGTCCTGGAGACAATCGAGGACTCATTCAATTATTTCTCAGGACAAAGGGAAATCGCCAATACACACGTGGGGACAATAGGACAGACATCATTATTCAATATACAATGTCCCACCCTTTACAGTACACACAGACATTTAACATATCCCCAGATGGCTTGGATCTGAGCGCTCAATATATCCAAACAGCGCTCAGATGCCACAAAGACAGTCTAATCGCCATGGGGTTTAAGTTTAGCATGGGCTGATGAGAGGGCCCATAATCCTGGGGCAAGAGGCTGGCAATCTGTCCCCTCCAAAACCCAGTGGCGCGGTTGGTTTCGCCACACACAGGTACCCAGAGTCTCGTCAGGTTACCAGGTCACATGTCGGCACAGTGGGCAGAACTGGAGGCGGTCAAGGAAGCTCTGCGTCTTCAACCCCCAGGGAAACAAACTATATATAGCGACAGTTTATATGTAGTTTGCTCCCTCACCCTGCACCTGGACACATAGAAAAGACGAGTATTTGTGGACAGCCAAAACAAACCGCTGGCTCATGTGTCTGTCCTGAAAGAACTGTGGGATTGGGGCATGGCACACCCAGCGGAAGCAGCTATCATTAAAATCCCTGCTCATCGGAAAGGGGACAAGCCTTTAACGCTAGGAAACAACAAGGCAGATGAATTGGCCAAATTAGCAGCAGTGTTTAGGATCCTTTGGGACCCAGGCCGTGAGTCGCTACCAGCTTACCAGATTGCAGTAAGACAGACCAGTTTGAAAGATGGCCCTGTGTCATTTGAGGAGGAACAATCCAAAGATCCTCTTCTAATGACACACATCACATCACCACAGCATCCCTGGTCAACACGACAGGGGATCTTGTGTTATGATACCGGTACACAGCAACTTGCTTTTCCTGTGGTTCCGCAGCATCTGCAAGCAGAACTCACGAGACTGAACCACCAACTGTTTGGACACCTTGGCCAGAATAAACTCTTGGAATTAGGTATCTAGTGGCTCATCCTCCACTGATCAAGGAAGGGGTGCTACAAAGCCCTATTTGACTCACCCAGTCAAGTTAAATAGAAAATAGCAACCAGGGCTGAGCACTCTCCACTCAGAACTCAAAGGAATGAAAATATGCAATCAAGGTACATAATCTCATATAAGATTTAATAATAATAAAAAATTAGTAAAACCAATAATACACAAAATATTCAAAAACTGTTAGAATAACAGAAGAATAAAAAATATCTAGTGGTAATTAGATGGAAAATGACAATATATAGCAAAAAATACCAGAAAATGTACTCTAAAGATGCTGATTGTATGCATAGGATTCTATAGAGCAGAGTTTTAACATGATATGATGAAAAATATATATACTACCCGTAATAATTCATAAAAATATATTCCCAGGGAATAAAATGATCCGGATAATGTGAAACTCATAAGCCCACTGTACGTTGGTAGTGTCTTTTTATATCCTTTTTATATTATGCAGCCCCAATTTAGAGAAGTCGCCGCTATTCATAGGCAGTCAGTGGCATCACTTGTATAGTTTCGTGTGCATAGCAATCATATAGTGCAGTTTATCATAGGGAGTCTGAGTATAGTCTGAGATTCAGACTTCAGTAGAGACCGCTATTCTCAGTCACAGTACCTGTATAACTATACGTGTATGCGGAGACACTGCGGTATTATGCTGCGCTCACAGTGGCGTCCCACGTGGCTACAGGGCTATGGCCGCGATTACCTGTCTCGGCATCTTCAACTCCTCCACTGCTATGGCCGCAGTTACCTGTCTCGGCGTGTTCAGCCTTTTCAACGCTGTCACCGTGACTGCCTGTCCCGATGTGTCTGTTCACTTCAGCTGGTTGTGCCACTTCCCAGCTTCACTCAGGGCTGCGGCATGTTACGTATCTGACAGGTAAAACGTGGAGGTGATATCTAATAGTGGGGACGCTGCATATAGGATTAGAATGTTTTCATAGACAGAGGGTTTAAGTCCAAAAAAGACCATTCATCATATAGCCAGCGGGTGTCTCTCAGACCAAACGCGTTTCGGGGTCTTCTCCTGACCCCTTCCTCAGTGGTCGCGTGCTGCGGTTTTATCTCCATCCAAAATGCCGTAACACTTGCTGTAATGCCAGATCCAGCATTAATTCCCATAGAAATGTATTAGTGCCGGATTCGGCATTAAAAATACCGCATTGCCGGATCTGTTCTTCCGGTCTGCTCATGCGCAGACCTTGAAAAATGTGAAGAAAAAAAAAATACATAACTGATCCGTTTCTCCGGATGACAAACGGAGAGACGGATCCGTTCTTGCAATGCATTTGTGAGACGGATCCGCATCCGTCTACAAATGCTGTCCGTTTGCATGCAGATTGACGGATTCCTCTGCCGCAAGTGTGAAAGTGATCCCCTCTCCTATTCACCCTAAGGCTACTTTCACACTGGTGGTAATATTTTCCGGTATTGAGATCCGTCATAGGGTGCCCATTCATTGTCAATGGTGACAAAACATAACTGAACAGAACGGAGTGCTCCAAAATGCATTCCGTTTGGTTTAGTGGCATTCCCATACCGGTTTGCTTTCTGTCCTGGGATGCGGATCTGTTCCCATTGACTTTCCATGGTGTTCGTGACGGGTCTTGGGTATGATAAAGATGATACAACCAGATCAGTTCATAACAAATGCAGTGTTTACTGTTCTGCCATTTTGGGCAGGGCTACATTGTGAGCAACCCTGTAAAGCCTAAAGGTACTCATTGGACTTTCGGCCCCTTTACGCACCCAGGCTGCAAAAAAGTGTCACTCATGTGGTATCGCTGTACTCAGGAGAAGTAGGGCAATGTGTTTTGGGGTGTATTTTTACATATACCCATGCTGGGTGAGAGAAATATCTCTGTAAATTGACAACTTTGTATAAAAAAATTGAAAACTTTCTCATTTACAGAGATGTTTCTCACACACAGGATGGGTATGTGTGAAAATACACCCCAAAACACATTGCCCTACTTCTCCTGAGTACGGCGATACCACATGAGTGACACTTTTTTGCAGCCTAGATGCGCAAAAGGGCCCAAATTCCAATGAGTACCTTTTAGGAGGGCATTTTTAGGCATTTGGATTCCAGACTTCTTCTCACGCTTTAGGGCCCCTAAAATGCCAGGGCAGTATAAATACCCCACATGTGACCCCATTTTGGAAATAAGACACTCCAAGGTATTCCGTGAGGGGCATGGCGAGTTCATAGAAGATTTTTTTTTTTGGCACAAGTTAGCGGAAATTGATTTTTTTTTTATTTTTCTCACAAAGTCTCCCTTTCCGCTAACTTGTGACAAAAAGTTCAATCTTTCATGGACTCAATATGTCCCTCAGCGAATACCTTGGGGTGTCTTCTTTCCAAAATGGGGTCATTTGTGGGGTGTTTGTACTTCCCTGGCATTTGAGGGTCTTCTCAATCATTACATGTATGGCCAGCATTAGGAGTTTCTGCTATTCTCCTTATATTGAGCATATGGATAATGATTTATTTTTTTCCGTTCAGCCTCTGGGCTGAAAGAAAAAATGAACGGCACAGATTTCTTCATTCGCATCGATTAATGTGGATGAAAAAATCTCTGCCAAAATATGTGCAAAAAAAGAAAAGAGGGGAAAGGACATAGGAGTGCTTGTGAAGTAGGGCCCCATTCACACGTCCGCAAAAATGTCCGCATCTATTCTGCAATTCTGCGGAATAGATGCGGACCCATTCAGTGTGAATAGGGCCGGCGGTGATGCGGAGAGCACACTATGTGCTCTCCGCATCAGCATTTGCGGAGCTGCGGCCGCAAACTCCCGGGTTTCGGCCCTGAAACATCCGGCCGCAGCTCCGCAAAAGATAGAGCATGTCCTATTCTTGTCCGCAGCCTGCTGACAAGAATAGGAATCTCTATGGAGAGTGCCGGCATGGTGTGGATCCGCAATTTGCAGATCCGCAGCACACCACGGATGTGTGAATGGACCCTAAAGCTGCGATCGCTAATAAAGATCCAAAAAGCTCAAAAGTGATCTTTATAGCGCCGCAGCGATTTTACGGTGTTTTTGCAGTGATCTGTCACCGCGGTGGGGCGGACTGAACGCAAGTGTGGGCACAAGATCAGGCCTGATCGGGCGAACACTGCGTTTTTTGTAGAGCCTAAGGTGACCCTAATGTACTGATATAGATCTGATTGCGATCAGTCTTGATCACTTACAGATACTATATAGTACTAGTGCTGTTTAGCGACAGCAATACGCTAATCAGCGACTAATCAGTGACTGCGGTGAGGTGGGCTGGGCGCAAACTACCTAACAAGTAGCTAACTAACTGGCGGTGATAAGGGACCCTTAGGCCCCATTCACACATCCGCAATTCCGTTCCGCATTTTGCGGAACGGAATTGTGGACCCATTAATTTCCATGGGGACAGACTTTGTACCGCTCGGATCCGGAACTGCGGATCCGCACTTCCGTTCCTCAAAAATATAGAACATGTCCTAATCTTGCGTCACAGAACGTCCTCACACTGTACACAGCCACAGCACAGCTGACAGCCGAGGACCAGGAAGCGGTAAGTACACAGCCTTCACCACTTCCTGGTCATTCGGTACTAATGAGCGCTTCCACAATGGAAGCGCTCATTAGTATTCGCCCCATAAGGCGCTGGGTGGAAAAAAATCGTCTTATGGGTGAAAAATACGATAATTGTCTACCCCTTCAGGTGAATGGGAAAAAAAATGTTTTTTAAAAATGGTGTTTAAACCACCAAAAAGCATAATAGCAAGCGGCCGAAAAGTACTACCCCAAAATGGTACCAATGAAAACGTTAACTCATCCTGCAAAAAATTAGCCGCAACACAAAAGCACAATTTTTTTTCTCCCAAAAATGCTTTGTGTAAAAATGATTAAATAAAAAAAACTATAAAATTGGTATTTCTGTAATCGTACCGACCAGCAGAATACAGATAACGTCATTTTTCCTGCACGGTGTTTGCCGCAATAACAAATCCCAAAAGCAATGGCAGTATTGCTGCGTTTTCTTTATCCGGCTTCCCAAAAAGCTAAATAAAATGTGATCAAAAAGCTGTATGTACCCCAAATAGAACCAATGATAAAGCTACTGTAAATGATACTGTAGGCACCTTAGTTTGCCTTCAAATGTAACATAGCGCCCAAAAACTACTTCAGCAAAATCTGCCCTCTAAAAAACTTATGGCGCTCCTTTCCTTCAGAGACCTGCCATGTGCCCTTACAGAATTATACTACAACACATGGGGTGTTTCTGTAAACTGCGCAATCAGGGTAATGAATATTAAGGTTTGTTTGGCTGTTACAGGAAATAATGGATTAAAATGGAAAAAAAAGTTTCAGTTTTCCGTTAATTTTTGTGAAACGTGTAAAGGGTTAATAACGTTTGTAAAATCAGTTTTGAATAACTTGAGGGGTGCAGTTTCCTTAAAAATTTGCTTCTAAAAATCTAAATATACTAACGTCCTATAAAAATAAAATAACAAATGCAAAATGATGCCAATATAAAGTAGACATATGGCAAATGTTAATTAATAACTACTTTATGAGGTATCACTACCCATTACTATCCTACACGGTTGCCGCGTGTGTTAAAACGTCCGGGGACGGAGGAGTGTAGCCAATAGCAGGCCGTAATGGTGACCAGCCTCTCTAGCTAAATCAGCTTTTAAAGGGGTTGTGTCATCTCAGACAATGGGGGCATATTGCTAGAATATGCTCCTATTGTCTGATAGGTGCGGATCCAACTTCCCACCCCACCTCCGCGTATGTGCAGCTGCCCTCCATTAATTTCTATGGAGCCACTTAAAGTAGGCGAGCACTGGCTTGGCTATTTCCGTTGGCCCCATAGATATGAATGAGAGCGGTGGCCGCGCAAGTGCAGTGCACTCCCATTAATTTCTATGGGGATAATGAAAATAACAGAGCATGCTGCTCAGCTATTTTCCGCGGGCCAATAGGAAGGCTTGGTGATGGCTGGACCTGGAACAGCCAACCACCACTTTGCCGATCTCGTGTTAGGCTTTGGTTTAGAGATAGGTGCGGGTCCCAGAGGTGATACTAGAGATATGCCCCCATTGTCTGTGATGGGAAAACCCCTTTATCCCCTTCCTGACCAGTGGCGTAATGGTATGGCGCAGTGGGACGTGACTTGCCGCCCAGCGCCGTACTATTGCTGCCCTCTGATCGGGTCGCAGTCACTGATAGCTGGACCCCTGCTGTATGCGCCAGCATCAGTGAAAACACCATTGATGTGCCACAGTCAGTGCTGACCACGGCAGGTGCGATGTCTGTGTGAGGATCGGAGTAGCCATTGGGTCCCCGCGCTGCTGTGACGGGGACAGATGGCAGGGAAGGCTGCCCGATGCCTTCCTTAGGCAGCCCTCTCCAGCCCCCTAGATCTCACAGGCAGGAAGGCTGAAGTGTATTACAGTGTGCAATACACTTACAGCCAATGCATTACAATACAGAAGCATTGTAATGCATTGTAAAGGGGAACAGACTCCCAAAAGTTGAAGTCCCAGAGTGGGACAAAAAATAAAGTGAAAAAAAGTTTAAAAATAATAAAGTTTTACAAAAAATTTAAAGTTTCAAGTAAAAAAAAAAAAGCGTCCTTTTTCCAAAATAAAGTAAAAAGGATTGTAAAAAATAGGGAAAAAAAGAAAAGTAGACATATTAGGTATCACCGCGTCCGTATCAACCGGCTCTATAAAAATATCACATGACCTAACACTTCAGGTAAACACCGTCAAAAGGATAAAATAAAAACTGTGCTAAAAAACAAAAGGCGTATTCCCCCCAAAATAGTACCAATCTTAACCATCATCTCATCCCACAAAAAATGAACTCCTACCGAAGACTAAATAAAAAAACTATGGCTCTCAGACTATGGAGACACTAAAACATTATTTTGTTTTGTTTAAAAAATGCAGTTATTGTGTAAAACTTAAATAAATAAATACAGTAGACATGTTAGGTATCGCCGCATCCGTAACAACCTGCTGTATAAAAATATCGCATGAACTAACCCCTCAGGTGAACCCCTCAGGCTCTCAGACTATGGAGATATTAAAACATGATTTTTTTGTTTTAAAAATGCTGTTATTGTGTAAAACTTAAATACATTTTAAAAAGTATACATATTATGTATTGCCACGTCCGTAACAACCTGCTGCATAAAAATATCACATGATCTAACCCCTCAGGTGAACACCGTAAAAAAAAATTAAATAAAAAACTGCCATTTTTTGTCACCTTACATCACAAAAATTGCAACACCAAGCAATCAAAAATGGCGTATGCACCCCAAAATAGTACCAATCAAACAGACACCTCATCCCGCAAAAAATTATACCCTATCTAAGACAATCTGTCAAAAATAAAAAAGCCATGGCTCTCAGACTATGGAGACACTAAAACATATTTTTTTTGCTTTAAAACTGCTATTATTGTGCTAAAGTGAAGCAAATAAAATAAAAAGTAGACATATTAGGTATTGCCACGTCCGTAACAAAATGCTCTATAAAAATATCACATGATCTAACCACTCAGATGAACACCGTAAAAAAAAAAAAAAAAAGTGTATAAAAAAGCCATTTTTTTCACCTTACATGACAAAAAGTGCAATACCAAGCGATCAAAAATTCATATGCACACTAAAATAGCTCCAATCAAACCGTCATCTCATACCAAAAAAAATGAGCCCCTACATAAGACAGTCACCCAAAAACTATGGCTTTCAGAATATGGAGACACTAAAAAAAAAAACACATTTTTTTCAAAAATGCTTTATTATGTAAAACTGAAAGAACCAAAAAAGTAATATTTGGTATTGTCGCGTCTGTACCAACCGGCTCTATAAAAATACCACGTGATCTAACCTGTCAGATAAACACTGTAAATAACAAAAAATAAAAACTGTGGCAAAACAGCAATCTTTTGTTACCTTGCCTCACAAAAAGTGTAATATAGAGCAACCAAAAATCATATGTATCCTAAAATAGTACCAACAAAACTGCCACGTTATCCTGTAGTTTCCAAAATGGGGTAATTTTTTTGAGTTTCTACCCTAGGGGTGCATCAGGGGGTCTTCAGATATGACATGACAACTTAAAATTATCCTAGTGAAATCTGCCTTCCAAAAGCCAAAGCTTCCTTTCCTTCTGCGCCCTGTCGTGTGCTCGTATAGCAGATTGCGACCACATATGGGGTGTTTCCGTAAACTACAGAATCAGGGCAATAAGTATTGTATTTTTTTTGACTGTTTGCCATTTTCTATTAATTCTTGTGGAACACCTATAGGGTTAACAAAGTTTGTAAAATCAGTTTTGAATACCTTGAGGCGTGTAGTTTCTAAAATGAGGTCATTTTTGGGTGGTTTCTATTATGTAAGCCTCACAAAGTAACCTCAGACCTGAACTGATCCTTAACCCCGTAAGGACACGGGGTTAAGGATCAGTTAAATAGAGGAAACCCCACCTACTACGCACATCAAGACCCAGAGTCAGCAGCGGGGCGGGCAGTGGGCGGGGTAAAACCCCGTGTCTGTCCCGCCTCCTCCGGACCTCTGCAATTCGGTCGAGCGCTGTGCATTGTAAAACAATGTATAGTAACAAAGAGGACCAATCGGTGGATATTGAAAAGAAAGCTGCTGGAGCCACAGGGGTCGAGGCTAGCTAAATGGTATAACAAAAAGAAAGGCACAATGCAATCAATGAATGAGGGTAGACTGCCAAAAGGAATGTGATTGAATTAAAACCGATAAGGATAAAAGCAGGAAACATATGCGTAGATGATATACATATGTGGATAATGAGTGTCAACAAGATCTCAAAGCCCATTAAAGTACAATAGGCATCGATCGAATGCGACGTGTCAAGACTCCCCAACATCCACATCAGGGAAACCGCATACACTACAAGTAGCCGATTGAGCTATTCATCGGATACAAATGTGTTACATTACATGAGGTATGCTTCAGACCCAGCGCAGTCGAAGAGGCTGGACATAATCGCAATACATATTGAGGTTCCTAGTGAAGAGCAGTGTAAACTGGCACATGATCGTGTCACACTTGTGTGACAGCCAAAGGAGCAACCCATTCAGCGGGGTCACAAGAGGTCAGAGGATAGTCAGTTGGGACCAATGAAGGAAGCTAGTAGATATCAAATGAAACACACAAAAGAATTGTACTCATTCAGGCCATGTGGTTTCAGTGTTCTCAGCCTGAAAATCCACTGTTTCTTTTTGAAGCAGTTTCCTGTCATGGTCACCACCCCTTGGAGACCTCCTGACCTCTTCGATTCCCTGGAAAGTGACCACTGAGACGCTGCCACCGTGTTCAAGATTAACGTGCCACGCCACCGGGGTGTCCGCGTTGTTCTGAATATCGTTGAGATGCTCCCCAACCCTCCTGCGGAACTCCCGCACCGTCTTCCCCACATATTGTTTCCCGCAAATGCAGGTAAGTAGATAAACAACACCTCGGGTTTTACAATTTATGAAGGACCTAATAAAATACGTCTCTTGGGTGACATTGCAGGTAAACTGTCTCCCACGTTTCATTGCTGGACAGGCCACGCAATTGCCACACTTAAACGTGCCCTTTAAGGTATTTTTAAGCCACGTAGATGGGGCAGGTGTCTGGAAATGGCTATGGACCAGGCGGTCTTTGATGCTGCGACTGCGACAATATGTGATCTGGGGGCGATCCCCCACCAGATGACCAATGTCAGGGCCCGCCTTGAGGATCCCCCAATAATCAGTAAGGATCTCTCTCACTCTCTGGTGTGATTCATCATAGGTGGCCACAATGCGTACCTGATCACCAGACTCCTTCACCCTAGGTGTCAATAAACAGTTGCGGTCACTACTCAACGCATGTTGGTAAGCTTTCTTGAGGATTTTATTGGGATACCCGCGATTGGTGAACCTATTACAGAGATCATCAGAGGCCCTTTTAAAATCTGTCAGACTAGAACAATTACGGCGTACTCTTATGTACTGCCCCTTAGGGATTCCCCGTTTGAGCGGAAGGGGATGACAGCTCTCCCATTTAAGGAGGCTATTCGTAGCTGTTTGCTTACGAAATAGTCTAGTACTGATATGGCCCTTCCCATCCTTGTAGATTGTTAATTCCAGGAAAGTGATTTGAGAACTCTGAATTTCCGAAGTAAAAAACAATCCTAGACTGTTGGTATTCATCTCATCAACAAATTCCTTAAACTTGGCAGCAGTACCTGACCACAAGATCAGGATGTCATCGATGAATCTGATCCAGAGATCCATCTGATCTCCCCATCGATTACTGTCCGAGAAGACGATTTCGCGTTCCCACCAGCCCAGGTAAAGGTTGGTGAAGGTTGGGGCACATGGACTTCCCATGGCCACCCCCCTGAGCTGGTGGTAAACGCGACCGTCGAAGGAAAAGATGTTGTGTTCCAGTATGAAATTGAGGAGTTCAAGCACAAAAGCATTGTGCTGCCAGAGATGGATGTCACGCTGGTTAAGAAAGGAAGCCACAGCTTCACATCCCTATCATGGGGGATGGAGCTGTACAATGCTTCAACATCCAAACTGGCCAATAACACATGATCCTCGATGATAATGCCGTCTAAATGTTTAATAACGTCCGTGGAGTCCCGGACGTATGATGGTAGGGTTAAAACAAAAGGGCGCAAGATCTGATTGACATATACACTGATGGAATGTGTCAGGCTTCCTACCCCTGACACAATGGAGCGTCCCTTTAACCGCCTGCCGACAGCCTAACGCAGGGTTGAGTCCAGGCGGCGGCAGGCTTGTTCCTCCTTGAGGCGGCGGCGCGTCATCTCGCGAGAGGCGAGATTTGCCGTGAACGCGCGCGCGTTCACAGCAGATCGCGCCTCGGCAGTTGTACTGCCGCCTGCCAGCGATGATCAATCGCTGGCAGGCTGTAGATGCAAAATACAAAGCATCAAAGAGGTATATCAGACGCTGTTTTGTTAATTTGCTGGGATCGACCACCAGAGGACCAGGTAGCTATGTAAAGTAGCACCAAGCACCACACTACCCCCCCCCTGTCACTTATTAACCCCCTGTTAACCCCTGATCACCCCATATAGACTCCCTGATCACCCCCCTGTCACTGATCACCCCACTGTAAGGCTCCATTCACATGTCCATATGTGTTTTGCGGATCCACAGATATGCGGATCCGTAAAACACGGACGACTGGCAATGTGCTTTCCGCATTTTGCAGATCCAGCACATTGCCAGAAATATATAGAAAATGCCTTTTCTTGTCCGCAGTGCGGACAAGAATAGGACATGTTCTATATTTTTGCGAACGGAAGTGCAGACCCGAAGTGCGGATCCGCAATTCCGGATCAGCGGGACAAAGTCTGTCCCCATAGAAATGAATGGGTCCGCAATTCCGTTCCGCAAACAGAATTGCGGACGTGTGAATGGGGCATAAGGGTCCCTTATCACCGCCAGTTAGTAGCTACTTGTTAGGTAGCTAGCGCCCAGCCCACCGCACCGCAGTCACTGATTTTGGCAGAGATTTTTTCATCCCACATTGATCGATGCGAATGAAAAAATCTGTGCCGTTCATTTTTTTTTCAGCCCAGAGGCTGAACGGAAAAAAAATCTCATTACCCGTATGCTCAATATAAGGAGAATAGCAGAAACTCCTAATGCTGGCCATACGTGTAATGATTGCGGAGACCCTCAAATGCCAGAGCAGTACAAAAACCTCACATGTGACCCCATTTTAGAAAGAAGACACCCCAAGGTATTCCGTGAGGGGTATGGTGAGTTCATGTAAAATTTTATTTTTGTCACAAGTTAGTGGAATATGAGACTTTGTAAAAAAAAAATATATATCAATTTCCGCTAACTTGTGCCCAAAAATTTTTTTCTGTGAACTCGCCATGCCCCTCACGGAATACCTTGGGATGTCTTCTTTCCAAAATAGGGTCACATGTGGGGTATTTATACTGCCCTGGCATTTTAGGGGTCCTAAAGCGTGAGAATCCAAATGCGTAAAAATGCCCTGTGAAATCCTAAAGGTACTCATTGGAATTTGGGCCCCTTTGCGCATCTTGGCTGCAAAAAAGTGTCACTCATGTGGTATCGCCGTACTCAGGAGAAGTAGGGCAATGAGTTTTGGGGTGTATTTTATATATACCCATACTTGTGTGTGAAATATCGCTGTAAACGACAACTTTTTAAAAATTTTTATACAAAGTTGTCAATTTACAGAGATATTTCTCTACCTAACATGGGTATATGTAAAATATACCCCAAACACATTGCCCTACGTCTCCTGAGTACAGCGATACCACATGAGTGACACTTTTTCACAGCCTGGGTGCAAAGGGCCCAAATTCCAACGAGTACCTTTAGGTTTTACATGACTACTCACAATTAGCCCCCCAAAATGCCAGAACAGTACAAACACCCCACAAATGACCCCATTTTGGAAAGAAGACACCCCAAGGTATTCGCTGAGGGGCATAGTGAGTGCATGAAAAATTGAACTTTTTGTCACAAGTTAGCGGAAAGGGGGACTTTGTGAGAAAAAACAATAAAAAATCAATTTCCGCTAACTTGTGCCAAAAAAAAATCTTCTATGAACTCGCTATGCCCCTCACGGAATACCTTGGGGTGTCTTCTTTCCAAAATGGGGTTACATGTGGGGTATTTATACTGCCCTGGCATTTTAGGGGCCCTAAAGCGTGAGAAGAAAAATGCATAAAAATGCCCTCCTAAAAGGTACTCATTGGAATTTGGGCCCGTTTGCACATCTTGGCTGCAAAAAGTGTCACTCATGTGGTATCGCCGTACTCAGGAGAAGTAGGGCAATGTGTTTTGGGGTGTATTTTTACATATACCCATGCTGGGTGAGAGAAATATCTCTGTAAATTGACAACTTTGTATAAAACTTCTCCTGAGTACGGCGATACCACATGAGTGACACTTTTTTGCAGCCTGGGTGCGCAAAGGGGCCCAAATTCCAACGAGTACCTTTAGGTTTTACAGGGATGCTCACAATTTAGCCCCGCCCAAAATGCCAGAACAGTAAACACAACCCACAAATGACCCCATTTCGGAAAGTAGACACCCCAAGGTATTCACTGAGGGGCATAGTGAGTCCGTCTAAGATTTTTTTTTTTTTTGCCAGAAGTTAGCAGAAATGGAAACTTTATTATTATTTTTTTTCCTCAGAAAGTGTCATTTTCCGCTAACTTGTGAAAACAAAATGAAATGATACATGAACTCACCATGCCCCTCCGCGAATACTTTGGGGTGTCTTCTTTCTAAAATGGTGTCATTTGGGGGGTATTTATACTATCCTGACATTCTAGCACCTGAAGAAACATGACAGGTGCTCAGAAAGTCAGAGCTGCTTCAAAATGTGGAAATTCACTTTTTTGCACCATAGTTTGTAAACGTTATAACTTTTACCCAAACCAATAAATATACATTTATTGGATTTTTTTTTATCAAAGACATGTAGAACAATAAAGTTAGAGAAAAATTTATATAGAAATGTAGTTTTTTTAAAAACAATTTACAATAAAAAGTTGTTAAATTTTTATTAATAGCAAAAAAAGTAAAAATGTCAGCAGCAGCAGCAGCAATGAAATACCAGCAAATGAAAGCTCTATTAGTGAGAAGGAAAGGAGGTAAAATTCATTTGGGTGGTAATTTGCATGACGGAGCAATAAACGGTGAAAGTAGTGTAGGGCAGAATTGTAAAAAAGTGGCCTGGTCATTAAGGGTGTTTAAGCTAGGGGGGCTGAAGTAGTTAATGGGGACAGCCCCTTGTGTATCTTGGGTAATCCATAGAAGCACGGCATTTGGGGGTGTTTAGGAAACAGAAAATCGCCTTCAGAGCGACTGATTAGTTTATCATCCAAGGCTTGATCAAAGATACCTTTCAATTTGAATCTGAACTCCTCAATAGGGTTTTTGTCCATCTTGCGGTAACACTGTGTGTCCACCAAAATAGTCGAGCACATGATTTTGTATTGCTCGACACTCATTACCACAATATTTCCGCCCTTATCAGAGGGCTTTACCACTATTGAGGAGTCCTGTTTCAAGGATACCAATGCCTGGATTTTCATCACCTTCGACAATTCCTTTAATAAATGGACATCCGCCAGCTCAGTAAGGTTAATACCTAGCTCTTTACACTGTTGTTTATTATGATTCATGAAGAATTTTTTCCATTTTAATCTTCTGATGAAAGGGGTTAAATCCTTAACCCAGTCAAAAGCCTTAAATCTGCATGGCTGAGCGGCCTGTCTGATAAATTAATGATCTGTAAGGAATCTGACAACGTGCTCCCTATATTGTATCCCCCTGGGACCACCCCTAAGTTTCTCGGTCTCTCAGTGTGTATGTCGATGTTGTAGGATTCCCTATAAAACCACGTTGACGACATGGTCGTCTACCCCCTCTACTGTTCCCCCTGCCGCTAGGTCTGCGTGCTGGGGACTGAAAGATAGGGTATTGGTTGGGATTGGGGCCCCCTTCAATCTCCGTTTCACCCTCCGAGGAAGAGGGTTCCATCTCCACCTCTAGGGTCTTGGTGGTCTTAGCCCCAAAATCCAATATATGTCCCTCCCTGAAATTCGTGATGTCCCTCCGGAATTGGGAATGCTTCCTTTCTTTAAGTTGAGAAGAAGCGTTCAATGGTCTGTTGTAGCAAACTTTCTTTGCGACTGAAATCAGGATTTGTAGAAAATTTACTAGCTGGGGCAATCTGTTCTTGGAGGATTTTAGTGCTTTTTTCATACAGGGCACGTTCCTCTTCGAGCAGAAGCCCCATCAATTTCAATGAACTCTCTACAGCTTCCTTTTCCCACTTTTTTAGGAATTCCGGGGACCTGACTCTAAATTCTACAAGAGTTATTGGCAAAAATAGATGAAGTTTCAGATTTTCAATTTTTTGCCAAATTTTCCATTTTAACCCATTTTTTCCACTAACAAAGCAAGGGTTAACAGCCAAACAAGACTGTATCATTATTGCCCTGACTTTACCGTTTACAGACGGCCACACGGCGGGGCGTAGAGGGAAAGGAGCGCCGTGTGGTTTTTGGAAGGCAGATTTTATGGACCGGTTTATTTAAACAGTGTCCTATTTCAAGCCCCCCTGATGCACCCCTACAGTAGAAACTCCCTAAAAGTGACCCCATTTTGGAAACTACACCCCTCAAGGTATTCAAAACTGATCTTTAAACCTATGGTAACCCTTTAGGTGCTCCACAAGAGTTATTTGCAAATGGAGATGATATTTCAGAATTTCATTTTTTTGGCAAATTTTCCATTTTAACCCATTTTTTCCACTAACAAAGCAAGGGTTAACAGCCAAACAAGACTGTATCATTATTGCCCTGACTTTACCGTTTACAGAAATACCCCATATGTGGTCGTACACTACTGTACGGCCACACGGCGGGGCGTAGAGGGAAAGGAGCGCCGTGTGGTTTTTGGAAGGCAGATTTTATGGACCGGTTTATTTAAACAGTGTCCTATTTCAAGCCCCCCTGATGCACCCCTACAGTAGAAACTCCCTAAAAGTGACCCCATTTTGGAAACTACAGGATAAGGTGGCAGTTTTGTTGGGACTATTTTTAGGGTACATATGATTTTTGGTTGCTCTATATTACATTTTTGTGAGGTAAGGTTACCAAAAATTGAAATTCTGAAATTTCATCTCCATTTGCCATTAATTGTTGAGGAACACCTAAAAGGTTAATAAAGTTTGTAAAATCAGTTTTGAATACCTTGAGGGGTGTAGTTTCTTAGTTAGGGGAACTTTTAGGGAGTTTCTACTCTAGGGGTGCATCAGGGGGCTTCAAAATGGACATGGTGTCAATAAAAAAGGCCATCAAAATCGGCCTTCCTGAAACCATGTCGGCCCTTTCCTTTTGCGCCCTGACTTTTAGTGATACAGCAGTTTACGACAAAAATGTGACGTTTCTGTAAACTGCAGTATCAGGGTAATAAATATCAAGTTTTCTTTGGCTGTTAACCCTTGCTTCCCTTACATCCTACCAGCAGCACAGATGGCGTTAACCACCCCCCGTGGACTGGTAGGATCGTCGGAATGTTTAATGAGCCCAAGACTAATAACTCAATTTAACAATTAAGTATTCCCTTAAAAGGAGGGAGTCAACCCCCAGCCCACTGTGTTTTTTTCTGTCCTCCTGGACAGGTGGACTAGGCGGTTTGTTCCCCTTTCTTATGGAAAGTGCGGGGAGCCTTCTTTTGGGTAACGTCGTTGCCCTTTCCTAGGTACCTTGTCAGTTTGGCCGACAGCTTATCTGCTGCTGGCCCCGCGTGGTTGGGGTATTTTGGCAGCGTCCTCCGTCCAGGATGGATTCTCCTTTGCGTCACTTCCGGGTAATCCGGACAGTTCCACAGCCATAGCGGCTTCTGAGGTCTCTACATTCCTCCGGTCTCGCCTGAATCAAATTCAAATTGACGTGGACCAGAGGGTTTCCTAGGACGACATACTGGCTGCCTTCAAGACCATCAACCTGGCTACGGACTTCTTGTGCGATACCGCACAGCTCCAGTTGAAGCTAGGCGGTCGCTGACAATTCCTCAAAATACAGCTTATGTGGCCTTCCATTCGAGCCCAACCGTTTGTTCGGTACGGAGCTGGATAAGATCATGGAGGGCCTTTCCGACAAGAAGGTGAAGAGCCTTCCCCATTAGTCCTTTCGAGGGCAGGGCAGACAAGACCGCGGTAGTAGGTCTGGCCAGCAAGCAAGGTCTCGAAGTGACTGGAGAGCGCAGTGAAGGGGTTTGAGGTGCTCTCGTGGAGGAGCCAAAGATGGAAAATCCACCTCCTGACTACGGGCCTCTTCGAGGCTCTTGGTTAATTCCTGTTACTCCTGCCGTCCTGCCAGTAAGCTTCCCCACTCCTATGCTTCATGTACCTGTCGGGGTCGTCTCTCCCACTTCTGAAAAGAGTGGATCCAAATGAGATCTCGGATTCCTGGGTCCTGAACATCATTTCCGAGGGTTATTTAGTCAACCTCACCTCTATTCCTCTGGACAGGTTTGTCAAGACCAACCTTCTACAAGCTGCCAGGTAGGCGATCCTGGAGGCCTACATTCAGGACTACATTTACAAGGGGGCTCTGGAGGAGGTTCCGGCAGGAGAACGGGGCCTAGGGATCTATTCACTAGTTTTTCTGGTTCCCAAGGCTTCAGGAGATCTCCGGATGATTATCGATCTGAGATATTTCAATCGGTTTATAAGGAAGGTGAAGTTTCGTATAGAAACCATCAGGTCAGTAGTTCACGTCCTCAATTCTGGAGACGTGATGGCAACCCTAGACCTCAAGGATGCATATCTGCACATTCCGATCCATCCTGCTTCTGGGAAGTATCTCAGGATCGCGGTCCATGTGTTCGGTGTCGTGAGGCATCTTCTGTTTGTTGCCCTTCCTTTTGACATTTCTTCTGCCCCTTACACTTTTACCAAGGTGGTGGTGGCTTTGAGACTTTAAGGACTGACCATCATTCCTTATCTGGACAACTGGCTTTTGAAAGCCTCTGCTCCAGCGGTCCTAACCCAACTTCTTCAGGTAACAGTCTCCGTTCTGTTCCGCCTAGGTTGGATCATCAGCTGGCAGAAGTCGAACGTGATCCAGTTGACTTCAGTAAGATATCTAGGCTTCATAATCGACTCCACTGGGATGTCGCTCCAGTTGACTCCAGAAAGAAGATCCCAGATTCAGAACACGGCAAGTTCCCCGGCGAGTCCCAATCCGGACTCTCATGAAGATGTTGGGGCTCATGTCAGTGTCTGCGGAACCTCAACAGTCGAAGGTCCTCTCCAAAAGGAATGGCAGCCCTGCTGGGCTAAACTCCCTGTGCTCCCTGTCTTGGCGAACTCGGTATTCCCTCAGATGATGGTGCCATCTTTTAGATGGGAAGTCTATGACCCAGCCAACCTGGGTCATATTGACTACGGATGCGTCCTAAGTAGGCTGGGACGCTCACCTAGACGACTCTCCAGTTCACGGGACCTGGCTTCCTCAGGAGTGGCTTCTTTCATCTTCTTTCCAATCTCCGCAAGATTCGAGCTATCCGGCTAGCCCTCCTTCACTTAGCCCCTCAGATCCGAGGCAAAGCGGTGAAAGTCCAGTCAGACAATATGACTGCGGTACTTTACATCAACAAGCAGGGAGGCCCGAGATCACTTCCCCTCCTGTCAGAGATCGGGGTGTTCTTGGATTAGGCAGAGTTGTACCTTTCCCACTTATCTACGATCCACATTCAAGGCTCCCTCAATATGATAGCGGATCGGCTGAGTCGCGGTCTTCCGTCGGTGGAGTGGTCTTTACATCCGGAGATATTCAAGCAGATTGTCCTTAAGTGGGGTATGCCAGAGGTGGATCTCATGGCAACAAGATTCAATGCCAAGGTGGAAAGGTTTTGCTCCCTTTACAGGGAGGACAACCCCCTGGTGTGAGGCGCTCTGTCAATATCCTGGAGGTTCAGGCTGGCATACATCTTCCCTCCGTTTTCCATGATTCCGAGGGTATTGATGAAAATCCGTCAGGATCAGGCCTTGGTGATAGCCATCTTACCGTTTTGGCCGAAGAGATCCTGGATTACCTAGCTCACCCAGTTAAGTCGAGGACAATATTGGAGGCTCCCCCCACAGCAGACCCTGGTGTCATGGGACACTCACCTCTGCTCAGATCTGCACAGATTCAACCTGACAGCCTGGAGGTTGATCAGTCTCTTCCCAGAATAGAAGGGCTTTCAGAGTCGGTCCTGAGAACGCTGTCTCATTCTAGAGCGGACTCTACCAAGAGAACCTACTCTCGTATTATGAGGATATTCTCATCCTGGTGTACCTCAACTGAGGTGGCGTCTGCAGATCCGGCCCTCTCCGCTATCCTTCAGTTCCTGCAAGACGGCCTTGATAGAGGCCTTGCCCTTCTACTCTGAAGGTTCAGGTTTCAGCCATCTCAGCTTGCCTTAACAGGCTTTTTTCTCAGGACCCGCTGATCAAACGGTTCCTTAACCCTGGGAACACACCTGGGCGTTTTTCAGCGCGTTCGTACGCGCTGTAAAACGCCCTACATGTGAAAAGCCATGCTTCCCTATGGGCATGGTTCACATTTGGGCATTTTACAGCGCGTTTGAACGCGCTGTAAAACGCCCAACGCCCAAACAAGTACATGAGCTTCTTTGGGGCGTTTTAACGCGCCTATGGACAATGTTGCCATAGGGGAGAATCACTGAATCGCGCGTATGACGCGCGTTTCTTAGTTACAAAAACGCGCATCCAAAAACGAGCGTAAAACGCGCGTCATATGCGCGATTCAGAAACGCCCAGGTGTGTTCCCAGCCTAAAGGAGCTGAAAGATTAAAGCCTACAGTACTGAGACCCATTTTTCAATGGGATTTATCAGTAGTTCTCAGGGGGTTAGCATCTCCCCCCTTTGAACTGTTAGAGGAGGTGGACATCAAGTTCGTCACTTGGAAGTTTGTGTTTCTCCTTGCAGTGACTTTGGCCAAGAGGGTCTCTGAGCTTCAAGCTCTCTCAGCACATGAGCCCTATACCATTTTCTTACATGACCGGGTCCTTCTTAGATTCCTCCCGTATTTTAGGCCTAAAGTTCCTTCCTTCCAGAACATCAACCAGGTGATATTCCTCCCGATTCTGTCGTCATCTACCCCCTCCTCTGAGGAACCTGCTAGACATCCTCTGGACGTCTCGAGATGTCTCCAGATCTATGTGGATAGATCAAAGAAGTTCAGGAAAGATGTAGAATCTGCTAATCCTGTTGCCGGTAAGTTTAACCACTTCAGCCCCCCTAGCTTAAACACCCTTAATGACCAGGCCACTTTTTACAATTCTGCACTACGCTACTTTCACCGTTTATTGCTCCGTCATGCAACTTACCATCCAAATGAATTTTACCTCCTTTTCTTCTCACTAATAGAGCTTTCATTTGGTCATATTTCATTGTTGCTGACATTTTTACTTTTTTTGCTATTAATAAAAATTTTATATTTTTGCAAAAAAAATGACATTTTCACTTTCTGTTGTAAATTTTTTTAAAAAAACTACATTTCTATATAAATTTTCTCTAAATTTATTGTTCTACATGTCTTTGATAAAAAAATCCAATAAGTGTATATTTATTGGTTTGGGTAAAGAGTTATAGCGTTTACAAACTATGGTGCAAAAAAGTGAATTTCCGCATTTTGAAGCAGCTCTGACTTTCTGAGCACCTGTCATGTTTCTTCAGGTGCTAGAATGTCAGGATAGTATAAATACCCCCAAATGACACCATTTTAGAAAGAAGACACCCCACAGTATTCGCCGAGGGGCATGGTGAGTTCATGTATCATTTCATTTTTTTTCACAAGTTAGCGGAAAATGACACTTTCTGAGGAAAAAAAATAATAATAAAGTTTCCATTTCTGCTAACTTCTGGCAAAAAAAATAAAAAATCTCAGACGGACTCACTATGCCCCTCAGTGAATACCTTGGGGTGTCTACTTTCCGAAATGGGGTCATTTGTGGGGTGTATTTACTGTTCTGGCATTTTGGACGGGGCTAAATTATGAGCAGCCATGTACAACCTAAAGGTAGTCGTTGGAATTTGGGCCCCTTTACGCACCCAGGCTGCAAAAAAGTGTCACTTATGTGGTATCGCCATACTCAGGAGAAGTAGGGCAATGTGTTTTGGGGTGTATTTTTACATATACCCATGTTGGGTGAGAGAAATATCTCTGTAAATTGTCAACTTTGTATAAATTTTTTTAAAAGTTGTCGATTAACAGAGATATTTCTCACACAAAAGTATGGGTATATATAAAAATACACCCTAAAACATTGCCTACTTCTCTGAGATCTGACGATACCACATGAGTGACAATTTTGCAGCCTGGAGCATAGAGGCCCAAATTCCAATGAGTACCTTTAGGATTTCACAGGGCATTTTTACACATTTGGATTCCAGACTTCTTCTCACGCTTTAGGGGCCCCTAAAATACCAGGACAGTATAAATACCCCACATGTGACCCCATTTTAGAAAGAAGACACTCCAAGGTATTCCGTGAGGGGTATGGTAAGTTCATGTAAAATTTAATTCTTTGTCACAAGTTAGTGGAATGAGACTTTGTAAAAAACAAAAAAAAAAAAAAAATAGCAATTTCCGCTAACTTGTGCCAACAACGGAATACCTTGGGGTGTCTTCTTTCCAAAATGGGGTTACTTGTGGGGTATTTATACTGCCCTGGCATTTTAGGGGCCCTAAAGCGTGAGAATCCAAATGTGTAAAAATGCCCTGTGAAATCCAATGAGTACCTTTTAGGAGGGCATTTTTACGCATTTTTCTTCTCATGCTTTAGAGCCCCTAAAATGCCAGGGCAGTATAAATACCCCACAAGTGACCCCATTTTGGAAAGAAGACACCCCAAGGTATTCCGTGAGAGGCATGGCGAGTTCATAGAAGATTTTTTTTTGGCACAAGTTAGCGGAAATTGATTTTTTATTGTTTTTTTCTCACAAAGTCTCCCTTTCCGCTAACTTTTGACAAAAAGTTCAATTTTTTATGGACTCACTATGCCCCTCAGCGAATACCCTGGGGTGTCTTCTTTCCAAAATGGGGTCATTTGTGGGGTGTTTGTACTGTTCTGGCATTTTGGGTGGGGCTAAATTGTGAGCAGCCATGTAAAACCTAAAGGTACTCGTTGGAATTTGGGCCCCTTTGCTCACTCAGGCTGCAAAAAAGTGTCACACATGTGGTATCGCCGTACTCAGGAGAAGTGGGGCAATGTGTTTTGGGGTGTATTTTTACATATACCCATACTGGGTGAGAGAAATATCTCTGTAAATTGACAACTTTGTATACATTTTTTTAAAAAGTTGTCGTTTACAGCAATATTTCTCACACAAAGTGTGGGTATATATAAAAATACACCCCAAAACTCATTGCCCTACTTCTCCTGAGTACGGCAATACCACATGAGTGACACTTTTTTGCAGCCAAGATGCGCAAAGGGGCCCAAATTCCCATGAGTACCTTAAAGAGGACCTTTCACCTGAAATTGCATGTTAAACTAAACATATACCCTTACTTGCTGGCCCCCGGTGGTGCTGATTCTCCTCTTCTTTTTTCGATATGTGCCCCCGTTTGTCCGCGGTGCCCCCCTCAATATCTCCCGCCGTGTATGCTAATGAGCCATTCGGCTCAACTGGGCGGGCCTGCAAAAGTTCTCCGAGGCGTGTCTGCCTTCTCCCTGGCACGGAGCGCAGCCAATAGCGCGCTCCGCTCTTAGCTCAGGAGAAGGCGCTCCAGATCTCGCGAGGTTGCGAGAACTGGAGCGATTTCATCCATCCTGAGCCGGCGCCATCTTGGATTCCCGCAGCCAGCATCGGCTCAGGATGGATGAAATCGCTCCAGTTCTCGCGAATCTCGCCGAGATCTGGAGCGTCTTCTCCTGGCTGAGAGCGGAGCGCTGGTGGCTGCGCTCCGTGCCAGGAGAAGCAGACACGCTCGGAGAACTTGCAGGCTCGCCCAGTTGAGCCGAATGGCTCATTGCATGCACGCGGCAGACATGAGGGAGCACCATAGACCAGCGTCATACAGAGAGAATCAGCACCAGGAGCCAGCTAAGTAGTATATTTGATTTAACATGCAATTTCAGGTGAAAGGTCCTCTTTAAGGATTTCACAGGGCATTTTCACGCATTTGGATTCTCACGCTTTAGGACCCCTAAAATGCCAGGGCAGTATAAATACCCCACACGTAGGGTTGGGCGATATCAAAAATATTGCCACGATAACGATATTAAGAAATTTATCGCGATAACGATATATATCACGATAAATGCCCATTTAGAAGAAAAAAACACTTGGAGACGTTATACTGTATGGGGGCAGCGCAAGGAGACGTTATACTGTATAGGGGCAGCGCAAGGAGACGTTATACTGTATAGGGGCAGCGCAAGGAGGCGTTATACTGTATGGGGGCAGCGCAAGGAGGCGTTATACTGTATGGGGGCAGCGCAAGGAGGCGTTATACTGTATGGGGGCAGCGCAAGGAGACGTTATACTGTATGGGGGCAGCGCAAGGAGACGTTATACTGTATGATGCACTGTTATGGGGGGCACTGTGGCTGGCGCACTGTTATGGGGGGCACTGTGGCTGGCCGCACTGTTATGGGGGGCACTGTGGCGTGGTCTTTACATCTGGAGATATTCAAGCAGATTGTCCTTAAGTGGGGTATGCCAGAGGTGGATCTCATGGCAACAAGATTCAATGCCAAGGTGGAAAGTTTTTGCTCCCTTTACAGGGAGGACAACCCCCTGGCGTGAGGCGCTCTGTCAATATCCTGGAGGTTCAGGCTGGCATATATCTTCCCTCCGTTTTCCATGATTCCGAGGGTATTGATGAAAATCCGTCAGGATCAGGCCTCGGTGATAGCCATCTTACCGTTTTGGCCGAAGAGATCCTGGTTTACCTAGCTCACCCAGTTAAGTCGAGGACAATATTGGAGGCTCCCCCCACAGCAGACCCTGGTGTCATGGGACACTTACCTCTGCTCAGATCTGCACAGATTCAACCTGACAGCCGGGAGGTTGATCAGTCCCTTCCCAGAATAGAAGGGCTTTCAGAGTGGGTCCTGAGAACGCTGTCTCATTCTAGAGCGGACTCTACCAAGAGAACCTACTCTCGTATTATGAGGATATTCTTATCCTGGTGTACCTCAACTGAGGTGGCGTCTGCAGATCCGGCCCTTTCCGCTATCCTTCAGTTCCTGCAAGACGGCCTTGATAGAGGCCTTGCCCTTCTACTCTGAAGGTTCAGGTTTCAGCCATCTCAGCTTGCCTTAACAGGCTTTTTTCTCAGGACCCGCTGATCAAACGGTTCCTTAAAGGAGCTGAAAGATTAAAGCTTACAGTACTGAGACCCATTTTTCAATGGGATTTATCAGTAGTTCTTAGCATCTCCCCCCTTTGAACCGTTAGAGGAGGTGGACATCAAGTTTGTCACTTGGAAGTTTGTGTTTCTCCTTGCAGTGACTTTGGCCAAGAGGGTCTCTGAGCTTCAAGCTCTCTCAGCACATGAGCCCTATACCATTTTCTTACATGACCGTGTCCTTCTTAGATTCCTCCCGTATTTTAGGCCTAAAATTCCTTCCTTCCAGAACATCAACCAGGTGATATTCCTCCCAGTTCTGTCGTCATCTACCACCTCCTCTAAGGAGCCTGCTAGACATCCTCTGGAGGTCTCGAGATGTCTCCGGATCTATGTGGATAGATCAAAGGAGTTCAGGAAAGATGAGAATCTGCTAATCCTGTTGCCGGTACGTTTACACTCAGTTCACACTTTTGCGTAAAACGCCGCGTTCGAACGCGCAAAAAAACGCACAACAGTACAGGAACCATGCATTCCTATGGGGGTGGTTCACACTTGCGCGTTTTTATGCACGTTCGAAGGCGCCTAAAAACGTCCGACGCATAAGCAAGTATGTTCGCGTTAATTCGGGCGTTTTTCGAGTGTTTGGTGGCAATAGACTTCAATGGGAAACGCGATATGCGTGTTGTTCGGGCGTTTAGTGCAGCGTAAACGCGCCTATGGATGCGCGTTTTACAAAGTTTGCAACATGCTGAATCAGCCACCATGGAATGTCACACCTCTAAAGCACTCAGATTGGCCAAACTATATCATTGGTCATTGGCCAACTATGCAGTCAATCACATAAACGCGCGTCAAACGCGCCTACACTATTTACCAAAACGCTAGAAAAAAACGCGCGTAAACGCCTGTCTTGAACGCTCAGAAAACGCTAGGCTTCAAAACGCTCAGGTCTGAACCCAGTGTTAACCACTTCAGCCCCCCTAGCTTAAACACCCTTAATGACCAGGCCACTTTTTACAATTCTGCACTACACTACTTTCACCGTTTATTGCTAGGTCATACAACTTACCACCCAAATGAATTTTACCTCCTTTTCTTCTCACTAATAGAGCTTTCATTTGGTGGTAATTCATTGTTGCTGACATTTTTACTCTTTTTGCTATTAATAAAAATTTAACAACATTTTTGCAAAAAAATTGACATTTTTCACTTTCTGCTGCAATTTTTTTTTTTTAAAACTACATTTCTATATACATTTTTCTCTAAATTTATTGTTCTACATGTCTTTGATAAAAAAAAAATCCAAATAATTGTATATTTATTGGTTTGGGTAAAAGTTATAGTGTTTACAAACTATGGTGCAAAAAAGTGAATTTCCGCATTTTGAAGCAGCTCTGACTTTCTGAGCACCTGTCATGTTTCTTCAGGTGCTAGAATGTCAGGATAGTATAAATACCCCCAAATGACACTCATTTTAGAAAGAAAACACCTCAAAGTATTCACGGAGGGGCATGGTGAGTTCATGTATCATTTCATTTTTTTCACAAGTTAGCGGAAAATGACACTTTCTGAGGAAAAAAATAATAATAAAGTTTCCATTTCTGCTAACTTCTGGCAAAAAATAAAATCTCAGACGGACTCACTATGCCCCTCAGTGAATACCTTGGGGTGTCTACTTTCCGAAATGGGGTCATTTGTGGGTGTGTTTACTGTTCTGGCATTTTGGGCGGGGCTAAATTGTGAGCAACCATGTAAAACCTAAAGGTACTCGTTGAATTTGGGCCCTTTATGCACTCCAGGCTGCAAAAGTGTCACACATGTGGTATCGCCGTACTCAGGAGAAGTAGGGCAATGTGTTTTGGGTGTATTTTTACATATACCCATGTAGCGGAGAGAAATATCTCTGTAAATTGTACAACTTTGTATAAAAAAATTTAAAAAGTTGTCAGCTATAGAGATATTTCTCACACACAGTATGGGTATATATAAAATACACCCTAAAACTCATTGCCCTACTTCTCCTGAGTACGGCGATACACATGTGTGACACTTTTTGCAGCCTAGTGCAGCAAAGGGCCCAAATTCCAATGAGTACCTTTAGGATTTCACAGGGCATTTTTACGCATTTGGATTCCAGACTTCTTCTCACGCTTTAGGACCTCTAAATGCCAGGGCAGTATAAATACCTCACATGTGACCCCATTTTAGAAAGAAGACACCCCAAGGTATTCCGTGAGGGGTATGGTGAGTTCATGTAAAATTAATTTTTGTCACAAGTTAGTGGAAATATGAGACTTTGTAAAAGTCACATATTCCGCTAACTTGTGCCAAATAATATTTTTACGTGAACTCACCATGCCCTCACGGAATACCTTGGGGTGTCTTCTTTCAAAATGGGGTCACATGTGAGGTGTTTGTACTGCCCTGGCATTTGAGGGTCTCCGCAATCATTACACGTATGGCCAGCATTAGGAGTTTCTGCGATTCTCCTTATATTGAGCATACGGGTAATGAGATTTTTTTCCGTTCAGCCTCTGGGCTGAAAAAAAATAAAATGAACGGCACAGATTTTTTCATTCGCATCGATCAATGTGGATGAAAAATCTCTGCCAAAATCAGTGACTGCGGTGCGGTGGGCTGGGCGCTAGCTACCTAACAAGTAGCTAACTAACTGGCGGTGATAAGGGACCCTTATGCCCCATTCACACGTCCGCAATTCTGTTTGCGGAACGGAATTGCGGACCCATTCATTTCTATGGGGACAGACTTTGTCCCGCTCCGATCCGGAATTACGGATCCGCGCTTCCGGGTCTGCACTCCGTTCCAGCAAAAATATAGAACATGTCCTATTCTTGTCCGCAATTGCGGACAAGAAAAGCATTTTCTATATAGTTCTGGCAATGTGCGGATCTGCAAAATGCGGAAAGCACATTGCCGGTGTCCGTGTTTTGAGGATCTGCGGATCCGACGAGATCCGTGGATCCACGGATCCGCAAAACACATATGGACGTCTGAATGGAGCCTTACAAGGGGTGTGATCAATGACAGGGGGTGATCAGTGACAGGGGGTGATCAGGGAATCTAGATGGGGTGATCAAGGGGTTAATAAGTGAGTGAGGGTGGGTTAGTGTAGTGTTTGGTGCAACTTTACATAGCTACCTGGTCCTCTGGTGCTCGATCCCAGCAAATGGGACCACCAGAGGACCAGGTAGCAGGTATATCAGACGCTGTTATCAAAATAGCGTCTGATATACATGTTTGATGCTATTTATTTCACATCTACAGCCTGTCAGCGATTGATCATCGCTGGCAGGCTGTAGTAGAACTCCTGAGACGCGCGGCGCGAGTTCACAGGAAGTTTCGCCTCTCGCGAGACAACGAGCCGACGTGTCAACCCAGAACTACAGGACCGCCCGCAGGACGCATCCATGCGTTAGGCGGTCCTGTAGTGGTTAAGATGAAATAAGGCTGCGTTCTTAAGGGGTTAATTACATTTATTGGACTCAATTTTACCACTGTCATGAAGTACAATATGTGACGAAATAACAGTCTCAGAATGGCCTGCATAAGTAAAAGCGTTATAAAGTTATTACCACATAAAGTGACACGTCGGATTTACAAAACTGGCCCGGGTTAGAAAGGGTTAAAAGCTGATTTGCCAAAATACGCCTGTTTGCGGTCTGATTTTGAAATTTACACAGCTGAAAATGTAAAACAGGCATACTCCACAAGTGCCTGCATTTCAGGGGTGGTTTCTCCTGAAATCAGCTCTGTATTGTGCAGCTTGGCAATGACGCAGTGTGAACATAGCCTGAAAACAACTAGTGAGAGGTTACTGGCTGTAAGGCTGGCTTTACACATGGGAGCAATAGAAGGCAGGTTTATCCTGAGGTGACAGGGGAATTCCTGTAATTACATCTTCTCTGTCACACTGAGGGTTTATTCTGGTCTAGTCTCCTCATGACAGGCTTCCCGGGCGTGGGAAAGCTTATCCTAAAATGACGGACGAGTCCGCACTGGTGCCTAGTGGCGGCGACCATGGGTCACACCGGAGAAGGCACCGCTCCCGGCCCGTGGAGTTACCGAACGTCTGAGGTACTTCGTCAGAATAAAGCCTGAGAGGTGCGTTAATAAAGGCAGGTAAGAGGCGACCCGCTGAGTGTGTGGCATCCACGCTGTGCTTTCTAGTACAGGAGGGCTGCCATTACGAAGGCTCTCGACCCCCAGCGTTATCAGTGGCGCGGTTTTGCCCCTCACATAATCAGTCATGAAGGAGATGTGCAGGGATGGAGAACCTGGACCGCTTTATTACATCGCTTCTAGTAGGCACTGCTCGGAGAGTTTACCTCCAGGGGCTTAAACGCAGTTGCCTATGGGGCAATGTGACTACAGGCTGTTTGCATGGTGCGGCTTCCGTGACTGACGGTATACTGTCCGGTTACTCTTCGTGCTCCTCTGGTGTGGAAGCGGTTTACATTGTGGGCGTGGTTTACGCTGTTGTCGCGCGCAATGACCAATCAGCACCGGAGCTCCTCTGTGCTAATCGAGGCGTCTGAGGAACTGCGTGTACGAGCCTACCAATCACCTGTCGTGTTTCTATAGTGGGCGTGGCCTGGGATGCCCGTTAGTGTTGGACTTTCCTGCCGCTAGTCAGATTGTATTGCGGATGTTGCCGACGTCGGTTATGAGAGAAGCAGGTGAGTGATCGCCTCATGTATACAGCATGTATTCAGACGCCATGGGTAATAAGTCACAGTTTTTCTTACCCTAGGCATGAGATATAGGCGGTAGATCAGGGTCAGCAGCCTCTGGTTCTCCATCTGTTGTTGAACAACAACTCCCAGCAAGCTCCATTCGCATCTATGGGAATTTCTAGAACAGCAGAGCGAGTGGGCATGCTGGGAATTGTAGTTTTACAACAGCTGGAGTGAAGGAGGTTGCTGAACCCATCTGTATATCATAGCTGGCTGTATGTGTGTTGGCAGAGCCCATAAAAGTTGGCCATAATTACTAAAAACTATGGGGGGAAATTATCTAGACTGGAGTGAAGTACAACTGGCTTAGTTAGCCATAGCAACCAATCAGATTCCACCTTTCATTTTCCAAAGAAAATCTGAAAGGTGGAATCTGATTGGTTTCTATGGGCAACTAAGCCAGTTTTCCTTGATAAATCTCCCCCTATATCTTTGGCCACCTACCTGAGACGGGCGCGGACCCCAGTGCAAATGATTTTGAGCTGTCACATCCATTATACTGGCTCCTTACATTGAAACTAATGGACAGTAGTAAAGGCTGGCAGTGGCCCCTTTCACCTACTGGGCCCCAGTGCAGTTGCACATATGGAGTGCCCACCCCTGCCAGCCATTGCACTTTTACTTCCATTTCTATGTCTGTAGTGTGATACGGCATTTTCCTTAGTTTTTGTATTTGCTATATAGATGTCTCCATACAAAGGGAAATGGCCTCTTTCCTCACACACTGCACGCTACGTCAGTGTTTCCAAGTTTGGGGCCCCTGGAAAGATGTTTGCACTCCTGGGGACCACTACTCTTATTTGTACCTGAAGCAGAGTATAATTCTTACCTAACAAGAGAATTATCAAAACTGCTGGAAAGGAAAAACGACTTGAGTTGTTGATAGCAACCAATCAGATTCCACCTTTCATTTTCCGTAGGCTCTCTGAAAAATGAAAGGTGGAATCTGATTGGTTAGTATCGACAACAAAGTCATTGTTGCTAAACCTCCTACGCACTGCTGTGTAATCTGTCTGGCATCCTTACGGTGGAAGTGACAGGTTTTGCTGTTGTCGACCCCCAGAACCTCCTCCAGGTCCTTCTCTTAGACCACGTGACCTCGTGATTTCACAGCGTCCTATGTGTGGACTACAAGTCAATTTCCAGTTCATGTCTAAGCATCTCCTAGGGAGGAATTGAACTGGTCTGGTTTTTGTCTTTCCTGGTACATTGTGGTCTTCAGGACCCTGGAAGCCATGAGGCTCTCCATAACCTATGCATGGAGACCTGAATGGACCACTTGCTTGTCCTGTTGTGATCCTAAATGTAGTTGTAACCTCTTCCACGCTGGAGTCAGTAGTGGGGAGCATTACGCTTTACGGCCATGTCTGGGTCATGTCACTCTGGGTCGGGGCTCCTGCACACAAGAGGATGGAAATATGGTGGCACCATGAGGTTCTGCACAGCTGAGCTGTGTGTGATGTCTCGAGTGTAGTGTTGAGCGAACTTGTTCTTTAAGTTCTGCTTCTAAAGTTCGGGTTATCGAAGAATTCCGTTATGGATTCCAAATTTTGTTATGGTCCGTGGTAGCAGAATCCATAACGGGATTCTTCGATAACCCAAACTTTGGACGCAGAACTTAAAACACAAGTTCGCTCAACACTACCCGAGTGCACAATCCCTGTATGAACTTCTATTGGGAAAGCTCTGGTTTTTACCCAGACTCCATAGAGATTTATGTAGATGTCTGTAGACCCATAGATATACATTAGCTGCTATATGGGGATTTATTTTTAATGGAAACCATATTGATCCCAAGTGCGCTTGTGTGCTTAGCCCTTATAGTGTAAATGTAAAAAGAGAGTGCCATTATGTGTATAGTATATCCTGCACCTTGTCCGGGATTTGGAATGTGAGCTTTGTCTTGGTGGGCATAAGCAGATTTCATACAGGGGGTCACAAACTTTATTGTATTCCTCTCCTTTCTATGGGTTAATCTTCTGCAGAAAGGAAATTCTTACTGTAAAGTGGGCAAGTCCATAGTGATAAGTCTGTGTAGATGTTCCCGTCAGTCTAATTAGTTCTGCTTAAAGGGGTTGTGTCACTTCAGGAAATGGTATTTATCATGTACAGGATGTTAATACAAGACACTTACTAATGTATTGTTATTACCTATATTGCTTCCTTTGCTGGCTGGATTCATTTTTCCATCACATTATACACTGCTTGTTTCCATGGTTACGACCACCTGGCAGTCCAGCAGTGGCTATGCTAGCACACTATAGGAAAAAGTTCCAGCCTCTCTGGTGGGAGCTCACATAGGCTGGTGATTTTTCTATATTGTGCAAGAACAGCCTCTGCTGATGGATTGCAAGGGTGGTCGTAACCATGGAAACGAGCAGTGTATAATGTGAAGCAAAGGAGGTAATATGGACAATCACAATACATTAGTAGGTGCCTTGTATTGACTTTCTCCACATGATAAATGCCACTTGCTGAAGTGAGACAAGGCCTTTAACCGCATCCCGACCGCCTAACGCAGGGCTGATCACCTCATAAAGACTCCCTGATCACCCCCCTGTCAATGATCACCCCCCTGTATGGCTCCATTTAGACGTCCATATGTGTTTTACGGATCCGCAAAACACGGACACCGGCAATGTGCTTTCCGCATTTTGCAGATCCGCACATTGCCAGAACTATATAGAAAATGCTTTTTCTTGTCCGCAATTGCAGACAAAAATAGGACATGTTCTATATTTTTGCGGAACGGAAGTGCAGACCCGGAAGTGCGGATCCGCAATTCCGGATCCGTGCTGGACAGTCTGTCCCCATAGAAATGAATGGGTCCGCAATTCCGTCACGCAAACAGAATTGCGGACGTGTGAATGGGGCATAAGGGTCCCTTATCCCCGCCAGTTAGTTAGCTACTTGTTAGGTAGTTAGCGCCCAGCCCACCGCACCGCAGTCACTGATTTTGGCAGAGATTTTTTCATCCACATTGATCGATGCGATATCTGTGCCGTTCCTTTATTTTTTTTAGCCCAGAGGCTGAACGGAAAAAAAAAAATCTCATTACCCGTATGCTCAATATAAGGAGAATCGCAGAAACTCCTAATGCTGGCCATACGTGTAATGACTGCGGAGACCCTCAAATGCCAGGGCAGTACAAACACCTCACATGTGACCCCATTTTAGAAAGAAGACACCCCAAGGTATTCCGTGAGGGGTATGGCGAGTTCATGTAAAATTTTATTTTTTGACACAAGTTAGTGGAATATGAGACTTTGTAAAAAAAAAAAAAATATATATATATATATATCAATTTCCGCTAACTTGTGCCAAAAAAAAATATACCCATACTTTGTGTGAGAAATATCTCTGTAAACGACAACTTTTTAAATGTTTTTATACAAAGTTGTCAATTTACAGAGATTTTTCTCTCACCCAACATGGGTATATGTAAAAATACACCCCAAAACACATTGCCCTACTTCTCCTGAGTACGGCGATACCACATGTGTGACACTTTTTTGCAGCCTGGGTGCACAAAGGGGCCCAAATTCCAACGAGTACCTTTAGCTTTTACATGGCTGCTCACAATTTAGCCCCACCCAAAATTCCAGAACAGTAAACACACCCCACAAATGACCCCATTTTGGAAAGAAAACACCCCAAGGTATTCGCTGAGGGGCATATTCAGTCCATGAAAGATTGAACTTTTTGTCACAAGTTAGCGGAAAGGGAGACTTTGTGAGAAAAAACAATAAAAAATCAATTTCCGCTAACTTGTGCCAAAAAAAAAATCTTCTATGAACTCGCCATGCCCCTCATGAAATACCTTGGGGTGTCTCCTTTCCAAAATAGGGTCACATATGGGGTATTTATACTGCCCTGGCATTTTAGGGGCCCTAAAGCGTAAGAAGAAGTCTGGAATTCAAATGCTTAAAAATGCCCTCCTAAAAGGTACTCATTGGAATTTGGGCCTCTTTGCGCATCTTGGCTGCAAAAAAGTGTCACACATGTGGTATCGCCGTACTCAGGAGACGTAGGGCAATGTGTTTTGGGGTGTATTTTTACATATACCCATGCTGGGTGTGAGAAATATCTCTGTAAATTGACAACTTTGTATAAAATTTTTAAAAAGTTGTCATTTACAGAGATATTTCTCACAACCAGTATGGGTATATATTAGGGATGTCCCGATACCATTTGTTTTGGACCGAGTACGAGTACCGATACTTTTATTTAAGTACTCGCCGATACCAATTACCGATACCTCATATAAACAGCGGCGCAGTTACTGATAGCAATGAAAACAATTAAAGCTGGAAGTTTGTTGCTGTGGATAACGGCTTTTCTTTTCCTTTGTACAAGTGTTAATAAATTAATAAATGGGAATATAATAGCGTTTTCAAACCAATGTGCCTCCAGGGGGATCTGTTTTTGGGGGATCTGTGGAGGACACACTGTTATGGAGGATCTGTGGATGACGCACTGTTATGGGGGATCTGTGGATAACACAGTGTTATGGGGGGGATCTGTGGATAACGCACTGTTATGGGGGGATCTGTGGATGACGCACTGTTATGGGGGGATCTGTGGATGGCACCGTTATGGGGGATCTGTGGATGGCACCGTTATGGGGAATCTGTGGATGGCACCGTTATGGGGGGGGATCTGTGGATGGCACCGTTATGGGGGGGGGTTTGTGGTATTTTTACATATACCCATGCTGGGTGAGAGAAATATCTCTGTAAATGACAACTTTTTAATTTTTTTTATACAAAGTTGACAATTTTGAGATAATTCCTTTCACCCAGCATGGGTATATGTAAAAATGCACCCCAAAACACATTGCCCTACTTCTCCTGAGTACGGCGATACCACATGAGTGACACTTTTTTGCAGCTAAGATGCGCAAAGGGGCCCAAATTCCAACGAGTACCTTTAGGCTTTACATGGCTGCTCACAATTTAGCCCCGCCCAAAATGCCAGAACAGTAAACACACCCCACAAATGACCCCATTTCAGAAAGTAGACACCCCAAGGTATTCACTGAGGGGCATAGTGAGTCCGTCTGAGATTTTATTATTTTTTTGCCAGAAGTTAGCAGAAATGGAAACTTTAATATTATTTTTTTTTCCTCAGAAAGTGTCATTTTCCGCTAACTTGTGAAAAAAAATGAAATGATACATGAACTCACCATGCCCCTCCGCGAATACTTTGGGGTGTCTTCTTTCTAAAATGGTGTCATTTGGGGGTATTTATACTATCCTGACATTCTAGCACCTGAAGAAACATGACAGGTGCTCAGAAAGTCAGAGCTGCTTCAAAATGCGGAAATTCACTTTTTTGCACCATAGTTTGTAAACGCTATAACTTTTACCCAAACCAATAAATATACACTTATTGCATTTTTTTTTTTATCAAAGACATGTAGAACAATAAATTTATAGAAAAATGTATATAGAAATGTAGTTTTTTTTAAAAAATTTAAAAACAGAAAGTGAAAAATGTCATTTTTTTTGCAAAAATTTCGGTCATTTTTGATTAATAGCAAAAAAAGTAAAAATGTCAGCAGCAATGAAATAGCACCAAATGAAAGCTCTATTAGTGAGAAGAAAAGGAGGTAAAATTCATTTGGGTGGTAAGTTGCATGACGGAGCAATAAACGGTGAAAGTAGTGTAGTGCAGAATTGTAATAAGTGGTCTGGTCTTTAAGGGGGTTTAAGCTAGGGGGGCTGAAGTGGTTAATATCATACATTCGAGACAATGATTGGCTGCATCAGTCACCCATGGGATGGTTTGTTTCGTCCTACCAGCAACATGCCAGACTAAACTAGTCAACCATGGAGTTAGTTTTTAGAAAACTGACTCCCTGTGGTCGTTGCACAAATGATTGTCCGAATTTGGCAAATAACGCCATAAACATGCACTTTTGGCATGGCTGATTACATTTTATTCAGACGAGAGTCTGCAGTCGCCCAGTTGTTTGCGCTAGTTTTTCAATTAACAGCTGGTTGAAATCAGCCATTCTGGCCACTTATTGGCAATGCACTACAGGTGCATAGGAGAGACCCTACTACTATAACTACTAAATCCGGAGGAAGAAGGGGACATGTTTCTTACTACTGGGTCAAAGTAGGGACTAACAATAAGCGAAAATGGACTCTGATGCCATTAGTTTTTAGGGAAAGCATGGACCCAGTGTTATTGATATTATTGAGAGAAGGTGGCGGACCCTGCTACTTATCCTAACGGGAGGGGGGACTTGCCAACTGCCACTACTACCACTGGGAGAAAGAGGGGAGCCCTGCTGCTATTAGTTTTAGGAAGGTAAGGGGAATTACTCTGTTGCTGCTGCTGCTACTACTAAAAGAGAAAGAGGAACCTGTTGCTACAACTACAGGGGATAGATGGAGAACTGCTATGATGTATATGACAGAAGTTAAGCACAAGATGAATTCTTCTCCACAGAGATGACAGATTGGTTTTGCAGGTATAGTGGGACCCAGTCTGCTGAGTGGGCAAAGAGCCTTTTAACCCATACCCCCACACTAAGTAGTCTGAATAGATATCGTCTTAGTAGGTACTAGGGTACTTGCTGGCCTAGTTATAGCGGTGTTCTCCTTGATGTCCTCTTGGTAAAACAAAACGTGTCCCCACTCTTCTCTTCCTTGGTTGGAGTAGAGTACTTCTGCAGTAGTTACAACAGACCTCTGACTTAATTCCAAAGTAGTCACCTAGTAGTTCCAACACCACATACCTTCTCTAGTGGTTGTAGCAGCCCCCTCTCCTCCAGACGAGTCACAGTATGCCCCAGCCTCACTTAGCCACGAAAGCCCTTCACTCAGTAGTCGCAGCAGACCCACATTCCAGTTGTTACTGCAGAGACCTTACTATTCCAGTAGTCAAAGTGGGCACCCCACTTTCATGGGCCATACTTCCCCTACACACACTAGTCACAGCAGGCCTCAAACCTACTGCAGTAGTAGTTATACTAGATGTCCTCAGCAGGTCTCTACACTTGATCACAAGGCTCTCTGCTGCCTTCCCTCTCAGGAGCAGTCTGTGACTGCTTCTGCAAAGATTAGCTCCTTGCATTTGTTGCCAGGTGGAAGCATCCTGCAAAATAGTGCATCTAGCTCAGGGAGCAAAGCCCAGTTGTTCCTGTGGATCTTCTAGTTGCCGTGATGACCAGAGGAACAAGTTTCATTCAGCCCTGACTTACCATAAAACAGAATGTGGTTCTCCCCAAAATGCCATAGGTAATAATTTGGGATGAGCGAATAGACTTAGGACGAAACATCCAAAGTCGATTCGCATAAAACGTTGTTAGAATACTGTACGGATGTTTCATCCGAAGTCGATTTGCTCACCCCTAGTTGTAATCTGAAGTTTCCAGGAGAGAAGTAACCTCTGTGCACTCAGCTGTAGTGACTTTGAAAAGACCCCTGAGCAAAAATATGCATGTTAGGGTCCTTTCACACTTGCGTTCTGAGGATCCGGCAGGCACTTCCGTCCCACCGGATCCGTCAGAACCAAGTCGCCTGAAAGCATTAGAAGACTGATCAGGATCCTGATCAGTCTTCGAAATGCTTTCAGGTTACTATGGCAGCCAGGACGCTATTAAAGTCCTGGTTGCCATAGTAGTAGTGGGGAGCGGAGGAGCGGTATAGTTACAGTCCGTGCGTCTCTCGGGGCGCTCCGAATGATGTCAGATCGCCCCATGCGCATGAATCACGTGATCCATGCGAGCACGTGATCCATGCGTGGGCGCCCTAGCTGCTCTATTTTGCCTGGGGCGGAGCCTGCCCTGGGCGTCTCTTTCCTGGCTGGAGCGCTGCCATCGCAGCGCTGAGCTCATATTCAGGATATGAGCTGAGCGCTGCGATTGGCCAGCGCTCCAGCCCTGTGAGAAGGAGACGCCCAGGGCAGAAGAAGAAGTCTCCGCCCCAGGCAAAATTAGAGCAGCAGGAGCGCCGGTCCCGGGGGCTACAGAGGACGAACGGAGCGGCACCCAGGGATACAAGTAAGTGCAGGGACATCCCTGGGTGCCGCTCTCAATGTAGATATCTTTAACTGATGAACTGTGGACCAGTGAAAGGTCCTCTTTAAGGCCGGATCCGGATTAATGCCTTTCAATGGGCATTAATTCCGGATCCGGCCTTGCGGCAAGTGTTCCGGATTTTTGGCCGGAACAAAAAGCGCAGCATGCTGCGGTATTTGCTGCGTCCAAAAAACGTTCCGGTCCTGAACTAAAGACATCCTGATGCATCCTGAACGGATTTCTCTCCATTCAGAATGCATGGGGATGATCCTGATCAGGATTTTTCCGGCATAGAGCGCCGAGGAAAACAAAAAAGCCAGTGTGAAAGGACCCTTAGTATTGCAACACTTGAATAGGAATAGGGATAGCGCCGTGGCCTCTCCAGCTAATTAACAGCAATGCTGGACCCCACTGATCAGATATTGACGAGCAATATTAAACTCCCGGGAAACCCCTTTACATGTGTCCCCCTCCCCTGCCTATAATTTAAACTGGATTGCTACACTATTAAATGGGTTTTCCGAGACTTTAATACTGAGGACCTAGAGTATCCTCTGACCTAGGTCATTTGACCGATCAGTGTGTCTTCACTCGGCTTAGGAAAAGCTGGAGAAGTCTGTGGCGCAAACAGCTGATCAGTGGGGGTCCTCGGTGTCAGACCCGCACTGATGACCTATCCAGAGATCTCAGAAAACTCCTTTATCCCTTAGGACAGTGGTGGGCAAACTTTTTGGTCAACTGAGCCAAATATCGCCAAAACCACGATTGAAATTTCTTTTTAGAGCTACATTTTTAAATTATTTTTTAAATTTGTGGATGACGCATTTTTAGGTTTCTGTGGATGACACACTGTTATGTATCTGTGGATGACGCACTGTTTTGGGGGCATCTGTAGATGGCACTGTTATGGGGGGATCTCTGGATGACACATATATAGCATCTTATGCTATATGTGTCATCCACAGATTCCCCCATGACAGTGTCTGTGTAAATAGTAATATAAAATTAGTGGGGCTCACACCTAGGATGTAGTGGATATTTGAAGCGGGGTTCTCCGCCTTGATGGATACACCCAATCCAAACAGTAGGCAAGAAGTAAAAGTAATAAACTAGGCGTGCACACCTTGCACTGGCTCTGCAGAAAAGTTTAATAAAAGTAAAAAAATTCTAAAGATAAAATGAAATAATAATCAAAATCAAATAAAAGAAAGTACATATAAAAGTATGTAAAAACACACTCTAAGGGCTCATGCCCACGAACGCCAGACACAGACCGTGGGGCAGCTGCATGAGGATCGCGGACCCATTCACTTGAATGGGGTTCGCGATCTGCATCCGACTGTCCGCACCGCAAAAAAGTAGCGCATGCAATACTTTTTTGCAGTGCGGAGGCACAGCCGGAAGCACTCTGTAGCACTCATATCCCAGATCCTGGACCCACTGAAGTGAATGGGTCCGTGATGCGGGCTGCACACGGCCAGTGCCCGTGTATTGCGGACCCGCCGTATGCGGTCCGCAATACGGCAACGGCGGGGACACGGTCGTGTGCATGAGCCCTAATAGTCCTCACTGGTACTATTGATGCAATGATAATTAGATTCTATATTATTATAGCGTCAACAGTACCAGTGAGGACTATTAGAGTTAGGGGTCGACCGATTATCGGTTTGGCCGATATTATCGGCCGATATTCATGATTTGCACAGTTATCGGTATCGGCCCCTAACCAGGCCGATATACCGATAACTGTGCTATCATAGAAAATGAGCGAGCCGGTCTCAGCGCGGCCATGTTCCCTCAGCAGCACAGGGGAGAAGGAGGCAGTGTCTCTCCCTCCCCCTGTGCCGCGCTGCCAGTGGAGAGAGGAGGAGGGGCTGAGGGCTCACTGGCCACCAATGAGAGAAGAGGAGGAGGAGGGGCTGAGGGCGCACTGGCCACCAATGGACAGAGAGAAGAGGAGGAGGAGGGGCTGAGGGCGCACTGGCCACCAATGAGAGAAGAGGAGGAGGGGCTGAGGGCACACTGGCCACAAATGGAGAGAAGAAGAGGAGGAGGAGGGGCTGAGGGCGCACTGGCCACCAATGGACACAGAGAAGAGGAGGGGCTGAGGGCGCACTGGCCACCAATGATAACAACGTTTTTACAAACTCAGGCATTAGAAACACATTGCCCAGACCCTGCCTCTAACAGAGTTCTGCGATCTGCGGCAATTATCCCCTCAGATGCGGCACCTGAGGGGTTAATTGCTGCGGATCGCAGCGCTCTGTCAGAGGCAGGGTCTGGGCAATGTGTTTCTAATGCCTGTGTTTGTAATATCTGAAACGTTATTATCATTGGTGGCCAGTGCGCCCTCAGCCCCCCCTGTCCACAGTATAAAAAACATTGGTGGCCAGTGCGCCCTTCCTCCCTCCTTTCCCCGTATCCCTTCAGTATTAATATCATTGGTGGCAGTGGCCACAGGGTCCCCCACCTCCTCTCTTCTGATCGGAGCCCCAGCAGTGTAATGCTGGGGCTCCGATCGGTTACTATGGCAACCAGGACGCTACTGAAGCCCTGGCTGCCATGGTCAGCTCCCTGCTGCTGTGTGCACAGGGCAGCAGGGAGAGTATGAAGTCCTATTCACCCTGATAGAGCTCTGTTAGGGTAAATAGGACAAGGGATGTAAAGAGCACAGGTTCTACCCCTAAGGGGAGAAATAGTAATTAAATAAAAAGTAAAAAAATAAAAATTGTAAAAAAAAAAAAACACCTAAATATTAAGTATAAATTAACCCTTTTCAATTTTACATATAAAATATGTAAACAAATAAAAAAACATATCGCCGGGCCCAAAAAGTCCAAACTATTAAATTTTTTTTTTTAAAGTGTTAAACGCTGTAACAGAAAAAAAAAATTCCAAAAATTAAAATGCGCAGAATATCAGTATAAAATATCGGCTATCGGCCTGAAAGTTCACAAAATATCGGTATTGGTATCGGCTCTAAAAAAATCAATATCGGTCGATCTCTAAATAGTGTGTGTTCTTACATACTTTTACATGTACTTTCTTATTTGATCTTGATTATTTCATTTTATCTTTATCTTTTTTTACTTTTATTAAACTTGTCTGCAGGCATTACTTTTGCTGTTTAAATCATTTACATGCCAAGTAAATGCTGATGCCAAATAACCAATTAATAAACCATTTTGGAGTGTGCGTGACTTTAATCACATTTTATTCCATTTTGACCCTTTTTTTCGTTACACCATTTATATTTATTGTCATTTAGGTATTTATTTTTTAATTATACGGAAAGGCGGGTGATTTAAACTTTTATATTTTCTATATATTTTTTAACTTGTTAAAAAAAATTATGTGACGATTTTGTGGCTCATATATATGAGCCTATAAATTAAGTTTTTAAATTTTTCATTTTTGTCTATCAGGGATTTTTTAAATTCCATTTAAACTCGATTTTGCTTATTTCTTATTCTGGCCTGCCATCTGGTGGCCAAAATAAAAATTGCAGCATGAACACTTTCAGCCTCATCAGTGAGGCTGAAAGTGTTCAGCGCAAGTACCACTGCTCCATTTGGCCACACGGGGCATCAGTAGGAAGCCCGGAAGCGCGAGTTTCCGGGTTTTTGCGCATTTAGATGCCTTGACCTCACTTGGTCACGGCATCTAAAGCATTTAATTACCACGATCGGCATTATTGCCGGTCACGGTAATTAGCCGCAGATCTCTGCTGTTTGAAACAGCAGAGATCTGCCGGCCATGGCGCCCGCTGCACCTGTGAGCGGGCAACATGTTTACACATCGCTCCAGCGCCGTACATGTACTACACTGGTAGCAAACAGGTTAATATAATTATATGCACATAAATACCTAAATAGACCTGAACCTGCAGTACCATAGTCCAGGGCTCGACAAATCCTGGGCGCAGGGCCGGCGTGTCCTATACGCGGACTAGGAGCGCCGGCCCCCTTCATGCTGCAGCCGCCCGAGTGCTCTATATAGAGCCTCAGGCGGCTGCAGCACTGCCCGGGCTGGCGCGTCCATGAGGGCGCACCGCCCGGGCGCAGCATGAAGAGAGGGACTGACAAGAGGGAAGCGCTCAGCGCTCCCTCCTGTCAGTTCCTCATTGGAGCGTGGCCGAGCCCTGCATGGTCCGCGGGTACAGGGAGCATCTGTCTCCTGTACCCGGCCGGACTGACAAGAAGTGCGCACACAGTGTGCACTTCCTGTCAGTCCGCCCGGGTACAGGAAACTAAAGCTCCTGTACCCGTGGACCATACAGAGCTCGGCCACGCTACACTAGAGGCGGGGAGGGAGGGGAGAAAATGACAAGGGGGGGGGGGGGAAGATAATGACAATGGGGGGGGGAGTGAATGACAAGGGGGGGAAGGTGAATGACAAGGGGGGGAAGTGAATGACAAGGGAGGGGGGAGAAAGTAAATGACAAGGGGGGGGGAGTGAATGACAAGGGAGGAAAGATAATGACAAGAGGGGGAAAGAGATTGACAAGACAAGAGGGGGAAAGAGAATGACAAAGGGGGGGGGGGGGAGAGAATGACAAGGGGAGAAAGTGAATGACAAGAGGGGGAAAGAGCTGGGTGTTGTAGTGATGCGGGGACTGCAGAGGCTGAGCGCCAGCTGGGGGTTGTAGTGCTCAGTAAAATGTCATGGTGCCCGCTGTGTTTGTGCCCTCCGGACTCCTCTGCCCTCTCCTCCGGACCCCTCTGCCCTCTCCCCCGGACCCCTCTGCCCTCTCCTCCGGACCCCTCTGCCCTCTCCTCCGGACCCCTCTGCCCTCCCCTCCGGACCCCTCTGCCCTCCTCTCTGGACCCTGTAATCCTTGTAAGGGTTTCCACATGTCATGGCGGCCACAAGTGGCGATCACTTAGACGCTGGCAGCGTCTGACGTGTCATATAACCTATTGAAGAGGGAAAGCATTATGGGGGGCCCTATATACTCGCACATTATGGGGGGCACTATGGAGAACAGGGGAAGGAACACTATGGGGGCATCTACTGTGGGCCCTATGTACTGGCATGCATTATTGGGGGGCTCTATGGAGAAGTGGGGGGGGAGCACTATGGGGGGCATCTATTGGGGGCTTTATGACGCGGCTCCGCCTGGCTCCTAACTTTTTTAGCTGGCTCCTAGATTCCAAGGAAATTTGTCAAGCCCTGCAATAAATGAATGCCACAGAATTTATAATGTAAAAACTCAGTGGCAGTATTGCTGTTTTCTGTCCATCTCCTGAGGCCCCCCCCCCCCCCAAAGAGTTGATAAAACTTAATCTAAGAGCTGGCGTTATAAATTCCATTATTGCTTTCCGTTATAAAATGGTTATAACGGAAAATAACAGAATACATAAGACGGAATTTGAAAAGGAAACCTTTAGAGGCATTCCAATTTGATCCGTCATAATAGAGGTCTATGCAGCGTTTTTGTGTCAGTCTGACAAAACTGAGCCAAACGGATCCGTCCTGGAACACAATGTAAGTCAGTGGGGACGGATCCATTTTCTTTGACACAATCTGGCACAATAGAAAACGGATCCATCCCCCATTGACTTTCAATGGTGTTCAAGACGGATCCGTTTTGGCTATGTTAAAGATAATACAAACGGATCCGTTCTGAACTAATGCATGCGGTTGTATTATCTGAACAGATGTGTTTGTGCAGATCCATGACGGATCCGCACCAAACGCGAGTGTGAAAGTAGCCTAAGCTGTGTGCAGTATGTCAAGGTATAATAAGAGTACCATTTCCGAACACGTAAAGGGTAAAATGAATATTCTGTGGATGAGTGGTACACTTTGAAGCAATCTTTTGTGCACAGACCAGGTTCCACAGTGATATATGGTGTCCTTTCATATCTCCTTTGGGGCATCTTTTTTGGGTCCTTTCCACCCTTTCTGTTTGGTGGACTTCACCAGGGCAGTGTTGCCCTGAAATGATTTGGATGCTTTAGAAGTACTGGGGCCCTACCCTTACAGGTTTCCGAAAATTAGGACCTTGATCACCACCTCTTGAAAATGAAGGAAAGTTCCTGTCTGACCTGCAGATCTGAATAGCATATAAGAGTTATACAGTGCCATCCCTTCAATGTGCACGACCATCTTTTTGTACCACACCTTCGTTTCTGCATGGCACTGTATGGAGTCGGCACTTGATCTGAAAGGTCAACCCCTCCCAAGTATGTGTTGTAGTCCAGGATGCAGTCTGGTTCAGAGTAGGGCTGCAGTAAACGATTATTTTAGTAATCGAGTATTCACCGATTATTTTTTACGATTAATTGAGTACTCTAATAAGACTGTCTTCCTTTATAAAAACTCATCAGACCCCTTGCCATCAGTCCCCAACACCCTTTGTTTCCCCCTGTGTGATCAGCCCAAGTGCATCAGTTCCCCCCCAGTGCCATCAGCTCCCCCCGTGCCATCAGCTTGCCCCCCTAAGTTGCCATCAGCTCGCCCCCCTAAGTTGCCATCAGCTTGCCCCCTTTAAAGGGGTATTCCCATTACGCTCTTTTATACTTACCTGCTCCCGGCGCGCCGTTCACTTCCTGATTTCGGCAGGGGGCGGGCTCCATCTTGATTGACGTCTTCTCCCGGCCGGGCCGCGCGCTGGACTGAACGCGCACGTCGCCGCGCATGCGTCCTGTTGACTTCATCCTGGCAAGTATACTCAGGGGTGTGGAAATTTAAAAAAAAACTACTTGTCGAAGGACTAAAGTGGGGGCTCAATCTACTTGTCCCTCATGACCATCTACTTGTCCTGAACTTGTACTAACGGTATACTGTATGGGGCGCGGGCCACAAGGAGACGTTATCCTGTATGGGGCGGGGGCCACAAGGAGACGTCATACTGTATGTGGCAGGGGCCACAAGGAGACGTTATGCTGTATGGGGGCAGGGCCACAAGGAGACGTTATGCTGTATGGGGGTGGGGGCCACAGGGAGATGTTATACTGTATGGGGGCGGGGGCCACAGGGTGACGTTATACTGTATGGGGCGGGGGCCACAGGGTGACGTTATACTGTGCGGGGGCAGCCCCAAGGTGACGTTATACTGTATGGAGGCGGGGTCCACAGGGAGACGTTATACTGTATGGGGCGGGGGCCACAGGGTGACGTTATACTGTATGGGGCGGGGGCCACAGGGTGACGTTATACTGTGCGGGGCGGGGGCCACAGGGTGACGTTATACTGTATGGGGGCAGGGGCCACAGGGTGACGTTATACTGTGCGGGGGCGGGGGCCACAGGGTGACGTTATAGTTTATAAAGTGCCACCTGCAGTGCAGATTGCAGGCAGGGCCAGAGCCTCAGAAGACAGACAGCACTACCTTTATTTCTGACACCTCTGCAGATGAGCGTTCCTCCCAGAGTCTGTCAACTGAGCTCCCAGCCTGACCTGCAAGCATTGACTGGGGTCACATAGCATTATACTGATTTATGATGCTATGTAACCCTTACAGTTCTGGAATGTATTGGATAACGCTGACATAATGCTGCCAGTGTTATCCAACACATTCCAGAGCTGTAAGGGTTACATAGCATCATAAATCAGTATAATGCTATGTGACCCCAGTCAGCGGAGCTGCGATGTGGACAGGCTCCGGGAGGAACGCTCATCTGCAGGGGGCCGTGGGGTCTCACTCTTCTTCTCCCATCTTGTCTCTGGAGACGGTGTGCTGACTTACTGTGCGCTCCGTGCTGGCAGGTGGGAGGAGACTTCAATACAGGAGCCGGGAGGAGCGGGGGCCGCCTGCAGGAAGTGCTATGTACGGGTCATATGCACGATGCAGGGGCAGGCTGACACAGATAGGAGCGGTCAGCTCGCATATGACCGCTCCTATTACTGTCCAACCACATGTCCCTGCTACTTGCCCGCACAGGGCTAAACAGCTGTTTAAAGTACTTGCCCGGCGCCCGGAACTGCATGTCCCGGGCGTCGGGCGATAGGAATTCCACACCCCTGATACTGGCCAGGAAGAATTCACCATAGCGCATGCGCGGCGTTGGCGTGCGCTTTCAGGACTGCGCGCGGCCCGGCCGGGAGAAAAGAAGAAGTCGTCTGTGCAAGCGCAGCCACCGCGATTTGGGAGGAGAGCAGAGGCCGTAACCAGGGGAGAGGGAAGACAACAGTCAGGTAAGTATATCTTCATTTTCTTTTAAGGGGTAGGAATTAGTTAATTAAACATATTTAGAAAAATGATCACTGTTAAATCATTAACAGATTTAACAGTGATCATTAAGATGGGAATACCCCTTTAGGTGCCATCAGCTTGCCCCCCTAAGTGCCATCAGCTTGCCCCCCTAAGAGCCAGCCCGAGTGATGAACCAGGCGACAGCGGTCCAGAGTGCCCTGGACAGCGGGAGGTAAGTCATCCAGCCATAGAGCATGACTCGGTGACATATATTACAGAGAAGAAGAGTTGACCCCCCCCCCCCTTCGACATGTGTCAGTCTTTACTGTCGGCATTCTGTTCATGAAGGCACTCTCTCTCAGGTTCAGTCACAATCCGCCTGTGATGAGGACTTCACCCCTGAGCACTAATTTATTGGGGGCTCCCTATAGTAGTTTCCATTCTTATTATTGCTGCACCTGCAGCTCACGCCTCAGTGTTAATTACATACGCCCCCTCTATGCTGACTGTGCCCTTCTCCAGACTCTTCAGCTTCTTGCTAATCGTCCCATTGACTGCGGAGTGTTAGTGCTGCTCGCTCGCAATCCCGCCGCCCAGTCAGGATGCTTTTCATAGATTGTCTTCCTGGGCAGTGGAAGCCCTGAGCTCAGCAGTAATGAAGCTCGCAAGTGCTCGTTGCCTGCAGTCCCGACTCTCCGGCCACCCGGATTCTTCTTGCCCGCGCCATGTCGCCCCAGATCTCTGCAGTGTGCTCATGGCAGCATCCTCACTCCTACTTTGCTGTTTTTTGCAGTGAAGTTGTGGACATGGAGTGGCCAGTACTTACCTTTCCTGTAGGGGCACCACTCCACAGATACTCTGTCTTCTTTTCCGCGTGCTGCACTGCCATCCTGACATCACATAGCGACGGGTCATAGTGCACGCATACGTGCACTATGTCCTGACAATGTCTCAGGGCTGAAAGTGCAGCGTGTTACAGGCCGGCGGCTGACCACAGAGCGGTAAGTAATAGCAAGCACTTCACTCCAGCTCTGTGGTCACATGACACAAACGAATCCTCGATACAAAAAATTTGCATTGAGGATTTTTTTGTGTCAAATTACTCGATTCAATCTAGTAATCATTTCAGCCCTAGTTCGGAGGTAGTGATACTGTCACGCTTTGGTGTGGGAGGGAAACACCACACCAAGCATAGGAGGTAAGGAGGGAACAGGGAAACAGGCTTGAGAACTAGGGAAGGAAAATGGACACCTCCTAGTGAAAACCCTAACCAAAATTCTGACTGACTACCAGTATGAACAGACCCCAAAGGTAGGTGAGTTCATATGCAGGAATACCTGGAGTCCTATCAAGCCCTGTAGGACCCTGGTACTAATGGCAGGGACAAGACCACCTGTTCCTCCAAAAGGAAGGACGAACAGGAGTCTCACACAGAAACCATACACAATACAAAAGGGAAAGGAAAGACTCAACTTTAAAGGAGCAATGGAATAACCAGGAACTCAGCCGGGATCCAACTACAATCTATCCAAAGGTCCAAACAGAAGCTATAAACCGCACAGCATTGTGGGAGAAGCAACTATAAATAGAGAAGGTTAAATGACCCTAATAGCCACACCTGGGGAAAGAAGGTATGGCAAGCACTAGAAACCATACAGACGTCATTTGATCAAAACGGAAAACATGTCAGATCAAACCACTTGTCAGTCTCACCGATCTCCTCATTGTAAGTGTGGGTCCCAGCACCTATCAGACAATGGGGGCATATCATAGCGATATAATCCCATTGTCTGTAATGGGAATATCCCTTTAACCTCTTAAGGACACAGGGGGTACATGTATGCTCTGTGCCGGTGTTTAAAGATGGCCGTAGCCGTGGCTCATGTCCGCGACAGGCAGTTTTGCCGATCGCGGACATTTAACCCCTCAGATGCCGTGGACAATCCTGACCACGGCATCTGAGCACGCACAAACCGAAAGTTTAACTTTCGGTTTGTGCTCCAAATCCCTGTGTGGCGATCGGAGGAGCCGGAGCGCGCCTGTAGTAGCCTGGGTGTCTCTGAATGAAACCCAGGCTGCTCTGTAGTATTTCCTATGGAGTCATAGCCTGTAATAGGCTTCATAGGAAATATGCAATTTTCTCATATTTTCCAATGCTATTGCATTGGAATGTATGAGAATAGCAATCTACTGATTGTAAGTTATAGTTCCCTATGGGAACTACAGGAAAGTGTAAAAAAAAGTATAATTTTTTTTTATAAAAGTCTAAAAAAAATAATAATTAAAAATTCAAATCATCGCCCTTTTACCAAAATGAAAAGAAATAATAAAAAGAAATACTCATCATGGGTGTCGCATTGTGCGAAAACGCCTATACTATAAAAATATAAAAAAAATTCCCTATACGGTAAACAGAAAAACGCAAAATAGCGTCCAAATGGCCGATTCGCCATTTTTGGATGCTTCATTTCCTCAAAAAAAATTAAATAAAAGGTGATCTAAAAGTCATACACACGCCTGAATGGTATCAATGAAAAGATCAGATTGTGCCGCAAAAAATGAGCCCCCACACAGCTCCGTACACAAAAAAGTTAAAGGGGTCAAAATACGGCGACAAAAAGTAAAATAGATTTTTTCCCACTTTTGAATTTTTTTTTTTCTATCAAAACGCAAGAAAAACTATACATATAAGGTATCGCCGGATTTGTACTGACCTGTAGAATAAAACTAACTGGTCAGTTTTATCGCACATCGAGCGTTGTAATTTAAAAACCCGTAAAACTGTGGTGGAATTGCTTTTTTTTTTTTTTTCAATTTCATCCCTTTTGGAATTTTTTTCCCGCTTCCCACTACATCATATGCAATATTAAATGGTGGCCTTGGAAAGTCCAACTTGTCTCGCAAAAAACAAGCCCTCATAGCTATGTGAACCGATAACTAAAAAAGTTATGGCTCTGGGAAGGCAGGGAGCGCAAAACGAACACGCAAAAAATAAAAATAAAAACCTCTGGTCCTTAAGTGGTTAAAACAGTGGTATGCTGGTGTAGACAGTGTCCACATAGAGGTGGTAACCCGGTCCAGCTGTGGGTGCACTATTAACGTCTGGGATAGGGAGTCAGTCTAGGTGTGCAGTGGGAGTGTCCTTTCCTTCATTAACTTGAAACCTGTTGTGTACCCTTAGGTACTTTTGCCTGGCTTATACATTGTAATGTCATACCTTGCCCTCATTTACCCCCTTTTTAAAATGTATAAAGGACTCGCCTATGCAAATGAATTCTTGGGGGGTGTTCTCCTCAGCAAACTTGGTGCTAATGTGGTTGAAGACTGTCCAGTTTAAATAGACTGTCAAATCTCATTTTTGGGTGGGCATGGTGCATCATTGTAGATTTGAATCTTGTCTGGGTTATGACGGTGTAGTTGTAGTGTCTGATTTCTGGCCTATATGCATCTACTGGGGTTGAGCAAATTATGGCATGGGATTTTGGGCAGTGAATTGCTGGGCATATACATTAGTTTGGGCCACCATTAAAAGGGTTTTCCAAGATCTTTCTACTGATGACCTATCCTTTGGTCATGCGGCATTCTTTTCCATTGAAATGCATTAATGCCAGATCCGGCCCCAAGTATTCCGAAAACGGATCCGGTTTTGTGGTCTGCACATGTGGAAAAGCTACTTACCTTCCGTGCGGCGGTAAAAATGTGGAAAAGATAAATATCGGATCCGTTTTTCCGGATGACAACCGGAGAGACGGATCCGGTATTGCAATACATTTGTGAGACTGATCCGCATCCAGATCCGTCTACAAATGGTATCCGTTTGCATGCAGATTTCCAGATCCGGCAGGCAGTTCCGGCGATGGAACTGCCTGCCGGAATCCAACAACGCAAGTGTGAAAGTACCCTACGAAATGGGAGCAATGATCCCGGGCAATCTGCAAGTGAAGATCACACCGCTTAAAAGGAATCTGTCATTAGGTGCAGTACCTGTAACTAAAACCAGCCGCATTTCAGATGTGTGCTTGTCTTTCTCCCATCCTTATCCATACCCAAAATTCAGTGAAATAATGTTTTTAATTTCAGGTTAATTAGCCTCTGGTTACAACAAGGGCGGTGCCGCTCCAACCATTTTGACTGACAGGGCCAGGCAGTGAAGACGTGCTCACAGCTAGCCCTGAAGTCTTGCGGTTGCGTTTTTCTGCACACGCGCCGTATATGGCTGGAGTACTCGCGATGTACAGCAAATATGCTGAAGGCCTTTCTGTGAGACTTCAGGGTTGGGCGTGAGTATCTCTTCACTGGCTGGCCCTGTCAGTCAAAGACATCAAGGCAAATGAGTGGAGTACCACCCTCGTTGCACCCATTTTTGTCTGGCAGATAGCTGATGGGAGGGACTTAGCCAAGGGGCAGGGCTTAAATTATTGTGTCTCCTTTGGAAAGGAGTAGTGGATGAAGGCTCCTTCTGTTGCCACTTGTCTAAGGGCTCTTTCACATTTGCGTTTTTGTTTTCCGGCATAGAGATCCGTCGTCGGATTATCCCAATGCATTCTGAATGGAGAGAAATCCGTTCAGGATGCATCAGGATGTCTTCAGTTCAGGACCGGAACGTTGTTTGGCCGGAGAAAATACCGCAGCATGCTGCACTTTTTGCTCCGGCCAAAAATCCGGAACACTTGCCGCAAGGCCAGATCCGGAATTAATGCCCATTGAAAGGCATTAATCCGGATCCGGCCTTAAGCTAAACGTTGTTTCGGCGAATCGGCGGATCCGACGTTTAGCTTTTTCTCAATGGTTACCATGGCAGCCAGGACGCTAAAGTCCTGGTTGCCATGGTAAAGTGTAGTGGGGAGCGGGGGAGCAGTATACTTACAGTCCGTGCGGCTCCGGGCGCTCCAGAGTGACGTCAGGGCACTCCGCACACGCATGATGATCACGTGATCCATGCGCATGGGACGCTCTGACGTCATTCAGGAGCGCCCCGGGAGCCGCATGGACTGTAAGTATACCACTCCCCACTACTACTATGGCAACCAGGACTTTAATAGCCTCCTGGCTGCCATAGTAACCTCAAAGCATTTGGAAGACTGATCAGGATCCTAATCAGTCTTCTAATGCTCAGGCGACTTGCATTCTGACGGATCCGGCGGGACGGAAGTGCCTGCCGGATCCTCAGAACGCAAGTGTGAAAGAGGCCTTAAGGGGTTTGTTCAGTTTTAGGGCTTTTTGAGCTGGTGGCAACCTCATGTTTGACCTGTTCAGACAATCATACTCACCTGCTCTCTGCTGCTTCATTCTGGCTCCCAGGCTTCCTTTAGCAGCCTTCTGGTTCCGGTCTTGTAAATGACTGGACTGGGCTCAGAGATGACATGTCCCCAAGTACTACATCACTGCGGGGTCATGTGCTGTTTGGGGACACATCACCACTGAAGCCAGTCATAGGCATGTGTCAGGACGTTTACAGGATAGGTACCGGAAGACCGAGCTAGTGGCAGGTGAATGGGATTTTCTTTTTACAGATGCAGAACGCTTCAGCCACCAGCTAAAGAGCTGTCCTAAAGCTGGACTCCCCCTATTAAAGAGCTTGTCACGCCCTGACAGAAGTTCAGCAGGCTGCATACCTTTGTAGCTGAATCGTAGTGGACTCCGACAGTGTTTTTCTTTTATTTCTAGATCCTTTCGTTTCACAGCATTCGTTTCGGCCCCCCCATAACAATGAATTGTCAGGTTCCCAGCACTCAGTGTCAATGGCTGAGCAATAGGGACTTGCCCACCTGACAGTTCACTACTATCCGGTGCCAAAACTGATGGCACCAATAGCCGCGGAACAGGAGAGTAAGCGATGATTCGTCTGCACAGGAATGCTGTTATATGAACTGTTATAAGGACGTGACCGTACACCTGACCGATAAATGTCAACCATCCATCAAATATGTAGGGGGTGTCTCGACTTTTTCCTACCAGCAATTGTCAGGGGAAAGGATCGGGCTGTTGGATTTACTCCACTTTCCACAATCAGAACACATGCATGCTCAGCCGAGGAGTACTCCATTTACCTGACCTTTATGGGTAGTTTTCCGTCCTACAAATGCTTTACGTTTCCAGTACTGGTCTAGTGAATGACAACCAGCCAGCCACCCATGGTATATATCGTGATTACTCATCCGACATCACAGGGAATCCTGAAAATTGGAGACATTAGTGGGAACATAGACAAATAATGAAAAAAACGTCTTTCATAAGGTACTTTCACACTAGCGTTTTTCTTTTCCAGCACTGAGTTCCGTCCTCAGGGCTCAATACCGGAAAAAAACGCTTCAGTTTAATCATAATGCATTCTGAATAGATAGAAATCCGTACAGGATGCATCAGGTTCAGTCACTGTACGGCGTTTTGGATGTAGAAAATACCGCAGCATGCTGTGGTTTTATCTTCGTCCATGATGCCGAAACACTTGCGGTAATGCCGGATCCGGCACTAATTTCCTTAGGAATGTATTAGTGCCGGATCAAAAATACCGCATTGACGGATCCGTTCTTCCAATCTGCGCATGCACAGACCTTTAAAAATATGAAAAAAATACATAACGGATCAGTTTCTTCTGGGAGACGGATCTGTTCTTGCAATGCATTTGTGAGACGGATCCGGATCCGTCTACAAATGCTGTCCGTTTCAACACAGATTGCCGGATCCCTCTGCCGCAAGTGTGAAAGTAGCCTCTGCCACTAGGGTGAGCTATAATAGGAAGATCAAATTAGATGGAAGAAAATCAAATGAAGCATCAGTGGGATTTACGTTTTTCTTGGCGGTTTGCTAATAACACCAGGGAGAAAAGTCTTAGGCCTTATTCACACGTCCGCATGTATTCCGCAATTCTGCGGAATACATGTGGACCCATTGACTGTGAATGGGGCACGGAACGATGCGGAGAGCACACGCTGTGCTCTCCGCATCAGTTTTTGCAGAGCGCGCCGCCGATCTTACGACCGCAGCTCCGCAAAAAAGTAGAGCATGTCCTATTCTTGCCCGCAATTGCGGACAAGAATAGACATTTCTATGTGGCTGCCAGCCGGGTGTGTTTATGGATCCCCAATTTGCAGATCCATAAACACTACGGACGTGTGAATAAGGCCTTATAGAGACCTCAGTTCTTCCTGCGTGTAGAGGGTTGGGAATACCATACTGTGGGTCAGTTGTTTTCCTGGTCTTCATTTCAGTTTGGGATCTGATCCGTTCTGCTGCACAGAGACTGACCCTTCTTTTTACAGTGCTGCAAATGTTTCCGTCACTAGTATTATCCCAAACACATTATCCATATAACCAATGCAAATGAAAGGGAATCTGTCACCAGTGACCTCCCTATTTGCCCACCGGGTAATTTCCCTGTAGGCTCTATGGCCAGTCCGCCCCTGCTCTCGTTGCACCCAAGCCCCACTCCTTTCAGTGGCCAGTCCCTCCCTCACTGCTTTGCCACTGCCTGGTCCTGTCAATCAAAGCAGCAAGCGAGGGTCTGGCCACAGAAAGGAGCGGAGCTTGGGTGCAACAAGAGCAACGGTGATGCCTTCATTGCACTAAAGGCCTATAAATAAAATCATAACTCAGGAATGGAGCCTCATATCAACAAAATAAAAAAAGCATTTTAATCTGGTGAACCACAGCGATGTGGACAGGGCGATCACTGGTGACAGATTCCCATTAAAGTGTATTGACATGGTTGCTGGCCATATACAAAAGATAGCTTTTGGCCAAATGCCCCATAGCATTTGCCATCAGGGGAGAGTGGGCACACCCCCATTATATATTTGGCGGGTTCAAGCAATGTTCATCTAATGTACATGAGTACCTTCCTAAGGTTCTCTGCGCTGCACTGTGGCTGATGTATTAGGGTAGGACCCCATGGTATGGCTGACCAAACGTGGACAGCCCTTGTTGCACAGTTTGACCTCAAAATTGTGCAGTCATTGGCTGCCATGGGTTGGCCACATGCGGGCGTACTCTTAAATTAGCTTGCAATTAGATCAAATCTTTTTAAGGGCCCATTTATATGTGTACATCATGATTTTTGGAGGGCTTTTGCTGAATTTGTTTTAATGTGACCAAAAAAAACTTCAAATTTAGTAAAACTATTCCTAGAGCTAAGCCTATGTGGAGTACATGGCACTCTCACTGTAGTTCTGGGTGCACACAGCAGCAGATCCCCCTTGGAGTCTTGAAACTAGGTGATTGCCCATTTACTATTCCGTTCTAGGGGCTCAATACCGAAAAAAAAACTGATCAGTTTAATCCTAATGCATTCTGAATGGAGAGCATTTTATCAAGGATGCATCAGTTCAGTCCCTCTTATGTTTTTTAGCCGGAGAAAATACCGCAGCATGCAGTCAAGATAAATACCGGATCCGTTTTTCCAGGTGACAACCGGAGAAACGGATCCGGTATTGCAATGCATTTGTGAGACGGATCCGCACCCGGATCCGTCTACAAATGGTATCCGTTTGCATACAGATTGCCGGATCCGGCAGGCAGTTCCGGCAACAGAACTGCCTGTCGGGATCCAGCAAAGGAAGTGTGAAAGTACCCTAACTTGTACTTTATCCATATAAATCCCTGCTCATTCTGGGCTTTGAAGTGAAGGAGGAGGTCCTATCAGTGATTGACAGTCTTCCCTCTATGGCTGTATATACAGAGAGCTGCCAAACACTGATAGGACCGCCTCTGACTTCAAAGCCCAGAAAGAGCAGGGATTCATATAAATGAAATACAAGTTGGGCTCATCCACACGACCTTGTGCCGGCCATGGTCGTATTGCGGCCCGCATACAGCGGGTCCGCAATACACGGGCACCTGACGTGTGCATCACGGATCGCCGACCCATTGACTTGAATGGGTCCGCGATCCGGGAGATGTGGTGCGGAAGGACTGAGCGGAACCCCACAGAAGCACTACAGAGTGCTTCCGTGGTGTTTCTGGCCGTGCCTCCGCACCGCAAAAAAGTAGTGCATGGACTACTTTTTTGCAGAACGGACAGATCACGGATTCATTCAAGTTGAATGGGTCTGGATCCGTCTGCGGCACCCACGCAGATGTTGCCCGTGCATTGGGGACTGCAGTTGCGGTCCCCAATGCACGGAACGGTCAGCACACATTCATGTGCATGAGCCCTTATACTGAATCTTTTTCCCATAAAACTATATATTAGTCTGCTCAGCTCCTCCTGCTCTATAACATAGAGTCGGCAGATTACACTGCCTCTTCATGGTGACAAGTTCCCTTTAACTGATCTGACTATAATATGTCTGTGCTTACACAGTGCTAAACTGGCGGGATACTACTTTATGAAAAAATACACACTTGTTTTTAGAACGTTTTCATATAGATCTGACATAGACTTGAACGCATGTTGCAGACACAATCTATATTTCAGCTGTAATGTCTTTGGCTTGTTAAATATTTGATAACTTACTGTATTGTTTTACTTGTAGATGAATTTGAACAGTTATGGGTCAAAATCCAGGGTGTAATACAGTATAGACTGTGACAAAAAAAAGACAGGTAAGGATTTAGTTTTTTGGGTATGATTTTTTTTTTCTTTTTTTGCTTAATTAAGGAGTACCCTCAGTGGTGGGCTGTTCAGTGGGCTCCTGCATCTGGTCTAAAATTCCATTTAGTAGAGCTTGGGAGGGTCCTCTTCCTGCACCCCGACAACGTACAGACGCTTTGTGTAACATGATTAGAACTGAGCGAACTTCTATTTTTAGTTCGGCGTCCAAAGTTCGGGTTCGGGTTATCGTAGCATCCCATTATGGATTCCGCTACCGCGGACCATAACGGCATTTGGAATCCATAAGGGGCTGCTTCATTGAACCCGAACCTTGGACAACCCTAAGGACCTGGGGTGACGTCACCGTCATGTGATCAGTGCAGGGGGCGTGGCTCAGCACTGGATTGGATAAGCACTGGATTGCGATGCGTTTTTTTTATTATATGTGTGAGCTCCGTATTTATAAGATTGGGATCACTGAAATAATTTTTATTTTTTCTATTTATATGTGGAATGTATAATTTGTGAATTGTATGAAATGTATTTTTATTGTTAGCGAAATAAGTAAAGGCACATGCAAATAACTGTGAGCCGGCCTATTTGTCTTTACAGTTAATAATACGTTATACTGAAGGGTGGTCAGCAGGCCTGGCACCAGTCAGCTGGTGAGCGTCCCCTAATTTGAAATCTACCAAGAATTTACCCTTTTATATCTGATTTTGCCGACGTGTTTTCTGAGAGTCGATGCCAGGATTTACCTCCACATCGGGAATATGATTGTCCTATCATCATTCCCGGAGCTATGTTGCCTAAATCTAGGTTGTATAACCTTTCTGAACCTGAAAGACTGGCCATGAGAGAGTATATTACCGAGACTTTGGCTAAAGAACATATAAGACCTCCCAAATCTCCAGTGGCAGCAGGGTTCTTTTTTGTTTAAACAAAAAATGGATTTCAATGAACTTAATCGGATTGCTGTCCGGTGATCCTTACCCTCTTCCTTTGATTCCCGATTTGTTTAACCAGATTATTGGCGCCAAAGTTTTCTCCAATTTGAAGTTAAGGGGGGCATATAATCTGGTTAGGATCAAGGAAGGGGATGAATGGAAGACGGCTTTTAATACTCCTGAGGGGCACTTTGAGAACCTGGTCATGCCTTTCGGGTTGACCAATGCTTCTGCCGTGTTCTAACACTTTGTGAATGACATTTTTCATCACCTGGTGGGGAGGTTTTGAAGTCGTGTATGTAGATGACATTCTAATTTATTCTCCAGACGTGGAAACACATCAGGATCATGTGGGACAGGTGTTACAGATCATAATGGACAATAAATTGTACACAAAATTAGACAATTTTGTTTTTGCTGTACACGAGGTGCAGTTTTTGGGTTACCTGCTGTCATTGTCAGGTTTTCAAATGGATCTAGAGAAAGTTCGTGCTGTATTGGACTGGGATCGACCCGAAAATCTGAAGGCTCTTATGTGGTTTTTAGGGTTCACCAACTATTACTGAAAATTTATTCAGAATTATTCGACAATAGTAAAACCTAGGGTTGTTTCGGGTATCGAAGTTTCGATACCCAATCGATACTTTTCTCTGGTATCGAACTCGATACCAGGATTAGTATTTTATCGATACTGGGCTGCGCTACTGCACAGCCCAGTATCAGAGAACGTGGCTGCGCCGCTCTTAGCGCGGCCATGTTCTCCTCGGCAGCACAGGGAGAAGGAGGCAGTCTCTCCTGCCCCCTGTGCTGCTTCCACCAATAGAGGGAGAGGGGTGGAGGAGGCGGGGTCACTGGCCACCAATGAGGAGTGACTTACTATACAGATGAAGGCAGAAGAAGCTCATTGCCGGCACCTGCCTGTGACCGGGCGCTGCGATCCTTGGCAGTTAACCCCTCAGGTGCCGCACCTCAGGGGTTAACTGCCGCGGATCGCAGCGCCCAGGCACAGGCAGGTGCCGGGAATGAGCTTCTTCTGCCTGCATCTGTATAGTAAAAGTCACTCCTCATTGGTGGCCAGTGCGCCCTCCCCAGTAGACATTGGCCAATGTCCCTCCCCCTTTCCCCATTATTAAATACATTGATGGCCAGTGCGCCCCCATCCCCCATTCCTCCCTCCCCCCAGTATTAAAAGCATTGGTGGCAGTGATCGGAGCCCCAGCAGTGTAATGCTGGGGGCTCCGATCGGTTACCATGGCAACCAGGACGCTACTAAAGTCCTGGCTGCCATAGTCTGCTCCCTGCTGCTGTGTGCACAGAGAGGGTGAGATCCTATTCACCCTGATAGAGCTGTATCAGGGTGAATAGGATGAAAATGATTCCAGGTTCTAGCCCCTAAGGGGGAAATGGTTAATAAATAAACTGTAAAAGAAAAAAAAAAGTTAAAAAGTACACCAAAATATTAAGTATAAATCATCCCCTTTCCCAATTTTACATATAAAATATATAAACAATAAATAAAATATTACATATCGCTAAGTCTCAAGTCCAAACTATTAAAAAAATCCTCTTTTAAGCGGTGAAGGCCCATAAAAGAAAAAAAAAGAAAAGAAAAACTGCACAATTCGCCATTTTATTTTAGTCGCCTTGTCCCCCCAAAAAATAGGATCGGACTGTTGTATTATTGGCCGGACGTTCCATAAAATGAGGAATGCACTCGGCTTTTTTTTTTTGCGTGGTATCGAATGGTATCGAGTATCGCAATACTTTTTTATGGTATCGATACCGAATCAAAATTTTGGTACCGAAACAACTCTAGTAAAACCCTTAACTGACATGACTAAGAAAAGGACGGATTTCTTGGTGTGGTCTTATTCGACGTTGCAAACCTTTTCTGAGATTAAAGAATGTTTCTCTTCTGCCCCTATATTGGTGCAGCCGGACCTTTCATTGTGGAAGTAGACATGTCAATTTTATTGCAAGTCCCGTCACCTGGTAAATGACGACCATGTGCATTTTTCTCTAAAAAAAAAACTCTCTCCTGCTGAGAGAAATTATGATGTGGGTAACAGAGAGTTACTGGCCATTAAGTTGGCTTTTAAGGAATGGCATCATTGGTTGGAAGGGGCGATTCATCCGACCACGGTGTTCACTGATCACAAAAATCTGGCTTACCTGAAGTCGGCCAAACGACTGAACCAGAGACAAGCCAGGTTTATCACCAGGTTCACTTTATGAATGTAGAAGGCGCGCGGGGCAGGAGGAAAATGGAGGGACTGAGCTCCTAACCTGAGGGAGACTGCGCATCAATAGTTAGTAATTCCGGCCACATTAATACAGGTTAGGTTTACCTCAATAGAGGATAGGAGCTGCCGGACCGGAACTTCCGGTATCGGCAGCGGTATTGGAGGCATTTTCACAAGTACAAGTACTCGTGAAAATGCCGGTATCGGACCCGATACCGATACTGGTATCGGTATCGGGTCATCCCTAGTGGTTATTATGAGGGACTTCAACTACCCAGATATAGACTGGGAAACTGAAAGCTGTACATCACATAAAGGAAACAGGTTCTTGGCAATAACCAAAGACAATTACCTTTCCCAACTGGTTCAGGACCCGACTAGAGGGACTACCATACTGGACTTCGTATTAACCAATAGACCTGACAGAACAACAGATGTGCAGGTTGGGGGACACCTGGGAAATAGTGACCATAAAGTAATAACCTTCCAATTATCATTCAAAAGAGCATTTCCACAGGGAGGAACAAAAATACCAAACTTCAAAAAAGCTAAATTTAGCCAAGTAAGCGAGGCCATAGGTCTAACTAACTGGGACAAAGTCCTCAAAAATAAAAAATGCAGCCACAAAATGGGATATATTTAAAAGCATCCTAAAATCTCGTTGTGAGGGGTACATACCGTATGGGAATAAAAGGTTGAGGAACAAAAAGAAACCAATGTGGATAAATAGAAATGAAAAGAAAGCAATAAATGACAAAAAGAAAGCATATAAATCACTAAAACAGGAGGGTAGCGAGGAAGCACTGAAAAACTGTAAGGAAAAAATAGAACATGTTAAAAACAAATAAAAGCGGCCAAACTAGAGATCGAGAGATTAATTGCCAAAGAGAGTAAAACTAACCATAAAATGTTCTTTATTATATAAATGTTAAAAAGTATAAATCTGAAGGTGTCGACCCTTTAAAGAGTAGTGACAGGGGAGTTGCAGAGAGCGATGAGGAGAAAGCAAAGTTGTTAAAAAAAAATTTCTCCAATGTATTCACTGAGGAAAATAAACTGTCAGATGAAATGCTGAATGTAAAAATAAATCGCCCATTAAAAGGGTCATGCCTGACCCAAAAAGTATAACAGCGACTTAAAAAGATTAAAATAGACAAATCGCCAGGACCAGATGGCATACACCCCTGTATCCTAAGGGAATTAAGTAATGTCATAGCCAGACCCTTGTTTCTGATATTTGTGGACTCTATACTGACAGGGAATGTTCCACAGGATTGGCTCATAGCAAATGTGGTGCCAATATTCAAAAAGGGTCCAAAAACAGAGCCTGGAAATTATAGGCCGGTAAGTTTGACATCTGTTGTGGGGAAACTGTTTGAAGGTTTTCTGAGAGATGCTATCTTAGAGGATCTGAAAGGAAATAAGCAAATAACGCCATGTCAGCATGGCTTCATGAGGGATCGGTCATGCCAAACTAATTTAATCAGTTTCTATGAGGAGGTAAGTTCTAGACTTGACAGTGGCGAATCAATGGATGTCGTATATCTGGACTTCTCCAAAGCATTTGACACTGTACCTCATAAAAGGTTAGTATATAAAATGAGGATGCTCGGACTAGGAGAAAATGTCTGTATGTGGGTAAGTAACTGGTTGATTGACAGAAAACAGAGGTTGGTTATTAACGGTACACACTCAAATTTGGGTCACTGTCACTAGTGGGGTACCTCAGGGGTCAGTACTGGGCCCTATTCTTTTTAGTATATTTATTAATGATCTTGTAGAAGGCTTGTATAGTAAAATATTAATTTTTGCAGATGACACTAAACTGTGTAAAGTAATTAACACTAAAGAGGACAGTTTTCTGCTACAGAGGGATCTGGATAGATTGGGGGCTTGGGCAGAGAAATGGCAGATGAGGTTTAACACTGACAAATGTAAAGATATGCACATGGTAAGGAATAATGCAAGTCACCAGTACATACTAAATGGTAAAACACTGGGTAACACTGACATGGAAAAGGATCTAGGAATTTTAATAAACAGCAACCTAAGCTGCAAAATCCAGTGTCAGGCAGCTGCTGCCAAGGCCAATAAGATAATGGGTTGCATCAAAAGGGCCATAGATGCCCGTGATGAGAATATAGTCCTACCACTTTACAAATCACTAGTCAGACCACACATGGAGTACTGTGTACAGTTCTGGGCTCCTGTGAACAAGACAGACATAGCAGAGCTGGAGAGGGTTCAGAGGAGGGCAACTAAAGTAATAACTGGAATGGGGCAACTACAGTACCCTGAAAGGTTATCAAAATTAGAGTTATTTACATTAGAAAAAAGACGACTGAGGGGAGATCTAATAACTATGTATAAATATATCAGGGTCAGTACAGAGATCTCTCCCATCATCTATTTATCCCCAAGACTGTGACTGTGACGAGGGGACATCCTCTGCTTCTGGAGGAAAGAAGATTTGTACAGAAACATAGAAAAGGATTCTTTACGTTAAGAGCAGTGAGACTATGGAACTCTCTGCCTGAGGAGGTGGAGATGGTGAGTTCACTAAAATAGTTCAAGAGGGGCCTGGATGTATTTCTGGAGTGTAATAATATTACAGGCTATAGCTACTAGAGAGGGGTCGTTGATCTAGGGCAGTGGTCAGCAAACTGCGCCTCTAGAGCCACATGTGGCTCTTTAGCCCTTTGATATTGGCTCTTCCAGGTGCGGGCTCACATGTACAGTCTGATCAGATTTTCGTTGCCTGTGGCCAGTGATGGGCAACGTGCGGCTCTACAGCTGTTGCAGAACTACAACTCCCAGCATGCAAAGCCTGTCTATAGCTATTAGCCTACTGCAGGGCATGGTGGGAGTTGTAGTTTAGCAACAGCTGGAGAGCCGCACGTTGCCCATCACTGCCCGTGGAAAAATCGGCAGGAGGGGGAGGACCAGGAAGCGGTGAAGGCTTTGTACTCACCGCTTCCTGGTCATCCGCTGTAGGCTGTGCAGGGCTGCGCACAGTGTGAGGCTCTCTGTGACGTCATGCTGTGCACGCCAGTTCACAGCACAGCCGACAGCAGGAGGAACACAGAGCGAGGGTGGTGAGGAGCAGCGGCATCCAGAAGCAGGAGAGGTAAGGGCATATCTATTTTATGAAACTTGGGGCTGATCTGAGGCAATGGGGTGATGAGAATCATAATGGGGGATATGAGAGGCATTATGGATAATGAGAGACATCATTGATGATATTGGGGATGATGAGAGGCATCATTGATGATAATGGGGATGATGAGAGGCATCATGGATATTAACAGGGTTGATAAGAGGCATCATGGATAATATTGGGGATGATGAGAAGCATGGGGCTCTTATCTGAGGTCTGATTGGGGGTCATTTACTTTGGGGTCGGAGCTGATATCTGATCTGAGGGAGGTCTTATTAACATTGGGGGTCTGATTAATGGTTTGACCTGAGGTGTAATGACATTTTTTTTTATATTGTCCTCCTCTAAAACCTACGTGCGTCTTATAGGGTGAAACGTTGTGGAGTGAAAGATGTAGTGTTGAGGATTGAGAAAGGTATGTTCAGATGGTTAGGAATACCCTTCTTAAGTTAATAACAATGTACCTTCCTATATAGCTTAAGTTTAAAAAATGTGACCCTCAGAAAAAATTAAAATCGCGGTATTGTTGATATTTGGCTCAGTTGACTAATAAGTTTGCCCACCACTGATCTAGGGAGTTAGGCCTTATTCACACGTCCGTAGTGTTTATGGATCCGCAAATTGAAGATCCATAAACACACCCGGCCGGCAGCCCCATAGAAATGTCTATTCTTGTCCGCAATTGCGGGCAAGAATAGGACATGCTCTACTTTTTTGCGGAGCTGCGGCCGTAAGATCGGCGGTGCGCTCCGCAAAAACTGATGCGGAGAGCACAGTGTGTGCTCTCTGCATCGTTCCGTGCCCCATTCACAGTCAATGGGTCCGCATGTATTCCGCAGAATTGCGAAATACATGCGGACATATATGCGGACGTGTGAATAAGGCCTAATTATTCTGATTGCTTGATTGGAGTCGGGAAGGAATTTTTTTTCCACAGGGCTTTTTTTTTGCCTTCCTCTGGATCAACTAGCAGGATGAAAGTTAAAACTGTTTAGACAGGTGTCTTTTTTTGGCCTTATGTACTGTTACCAAGCCGCGTAAAATTTAGACACCTTCTGAGTGAAGAACATTTTTTCATTTTTAACCACTGCGATCACTTCGCTTGTGGAGGGGGTGCAGGGGTTCTTCTAATGTCTGGTGATAACCAGTTTGGTTGCCATAAGAATGTGAACAACTACTGTTTTATAATGGTGTGCTAAATCTGCTACCCCAATAAAAAGAAGTGCTATTTCTGGTGTTAACGTTAGGGTAGTGGACATGGGATCCGCTATGAGGGTCTGAACATTGATCCATAACTGGGAGATCCTAGGGCATGACCAAAGTGTGTGGAGAGTAGTTTCTCTGTTTCCGCACTTCCTCCAACATTGAGGAAATGCTGAAGGAAACATCCTATTCAATCTAGTAGGCGTATAGTACCACCTTAAGCTAGTTTTAAATATAGCTTCCTGATGTGCCACACAGCGGAAGGTAGTGTTAGCAATACGGAAGGCAGACTGCCACTGGTCTTTTGTAAAAGATTGCTTGAGATCAGTTTCCCATTTTATCAGGGGGGACATTTGGATCCACTACTTACCCTTGGTCAGGAGATTGTAGAAGAGGGAGATACCCCCCCCCCCCCCTTTTAGGGAACCTGTCATTTAGGTATCTTTTGACTGTGGTAGGAATTAACAATGAGTCGCCCCCTCTTTTACCCAGGAAGGATCTAATCTGCAGGAATTTATTAAAGTCAGCATTGGGAATCTGGTATTTACTATGTATATGGGAGAAAGATAATAAATTATTCGGGTCCAACATATCCGTCCACCTCCGGAGCTCTAGCCCGGGATGTGATCTGTGAGGCATGCTGTGGAGACTATGGGGGAAGGTATGATCCCTCTATCACTAAATCCTTCCAGGTAGGTTCTCCAAGCTAAAATAGACTCTTGGACTCTAAACATATGGTCCAAGTTTCTATGCCGTTCCCACCAGTGGAGAGCGAAGGGTAGCTAGATTAAGCGAGGATCTTTCCATCGAGACCCAATGCTTATCTGTAGAGTCGTGCCACCAATGAACCAGTTTGTCCAACAGGCATGCTGTGCGATAATGTTTCAGATTGGGAACTCCCAAACCTCCCTCGCTTTTAAGATCGCGTGGGCCACCCTGGGATGTTTGGAGTTCCAGATGAAGTCCGTCATCTGTTTCCGAGCTTTTTTAAAGAAGGATACCATAATCGGGATGGGGAGGGTCCTAAAAAGGTAGAGAAGTTTGGGTAGAAGTAGCATTTTGTACGCTGCCACCCTACTAAACCAAGAGATCAAGTGTGGTTTCATATTGCCAATGTCTTTTCGTAAATCCTCCAGTAAGGGGGAAAGTTATTATGAAAAGTCTTTGCCACAGGATAGGTCAGCTGGATGCCCAAATAAGATATGCATTCCCGTCACCAGTCTAGGGGAAATAAGCCTTTGAGATGCAATAATTGGTCGGGCGGGTTATTAATCGGGAGACACTGAGACTTTTCTAAATTCAGTTTATAATATACGATTTGGCCAATAGGTCAAATACTCTAGGGAGGGAGTGTTTAGGGTCAGTACAGACTACAATAACGTCATCTGCAAATAGCGCCTGCTTGTGTACTATTGACTCCATCTTTAAACCAGTGATATGTGGGTTTTCACGCATTAACTCCGCTAAAGGTTCAATAGACAGAATAAAAAACTAAGGGGACAAGGGGGACCCCTGTCTAGTACCATTTGACAACCGGAAAGGGGTGGATAAGGTTCCATTAGTAAATACCTTAGCACAGGGGTTAGAGTACAGTGCAGAGACAGCTAAGAAGATGGGGCCCCCATTCTACTCCCATGTCTAAAGGGGTGGTGATATCTGCTCTTTACCCTGACCTTAAGGTCAAGGTGTTGGAGGCTCAGGGAGATGCACCGGATTCGTGTCCCTCTGGGGAACTATTTGTGCCACCGGAATTGCGTTACAAGGTGTTTGAGGAACATTATTGTACGGTTCTTACAGGACACCCTGGAAGCAGAATCACTGCCAACCTCATATCTCGTAGATTCTGGTGACTAAGTGTTTTGAAGACAATGGGCCAGATTTATCATTACACTTCCATCTTACTCCACTTTTATATCTGCCCGAAGTCACTTTTAGCTAGTCAGATTTATTAATGGTCCTTTAATACTGTGATAAATGTGGATTGACGGTAGCAGTTTATCCTTCAGTAAGCGGCTTTACAAAAGTCGCACGTCTTTACAAAAAAGTCGCATGTTCTATTAAAAAGTCGCATAAGATAAGCATGGTCCCACCTGGAGTGAAATTGCGCATTTTTTTGCGACTTTTTAAATGGTTGCAATAGTAAATCTGTCTAGAGCTTCATTTACATAAGACAACACGCCCACTTTCACAAAACTGGAGAGCTTAGTGCAGAGCTTGAAAAAGTCGCAAAAAAATGCGCAATTTTACCGATTGCGCACTTTTTTGCAACTTTTTCACTCCATTAAAGTGACTTTAGCTAATGATAAATCTGGCCCAATGTGTCAGCCTGTACCACCTCTGCACCTGCTAAGGTGACAATTACTCGGCCCTCCGGATCTTTACTTCCATTACCCATCCCGTCCAGACCATGGACTCACTTATCGTATATCACTGATCTACCTAACTCTTCAGGAAAGACAGTTATTCTGGTGGTAGTTGATCGCTTTAGTAAAATGATGCACTTTATTGCTTTACCGGGCTTACCTAATGCTAAAACACATGCACAAGTATTTGTTGACAACATTGTGAAGCTCCGGGGCATTCCCTCTGACGTGGTCAGATCGTGGGACTCAGTTTGTTTCCAGATTCTGGAAAGCGTTCTGTACTTGACTGGGGGTACAAGTGTCCTTTCCTTCGGCTTTTCATCCTCAGTTAAACGGACAGACGGAGCGCACTAATCAGAACCTGGAGACTTACTTGAGACGTTTTGTATCTGAGAACCCGGAGGAGTGCTCTTCCTTTTTGTCTTTGGCAGAGTTTGCCATAAACAATCGTAGTCTTGAGTCCACTGGTGAGTCGCGGTTTTTTGGGGCATATGGGTTTCACCTGCAGTTTGGCACATTTTCTGGTTCTGATACTTCTGGTATCCCTGAGGAGGAACATTTTTCGTCATCATTGTCATCGAAAAAATTCTAAATAATTTGAAGAATATGGGCAACAAATATAAACATGTGGCTGACAGGAAACGTATGAATGGTTCGGACCTAAGTGTGGGTGATTCTGTGTGGCTGTACACAAGAAACATTACCGCCACTTTCACACTTGCGTTTTGGGCGGATCCGTCATGGATCTGCAAAAACGGATCCGTTACAATAATACAACTGCATGCATTCAATTGTATTATCTGTAACAGCCAAGACAGGTCCGTCATGAACTCCATTGAAAGATGGGAGACGGGTCCGTTTTTTATTGTGTCGGAGAAAACGGATCCGTCTCCATTGACTTACATTGTGTGCCAGGATGGATCTGTTTGGCTGTTTCGTCAAGCGGACAGCAAAACGCTGCAGATACATACATAGCTTTGATACAGATATAGATTAGATACAGATATATGTCCGTCTTATAGATATAGCTATATCTAAGCTTGAACTGTATGTAGCGATATCTGTATCTCATCTATATCCGTATCAAACCTATAACTGTATCTAAACTTGAACTGTACCTAAGATATATATGTAAGTTATATATATAAATAAGCTATATCTATCTAATATAGATATAGCTCAGATACATATATAGCTTAGATACATATATAACTTAGATACATACATAGCTTAGATAGATATAGAGCTTAGATACAGACATTGTTTAGATACATAGCTTAGATACAGATATACATTAGATACAGATGTATGTCTGTCTTATAGATATAGCTATATCTATGCTATATCTGTATCTAAGCTTGAACTGTATCTAAGCTATATATGTATCTGAGCTATGGCCGTATTAAAGCTATAACTGTATCTAAGCTTGAACGGTATCTAAGATATATATGTGTCTAAGTTATATATATATAAACAGGGGCGTAGCTAACGGCTTATGTGCCCTGGTGCAAGAGTTCAGCTTGGCCCCCCTTCCCTCAGTGCTTTGTCTTCTTATGCAGCACAAAGTTCTTTGGGTCCGCTCAGGCTCCTGGGCCCGGTAGCGACTGCAACCTCTGCACCCCTATAGCTACGCCCATGTATATAAATAAGCTATATCTATCTAATATAGATATAGCTCAGATACATATATAGCTCAGATACATATATAGCTTAGATACAGTTATAGCTTAGATACAGATATAGCTTAGATAAAGCTTTGATACAGATATGGCTTAGATATGAATATTGGTTAGATACAGATATAGCTTAGATACATATAAAGTTTAGATACAGTTATAACATGGATAAAGATTAGATACAGATATGGCTTAGATATGAATATTGGTTAGATACATATAAAGTTTAGATACAGTTATAACATGGATAAAGATTAGATACAGATATGGCTTAGATATGAATATTGGTTAGATACAGGTATAGATTAGATACATATAAAGTTTAGATACAGTTATAACATGGATAAAGATTAGATACAGATATGGCTTAGATACAGATATAGCATGGAAAAAGCTTAGATACAGATATGGCTTAGATACAGATATGGCTTCGATAAAGATATAATTAGATAAACATATAGCTTAGGTTTGGCTTACATACAGATATTGCTTAGATACAGATATAGCATGGATAAAGCTTAGATACAGATATGGCTTAGATACAGATATAGTTAGATAAAAATATAGCGTAGATATAAATATGGCTTGGATACATATATGGCTTGGATACAGATATGGCTTAGATACAGATATGGCTTGGATACAGATATAGCATGGATAAAGATTAGATACAGATGTGGCTTAGATACAGATATAGAAATGGGACAGGAAGATCTTATGTCTGTGTGAGTTAGGAGAAGATCATTTGACTGTTTTTATGCACAGTTCGGATGTGCAGAGCAGGGTGAGGGGAAGGTCAGCTTGTTCACACCCACAAATATTCATAAGGCAGAGCTCAGGCATTGTTGTTACACGCCCCCTCAGCATGTACTTCAGCATGTAAACACAGCAATAACAGAACCAGGAAAAGCTGTAAGTATGGGGTTTTCTCTGAAGAAATCAAGCTTAACTAATGAATATGTATGTCCTGATGAGTTTTATGAGGTTTTAATTTTTTTTCCCATAACTCGGATAACCCCTTTAAGTTTCGTCTTCCCTATTTGCATTTTGTTTGTTGTATTTCTCTGTCTTTGTATCTAGGCCTGAGGGAGACTCCTGTTCATCCATCTGGTGGAGGAATAGGTTGTCTCAAGTCCTGTCACTATACCAGGGCCCTACAGGGGGTGGTAGGGCTCTAGGTTCCAATGTATGAACTTTCCTACCATCGAGGTTAGTTCATACTCATAGTTAGTCAGGACTTGGATTAGGGTTGTTCTAGGAGGTGACTTTCTCATTTGCCCTAGTTTCCAGGACTAGTTCCTGTCCCCTTTTCTCCTGTGCTCGGTGTGGAGTTTCCCACCCACACCGCATCTGTGACAGCTTTCCTATGAAAAGATAGAATAAAATATTTACAAAAATGTGAGGGGTGTACTCACTTTTTTTGAGATACTGTATATGGTGTCTTCGTAATCTTGAAAACTTGTATAGTAAATGAGTTGACCACCTCTGTCTCTATGACTTATTGAAGTATATGGATGTCTCCTTGAATGGCACTGAGCTGGAATATCAGTCACCATTCCTAGGCACGAGTCTTACTGTTTCTAGAAGTATGCAGCCAGTTAAAAAAATACAGTTTCAAGTTGTTGTTTTTTTACATTTATTCAAAACATTGAAGGTTTAATGTCTAACCTCCACAGCAAGAGAGGAAGGTCTGTAAGCCTCCTCCTCTCCCTCCATACTGCCTGCTTATCATCCTCCAGCTCTCTTACCTCCTCCACACAGACTGAAGTGAGAGGTGTAAATACAGTGTATGCCGCGCTCACTTCAGCCTGCTGTAGTTCATGCTAGATTGCGACTAAGGCCGCTCCAAAGTTCTTGACTCCAAAACAAGACCAAGAATGTGGCTCTAGCTGCATTCAAGCCTGAAAAAGAGCCCTTAGAAGTGGCCCACCTCTGCAGCCACAAATCCTGGTCTGGACTTGTGCAGAGCAATATTGGACTATTCTGCTAGAGCGAACAACTGATCACTGGGGGGGATAAAGGCTATTCCCATCTTGGAAAGCCCCTTCCCGACCTCCACCCGCCTCAATGTGGGAGCCAGAGATGGTCGGGACTGCAGAAGCAACCAAGTGGACTGTGCTACATTGTTTTCAACACTTGTGATATGAAAATTAACCAGAGATGCTTATTCTAGAGATAGGTCCAGGTCCCAGATGGACTGAACCTGAGATGGGAGCACCATTTTATTGGGCTGCCTCTTAAAAAAAAAACTCTCTGTATATTCCTTATTAGGGCATATGAACATCTAAGTGGGGGAGTCCAAGTATATGTTTCATTGTGAAGTGTTATAAAACACCAAAATGTGATACCTTTATTGGCTAACTAGAAAAATTATATTTGCACAGACGCCCCTTCATCAGATACGTTTACAAATGAATGATTGAGAGAAAAGCACAGCATTTAAAGGGAGTCTGTCACCACATTTGGCCATTATAGACCATTTACATAGCGTTCTGGCTTAACTTTAGAAGACTCAAACAGTACCTTTTGTTTCTTCCTTCTGTGGGCACGGGCATCGTCGCTACTGCGCATGCTCCAGCCAACGGCGCAAACCCAGCTGCAAGGAGGCCGTTGGCCGGAGCATGCGCAGTAACATCAGCGATGCCCGTGCCCACAGTGTGCATCGCAGTGCGCCTGCCTTGGCCAAGCGAACAGCGAGCAAGCGCGGTCACCGGGATTCCGGAGAAGAGCGGTGGCCGTAACCAGGGGAGACTGAATGACAACTTTAGGTATGTGGGGATGAATTAACAGATTTTACAGTGATCATTATGATGGGAATACCCCTTTAAGTTCAATGTTTTGTTAATCTGAATTGTATGTGATGGATCAAAACACAATAGTCTAAGTTGGTGAAGTGAAATGAGAAAAATATATAAATAAATCTATTGTTTAGAAATAGAAAGCAGAAAATTGTCATGTGCGTATGTATTCACCCCCTTTGTTAGGAAGCCCATAAAAAGCTCTGGTGCAACCAATTACCTTCAGAAGTGACATAATTAGTGAAATGATGTCCACCTGTGTGCAATCTAAGTGTCACATGATCTGTCATTACTGTCATTACATATATACACACCTTTTATGAAAGGCTGCAACACCTAAGCAAGAGGCATCACTAACCAAACACTGCCATGAAGACCAAGGAACTCTCCAAACAAGTAAAGGACAATGTTGTTGAGAAGTACAAGACAGGGTTAGGTTATAAAAAATAATATCTAAATCTTTTGATGATGTCCAAATCATAACCAAATGGAAAGAACATGGCACAACAGCAAACCTGCCAAGAGACGGCCGCCCACCAAAACTCACTGACCGGGCAAGGAGGGCATTAATCAGAGAGGCAGCGCAGAGACCTAAAGTAACCCTGGAGGAGCTGCAGAGTTCCACAGCAGAGACTGGAGTATCTGTACATAGGACGACAATAAGCCGTATGCTCCATAGAGTTGGGCTTTATGTCAGAGTGGCCGGAAGAAAGCCATTACTTTCAGCAAAAATCAAAAATGCGAGTGAGTATGCGAAAAGGCATGTGGGAGACTCCCAAAATGTATGGAGGAAGGTGCTCTGGTCTGATGAGACTAAAATTGAACTTTTCGGCCATCAAAGAAAACGCTATGTCTGGTGCAAACCCAACACATTACGTCACCCAAAGAACACCATCCCCACAGTGAAACATGCTGGCAGCATCATGCTGTGGGGATGTTTTTCAGCAGGCGGGACTGGGAAACTGGTCAGAGTTGAGGAAAAGATGGATGGTGCTAAATACACTGATATTCTTGAGCAAAACCTGTACCACTCTGTGCGTGATTTGAGGCTAGGACAGAGTTTCACCTTCCAGCAGGACAATGACCCCAAACACACTGCTAAAGCAACACTTCAGTGGTTTAAGGAGAAACATGTAAACGTGTTGGAATGGCCTAGTGAAAACCCAGATCTCGATCCAATAGAAAATCTGTGGTCAGACTTAAAGATTGCTGTTCACAAGCGCAAACCATCCAACTTGAAGGAGCTGGAGCAGTTTTGCAAGAAGGAATGGGAAAAAATCCCAGTGGTAAGATGTGGCAAGCTCATAGAGACTTATCCAAAGCGACTTGGAGCTGTGATTGCCGCAAAAGGTGGCTCTACAAAGTATTGACTTTAGGGGGGTGAATAGTTATGCACATTGACCTTTTCTGTTATTTTGTCCAATTTGTTGTTTGCGTCACAATAAAAAAAAAAAAAAACATCTTCAAAGTTGTGGGCATGTTCTGTAAGTTAAGTGGTGCAAGTCCTCAAACAATACATGTTAATTCCAGGTTGTGAGGCACCAAAACATGAAAAAGGGGGGGGGGGATACTTTTGCAAGGCACTGTACATGCATTCCCCATGTAAAAATGATTCTGGAGCATCTATCCTTATGATTCTATGTTGTGCCATTCCTGTATTATTCCTGCAAGAAATTTACAATTAAATTGGCAGCAGTCTGCAGTAAAGGTACTGCTGGGTGTAACCCTCAACTGGTAACACCTATCTGTTCCTTTACTGTAGGCTGCTGGCAATTTATTCATAACTTCTAGTGGAAATAACACAGGAATGGCACAAAATAGACTCGTAAGAATAGAAGTTCAAGAATTGTCATTACATGGGAATGCATGTAGTTACTAAAACATGTCAGGAGAGGTGACAGGTCCTCTCTAAGACCCTTTGACTAAGGCAAGTGACCAAGTGGACTGGTTCATAAGGATGCTTGTTCTCGATCATTGCCCGGTGTAAAGATAGATAGATGCTTGTTGGCAGTACACCTCCCCAGGTAAACAGGGGCTGTGCTGCCAAAATAATGCAATCTGCAAGGGGATGAATGTTTTAATGAGGAATGTTCATCCAATCTAGCTTCCATCAGCCACTGTTTTTTTTTTTTTTTTTAACTGAGCCTAAGGGTCCATTCACAAGTCCGTAAGTGTTTTGCAGATCCGCAAAACACGGACACCGGCAATGTGCGTTCCGCAAGTTGCGGACCACATATCGCCGGCACTATAATTGAAATTGCCTAATCTTGTCCGCAATTGCGGACAAGAATAGGACATGTTCTATTCTTTTGCGGAAACGGAAGTGCGGATGCGGACAGCACATAGTGTTTGGAAATAAATGGGTCCTCAACCGTTCTGCAGAATTCTGAAATCTTATCAATCATTCATTTGTAAACTTGCTTGATGAAGGAGCCTCTGTGCTCTGAAAGCTGGCAGATATTCAGTAATATTTCTGGTTAGCCTATGAAGGTGTCATTACTAAAATATTTTGCCTTTTTAACATAAAAATACACATTATATTGATTTTTCTAGTTAACACGGAACCACACTATTTTTGCTGTGCATGATATTTTCATGAACGATTCTGCTATCTTATCTTATGTTTTGCTGCTCCTCATATTTTGGCCATAACTGGTTTATTAATTAGTAAATAATAGCACTTGATAATGTAAAAAGGGTGGGCATGCTGCCTGTGCACTTCCGACACAGCGTGGCTAGCAGCAGGCCCGGTTGTTCCTGGAGGAGGTAAGTTTGGCAGCAGTACGGAGCATATTAGAGACTTGACTTTCTGTGTGGAGGATGTGTCTCTCTCTCCTGCCGGGCATTCTGAAGGTTAGCATTGTTTAAAAGACTGATTTTGTGAGTGATCTGTACTGTAATAGTAAATGGGACAGCATGTTTCCAGAATTTCAGTGGCTTCTGTACTTCATATGTGCTGCGTCTTTGAGGGGGGGGGCCCATATACACACCTGACACAAGGGCCTCTGCAGTCAGTACGGCTTCTGTAATTACTCATAGAGTAAAATATCACATGAAACTTTGCAAATACCATGGAAAAATCTGAAATTTCTGTGATGGTTGCATGAGATTATTTTATCCATAGGAAACTAAAGAAGTCACATACACAGCCTTAACCTAATGCGCAGTGAATTGCATCTCTCAATTCTAATTTAGGACTGTGTTTTTTTTATGCAGACAACATGGAAGATCAAGTCAAGGCTTCGCTTTTAACAAAACCTGCGGAAAATAAACTTCTGCAGAACTTCACAATCCCCAAGATAAAAAGAAATGGTGACAAATGTAAGTATAGTTATATTGTAAATGCAGTCATTTTGGTTTAAACAAGCTTTGCATAAATCAATACAGGCGATATAAGAAAGTTCATAATATATCTTATTGGAGAAAAAATGCTTAGTTCTTCAATAGACTTCCTCCTCCTAAACTGATCACTGTTAGATGGACTGTCAGCTCACTGAAGGATCAAATTACACGCTACCCATAAAAGTCTATGGAGAGGGTAGTGGGGAGCAGGGGCAGCTGCAGAGAAACACAAAGAGACATGCTGGTATGAAGAGGGGAGGGTGAAGGAGCTGTTTGACAGAGATGCACATAGGCATGCTACCCAAATAAGTAAAATAAATGTGGAGCCCCAGTTATGGGTCTACAACACAATGAAAGCCAGATATCCCTCAAAGGACGGAAATCCAAGTAAAGGGGTGTCTCCATTACAGAGATCACCAAATCCACCATATTAAGTGGCCCCTATGTCAAGATCCCGCTTTTTTACAAGCTTTAAGGATGTGACAGAGAAAACCTAAGCTAGGTATCCATCGACAGACAGCTGTTTCGGGGTGTTGCCCCTCATCAGTGTGGAGTAGGATTCTGGCTAACCGGGAGCAATGCCTCGGAGACTACTCAAACACAACAATAGCTGATCTCAGGGAGACCAGCTACAAACTACCGCGGAGCCTCACTTAAGAGTCTCAACACAGCAATCCGAAGTGCAAAGTTCCCTGGGAAACAGGAATATGCAAAATAAATGTGGAGCCCCACATTTCATTTCATTTCATGGCTTTCATTGTGTTGTAGACCCATAACTGGGGCTCCACATTTATTTTGCATATTCCTGTTTCCCAGGGAACTTTGCACTTCGGATTGCTGTGTTAAGACTCTTAAGTGAGGCTCTGCGGTGTTTTTTGTAGCTGGTCTCCCTGAGATCAGCTATTGTTGTGTTTGTTTACCCAAATAAGTGTAAGGAGAGGACAAGTTAAGTGAGAGAGAGACACATAGACATTCTGTTGCAGATAATAAGTGTTTTACTGTCCCAGCTACTGGATTCACATTTACACTGCTCAGCACTTCTCTATAATGTCTTCCATACTGCTGCTGCTTCTCCTTTGTGTAAGAAATATATGATTGGGGAGCAGAATCTCTTCTAGATTTTGTATGCAGTGTATGGGAGACATGATAGCAGCTAGTGTTTACTCACTAGCTCAGGGACAACTCAGAATTAGTGAGAAAGACTTCTGAGGACAACTGGTGAAAAGTGCCGTATGCAAGCCATGTAATGTCCAGATGTAGTATTATTCCTCAGCTACCTTTAAATGAAAGGTTTGCTTTAAAGAGTAACTAAACTTTTGTATAATTTTTTGTGAACATGTCCCTAATGCCCTAATAATAGTTTTTGTAATATAGTTTATTAATGTATTTTTATTACACTTTTGCCTTCCTAAAGCGCACTTTTCGCTGTGTGCTTAAAATCTACTTCTCTGTATACAGCTGACCTCTCTGCGGTATACGGAGTTGACAGTTTTATTAATGGGTTGGCAGCGCAGTGAGTACGTGCAGGAGTGCATATTGCTCTCCTCTGGATAGATCATCAGCATCTGATCGGCGGGGGTCCGAGTCCGACACCCGGGATCCCCGCCGATTAGCTGTTTGAGAAGGTCTTGACGCTCTTCGAGCACCGCTGCCTTCTCAAACAGCTGATCAGCAGGGGTCCCGGGTGTCGGACCCCCGCCGATCAGATGCTGATGATCTATACAGAGGATAGATAATCAGTTTAAACAAAGTGCAGAACCCCTTTAATCTCCTGAACCTGGACTATAGTATAAGTAGGAGGTATTGCTTTTACTAAAATAAAAACTAGTGACAGGTCCTCTTTAAAGGGAACCTGTCACCAGGAAATTCACTGATAAAGCAGGCATACTGCGTTATAGGGCTCACTCTGCTGAATATAATGATACCTTTCACTTGGTGATCTGGTGCTTTATTGTGGAGAAAAAGTACTTTTAATCCATATGCTAATGAGCTGATTTGAGTCCAGTGTTTTTTCTATTCAGAGCTGTAGCCCCTCCCCTATTAACTTCTTCAGTTGCAAAAGGGGCGTGGTTTATTACATCATTCATTCATTCATTTTAATAATTAGAGGGAAAATGAATAACAGGGAATGCTAAGGTATTATATTAAAAAAGGGGAGGAATATACTATTGAAGTTAGTAATTATAATAAGGGCTAGTTTGTTCATGGGGTGATAAACACATGATGGCTGATAAGGACATGTCGCCGTGGGTATGGCAGTTAGGCTTTAAAGTGAAAGGCAGCAAGCCTTGTATTGGCTATAATGCAGGTCATTTTTTTTAAACCACGCCCCTTTTACAACTGAAGACGTGAATAGGGGAGGGGCTACAGCTCTGAATAGAAAAAATGCTGGACTCATATTAACTACTGGACTCCAATCAGCTCATTAGCATATGGATTAAAAGTACTATTTCTCGACAATAAAGCAACAGATCACCAAGTGAAAGGTATAATTATATTCAGCAGAGTGAGCCCTACAAGGCAGTGTGCCTGGTTTATCAGTGAATTTCCTGGTGACAGGTTCTCTTTAAGTTTGTAATAGTTTTTCTCACATTTTTTTCTTCACAGTTTGTTTGCTTCATTGTACGCCGAGCATGAGGGAGTTTGGTGACATCCTAGACACCTTAAATAATGGAAGACTTAATCTGGCCTCAGAGCTGAAGTCCTCGTGGTCATTTTCAGAAATTAAACTTGTCATCAATGATCATTTAACTAAAAAGTTTTTCGAAAAGAGGTAACCAGCTTTGTAAAAACTATCCAAAGTAGACTTCGATACGAATTTCAGGGAAAATTCTATTCGCCACAAAGCCGAATTTCCTTGTGCTTCATGGTAACTAATCAATTTTGCCTGAAGTGGCGGTTAAAAAAAAAAACATACTCCCCTCATCCATTTGAGCATGAAGAGGCCACCATGGCCATCTTGATAAAAGATCCCACGGGAAATCTCATGTGTGGTGACCTATAACGTGATGACGCCAGCTGCAGTGATGACGTCATCACACACCGCGCGGGATCTTCAAGCAAGATGGTTGTTGTGGCCTCTCAAATGGATGAGGTGAGTATTATTATTTTTTAACCGATTAACACCTAAAAGCCCAATTTTTTTTATCTGAGATGCCGCGATCAGCGATGAATGAGGGTTTCAATGATGGGAGCAGCGCAATCACCGTTCCCCGTCATTGTGCCCGCTACTTACAAAGAAATTTGCTTCGTGACTAGAAGAAAGAAAACTTATATAATTGGCAATATCCCTTTAATGTAAAAGAAGAAAATAGAAAGAAGCACCAAAGGTAGATTGGGATTCTTTGCCTTGAGATATTTTGTCTTTTTAGGCTGTATTCACACTGCATGTGTTGCAGTGTATGTTTCCAGCCGTTAAACATATATCTATAGGCCCCCATTCACCTAACAGAGGCCTTGTCTGTTTGATCTCATACACTGGTCATGCCTTATGTTTTTTGGCTGGATAGAATAGTGTGCGCAGTCCCACTATTCTCTCCAGGGACATCCTGAAATGAGTCACAGTATACCTTTTTTTTACTATGGGAGCCTGAGGGGGACTTATGCATTTACAGTGGCATACACTGGAGATATAAGTAGCAAAATTCTCCTTACACACAGTGCCGTGCAAAAGTTTTAGGCAGGCATGGAAAGAATGTCGGTAGTAAGAATGCACCCAAACGTAGAAATGTTAATAGTTTATTTTTTATCACTTAACAAATGCAAAGTGAATGAACAAAAGAGAAATCTAAATCAAATCAATATTTGGTGTGACCACCCTTTGCCTTCAAAACAGCATCTATTCTTCTAGGTACACTTGCACACAGTTTTTGAAGTAACTCGGCAGGGAGGTTGTTCCAAACATTTTGAAGAACTAACCACAGATCTTTGGATGTAGGCTTGCTAAAATCCTTCTATCTCTTCATGTAATCCCAGACAGGCTTAATGATGTTGAGATTAAGGCACTGTGAGGGCCATCTCAACATTTCCAGGAGTCTTTGTTCATTTTTATGCTGAAGATAGTTCTTAAAGAGGTTGACTTTAGCAAATGTCATGTATCATGTAGAAAAAGTTCAGTGGCCTAGCTACCATATAGGCAGACCACGCAGCTGCTATGGGGCCCGTGAGGAAGAGGGGCCCGCAGTGGAGGAGAGGCCCCGCCCCCTAATTGCTTCTGTCTATCTTTCTAAAGCTAAAGGACCAGTGATGATGGTCCTGTAAGGGAACTGCACAGTGTAAAGTGTAGCTTCCAGGTTAGAACAGTGCATCTGCCAGGACCTGTGATGACATCATCTTCAACATCACAGGTCCTGCAGGATCAAGCAAAGGAACTGCACCTAAAATGACATCATCACAGGTCCTTCAACCCCTACATCAACATCTACCCTAGCAGCAAGTATTAGAAGTTCACAAATCAGCTCTGCATTTATCCAAACAAACTGGAATGGAGTGGTAAGAGGAGATCCTCTACTTCTCGTCATTTACCCCCCCCCCCCCAAATCCCAGGTCGCCATGGTGACCAGGAATTTGGTCCTGGCGCCTGGGTATTTGTCAGCCCATTTTCAAAGGTGTCCAGGTGCAGGGCCGGCGCAGACTAGGACTGCCAGCCCCTCATGCTGCAGCCGCCCAAGCGCTCTATATAGAGCCTCAGGCAGCTGCAGCACTGCCCGGGCTGGCGCGTCCATGAGGGCGCACCGCCCGGGCGCAGCATGAAGAGAGGGACTGACAGGAGGGAAATGCTCAGCACTTTGATAACCTAGATGCAACTCATTATCTTATTGGCCTTGGCAGTAGCTGTCTGACACTGGTTTTTGCAGCTTAATTTGCTGTTCATTAAAATTCCTAGATCCTTTTCCATGTCAGTGTTAGGCCTCTTGCACACGAACTTATTTTTTTTTCAGTGTTTTGCGGTCAGTTTTTATCGGATCCGTTTTTCCATTTTTTGTTTCGGTTCCGTTTTTCCGTTTGGCATATACAGTAATAACATAGAAAAAATTGGGCTGGTCTTAAAATTTTCAATAGATGGTTCCGTAAAAAACGGAACGGATACGGAAGACATACGGATGCACTTCAGTATGCTTTCCGTTTTTTTTGCAGACCCATTGACTTGAATGGAGCCACTGAACGTGATTTGCGGACAAGAATAGGACATGGTCTATATTTAAACGGAACAGAAAAAATTGAGAAACGGAAGGCATACGGAGACACTTCAGTATTCTTTGCAGACCCATTGAAGTGAATGGTTCAGTATACTGAACTGAAAAAACTGCCAGTATACGGTCCGTAAAATACGTTTGTGAGCAAGAGGCCTTACCGAGTGTCTTGCCATTTAATATGTACGGGTGACTTGCATTATTCCTTCCCATGTGCATAACCTTACATTTGTCAGTGTTAAACCTCATCTGCCATTTCTCTGTCCAAGCCTCCAATCTATCCAGATCCCTCTGTAGCAGAAAACTGTCCTCTTCAGTGTTAATTACTTTACACAGTTTAGTGTCATCTGCAAAAATTGATATATTACTGTGCAAGCCTTCTACAAGATCATTAATAAATATATTGAAGAGAATAGGGCCCAATACTGACCCCTGAGGTACCCCACTAGTTACAGTGACCCAATCTGAGTATCTACCGTTAATAAACACCCTCTGTTTTCTGTCACTCATCCAATCACCCTCATACAGACATTTTCTCCCAGTCCGAGCATCCTCATTTTATATACTAACCTTTTATGAGGTACGGTGTCAAATGCTTTGGAGAAGTCCAGATATACGACATCCATTGATTCGCCACTGTCAAGTCTAGAACTTACCTCCTGATTAAATTCGTTTGACCTGACCGATCCCTCATAAAGCCAAGCTGATATGGCGTTATTTGCTTATTTTCATTGAGATACTCCAAAATAGCATCTCTTAGAAAACTTTCAGACAGTTTCCCCACAACAGATGTTAAACTTACCAGCCTATAATTTCCAGGCTCTGTTTTTGGACCCTTTTTGAATATTGGCACCACATTTGCCATGCGCCAATCCTGTGGAACATTCCCTGTCAGTATAGAGTCCGTAAATATCAGAAATAAAGGTCTGGCTATGACATTACTTAATTCCCTTAGGATACGGGGGTGTATTTACTATATACCTGTACACACTGCATCTATTATACCTCATACCTCTCATGTCAGTACACTGCTGTATATACAAATAGATAATAATCTGTAAGGTGGCTCACCAACTGGTTACTATGGATACCTGGTGCTCTTACCTCAACATACTGGTTCACCACTATGGAAGTAATATACATCGAAAATATTTGTTACTTGTAGCACACAGAACTAGGTTCATGTATCAAAATGAATTATACAGATTCTAAAATGTATTAAACAGTGCAATATCACTATATATCAAATACATGCATACATGTCATCTGACTGATATAATACATATCCATCAGCAGTCGTGCATATGATGTCATACCCGGAAATGATTACTTATGTCCAGTGTAAGTATCACATATGGCGTATTGTAATAGCTGATCAATATAAACCTCAGTTCATCAATGAAGCAATAAAAACTTTGAAGCAATGCTTCAAAGTTTTTATTCCATTGATGAACTGAGCTTCATGTGATCAGCATTACAATACTCCAGTATACTTCTACGCTGGACATAAGTAATCATTTCAGTGTATGACCAATCATATTGGACAACTAACTGATGGAATATGTTTTATACAGTCCAGATAATGTACCGTATTATACTGATATTAGTGATATGCTGACACGTTATAATATTTTAAATATCTTATTAATAAATTCATTTTGATACTGAAACCATAGTTCTGTGTGCCTACCCAAATTAACCAAATATTTTTCGATTGTCCACTGCTGTATATACTATATATCTGTACACACTGCATATATTATACCTCTTACCTCACATATTACACTATGGTAAATACTATATACCTGTACACACTTCATATATTTTACCTTGTACCTCACATATCAGTACTCTGCTGTATATACTATAAATCTGTACACACTGCATATATTATACCCTGTACCTTACATATCAGTACACTGCTGTATATACTATATACCTGTACACACTGCATATATTGTACCTCGTACCTCACATATCAGTTCACTATGCTGTATATACTATATATCTATACACACTGCATATATTGTACCTCGTACCTCACATATCAGTTCACTACGGTATATACTATATATCTATACACACTGCATATATTGTACCTCGTACCTCACATATCAGTTCACTACGGTATATACTATATATCTATACACACTGCATATATTGTACCTCGTACCTCACATATCAATACACTGCTGTATATACTATATACCTGTACACAAATCATCTATCATACCTCTTTTGTGTGCCAGGGCTGTTTTGTAATCCCAATCCGGCCCTGATGGCATAAATTATAAGTCGCAGCAGCAAGCATAGTTTATGGAACAAAGGGAGAGGTAGTGGAAAGGGCCATAAAAGGGGAATGGGGGCCCAATTTAGATTCTTGCTATGGGGCCCAGTGATTTCTATGTACGCCCCTGTACAAGGCACTTACTAATGTATTGTGATTGTCCATATTGCCTCCTTTGCTGGCTGGATTAATTTTTCCATCACATTATACACTGCTTGTTTCCAGGGATTACGTCCACTGCTGCAATCCAGCAAACTATAGGAAAAGATGCTCTCTAGCATGCACAGCAGCTCGTGTCCCGGGCACCTTGTATCTGCGCTGCAGCTGTGGCTGTACCCCCTAGAAATGGGCAGTGTATAATGTAATGGAAAAATGAGGAGGCAGTATGGACAATCCCAATACATTAGTAAGTGCCTTGTATTAACTTACATTAAAAATACCATTTTATGAAGTAAGACAACCGCTTTAATGACATTGGCTGTATGTTTAGGGTCATTTACCTGCTGGAGAATAAATTTGGAGCCACAGGGGTGTGGAATTCCTATCGCCCGACGCCCGGGACATGCAGTTCCGGGCGCCGGGCAAGTAGTTTGAACAGTTGCTTAGCCCTGTGCGGGCAAGTAGCAGGGACATGTCGGTTGGGCAGTAATAGGAGCGGTCATATGCTAGCCGTGAGCTGACCGCTCCTACATCTATGCCAGCCTGCCCCTGCATCGTGAGTACCGTACATATAACTTCCTGCAGGCTGCCCCCGCTCCTCCCGGCTCCTGTATTGAAGTCTCCGCTCACCTGCCAGCACGGAGCGCACAGTAACAGCACACCGTCTCCAGAGAGTGAGTAATTACAAGCCAAGACGGGAGAAGAGGAGTGAGACCCCACGGCCCCCTGCAGATAAGCGTTCCTCCCGGAGCCTGTCCACATCGCAGCTCCTGGCCTGACCTGCAAGCGCTGACTGGGCTTACATAGCATTATACTGATTTATGATGCTATGTAACCCTTACAGTTCTGGAATGTGTTGGATAACACTGACAGCATTATGTCAGTGTCATCTAATACATTCCAGAACTGTAAGGGTTACATAGCATCATAAATCAGTATAATGCTATGTAACCCCAGTCAGCGCTTGCAGGTCAGGCCGGGAGCTGCGTTGACAGACTCTGGGAGGAACGCTCATCTGCAAGGGGCCTATGAGCCAGGGTGTCAGAAATAAAGGTAGTGCTGTCTGTCTTCTGAGGCTCTGGCCCTGCCTGCAATCTGCACTGCACGTGGCACTTAATAAACTATAATGTCTCCCTGTTGTCCCCATACAGCATAACGTCTCCTTGTGGCCCCCATACAGCATAACATCTCTTTGTGGCCCCCATACAGTATAACGTCTCCCTCTTGCCCGCATACAGTATTACGTCACCAAGCGGCTGCCCCCATACAGTATACCATCACCAAGCGGTTGCCCCCGCACAGTATAACATCACCCTGTGGCCCCTGTACAGTATAACGTCACCCTGTGGCCCCTGCCCCCATACAGTATAACATCACCTTGGGGCTGCCCACATACAGTATAATGTCTCCTTGGGGCTGCCCTAGTGCCCCATACAGTATAACGTCACCAAGCGGCTGCCCCCGCACAGTATAATGTCACCAAGCGGCTGCCCCCGCACAGTATAATGTCACCAAGCGGCTGCCCCCATACAGTATAATGTCACCAAGCGGCTGCCCCCATACAGTATAACGTCACCTTGTGCCCCCATACAGTATAACGTCACCAAGCGGCTGCCCCCGCACAGTATAACGCCACCCTGTGGCCCCTGCCCCCATACAGTATAACATCACCCTGTGGCCCCCGCCCCCATACAGTATAATGTCTCCCTGTGGCCCCCGCCCCCATACAGCATAACATCTCCTTGTGGCCCCCGCCCCATACAGTATAACATCTCCTTGTGGCCCCCGCCCCATACAGTATAACATCTCCTTGTGGCCCCCATACAGTATAACGTTAGTATAAGTTCAGGACAAGTAGATGGTCATGAGGGACAAGTAGATTGAGCCCCCACTTTAGTCCTTCGACAAGTAGTTTTTTTTTTAATTTCCACACCCCTGAGCCAATTAGACGCCTCCCTGATCAGAATTCTGGCCAAAAATCCATACCTTCAACGTGGGGGAAAAAAGCCAAGCTATGCACAAAAACATAGGAAGGTGGTGTAACAATTGGCAGCAGGTGCTCTGGACTGATCAGTCAAAATTCAAAATATATTTACGGTATATGTTTTTAGAAGGCAGTTTGTTAACTGATGGGCTGGAGATTGGTACAATAATGAGTGTCTGATGAGTGTATCTTCAGTATAAATAAGAACAAAGGGGGTCATTTATAAGACTGGCATTTTAGACGCCAGTCTTAATAAAGCCCTGCACTGGCGGTGAATCCGCTGCCGTAATGAATAGGTGTATGGTAGTGGGAACAGAAGAAATATCAGGGTTAAACACAGGCCCAAAGGTGACTGGGGGTAACTGGCGGGGCGCCAGAGGATGGATCGGGTTACTGGAGGTAATGGAAAAAATATAAAAGTGTATAAAACTGGGGTTAGTCTGTGAAATGTACTTTAAAATCAGTTATAGCAAGGGGCTGAGGCTGCCAGGGGGCGTATACATCCGTATGGATATATTAGAGTGAGGAGTACCATAAAAGAAGAAAAATGACCCCTATAGAATGGTGCCAGAGCTGAATGTATCCGTATATGACGTATAAAGACAACCTTTATCCACTCCATAAAGGTTGTCTTTATATATATTCAGTAATGAATAGGTGCCAGCCTCTCCATAACTTCGGCGGATCCAACGCCTCTTCTAAATGTAAAACAGCATCCTTGCTGTCTTACATTTAGGCCCCTTTCACACAAGCGAGTTTTCCGCGCGGGTGCAATGCGTGAAGTTAACGCATTGCACCCGCACTGAATCCTGACCCATTCATTTCAATGGGTCTGTGTGCATGAGCGTTTTTTTTCACACATTACTTGTGCGTTGCGTGAAAAATCGCAGCATGTTCTATATTCTGCGTTTTTCACGCAGCCCTAGCCCCATAGAAGTGAATGGGGCTGCGTGAAAAATACATTGCATCCGCAAGCAAGTGCGGGTGCGTTGCGTTTTTCACTGATGGTCGCTAGGAGATGTTGTTTGTAAACCTTCAGTTTTTTATCACGCGCGTGAAAACGCATCAAAATGCATTGCACCCGCGCGGAAAAAACTGAACGCAATCGCAGTCAAAACTGAATGGCTTTGCCTGTGAAATCACACAGTTTTCACTGAACGCATCCGGACCTAATCCGGACACGCTCGTGTGAAAGAGACCTTAGACCATTTTCCAGGCATAGAAAATAATGAATGAGAAATGCCTGCCGGCCCGTCCCCTTCCCCACCCACACCACACAATCTAATTTCGGCATATTTTAGTTTAATATGCGCTGTGGGCTTGGTTGCAGAAGTTTCCGCAACTGAAAATCCGTTCTATTCATTTGAATGGAGTGGCAACATGAACTTCTGCAAGTCCTGTTCAGGTAAATGGAATGGATTTTCAGTTGCAGAAGTTTCTCTATGTAGTGTATAAAGGCACCCTCAAGCTCTCAGACATCTTGAAGTGTCAATCCTGACTTCTTCTCTCCAATTTTCAGAAATGAGATGAAAGAACTTGGAAGACTTGGCAGAGAACTAGAGGATAGGTTCTGCTTCCTAGTGGCACCAGTCCAAAACGCAATGGATATCGCGGAAAATGGCTTAAGTGTTGGAAGTACAACAGCCAAAGAGCTGGGAAATCCTAAAAGGGGCGTTTATTTGTTCCGATACATTGATGTCGCACTGAACTTTGCTCATAAGAAGAACCTAAATTCATACGTGGTGCTAATATTTAAAGTATGTATTCCACTACTTTAACGTATACGTGAAAAACATTTATAATGAAGTGCACTTTATCATTTATATGTTGAATTTATTTTAGCCTCAAATTTAGACTTAAAAATATATCTCTTGGTTGGGAAATTTGTTTTATATAGCATGGCTGTAGAACGCATGTTGAAAAACAAGTCATGTACAACCTGTATTTGCTCAGAGGGAGCTGAGAGAGATTTTGGCCCACTGTATTTACATAGTTAGGCCGGGTTCACATATGTGCTTTGAACTCCGGCAGTCTGTTCTGGCAGAGGAACATACTGCCGGCGTTCACTGTATCTGGCAAAGCCAGATACCTCCGTGCACCGCTGGATCCCCATTCACTGTAATGGGATCAAGTTGGGATCCAGCCGCTTTAAGGCATATATGCTGGCTTTCGGCCTGAAGGAAAATTCTGCTTGTAGCATTTTTTTGTCTGGCCTGAAAGCCAGCATCTACGGATGCAGTGAATTCCGGCAGACTTTTATAGAGATGAGCGAATTTCATGTTTTGAAATTCATTCACGCTACGTTTGGTGGTCAAAGCCGAATTGCGTAATGGATTTCGTTACCACGGACCAAGGAGTCCTCTCCTATATAACAGAAACGTGACGGATCCGTTATGCAGGCCATAGACTTCTATTATGACGGAATGAATAACGTAATGCCTCTGAAGGCATTCCGTCAGAGAATTGCGTTATGGTCCGTGGTAACAGAATCCATAACGCAATTCCGCTTTTACCCCCAAACAAAGCGTGAACGAATTTCATAACATGAAATTTGCTCATCTCTAGTCTTTTCCTCTGCCGGAAAAGACTGGCGGAGTTCACAGTGCATATGTCAACCCGGCCTTACCTAGTTAATAAGGTTGAAAAAAGACACAAGTCCTTGAAGTCCAGTCAGTAATTCTTCTGTGTTGATTAAGAGGAAGGCAAAAAGATATATGAGGTGGTTGGCAATCAGAATAGATCCCTCGTCAAACTCCCATCTCCAGAAATCTAGCATCGAGGCCGCCTTCAGTTTGTTCAATGAATCAACCATCACAACCTCCTCTAGAAGATAGTTTCATAGTGTCACTGCTCTTACAGTAAGGCTACATTCACACGACCGTATAAATGAGTCCGCATCCGTTACTCCATGCCACGACCCCGCAAAAAAATTAGAACATGTCCTATTCTTGTCCGCAATTGCCGACAAGTATAGGCATTTTCTGTGATAGCCACGGCATGTGCGGTTCGCAAATTAGCCTAAGGCTACATGCACACGACAGTGAAAAATCGCAGCCGTGAAACGGACGTTTTTAGAACCATTGCAGTCTGTGGGGTTATTCACATTGCCATTTTTTTAACGGCCTATTGTCCTATTTTTTTAATCCAATCCGCATTTGACCCATTCACTTCAATGGGGCAGCAGAAGATGCGAACAGCACGTCGTGTGCTGTCCACATCCATATGTCAATTCCACGGCACCCACAAATAAAATAGAACATGTCCTAAACTTGTCCTTCTTATGCACAATGATAGGACGCTTCTATAGATGGCAGGACGCTCCATACACAAAAGCTGGGTACGATATGGCTGGTGTTACACAGGTTTTTTGGGTTGCTTTTGTGGCATTTTGCAGTTTTTGGTGCAATTTCTTTGGTGGCATTTTGTGCTGCATTATTTTTTTAGCAACAAATGCCAACTTCAGATTTTGCATGCAAGTCTTTAGTGAGTATTAAATGCAGGACAAGCATGCTTTTTTGCAGTGGCGTTTTTCTACCCTTGAGGTGTCTTTTTTGGGTCAATCGCATTTTTCCAATTCACTGAGTCTGCTTTGTGTTCCTTTGGCTTGTGTTTTTCTTCCGTAGACCATCACAGATTTTTGATTTTTTTTGCTGTTTTAAAAAAATGGATGTGCCATGTGTGTTCACAAAAATCGATATATAATATTGGGCAGCACAATGTAATTTCCCCTCTGGGGTAGCCAATGCTAAGTGGTATTATATACTGTACAGTAGGTGCCCGCAGTATTTGACTCCATCGTCCAAGTCCTCATTTACTCTCACAGTCAAGAAAAATGCAGCCCTCCAACCTACAGTAAAAAAGTAATCCCTTTTATTAAACAAATATCTGCGATGTTTCGAACCAGATGTAAAAACGGCACAGTTATTTGATGAATAAAAGGATTATTGTTTTTTCAAGTTGGAGGGCTACGTTTTTATTTTTTTTATTATTGTTCTGGCATTTTTAGTAGCATTTTTGGGTGACATTTTATTTCACCAGTGCTTTTTTCCCCATATAGCTTTACCGAGGAAGTGATATTACATGGGGCACATGCTAGGCTCTAAAAAAGGGTAGGTGGTAAAACACACTATATGGGCAAAAATGCTGGTTGGGTCATGGGGTTTTTTAGACCATTTTTGGCCATAAATAATGTCAGGAACAAAATTGTGCGTGAAAGAACCCTGTAGGTGACAGGGAGAGCAGAAAGTTATAGTTACACAGGTTGTGTGATCAAGAAAGTTTTGTAGTAAAAACTAATGTACAATACTACATTTCACTCACTAGGCCAAGCTTAGGATGATACCGCGGTTTTATTTATTATTTAGCTACCCATTTTTCCTCCATAGACTTTTATGGGCAGCATTTTGTCTCTTTAAATAAGCTCTTTTTTGTTCCTTCTTTCTCAAACTCCTCCCCTCTCCATAGTCTTCTGTAGGTAGCATATAATCTGATCCTTCAGTGAGCTAACAACCGCTTTGTCTCAAGGCAGACTTAGTAAAAAAGTGCTAGTTTAGGAGGAGGTTGGAGGAGAAAGAAACATTTTTCTCTGATAAGATATATTACAAAGTTTCTTATATTAACCTGTATTATTGATTTCTGCAAAGTCTGTTAAAAAGACAGTGACTATATACGGTAACTTTGAAGTTGTGTAGGTTATAACTGTATATTTTTCTTACTGTTCTCTGATTTTTAATCTTTATTTAGGTGCTCTTTGGTAAGGTTAAAACAGTTAAACCTGATTTAAAACTGAAGTCAGTTTTTGATCCAACACCAAATTTTGACAGTCACATATCAAGGAAGGTGCCGCTATGGAACGATCCATTTGATGAACAGGTTACAAGTTCCTTGGTATGATTTCAATTCCTTGCTTTAATGTTCTTTAAATAAAGTCTTAATCAAGTAATACAGGTGGGCATATGCTGCAATATCGACTGCAGCATTAAAGTCATCTGACAGGGTGCTGATGGTTTCTGTGGCAGCCAAAGATTACTAGGCCTGCCATGTATGGATGCCCTTTAAAGATTACTTTTCAGCATGACAATGCATTGCAGCATGTTATAGAGCAGAAGAAACTGATCAGAATGATATGTAGTTTTATGGGAAAAGATTCAGTTTAACTGGAATTTTATTCATTAAAATCTGTGCTCCTTCTGAGCTCACCAGCCCAAATGGGCGGTACTATAAGTGACTGATATCACATAGCTGGCAGTCACTGATAAGCCCACCCATTTGGCTTCTGAGATCAGATTCTAATGAATACATGTTTAGAAATACTAGTTATACTGAATCTTTTCCCACTAAACTATTTACCAGCTCAGCTCCTCCTGCTCTATAACATGCTACCTGTAGATTGCCCTGCATTTTCATGCTCACAGGTTCTCTTGAAAAGGGTTATCCAGTCCTTTTATATAGATAGCCATTCCTGAGGATAGGCCATCAATTTCTGACCGATGGGGATCCAACACCCTGCATCCACGTCGATCAGCTGTCCGGGAGATGCTTCATTCATTTCAGTGGGAGCAGCGCTGCAGTATCCAGTGCAGTGGACAGAGCTGTATACTTCTGTTGACAACTTCCAGAGCTACTTCCAAACAAGCTGTTTGGTGGGGATGAGGGTTGTTGGAGTGGACAACCCCTTTAACCCTTAGGATACCGGAGGTTTTTTCATTGTGTTTTCATTTTTCTGTTCACTTAGCTGTATGAAGGGCTTATTTTTTGCTGGACAAGTTGTACTTTCTAATTCCACCATTTTTTTTACCTTTTTTTTAAATGAATTTGAAGCTCGTCTTTGAGCCTACAAAATCAATTTTTAAAAAAAAAATCTGAATAATCTTTTTTTTTTTTTAGATCGATTATTTGTACAGATTTGCTACTTTCTTATGTTGCCCTCCCACCTGCTGGCCAAAATAAGAATTGCAGCTTCAATGCCCTGGGTCTCTTCAGAGAGACCCAGCACATTGAAATCAATTACCGGCATCCTCATTGGCCACAGAGGATGCTGGTAAGGAGCCCAGAAGCGAAAGCTACTGTGTTTTTCACCCTGTAGATGCCGTGATCTCACTTGATCACGGCATCTAAAGTCTTTAAAGACCAAGATCGGCATTAGACCCGATGGCCACGACACCCGCTGCACACGCATGCGGGCGCCATGTTTGCACTTCGCTCCAGCGCCGTACATGTACACCGCTGGTAGCGTAGGGATTACGCCATACCAGAGTTTAGATGCACTGTGCATACTAAAGCATTATAGAAGTGTTCAACTGATCACATTGTGAAGGGACTAAAGAGCAAGTTAAAGTTTATAAAAAAGGGGATACATGTATTATGGTATAATGGCCACTATTGCAGCATAAAAAAAAGTTATACATTTTGGAGCACACCATATTTGTGTCAAAACTTGCAACTTTTCCCCCTTCTCTTAACATTATTCAAGAGAAAAGGAGGAGGGAGCGTGGACAGGAGGCCTGGCACACTTATCTGCATTCACGCTAGTTGTCTGGCATGAAATAAGACAGAAAGCTAGGAGGCTGCCATACATTTTAGTCTGTAGTATGGTCAGCAGGAGGACGAGCCAAATCTGTGAAAGGCCTGCACCTCTCCATAAATATGACACATTTGAAAGTTTGTAAACCCTTCAGAATTTCTATATTTCTGCATAAATTTTACCAAAAACTATATCAGATTTTTACACAAGTTGACCATGTTGGTTGGTTTCCTCACATTATCTGCCCACTTCAGGTCCTTCTACAATAGTTACATCGCTAACTCCTTCCCGTCCAGAGCCCTTCATGTACAGCGCTGGTCGAGACTTTAAAGCAAGGTGGGCACCATAGCCTCCGGGTGCCTACTGTTTTAAACAGCAGACACCTGGGACTAATGTATGCTTTCGATGATAACGTTGATCTCATACTTTTTACGTGACCACGGTATCTGGGAGCACAAAACCCTGGAAGCATGCACTTCCAGGTTTTTACCAGCTCCCCCTAGCGAGGATCAGAGAGCCCGAGTGTGTGCATGACAGCCTTTGTATTCCTCAGTAATACGAGGCTCCCGCTCATTAATACCTACGGAGCCCCTGCTTGTGGCAGGGCTCCATAGGAACATTGTGAAATTTTCATAGACTCCAATGCTAAGCAATGCTGGAGTCTTATCAATCTGACGATGAACTATAAAAATGTAAAAAATGTTTTTAAAAACATAAAAAAAATATAAAAATTGTAATTTAACAGAAATTAGGCTAGTTTCACACTAGCGGCAGGATGGAGCCGACAGGCTGTTCACCCGACGGAACAGCCTGTCGGATGCGTCCTGCCGCTAGTGGACGCGTGCCCCCGGACTACCGCTCCGGCCCCATTGACTATAATGGGGGCGGGGCAGAGTTCCGGCGGAGGCATGGCAGCGCACGGAGAGAGGCTGCCGGAACAAAACTACGACGTGGTTTTTGGAGGGCAGATTTCACTGGGATAATTTTAAGTTGCCATGTCACATTTGAAGACCCCCTGATGCACTCCTAGAGTAGAAACTCCAAAAAAGTGACCCCCATTTTGGAAACTATGGGCTAAGGTGGCAGTTTTGTTGTTTTAGGGTACATATAATTTTTGGTTGCTCTATATTACACTTTTTGTGAGGTAAGGTAACTGTTTTTAGCTGTTTTGGCACCATTTTTATTTTTTGTTTTTTACAGTGTTCATCTGACAGGTTAAATCATGTGCTATTTTTTATAGAGCAGGTTGTTGGTACTATTTTAGGGTGCATATGACTTTTTGATTGCTTGGTATGCTTTTTTAACACTGGTATGTCTTTTTTGACACAGTTTTTATTTTATTTATTTTTTACGGTGTTCATCTGAGGGGTAATGTCATGTGATATTTTTATACAGCAGGTTGTTACGGATGTGGCGATACCTAATATATACCTAATATATATACTTTTTTCATTTATTTAAGTTTTACACAATAAATGCATTTTTGAAACAAAAAAAATCATGTTTTCTGAGAGCCATAGTTTTTTTTATTTTTTGGGCAATTGTCTTAGGTAGGGTCTTGTTTTTTTTTTTTTACGGTGTTCATCTGAGGGGTTTTGTCATGTGATATTTTTGTACAGCAGGTCGTTACGGACGTGGCAATACATAATATTATTTTTTATTAAATTTTTACACAATAAAAGAATTTTTGAAACATAACAAAATAATCACCGATCCTGGTGTACGCAGCAGGGGCCCGGCTGTCAGTGACTGCTGAGTCCGTGCCGCTGATCGATTAGCCCACGGGTCCTCTACGGATTAATGTTATAGTGATATAATATACTTAAAGGGGTATTCCCATTGAGACAATGGGGGCATATCGCTAGGATATGCCCCCATTGTCTGATAGGTGCGGTTCCCACTGCTGGGACCTGCACCTATATCGAGAACGGAGCGGGGAGAGCTGTGGCTGGAGGACCCCAGATTTCCCCGCTTCTGTCTACCACCAAGCGCTGCTCCCCTCCTCTCCCATAGAAGTGAATGGGAGTCGCACTGTGCCCTCCTTCACTTTCGGGGCTCCGTTCTCGATATAGGTGCGGGTTCCAGCGGGTCCCTAGCGATTTGCCCCCATTGTCTAAGATGGGACAACCCCTTTAAGTGACAGACCACTTAAATTAGCCCCTTTTCACTACTTTATACTGCCTTTAGTGACAAGTTCCCTTCTCTATGATTTGTCCTGCCCAGTTCTGTGTACAGCAAACATAGGTATTCATTGTGCTTTTCAACTAATAGGATCTGAAACTGTCATGTATGTATTCTGCAGATTTATGTATATGAATATGATAGCAGCCTCAAGCCTGTGAAAACGCCAAGACAATGTCTTCCGATTGCTGTTGTAGATGCAACTTTTATAATCCACAAAACTCTTACAGCTTCTGTACCAGTACGCTTCCCCTCCAAACTTGTTTCATCAGGTATGAACTTCTGACTTTTATTCTTGCTTGGTCTACACAGTGGTAACTTTAAAAATGAGGTTGCTATAAAGGAAAATCACAGGAAACAAATACGTAGGTGGGCTTATACATTTATAGAGGACCATTCGTGTTTTTTTTTTTTTTTTAGTTTAATTAAATACCTTTCCTGATGCTGCCACCCTGCCTGTTTTTTTTAAAATATCGCTCGTGTGCCCTGCTGTGCCCCCCTGCAGTTTTCCCGCTCAGTATGTTAATCCTAAGCATCGGTACAGGGAGGTGACGCCAGGGTTTCTAGTGAAGGTGATCTTTTTTTTTTCTTTCTCGCTGTGACTCTCTCCGTTGTGATTGGATCGCGGCACAGCCAGGGAGAAGGAGACGTTCGTTAAGAAACCCTGGCGTCTCCTCCTCCCTGTACCGATGCTCAGGATTAACATACTGGGCGGGAAAAATGCATGGGGGCAAAGCGGGGCGTACGAGCGATATTTTGAAAAAAACAGGCAGGATCACCGGGGGTGATTGGGGGGTACCCCGCAAGGAAAGGTATTTAATTAAACTAAAAAAAAAAACATGAAAAGTCCTCTTTAATATAAAACAACCCGGAAAAGACATTAATATAAAAAAATAATGAATAACTTTACTTCAGGTAATAAATAAAATGCAGAGCTATGACCAGTTTATTCATAGGCAGAAAACCTCCTTCAAGGAGCAGTGTTGGAGAGAAGAGCACTAGTCGCCTATTAATCGACACTAGGCATAAAATAATTTACTCTCTCCAAACACCTTGGGGGAGATTTATGAAAGTGGTGTAAGGTAGAACTGGCTTAATTGTCCATAGCAACCAGAATCCACCTTTCATTTTTCACAGCTTCTTTGGAAAATGAAAGGTGGAATCTGATTGGTTGCTATGGGCAACTAAGCCAGTTCTACTTTACACCAATTTGATAAATCTCCCCCAATGTGTTTCTATGCCCTCCAAAACAAATGCCCTTTCTAACACCACTGACTGTAGTGTCAAAGTGTTGTTCCTTGGAAGTGACCTTAGGTTCCTGGGCTATGCAAATATATAAACTGCCCTATTGCACTGTAGGGAATTAGTAGTAGGAGGCACAAAATAGTGGTATTTCTATGCAGAGTCAGAGCAGTGGATCCAGCGTATAATCCGGTATATTGGCCAGTGGGGCACTGTATGAGCCATACTAGGGATCAACCAAAGGGTGCTTATGCTGGTATCCCTGCAGTCCTGGCTCAATACAGTAACAACTAACTCACTACAAGCTGCTATACAGAGATCTCTCTCTATGCGTTTCAACATTTGTCTCATCAGGAGCTGCCAATGTGCAGCGTAGTAATATATTAAAGCAAGGTTATGGCCACCACCAATGACGTGTGGCCATGCATCTGGCGACATGGAAGCACTTAAACGGGTTGTCCGAGTTATTTTTTGGTTCTTTGTATGTTTCTAACTAATCAAATGTAACAGCTTTACCATGCACTTACTGCATCTGTAGTTGCTCCTTTCTTAGATTTCACTGAGAGTCACATGACCTGTGATGTCAGCTTCTCTCCCTGCTTTGATGATGATTTGTGCACAAACCTGAAAGAGCAGATGTGTGTCTGTACAGGAGAGGTCACTGTGCTGGCTTCACTGCATCTGCTGCTGTCTGCTCTCTCTGGATTCTTAACCCCTTCAGCTGCACAGACTCAGGGCTGAAGGCTTTACTGAGTAGCTGCAGGCAGTGAAGAGACAAATGCTGGGCACAGGAGCTCACAGACTAGAGGAGTTCTGCACAAGAACAGGTAGGGGGAATATCCTGTGTGTATCAACAGTGTCATTGTACAGCTGTCCTACACATACAACATGCTGCTGAGTCTCCCAGCAGGCAGACATGTCACTCAGGGCAGCACTTATATTCACTCCCTTTGCAGAGCAGGGGGAAGAGCAGAGATTGTTATTGCAGGTAAACAAAAGGCCAGAAGAGAACCAGGGAAATTAGGAAATATAATTTTTTTTATCTAAAATGTGCTTACAGTAGCTCAGTTATATATTGCTGCCCATCAGATTTACAATGCTATATATTTATTTTTCATAACTTGGACAACCCCTTTAACAGCCTCATACAGGCTGTAAGAAAACTGGTCAGTTCCTACATTAAATAGGTGAACATCATACCCGCATAACTGATTTGTTTTATCTCTTCTGCGGTTTATTTCAGGGCATGTTTGACCAAAAAAAATTCCGCCAGCTCAGGGGGGGTGTCAGTGGGGAGTTCTTGTGCCCCCAGTTTTGCCAACCTCTACCTAGGCTGGTGAGAAAGGAAAATTGTCTTTGGAGAGAAATTAAGTATTTTGTCTAAACTGATAATACTCTGGCTTCGCTACAATGTACTGATATTCTAGAAACAGGACAAACATTAATTCCCCCAATTAGTAGGGGCTTTATTTTATGCCTATACTTTTGCCTTTGAAATTCACCATAATCACATCAAGTTTTTGTATCTGATGATTACTAAAGAAAAAGATAATCACCAATCTGTATCATAAACCCATGGCCACCAACACAAGGTGGCTAATCTGAAAACGCGTTTTGAGAGAAGCGGTAACCCCCACATGTACTTAAGGTGACGTATTAACATTCGTTAAGCAGTGATCTTGACCAACTTCTCAATTCCAGACCTAGGGATGAGGGGAATGAATAGTTTTGCATTTTTACCACCTATGATGACCCATATAATGAAATTTATGACATTTTGTGCAGGTATTGGGGAATTGACAGTGGAGTCCTAAGGTTCCAGGGGATTGAACAGGTTAGGCGACCACCACGAGGTAGGGATTTTGATAGGTTGGTGCTTCAGAGGGAAGCGTAATGGATTTTTCTGTTACATACCATTAACCCAAACAGTCTTAATGACCAGATTTGTTATAACAGCTTTATTTAAAAGGATTTTCCAAGATTTGATAGGTCATCAGTATCAGATCGGTGGGGGTCCAACACGCAGGACCCCCACCAATCACCTGTTTTGAGACGGCAGCCGCGCTCCTGTGAGCTTACAGCTTACCAACCACAGCTCTGTACATTGTATAATGGCTGTGCTATCACTTGAATGGGGCTGAACTGCTCCTAGGCCACGTGACACATGAACGTGTCGTCACTTGACCTAGGGAAAGCAGAGAGAAGGCCACAGCGCTACTGCAAGCACCGCTGCCTTCTCAAACAGTTAATCAGTGAGGGTCCTGGGTGCTGGACCCCCACCTATCAGATAATGATGACCTATTCAGAGAATAGGTCATCAGTAAAAAATCTCGGAAAACCCCTTAATTTTGTGGCCCCTTGTACCTTATTACCATATGATGGGTTTTGTCTACCTAGAGGCACTGTCAGTATGGGCCACAATACATGACACCCATAGTGCTGGATTGCACATCCCATCATTGACCTTACCCTCGGTGGTGGCACCCCAAGTGTCAAACATTTTTCTTGGCATATGCAGTGTTTTACATCAGTGGCATATTTTATAATTCAAGGGCACTGCAGGACTCCCTTTTCCATTTACTGCTATATCTTTGGAACCTTCAGTATTTGGCCCTTACTGTCCACGGCAGGTTCTTTCTCTTGGACACCACCTGTCATCTTTTCCATATTCATTGCAACATTATGGGGTTAAATGTTGTACCCCTAATGTCCATTGTGACATTATGGGGTTAAAATGTGGCGTTTGACCCCCTTTGCCGATTTTATCACAGTCAGAACCTTTCTTTAGTTTTGTTTCTTTAAGTGTTATGTATCATCTTCGTTGCCTTTACGTCTTTCTGGTCTGGCCTGGTGAATCCCGTACCTTACGTTACCGTTTGGGCTCCCCACATCACCCTTGACGTGTATGTGTCACCAGCCAGGGTTCCCCAGCTATTAGAGTAGGGTAAGCATGGTGCTTGCCTCACTTCTCCTTTCCAGATTGGTCTCCGCTAGAGGCTTACTTGGGTTTAGGGGCAGGGCTTATCCTTTATAAGGGCACTTCTGCAGTGCCCGATTCACGGCCATACTATTGCCAGATGCCCTGCCTCACGCCATCAATGATGGCTGTAACCTCAGTTTAACATATTACTATTCTGCACACTGGCAGCTCCTGATGAGACAAATGTTGGAACGCATAGAGAGAGAGAGATCTGTGTGGCAGCTTTTAGTGAGTTAATGGTTACTGGTTTTGAGTCAGGTCTGCAGAGATACCAGCATAGACACCCTTTGGTTGATCACTAGTAAGTGTCACACAGTGCCTTGCTTGCATAATATATACATTTCAGTTAGAGTATTTTTTTTGGAGGGAGTAGAAACACATTGTGTTTGAAGAGAGAGTAAATCATTGTATGCCTAGTGTCGATTAATGGACGCCTAGTTCTCTCCCCTCCAACACTGCTCCCTGCAGGAGGTTTTCTGCCTATGAATAAACTGGGCATAGCTCTGTATTTTATTTATTACCTGAAGTAAAGTTATTTATTATTTTGGCATCTTTTCCAGGCAGTGATTGCTATGTAAGTAACCTAAAAAAAAATGTTTACTTATCCAGATTCAAAGAAAATATAGTAGTCATATTCGCCATATTTGCTCCTCCTAGATCTTATATATCGCTTGGTATATTATTATTTTTTTGTAGGATGCTCATGGGTTGATTACTAAAGTTGACTGTGCATTTCATACAGTTAAAGAGGTTATCTCATGAAAAGTATTTACCACCAATCCAGGATAGGTGATACATTTAAGATCACAGGGGGTCCAACCATTGGGACCCCAAGTGATCCAAAGAACATCCCCAAGTCTACTTCTATGAGACTATTGTAGACAGCATTCCATAAGTCGCTTAGAAGTGAAAGTGGTGGGCCAACATGCTCACTGTCGCTCAATCTACAGATAGAGCTAAGGGCCCCCCTCATTCTCAAGATTGCTAGAGGTTCCAGCTGTCATTCCCCCACAATCCAATATTTATCACATGTCCAAGTGGTAGGTGACAAACACTTTTCATGGAATAACTCCTATAAGAAAGGAGTATACGACTCTTAATATGCAGTATATCAGTTGAGGCATTGAATGAAACCTGCAAATGTAGTAAATGTTCATCTGTATAAATAAATCTTTACAAAACTCGTTTTTTAAGCAATTTATTCTCTGTTTTATCAACATACAGGAAACACTACTCTTGCAAACTGCACTGTAGTCAAGAGAATTGGAAAAGGCAAAGATGCAAAGGTTATATTTAAAAGTGTTACTCCACCAATACTACAAGCTGCTGGAATAGAAATTGCCCCCTTCAATGGTTCAGATAAAGAAGCACCTTCTATTCCTGTTATTGAGACAGAACAAAGTTGCGGTATTCTCGAGAAATCACCTTTGTGCCAGAACAATATTACCCTACCTGACCTAACCATATCCCTTCAACAGCACAGTGTTGCTTTAGAAAATCTTATAGCCTCATGCATGGTAATTACATCAAAATCTATGAAAGACCCAAGACTCTTAAAACATAGTGATCGGGAAATTGTCAAACCAGTTGGTGAACAGAACCAATACAGTCTTCTTTTTGAAAATGAGTTGTCTTGTAACACTGAAAGGCATTCTAGTAAAGAAAATGCTTGCTACTTGGATGATAGTATCAATAAAACACAAATGTTCTTAAGTTTTGAAGAGAGGCGTGTTCATGATAGCTTTGTCATGACTAAAGAACCATTTGTGAAGGGATTGGATAAATATTCATCATTTTTGAAACACAATGAAAAGGAAAAAGATTCAGATATTGAATCTTTAGCAAACATTTACAGTGAGGAGAAAGCAGACCATTCTATAATATATGACCAGTTGTGTGGCGCACCTTCAAATCAGCTAGGAACTCAAAATAGTCTAGAAACTGAACTTGCTGTTTCCATGTCACTAAGTACTTTGAACTGTGGTATTGAAACCACTGAAAATGCAGGAAAAGACAATAGATGCTTGTTTGAAAATCTAAACAAAAAAAATAAAGATACTGCAATATTTTTGTCATTAGACGGAAAGGAAAAAGAAAAAGAGTCAGGGATTGATTTATTACCAAATATATCCTTTGAGAAGAAACCAGAGCTTCCCAAAAAACTATGCAGCAATGATAAGCTATGCCAAATAAGTGTAAGTCACTTAGATACTGCAAGGAGTGAGCTAGCTCATGTATTTGATTTTATATCATTCGACTACACTAAGGAAACCAGTGGAAATGGTGGGAAAGCCCCTGAAAGCAACAGATGCTTGACTGAAAAAAAAACAGATCCTGCAAGGACACTATTTTTGTCATTGAATGAAAAGGAAAGAGATGCAGGGGTTGAGTCATTAATAAATACATCCTGCAAAGAAAATTTAGAGCTTTCCAAAAAACTGTGCAGGAAAGATGAACTCTACAGAATATGCGCAAGTCATTTGGAGACTAAAGAAAGTCAGCAAACTCAATTATCTGATGTATTGTCATTAGACTACTCCAAGGAAAGCAATAAAAAGGCCAGAAAATCTGAAAATGATAGACATGTTCAGCAAAGTCTAAAAAACGAAGACGCTGCAAGGGCACCATTTTTGTCATCTAAAGAAAAATATCAGAAAATCAAATCTTTGCCAAATACATCCAGGGAAGAGAAGGTAGGGCTTTCGAGAAAACTGTGCAGGTATGATAAATTCTGGAAAATGCATTCAAACCAGGTAAAAACTGAAAAAAATCGCCAAACTCGAGTATCTGAATTTATGTCTCATAAGACCTCAAACTACTCTAAGGAAATGGGTGAAAATGGAGGAAAATCTGAAATCAGACCATGCATGTCTAAAAAGGTACAGTCACGAGACAAAAACAGGGCATCATTTTTGTCATGTGAAAGGAAGGAAAAAGATAAGGAAGTTGAGACTTTACCAAATACACCCAGTTTGCAAGCTCAAGTAGTGGACTGCTTGTCTCTTAATACTCCGGGCAACATTAAGCAAAATGAAGGGAAATCTAAAGGTCCTAGTTGCATTTCTCAACACACAATACTAAAAAACAAAGCTACTGTAAGGACAACTCGTTTAATTGACTATTACAAAGAACATTGCCTGCAGTCTAAAGAACATTGTTTGAAGGATAGTTCTTCAATGGCTATAAAAACAAAACTTCTGAAGAAAAGCAAAGAATGTTTTACTGGTGGAAAACGAAGATCATGTGGGTCAGATAAAGATAAAATATATAAAGTTGCACCACCACCACCACCACACCATGTCGATGAAAAAGTAAAACAAGATAAGGAAAGTCAAATTAGAACAGTTCTAAATCACCACAAGGTTCCAGCCGAAATAAATATAGCATTTAATGATAAGATGCCCACAAGTATTGATGATACTCTAAGTCCACTTAAACTTGTTTCCACTGCAGTATCTCCTGAGAATATAAAACATCAGAAAGCCAAAGAGAAATGCACTTTGAAGAAGACTCCTGAAAAGAAAAGATTTGAGCTGTATGTGCCTAAAGGTGTTACAGAGAAAGCTGAAGAATTTAAAAGATGTCCTGCTACTCCTGAAGAAAAATCTGGTTCTGATACAGAATTTACGAATGAAAGGGACAGTTTGATTTTACATTCATCAAACAAAATCAATAGCAAGACTAGCAGGAGGGAGGAAAGTTTTAATCCAGTGCAGTCTAGCCCAGTTGTTATCAGTCCTACAAAAGAAGGCATGCCTAGTACTGAATTAGATAACTTTGTGAAAGATGTTTGTATAGACCAGGCAATACAAGTTCCACATTCAAAGAAAATGAGAAACCAACCTTTGGCATTTCCAAAAAATAGATGTGAAGATTTATGTTTTAAGACTGAATCTTTAGAGAACCGTATAGACTGGACTGGTATTTTTGGAATGGATCTTGAGAAAGTTAATGCATCGCTAGGAACTTTAAAAAAGAACTCCTTAAGACAAGAGAAAGAGCCAAGTGGCTTGAGAATTTTTCCTGATATGGAAATTACTATAACAAACAATTATTATCTGCGTGCAGATGATTATAGCAACAATATAGTTGGAGAAATGCAACCATCTATGGAAACAAAAGAAACAATAAGTAAGTCATTACAGGATTTGAATGATGTGCCTCAAGATCACCACTCAACAGATGCTATCTCAGGAATTCAGTTTACAGGATCTTCAATTTTACAAGGTAGTGAAAACTTTTTGAAAGACAACCTTGATAAGCTTTCTATAAAAGTGGATAGCAGTGGTCAATCAAATGAGAAATCTCTCAGCTATAGCCAGGTTACTTCAAATACCGTGGTTGATTCTAATCTGAACAGTGTTAACACATTGCACAAACTGGATCCTCCTACATCAAAGAAGAGACTAAATAAGAAAAGGATACCTTCAGTGCTTGTCAAAAGATCTACTAGAAGGATTCGCAAATTTTCTCAGTCTGAAGAAAATATCAAAGTGGTTTTAGGTATGCTGTCTGATGAGATTCCCCTATGTAAAAACAAGCGCATATCTAAAAAATTAGACCGAGCTATACTGCACTTAAGAAAAGCACATAAAAGGGTTAAAAAATCCCTGCAACTTGCAGCAAAAGTTGGAGAGAGACAAAATTTGTCCAAAACCTGCAGTGTACAGGGAAATCCCAGTGTGAATGGGGAAGAAGTAAATGCAAAACAAGTTGAAAGTACAAGCAGTCAAATTTTACAAACAGAAGATCCCTCTCTAAATAGAAAAGCTACTGAAATACAGAAATCTCCAACTGCAGACAGAAAATGTCTAATAGAATCAACTCAAGGGATGATTAATGGGACATTTGTACATGATGCCCAGCAGAACAAAGCAAATGGCAGTTCAGGAACAAAAATTTCCCTCTTGCCACCTTGCAAAGTTCCTATTTGCACCACAGAAACTCCTGAAGATCATTCTAATACTTCTAGTGTTATTGTATCAGATAAAGAAAACACTGTGCCGACAGTTTCTTCTTTGAAATCACCTGATGGCAAAGAAAAGCATGTAGTGAACTGTGAAATGACCAGTAATGAAGGTATAGTGCATAGCGTTGGACGAAAAAGAAAACATGCCTCAAAACGAATGTTCTCTCAAGTCAGGAAACTGAGTTCATCCTTCACCATATCAGTACCTAAAAGTTCAAATAGAAAACTGCATGCTGTTAAGGAGAAGACACACCTGAAAGGAAAAAGAAACAAAGGATCCACTCCAACAACTGGTGCTAAAACGGCAAGTTTGTTTCTGAAAAAAATATCAAATATTTTACAAAAAGCCAGCAAGACAGAGTCCTTAAAATCTTTGTACAATTTCAAATTGATGTGCCAGAAAATGATTCCTGCTTTTGTTAAAGCTTTTGAGAAGAAGCAACACTGTGCCTTAGAAGATGTGATAGTGGACAGAAGATTGTTTGTTAAAGAAAATCTAAAAACATGTTTCCGATGTACTTTGAAACCCCAAGCTATAGAGGCCTTTCTTGAATTGCAAATGATAATGGAAACCAGACAGTTTGTTGAGAATAGGATCCACTATATTGAAGGAAGGCCTACATTTCGTAGTCTTTTATGGTATGATGGGTCCCTCTATACAGAGCTACTTACAGGAAAATCTGGCTATCAACAGCAATCTCATTTTTATTCAGCCTTTCAGGAAAAACTGAAGCTTAACTCGGTATCTACACTGGAGAATCATTATACACAACTTTTTGATTATCTGCAGGCAATTCAAGAGAAAGATAGCTGTTACTATGTATACCTGAAATACAACAGAGAATTGCAGGAATGTGAAGATGTTCTAAAGCATGACTGTGACCATGCCATATTTTCACTGTCGGTTCCCTTCAGCTGTGGAGTACATATTGGAGATACAATAGATGACCTGACAGCCTTGCAAAAAAGTACTTTAGACATCATAAGGACCTTTCTTAACCTTCCTAAGTGTGATCTAGGAAAAAAGGAGCATGCACTCTCCCTCCTAGAATTTATCTCTGCAAAACTTGATTACATTAAGAACTCTGTATCTACAAGTATGCAGCGTTCACTCTTTGGTCTTGAACACTTACTATTTGATGCAGCCAAAGTGTTGGCTTTTAATGAAAGAAAAAAATACGGTGGCCAAATTAAAAACATTACCAAGGAGTTTATGAGTCAGATAAACAGCGTTGCTTTGTCAAAGTTGTATGATGTTTACTGTGTCCATTGTGAGCAACCAAACACCAAAAAGAGTATTTCAAGTGGGATCTTGAATCCACACAAAAGTTCTGAATTCTTTGATAACCAAGATGTCTTCATCTTTGGAAAAATTATTGATCAAGCTCGGTGTGCGGAACCTGGTCTGTTGAAGAAAATGATTCAAGAGTGCAGTCAACATCTTGAATTTCAGAGTAAATACTTCCAGATCCTACAAGAGTGCATTGTGGATGAAGTAATAATTCAAGAGACCAATGTTCTTGATATGGCTCAAAGAAAGGACGCATATACCACTCTATTAAAGCCTGAAGCCGTTGAGGCATATATTGATTTAGCAATGACATTTGAAACATTACACTTCCTTAACTGTCTAATGGCTTCAAAAAACAACCAAATGAGAACGAGGGGGTTACTCTGGTATGATACTTCTCTATTCTCAGATCTGATCCAAAACCAATATAGAGTAGAGTCACTTTTGAAAGGAAATGCCATGCCTAGTGCGATTAATATCATAGACAGCACAATATTAGATATAAAGTCAGAACTGGAAATAATTTCCAATTGCTCAAATTCTGTTAATTACACGTATGCATTTCAGATAATAACAAGAGAACTTTCAGAGCTTTCAGAACTCAGAACCTTTATGAAGTCTAATCCTGCAATTACTACATACATCAATATTTCTCCATTTGTTGCCTCTTTACATTATGGTAACTCATTACAAGAACTAGACCACAATTACAAGCTGCTGTCTGAATATCTTGGAATTTTATTGTCTACCCCAAAGAAAGATTTAGGGAAAGTGGCGCATACAATGAAAATAATGAATACAATTGATTTCATAAAAGCTTTAGTTTTCAAAGCAGGGATATCAACATTTGACTGTATTACCTGGAATGTTCTCTACAATAGAAAGAAACATGGTCAATACTTAAAAAGACAAATCCAGGATAAAAGAGAATTCCTGAATGGTCAGTCCCCCTGGAAACGGATATGCTTTCAAGCGTCTGCTGATAATTCTACTTCCTCAAGCCCCGAAAAGCAAAAGGTTAGTGTTTTCTAATTATACTTTCAAATATATATATATATATATATATATATATACACACACATCATAAAAGAACATATGAGGAATGATTAAACAGAGGATAGAAAAGCACAGTTTAGAGGAATCTGCAAATAGTTTTTGTTATAGGAAAAGGGACAGCCCTCTAGCAACAGCTATCAGACATAGGTTGCCGCCTTTCTCTGCTGTGGATAAGAAGTGAGATGTCACGAGAGCTCAAGCACATAAGAGCGATCTCATGCTAGCGAGTACTTAAATTTTTTTTTTTACTTAATTTTTTTCCTTTAAAGGTGTGATGAGTATTCCCTTCTCCCCACGTCAACCTAAGTTCATAGCAATAAAGGGGTTATCCATCCCCTATAATGCCCCCCAAAATTCCCAGGCCCCGCACACAGGTTATACTTGCCTCACTCCTCAGCACCTGTGTCATTTCGCCCATACGGCCGCCTCTGCATCTCCTTCCCGTGCGGAGGAAAATTCCCGGGGGGTTATGTTCGAGGGCATGGCGGCCAATAGCAGGCCAATCCCGCATGATACTAGGGTGGCTTGTTACCATCGTGGCCTGCTATTTTTTTAACTTTACAGAAAAGTAGATCTTGGAAGCTGACGACTCATAATCAAGTTACCAGAAGTAGGTCAGTCTTGTGCATCTAGTAGATCGCTATCCTCTACTTCTTAAGGTTGTATTACACCTGCCGATTTTTCAGCAGATGAACGAGCATTCGTATGAACGCTCATTAGCGATCATCTTGCAGTGTAATACTGCCGCCAATTGCCCAATGAACGGGCTTGTTTATCAGACAATTGTGATTTTTAGGCACACTTAATTGTTTAGCAGTGGCAATGGTCTCCTCCGCTACCCAGCAGGCAATTGCCAGGAGGGAACACTTCCCTCCTGACAATCACTTGCTCAATCTGCCTATGTAATACTTTAGGGTCTGTTTGCAGTAGAGCTCCTTGTTTCTTTGTCATTTGTTGGCCTAAGAGAACATATATAAGTCAAATTAGTATTCTCTGCTACCAACAGGAAAGTAAATGGATAAGGTACTGTGAGGATCGCTGTGCTAGGTGCCTAGAACTAAAAACGTTTTCAGGTAATAGATTCCGCCAAACTGCAAACGGAAATGTATGTTATTGGGATAGACAAACACTAAGTAGCAAGTACAGTATGTGTGAATTAAACAAAAAAATGATGCATGGTTTTTAAAGTTTTTAATGAATAAAAATTTGAAAAGAGTAGCATTCATTTGTATTCAGCCCCCTGTACTCTGATACCCCTAAATACAAAACTGTGTGACCAATTGCCTTCAGAAGTCACCTAATTAGTAGTCCTAATATAGTCCACACGCGTGTAATTTATTTTCAGTATAACTACTGTACCGTAGTTCTGTGAAAGTGTCAGAGTTTTTTTATTGAGAACATTAGGTGATCAAACAGCATCATAAAAAATAATATATATATTAGATTATAAAAAAATATCCCAAGCTCTCAACATCTCACAGAGACCTGTTCGAGTATGGCACCAAACCTACCAAGACATGGCCCTTCACCCAAACTGACAGCCCAGGCAATGAGGGTACTACGGTAATTAGAGAAGCATCCAATAGACACATGGTCATTCTGGAGGAGCTGCAGAGATCCACAGCTCAGGTGGGAGAATCTGTCCACAGGACAACTATTAGTTGTGTACTCTACAAATCTGGCCTTTATTGAAGGGTGGCATTTGATGTTAAATACTTTTATGTTAAAAAGACCAAACTATTATAGCAGTTATACCTTTATTGGCTAACCCCCCAAAAAAATCTGTTTGCAAGCTTTCAGAGCACAGATGCTTCTTTGTCAGGCAGTATACAAATGAATAACTGTGAAAAAGGCACATCATTAAAAATATGTTACCGACATTTGTACATGTAAGAGAGCAATAAAACTTTGATTATTTGTATAGATGGACAGGCAATAGGGGTTAGCATTTAAGAAACAAGTAGTCAGTCTAAGGCTACATGCACACGACCGTTGCCTGCCTCTGCGTCCGCTCCTCGTTGAAATTTTGCGTCCGTCGAAAAAAAAAGGATGACGGACCGTTTTATTTGACGGATCCGATTTTTATGGCAGATCCATTGTAAAAATGCCTATCCTTGTCCACAAACGTGAAAAAAATAGGACATGCACTATTTTTTTGACGGAATGAAAACACGGATCACGGATGCGGAAGAAAAACGGTTGACCATCCGCATTTTTTGACGGACCCATTGAAATGAATGGGGAAGCATCCTATCCGTGAAAAAAAACGGAACGGACGCGGAAACAAACAACGGTCGTGTGCATGTAGCCTAATGGGGAGGATGGGTGTCCATTTAATGTAAATCCAGGTGTCAGACTGAGTCCTTTTTTCAGTGTTTGGAATGTTGTTATCAGTTTGAATTCCCAGATCTCTGCTGGTCTTAAAATTGCCTTTCAGTATTAAGACAATTAAGTCCATGATACTGTGGCCCGGTCCGGAGAAGTGTTTCTCCACAGGTGTGTCCAGTTTTTCCTTTACTGTGTGCCTAAGTAAATTCATCTTGGAACGGAGATTCTGCAGTTTCTCCAATACATGCTTGCACACTATAGGAAAAAGTGGAAGCACGGCCACTACTGCCAGCAAAGGAGGCAATATGGAGGCAATACATTGGAAAGTGGCTTGTATTAACTTCCACTACATAATAAATGCTATTTACTATTTGAAGTGAGACAACCTCTTTTAAGTTTAGTACCGTATTTTTCGCCATATAAGACGCACTTTTTTTCCCCCAAAAGTGGGGGGAAAATGGCAGTGCGTCTTATATGGCGAATACTACCATTTTCCTATAGCTGAGCCGATACATCGCACAGCCTGCGATGTATCAGCATGGAGAGGAGGGGGCGGAGCCTGGCAACACGCAGCGGCGGCCCGCCGTCACAGCATGACTGCTTGTATAACATTTAAAATCTTTAATTATGTCCCCTATTTCCTAAAAGCCCAGGGACAGTAGCGCCTGCTAACCTGCTATAACGATCCTCTAGCAGGCAGAGCTGTGCGGCGGCAGGCTGGTGTGTAACGCCCTCACTGACGCCATCTGCCTGCTCCTTTCACTTTATGAATGAAGCAGGAGGAGCAGGCAGATGACGCCAGTGAGGACGTTACACACCAGCCTGCCGCCGCACCGCTCTGCCTGCTAGAGGATCGCTATAGCAGGTTAGCAGAGCGCTACTGTCCTAGGCTTTTAGGAAATAAGGGGACATAATTAAAGATTTTAAATGTTATACAAGCAGTCACGCTGTTAGCGGCGGGCCGCCCGCCATGTGTTGCCAGGCTCCGCCCCTAAGCAGCCATGGGCCAGATGTTTTAGAAAAGGGGGCATCTGTGGATGACACTGTATTGGTGATCTGTGGATGACACATATAGCATAAGATGCTATATATGTGTCATCCACAGATCCAATCCATTACAGTGTCATTCATAAATGCCCCCATCACAGTGCTATCCACAGATCCCCCATCACAGTGCTATCCACAGATCCCCCATCACAGTGCTATCCACAGATCCCCATCACAGTGCTATCCACAGATCCCCATCACAGTGCTATCCACAGATCCCCCATCACAGTGCCATCCACATCTCCCCACATAACAGTGCCATCCACAGATCCCCCCCATAATACTGTCATGCACAGACCACCATTACTTCAAAAGCACACCTTTTGGTTAAAAATATTTTTTTTCTTATTTTTCTCCTCAAAAACCCAGGTGCGTCTTATAGGCCGGTGCGTCTTATAGGGCGAAAAATACGGTTGTTTGAAGGAGAGGAGAGGTCAATGTTGGAAAACATTTTTCAGTCTATGTGCAATATTGGTTGGAGATCAGCAGAACTTTTCTTCAAGATGTTTATACTGAGGTTGTATGTGACCACAAGGGACACCTTGCTTTTGTCTTCTTTTTGTGTTATCAAGCATGCCTTTCTCAAACAAGGCTTCTTAGCTGAAACCTTGCATCTGGAATACAAGTAACACAAGGGACATGCTGTCTCCATCCCTTTTCTTCATTTGGATTAAAAGGATTCTGCAGTTCTTTTTACTGATGAACTATCCTCTGGATAGATCATTAGCCACTGATCGGTGGGGGGTCTCCTGGAACACCACTTCCTATCAAAAAGTTGATCAGCAGGGGTCCAGGGTGTCGGCCCCGAACTGAGAATCCCTTTCATTTCCTTATGGGGGACTGAACCTATGTCCCAGGAGACGAGCACCCACCAATTTTTTGCTTGGAGTGCTGTTCACGTTGGATTTTTCTATCTTAAAGATAGGTTAGGGCTCTTTCACATTTGCATTGTGAGGATCCGGCGTGCACTTCCGTCGCCGAAAATGGCCGCCGGATCCGTCACAACGCAAGACAACTGAAAGCATATTGAAGACTGATCAGTCTTAAATATGCTTTCAGGTAACCATGGCAGCCAGGACGCTACTAAAGTCGAGAAGCACCCGGCCGCAGCACGGAATGTAAGTAGCTTCTCCCCCGGCTCCCCGCTTCTTTTCCACGGCAGCCGGGACTTTAGTAGCGTCTTGGCTGCCATGGTTACCATTCTTTAAAGCTAAACGTCGGATCCGGCGATGTGCCTAAACGACGTTTAGCTTAAGTCGGATCCGGATTAATGCTTTTCAATGGGCATTAATTCCAGATCCGTCCTTGCGGCATGTCTTCCGGATTTTTGGACGGAGACAAATCCGCAGCATGCTGTGGTTTTGTCAACGTCCAAAAAACGTTCACATACTGAACGGAAGACATCCTGATGGATCCTGAACGGATTTCTCTCCATTCAGAATGCATTGGGATAATCTTGATCAGTATCTTTCCGTCCTAGAGCCCTGAGGACGGAACTCTAGGACGGAAAGCAAAAACACAGATGTGAAAGCGGCCTTATCAATATAATTTACTGCATAACCCATTTTATAAAATAAAATTACTGAAAATACTTTCATATTACATTACTATAAATGCATTCCCAGATACCTTTCATTAGTTATAATGGCTTGTTTTGTCTAGGGAGCAATTAGCAGGGGAAATAAAATGGCTGCTGTTCTATTAGTACACTCGAAACCTGTCCTAATCACACAGCAGGACAGGTTACTTCAGAACACTGAGCTAAAGAGCTGCCTCTACCTGTCAGGAATTAATATTCTGAATATGGCTGATAAGATCTTCTGCTGAATCTCTCTAAAAATGGAGTTCATGAGGAAACAGCTGAATTACTGAGAGGATGGACATGATAGACTGGTAATATGGGCCTGTGGAAATGGAGACTGCATACAAGTGCTGCTGCTCATTAGTCACATCCACACCTCCTCTCTGTACTTCATGTCTCCTCATGAACTCCATTCTTACAGAGATTTAGGTGAAGATCTTCTCAGTTGTTTTCAGGACCATAATTCTTGACAAGCAGTCCAGAGAAGAGGATGAGGCAGCTCTTTAGCTCAGTGTTCTAAAGTAACTTGCTCTGCTATGTGGATAGGGCAGATTTTGTTTGTACTAATAGGACGGTGGCCATTTTGCTCCCCTTATGACTGCTCCCTATATAAAATGAACCATTATAAATAATGAAAGGTATTTGTGAATGTATTTATAACAAAGTTATATTTATGGATTTTCAGTAATTTTATTTTATTAATATCTGAGAAAACACCTTTAATATGGGGAAAGGGGGTGATTTGAATTTCTAAATATATTATTTATATTTTTAAAAACTTTTCACACATTTAAAAGAGGACCTTTCAGGGGTCCAGGCATTATGAAATAAGTAGGGGGTTGTGTAGTCCATAGATCACTTACTAGCTTATCTGTCTGGCGCTCCATTCCTCTGCTGTGCCCCCCTTTTACTTTTCCCACCTAGTATGGAAGTGAATATCATCGGTATAGGGAGGAGGAGACTGTCCTGTTTCTCAATGAGCATCACAGCCAGGGAGAAAAAAAAGCTCACCTTCTCCCTGACGCTCTCTGCTGTGATTGGACCGCACTACAGCCAGGGAGAAGGAGACGCCCATTGAGAAACAGGGCCGTCTCCTCCCTGTACCGATGATATTCATTTCCATACCAGGCAGGAAAGTAAAAGGGATACAGCGGGAGAACGGAGCGCCGGACGGATAAGCTTACATGCCTGCACTATGCCCTACACAACTCCCTACTTATTTCAGAATGTCTGGACCCATAAAAGGACCTCTTTAAGTTCCCTTAGGGGACTTGAACACGTGATCATCTGATCGCTTCCTCCATGGACCACAATGAATTACCATTGCATCCTATGGGATTCATTATGCTCCTATGGAACCCTGTCACAGTCAGGACTCCATAGGAATATCTTTGTGGTAGGCATGGCAGCCTATAGAAGGCTCTAGGCTACCACATTGAACATACAGCTCCTTCAATCTCAGCACAGGGGAGCCGTTAGGGACCTGGGGGCCCAGTGCTCCCGGGGTTTCACTGATCAGCTGCAGTGGTCAGAATTGACCATGGCATCTGAGAAGTTAAATGTCCATAATTAGCGTTATCACTGCTTTTGGACATTGTCTCCAGGTGTCACATGTCCTGCTGATGTCAAGACACATCTCACTGCCCTAAGTTTTAATGGGACATCAGACGTATGACAAACCAGGAAGTAAGATTCAAGCATGGGGGATAAGAGAAAACTGCAAATGAGATAAATCTGAAAAAAAAATAATTTAGGGAGAAAAAGAGTAAAAAATCAGTTTATGGCACAACTCTTTTAAAGAGAAGTTACAACAAAATGAAGTGCAGTCTGGAGACAACATGTCCGAGTCAAGTTTTTCCTGCCTCCTGCAGCCTCTGTGGGATCTAACGAAATTTGGGGATGACATTCCCTGCCCGAGAGAACTTCAGTCAAACCTGGACTCGGAGGAGTAAAACTCCAGCCTCCTTGATATGAATGGACTCAGTTCCATATGGCGGGAAGAAGATTAAAAGTGTATTTTCTGTGCATTTACTAGTTAGAATACCGCAACAAGAACTAATTTCAGAGCTCCATAATCACCTGAATAAGGTACTGTTGGTAGTTTAAATTGCATATCCGAGATGTCAGTTTCCCATTAATATTTTTATCCAATAGTCAGATAAAAGATCTTTCGAAAGACTGTTCATGAACGAAAGATCTTTCTTTGAAAGAATGTTCCCAGAAAGATCTTTCATACATCGCACAATTTCATTAAACGTGTATGAGTAGTTTGAACAACTGTAACGTCCAATATGGACTGAAATATATATTGTTTTGTCTGTGAAACAAACGCATACCAGATGTTTGCGCAGCTGGTGTTCAACCATCAACTTCTATCAAATGATATGGCCAGCTTTAGTGTGTACATTGAGAAAGCTTGAGACGTACATGCTAAACATATCCATAGGCTTACAATAGCCTTAAAGGGGTTGTAAGAATGGGGGGAAGTTTTTGCAACCGCGTCCACTTGGGCAGACCTATAAAGTAAAGATGACTTACCTGCTTCCTGGCGCCAGCTCCCCGCATCTACTCCTACAGGCCTGTAATGCTCCACTGGTCTCCCTCAGTCTCAACATCCGGTTTGACATCCCTGCAGCCAATCACTGGCCGTGGCGGAGACCTTTTGTCATGATGTAAGGGAGCCAGCCAGTGATTGGCTGTGGGGATGTCACACCGGATGTTGAGACTGAGCAGCCAATCACTGGCAATGGCGGAGACCATTTGTCATGATGTAAGGGGAGCCAGCCAGTGATTGGCTTTGGGGATGTCACACCGGATGTTGAGACTGAGCAGCCAATCACTGGGAATGGTGGAGACCATTTGTCATGATGTAAGGGGAGCCAGCCAGTGATTGGCTGTGGGGATGTCACACCGGATGTTGAGACTGAGCAGCCAATCACTGGGAATGGTGGAGACCATTTGTCATGATGTAAGGGGAGCCAGCCAGTGATTGGCTTTGGGGATGTCACACCGGATGTTGAGACTGAGCAGCCAATCACTGGCAATGGTGGAGACCATTTGTCATGATGTAAGGGGAGCCAGCCAGTGATTGGCTGTGGGGATGTCACACCGGATGTTGACATTGAGGGAGCCGAGCAGAGCTTCGCTGGCCTGGAGGAGAAGGAGTGGGATCCAGCAACGGGAAGCAGGTAAGTCATCTTTCCTCTACAAGTCCTGCTAAGTGGAAGGGTTTGCCAAAACCCCTCCCATTCTTCAACCCCTTTAAGGTCGACATACATATTAAATAGAAGTTTGTTGATGGTTGAAGAAACAAACATCTGGTGAATGTTCGTCTCACAGACATGGCCATACACATTTAGTCTATAGTGGCCGTTGTTCACGTTCAGTGAAACCTGGCGATGGATAAAAGATCTTTCTGGGAACATACCTTCATCCATGAACAATCTTTCTTTGAACTAAAGATCTTTTATCTGACTATCAGACGAAAATATTAAACATAGCTGACTTCTTTCCAAACAATAATGGTCTATCAACAGTCAGTCAGTTAAAACGGTCGTTCGCATTTAAATTTCACCCAACAAACATTCGTTTTGGTTGAAATCGTCCACTTTTAATCAATTTAGACAAATGTGTATGACCACCTTTACTGAGCCGAAAGTGTCCTTTTAGCCTCCATCAAGCCAGTACATACATGCATTCAGTATACTGGAAAAAAAAGAAGATATGAAGTAGTATACTAGACTGCTATTCCGTAAAACTGTATCCTGTAGTAAAAGAAGTATATAGAGCATCTGCCATTCTAGATAATAGATTGACTAAACAAAACCCTTTTTAACATTTTTTGGGGGGGAAAAATGAGAACTGATTTGTAAGGTGTTTTTACTGCTTTTTTTCCAGGGTCTAATATCACCCGAAAGGGCATCTTCAAAGGAGAGAGAAGAAAATGAAGTCAAGCCTGACATAAAGTATTATTATACTGTTACATTATTATACTTGTATTGTCATGTATATTCAAGGGTATATTTCTCATTGCTAAGTTTAGAAGGAATAGCCAGATCCATTAAGCATTTCTTTTTGTAAATATCTATCTTATAGACCATGACCCTGATTTATCATACCTTCACTCCAGAATTCTGGCGTCAAAAAGTCGCAAAAATCGTTAATTTCTAACGATAATTTGTTTTCCCTTAGTCCTAACAGCAGCACAGATGGAGATGGGGTTAACCACCCCCCGTGGACTGGCAGGACCGGCGGAATGTTTAATGAGCCCAAGACTAATAACTCAATTTAACAATTAAGTATCTCCTTAAAAGGAGGAAGTCAACCCCCAGCCCACTGTGTTTATAGCAAGAAAAAAACTAGACTTACTAGGGTGGGAAATTTGTGTGCTGCTGTTAGGACTAAGGGAAAACAAATTATCGTTAGAAATTAACGATTCCCTTACGTCCTACCAGCAGCACAGATGGGGAGATAGCAAGAAAAACCCCTAGGGAGGGCCTTCCTGCCTGGCAGAACTAAGAAAAGTCTGCCCAAAGGCCGAAAACTCAGCTAGACTGGCATCTAGTCTATAATGGGAGATGAATGTCGATTCAGAGCTCCAGGAGGCAGCTTTGCAAATCATGTTGAGAGGCAGAAGACTCCTCTCGGCAAAAGAAGTAGCCACAACTCTAGTAGAGTGGGCCTTCACGAATCCCGGAGGGTCCAGAGATTGTGGAAACAAAGGATTCCTTAATAGCCTCCTCAATCCACCGACTGATGGAAGGTTTGGATGCCTTATAGCCTTTAAACTTACCGGCAACAGGATTAGCAGATTCTCATCTTTCCTGAACTCCTTGATCTATCCACATAGATCCGGAGACATCTCGAGACGTCCAGAGGATGTCTAGCAGGTTCCTAGGAGGAGGTGGTAGATGTCGACAGAACCGGGAGGAATATCACCTGGTTGATGTTCTGGAAGGAAGGAACTTTAGGCCTACAATACGGGAGGAATCTAAGAAGGTCCCGGTCATGTAAGAATAGGGCTCATGTGCTGAGAGAGCTTGAAGCTCAGAGACCCTCTTGGCCAAAGTCACTGCAAGGAGAAACACAAACTTCCAAGTGACGAACTTGATGTCCACCTCCTCTAACGGTTCAAAGGGGGAGATGCTAACCCTCTGAGAACTACTGAAAACCCATTGAAAAAAAGGGTCTCAGTACTGTAGGCTTTAATCTTTCAGCTCCTTTAAGGAACCGTTTGATCAGCGGGTCCTGAGAAAAAGCCTGTTAAGGCAAGCTGAGATGGCTGAAACTTGAATCTTCAGAGTAAAGGGCAAGGCCTCTATCAAGGCCGTTTTGCAGGAACTGAAGGATAGCGGAGAGGGGCGGATCTGCAGACGCCTCCTCAGTTGAGGTACAACAGGATGAGAATATCCTCATAATACAAGAGTAGGCTCTCTTGGTAGGGTCCGCTCTAGAATGAGACAGCGTTCTCAGGACCGACTCTGAAAGCCCTTCTATTCCGGGAAGGGACTGATCAACCTCCAGGCTGTCAGGTTGAATCTGTGCAGATCTGAGCAGAGGTGAGTGTCCCACGACACCAGGGTCTGCTGTGGGGAGCCTCCAATATTGTCCTCGACTCAACTGGGTGAGCTAGGTAAACCAGGATCTCTTCGGCCAAAACAGTATGATGGCTATCACCGAGGCCTGATCCTGACGGATTTTCATCAATACCCTTGGTATCATGGAAAAGGGAGGGAAGATGTAAGCCAGCCTGAACCTCCAGGATATTGACAGAGCGTCTAACACCAGGGGGTTGTCCTCCCTGTAGAGGGACCAGAACCTCTCCACCTTGGCATTGAACCTTGTTGCCATGAGATCCACCTCTGGCATACCCCACTTGAGGACTATCTGCTTGATTCTCCGGATGTAAAGACCACTCTACCGACGGAAGACCACGGCTCAGCCGCTATCATATTGAGGGAGCCTTGGATGTGGATCGCAGATAAGTGGGAAGGTACAACTCTGTCTAATCCAGAATCACCCCGATCTCTGACAAGAGGGAAGTGATCTTGTGCCTCCCTGCTGGTTGATGTAAAGTACCGCAGTCACATTGTCTGACTGGACTTTCACCGCTTGCCCCGGATCTGAGGGGCTAAGTGAAGGAGGGCTAGCCGGATAGCCTGAATCTCGCGGAGATTGATGAAAGAAGCCACTCCTGAGGAAACCAGGTCCCGTGAACTGGAGTGTCGTCTAGGTGAGCGTCCCAGCCTACTTAGGACGCATCCGTAGTCAATATGACCCAGACTGGCTGGGTCATAGACTTCCGTCTAAAAGATGGCACCACCATCTGAGGGAATACCGAGTTTGCCAAGTCAGGAGCAGGGAGTTTAGCCCAGCAGGGCTGCCATTCCATTAGGAGAGGACCTCCGACTGTAGAGGGCGGAGGTGCCATAGAGCCCAAGGGACTGCTTCCGCAGACGCTGACATGAGCCCCAACATCTTCATGAGAGTCCGGATTGGAACTCGCCGGGAAAGGAACTTGCCGTGTTCTGAACCCGGAATCTTCTTTCTGGAGTCAACTGGAGCGACATCCCAGCGGAGTCGGTTATGAAGCCTAGATATCTTACTGAAGTCGACGGGCTCACGTTCGACTTCTACCAGCTGATGATCCAACCTAGGTGGAACAGAAAGGAGATTGTTACCTGAAGAAGTTGGGTTAGGACCGCTAGAGCAGAGGCTTTCAAAGCCAGTCGTCCAGATAAGGAATGATGGTCAGTCCTTGAAGCCTCAAAGCCGCCACTACAGAACCACCACCTTGGTAAAAGTGTGAGGGGCAGAAGAAAAGCCAAAGAGAAGGGCAACAGAAGATGCTTGACGACACCGGACACCTGGACCGTGATCCTGATATACTTCCTGGAACCAGGATGGATCGGGATGTGCAGATATGCATTCTTGAGGTCCAGGGTTGCCATCACGTCTCCAGAATTGACGACGTGAACTACTGACCTGATGGTTTCTACACGAAACTTCACCTTCCTTATAAATCGATTGAAATATCTCAGATCGATAATCATCCGGAGATCTCCTGAAGCCTTGGGAACCAGAAAAACTGGTGAATAGATCCCTAGGCCCCGTACTCCTGCCGGAACCTCCTCCAGAGCCCTTTTGCAAATGTAGTCCTGAATGTAGGCCTCTAGGATCGCCTCCTTGGCAGCTTGTAGAAGGTTGATCTTGACAAACCTGTCCAGTGGAATAGAGGTGTTGTTGACTAAATAACCGTTGAAAATGATATTCAGAACCCAGGGATCCGAGATCTCTTGGATCCATTCTTCTCAGAAGTGGGAGAGACGACTCCCTGCAGGACGGCAGGAGTAACGGGATTTAAGCAAGAGCCCCGTAGTCAGGAGGTGGATTTTCCATCCTTGGCTCCTCCAAATGGAATATGGGCCGCCGATCTCAGGGCCATGCTATATATAGGCCCCTGACATTATTTGATAGTATTGTTACAGGGTGCCAAAGGCACACTTGGTCTCCCATGAGCCACAGACCTGCTGCTTAGCTTCAAGAGCAAGGATCTGTGTTTGGCCTCATACCCAGGACTTGCTTTGCTAGTGGGAAGCTCCCTCGCTAGCTTCAACTGGGACTGTGCGGTATCGCACAAGAAGTCTGTAGCCAGGTTGATGGTCTTGAAAGCATCTGGTTCAAACCTCTGGTTCACATCAACTTGAATTTGATCCAGGCGAGATCGGAGGAACGTAGAGACTTCAAAAAGCCACTATGGCTGTGGAAGCGGAAGCCGAAGCTGCCGTAACACCCCGTCTTAGTGTGCACTCTGCAAGGGGGTCCTGCAGCTAGACCCATCGTCTGCAGGAACCAGAGTGCGCTTGGACAACTTGGCAATAGCCATGTCCACCTTGGGAATGGATCCTCACGAATCCACCAAGGGTTAAGCCATCGGGAACATGGATTTAAACTTCTTTGTTAAAACCGGACCTTTTCCAGGTTTTTTCCACTCTATATCATGACAGAGAGGAGGGTCTCATCCGCTTTGAAGACACGATGTGCCCGAGTAGCGGGAACGGGAGGCTTCCCCGAGTCAACATCATGGTCCCCGACATGATGGACTTGAGCAACTTCTGTGTCTTTCCAGGGAGAAAACACAACGCCAGCTCCTCCTCATCCGAGGAGGAAGAAACTAAGGAGACCAAGAAGGTCTCTCTACCGGGACAGAGGTCTCCATAGGGGCCTGGGCACGAATAGGAAGCCTTTCCATCCAGCAGGCCTATGACTCCTTTAACAGAGCCATTGATACATATCCTGCAACATAGGTTCACTAGAGGTCAGAAACCTCTAACCGCAGCTGTAACCCCAGGTGTAGGTTAAGTCAACACACCCAGGGATTCCCAACCGGTCTCCCAAGCTGGTCTGCGATCTTACGAGTGCAGGTATGATCAGCTTACAATAACCGTTGACTGCTGCAATGGTAGCAGGATAGATGCTTCCTCTTGGAATCAACTTTCCTGCCTTCTGAATCCCGCGGAGGAGACATCACTGCGGGAAAAAAGGGACAAATAAAACATTTGTAAACCACCTATCTACGCAGGAAAGGTAGAAAAACAGACCGGAGGCAGCTGAGGAAAGAAAAAAAAACACCACAAGAGGAACAACCCCAATTTTAGCACTCTGGGAGCTGGCTGAAAAAGCATATGTAGCCAGAGACTGAACTGGAGCACACAGCCTCCCAAAATAGGGGAAGGGAGGGATAGCCAATCCACCCTTCCCCAGTAAATCCTCCACAGGAAGATGCATAAAAAATCGCATCTATGAAAAAATCGTGCCCGTGAAAAATCACGGCCGGATTACCCGGAGGTGATGCAAAAGGAGAGTCCCGCGTCACCTCCGGAAGATGGCGGCGCACAGGGACCGGGAATCCTGGACCAAGGACGCCGCCAAAATACTCCCAGCCAGGCGCACTGCGCGGGGCCGGCAGCAAATAAGCTGCCGGCCAAACTGACAAGGTACCTAGGAAAAAAGGCAACGCCGTTACCCAAACGAAAAGAAGGCTCCCCGCACTTTCCATAAGAAAGGGGGGAACAAACCGCCTAGTCCACCTGTCCAGGAGGACAGAAAAAAACACAGTGGGCTGGGGGTTGACTTCCTCCTTTTAAGGAGATACTTAATTGTTAAATTGAGTTATTAGTCTTGGGCTCATTAAACATTCCGACGGTCCTGCCAGTCCACGGGGGTGGTTAACCCCATCTCCATCTGTGCTGCTGGTAGGACGTAAGGGAATAGGGCATTTGCAACTTTTTGCATTTTTACACCACTCACTCCAGTTTTGTAATGTGGGTGGGAAAGTGGGTGTAGTTAGCTATGTTAATGAGGTTTTTTTTTTTACCACAAATTTCAGGTTTCGGTCCTACCACGAGAACAGGGCCTCTGAAGTGAGAGGACAGCAGCTGCACATCTGATATTTTTGTCATGTCTTAGTGATATATCTACAAATGTTTAGATGGGAAAACCACTTTAACACAGACAATTTTTAAGTTTAAAAAGACATATCACAAGAAAATGATAAAAATATGAAATTCTTTTTAAAATATATTTTATGCTGAAATCTGATCACTTGGTCAAAAGCTCTGATAGCAAAATATCTCTTGTTGGGGCCATGTTCTCTTAAATCAAATGACCAAGTGCAACATTATTTTCCATTTTTTTAAGGAAATGTGTCATCAGAAAGTGACCTATTGTTTAAATAACATTTTTTATGGTAAACATTTTTTTTAATTATTTTTGGTGTTTTTAATTTTTCCATGTCTCTATCTATATTTATTGAAAATGTATAACATCCTGCAATTTTCACACTGACCTCATAATAGGTCATGATTTCCTGTTCTGTACATGTGACTTTCCAGTAGGTATCTTGTTATCATCACAGGCAGAATTACAATGACAAGTAACACCTCTGTGTAGATAACACAATCCATCATTCATAATAGGTGGTATCACAGCTTATCTACTCCCTCCTGACCACTGCACAGGTCACAGAGCATGCCTAGAAAACTCTTCTATAGAAGTCAACGAGGACAGCTCCTGTCCATTATGTCTATGGCCTATGTAGCTGCACTCAGAAGACAGGAAGTCTTAAAGGGGTTGTGTCACTTCAGCAAGTGGCACTTATTATGTAGACAAAGTTACAAACCACTTACTAATGCAGCGTTCCTCAACTCCAGTCCTCAAGGCCCACCTGCCGGTCGTGTATTCAGGATTTCCTTAGTACTGTCAGTGCATTCATTCTGTGGGATATTCGCAAATCATGACCAGCAAATGGGTCCTGAGGACTGGAGTTGAGAAACACTGTACTAATGTATTGTTATTATCCATATCTCCTCCTTTGCTGGCTAGATTCATTTTTCCATCACATTATACACTGCTCGTTTCCATGGTTACGACCACCTTGCAATCCAGCAGTGGTGGCTGTGCTTGAACTCTATAGTAAAAACCACCAGCCTATGTGAGCTCCCACAGTCCCCGCCACCAGAGGTCAGCACTTTTTCCTGTAGTGTGCAAGCACGGCCACCATTGCTGGATTGCAGGGTGGTCGTAACCATGGAAACGAGCAGTGTATAATGGGATGGAAAGATGAAGGAAGCAATATGGGCATTCACAATACATTTAAGGGCTTCTTTTCTCCACAGGTGAATAGCTAAAATAATAGTTCTTGTATATAGCAAACTATATATGGAGGGAGCACAAACCACACGCACATAGAAAGCCTTTCTATACAGATACCATACGTATACAAACACATACTTATGGCGCAGCTTTTAGATATACCATGGTGCCTATATAGCAAAGGAAGGAGACAGGTTTATGAATGGCCAGAGCAAACAGTGTACATGGGCCGTTTATGCTTCATCCTTATCCTTACATATTTGGTTTGTTTTTTTCAGACCAAGAAAACTATTTGAAATATTTACCCCTGTGCCACAATATAAAAACCAGAATCCTGTAAAAAACGAATGCATGAAAGATTCACCACGGAAGGAAAGCAAAATATGTTTCCTTCCAAGTCTGAAACATAGAAAAAAATATACCATTACTGCTTCAAAAGTAGGAAGATCAGATGGGAAGGACAGCAAAACAAGTCCATCAAACCAAGATGAACTAAAGATGGGCGATTATTTTGTTGGCATATTTCAAGAAGCATTAACTACTACAGACACGTGCGCCTTTACTTTGGATTCAACAGATCAACCTCCTGCCGATAGTAAAAGCGTTGATACCTGTTGCCCAGAATCCCTCATTTCAGATGGATCAGGTTATAAAAATGCCAGTAAAGCATCTGACGTTCAAAGCAGGAAAGCGCGTGACGAGTTCTCCGAAGAGAAAGGTTCTTCATTAGGTGATAATGCAAGTATCCTAAGCATGTGCTCCATGGACATTAATACATCAGAGGAGCAGGAAAACATCAAGCAACTAAATCCAGGAACTGAAGAACTAGAAGAAATAAAGAAAGACCTAAATGTCTCTGGGACTAAAGAACCAAAAGACGAACCTACCACCTGGAATGGTCAGTCAGTCTCAGCGGCCAGTCATCAGTATCCACCGTTTCCCAATTCTTGGCAGTATTCCTTATATTGCTGGTATCAAAATGGTGATAACACTGGAGGAGTAAGTCAAACATACCCACAGGTTTCTTACAGTACACAGCCAAGCAGTACTTTCAGTCAGTCATCCGCTTTTTCAGTGCCAAATTCCTACATTACAAACCAGCCTTACTCCAGTCTCAGTGGACAAATTCAACCACGGATGTATCCAGCTGCCGCTCCTTTTGGTGCCAATGTGCCATACAATTATACAGATCCTTCCACTTCTTCAAATCAGAACCCAGTGCCAATGCCATACTCATACAATTCTAGTACAAATGCAAGATGGCCATGGGGTGAGTAAATATTGACTTAAAGTCAACCTGTCAAATATTAGTTGTTTTTTTTTTTTTTTTTGCTCTATTTGAGAACAGAATATGAGAGAGGGAGAGAAGCTGAACTCTGTGATGTATTGGTTCATATGATTTGGAGCATGATTTAATTTAGTAAAAAGAATCCTGCCAGGACTCTCAGTAGAGACTGTGGGAGTCCTGATTACCCCACCCACACATTGACAGCTGTCTTTATACACACACATACAGGAAAGCTGCCAGTTGTCCTGTGTGGTTGGGCTCAACATGACTCTCGCTGTCTCTCCTAGTTTAACGCTTTCCACGCCGGTATCTCCCTTCTCACGGCAGGTCCAGCCGCCGGAGTGCTGCCCTACTCCCTGCTCCCTTTGCTGCCGGCCTGACCTCTGCCTGACTCTCGACTCTGTGCTGCCTGCCCTTACCTTGGTTTGTCCCTGACTCTGGTTTTGTGTGATCCCTTGATGTCACTCACCGGTATCTCTTATACCTTGTGGGTCAGCAGTCACTGAACAGAGACTACTCCAAGAGCTAGCAGCATGGTGGTTCCCCTGCAGACCCATGTGAAAGGGTGAAGGCCAGGTGTATGTCAGGACAATGTCCTCAGAAGTAGCCCCAAGCCAAATCTTTTCAGTGGCACAGCCGCTTTACTTACACACACTTCTAGAGTGTAATAATATTACAGGTTATAGTTATTAGATTTCTGGAGAGGTCATTGTTCCAGGGAGTTATTCTGATTGGAGTCGGGAAGGAATTTTTTTCCCCTAAAATGAGGAAAATTGGCTTCTACCTCACAGGGGTTTCTAATGCCTTCCTCTGGATCAACTTGTAGGATAACATGCCGAACTTGATGGACAAATGTCTTTTTTCGGCCTTACAAACTACAGTATGTTACATCTAGTCAGAATTTTCTCTCCTTTTTACTTCAGAATCCTGCTAAAAATACCTGGCAGATTTGTCTTGCTTCCATACAGCAAATAGGCCGATTTAAATGCTTTAGGGTACTTTCACACTAGCTTTTTGGATTTCGTTTTTGAGATCCGTTTCAGGGCTCTCACAAACGGTCCAAAACGGATCAGTTAAGCCCCAATGCATTCTGAATGGATAAGGATCCGTTCAGAATGCATCAGTTCGGCTCTGTTCCGCTTCTATTCTGTTTTGGAGGTGGACACCAAAACGCAGCTTGCAGCATTATGGTGTCCGTCTGAAGAGGCGGAGCCTAACGGATCCGTTTTGAATTACAATGTAAGTCAATGGGGACGGATCAGTTTTCAATGACACAATATGGTGCATTCGAAAACTGATCCGTTCCCCATTGACTTTCAATGCAATTCAAAATGGATCCGTTTTGGACTTTGTCATTTTTCTTTTAACTAATGCAAACGGATCCGTTCTGAACGGATACAAACGTTTGCATTATAGGTGCGGATCCGTCTGTGCAAATAAACAGACGGATCCGCACCAACGCAAGTGTGAAAGTACCCTTACATGTCTTAGGCTGTGCTCAGATAGGCGCTCTTATTTCTGTTGTTCTGCTCGGTTATAGAAGCACAGCAACTATAATAGTGATAGTGCCAGATTACTCACCTGATGGACATGAATCCCATTGACTATAATGAAGTCCATCAGGTTTCTGTCATGTGACCCAGCATTTTACCGGACAAAATAGGGCAACATGTTTTTTTTACATTATATTGAAATTGACTGGACAGAGCCTTGGCATCAGCCGCATGAAGCATATTTGGGATACATTTTAACTCTGACTCCAGGCAAAGCCTAATTAGATAGCATCAGTGCCTCTTTTTTTGAGCAGAGTTGAGCTTGAGGTTATAACAGAAAAAGATAGGTCACTTTCATGATGTGTTTTTTCGGCATGGGGATTGAGATGTTCATATTCTTTCGCCATGCAGTGTACCTTAGTATTTTGTTTAACCTCCAAAATAAAAAAATATTAGTTTTTATCAGATGTTTCAAATTAAGGCTTTGTTCACATCAGGTTTTTGTCCCACATTTAACATATACACATGATGTATAGGGTAAACGTATTCCCCATACAAATGCCAAACAGTGGCATCCGTCACCATAGAGTTCCATTGTAAGAAATAAACGTATACATTTTTGCTGGACTCTTGCATCCTTATATCTCCTACATATATGTTAAATATGATCTGAACACAACCTAACAGGGATCTTGATGTACGTGTTTGTACGCCTTGGGGAGTAATCCAACCCTACACATACCCCTCATCAGTAGATATGCAGCATGTAAACAAGTGTAGCCATGCCTCCCCAGTTCTGATGGTTGAGACTGAATTGCTACTGATCATAAATTAGAGGACATGAGGTGTACTCTTTAATCAACTTCAAAAAGTCATGCACTCTCTTTGGTATCACTAAAAACTACAGAAAAATAAACCCTCACACAGCTCCATAGACGTAACTATAAAAAAGTTATGGGGGTCAGAATATGGTGATACAAAGGAAAAAAGTGTTTTGTTTTGTTTTTTCAAAGTTATATTTTTTTAATATTAAAATGCAAGAAAAACTATGGATCACTGTAATCATTCTGTCCCAGATAATGAAGGTAACAGGTCACTTTTACAGTATAGGGAATGCTGTAAACACAAAACCGATAAAACATGTGGTCAAATTGCACATCGTATGCTATATTAAATGGTGCCATTAGAAAGTACAACAAAGATGAAAAAGCCGAAAATGACTGTCTTGAAGGGATTGGCTAATATTAGGGATGAGCAAATCAACTTTGGATGGTACATCCGAAGTCGATTCACTAAAAACTTTGTTCTAATACTGTACGGAGATCCCACTCCGGACAGTATTAGAATGTATTGGCTCCGATGAGCCGAAGTTAATACTTTGCAAAGTCACGCAGGACTTTGTGTAATAACTTCAGGAATTAATTATTACAGTACTGTAAAAAAAACCTTGGTACTGAACTCGGGTTCGGTTCTGAGTGGTACCTTGGAACTGATGGTACCAAGGTTTTTTACAGTAATAATTAATTCACAAAGTTATTACACGAAGTTTCACGAAGTAATAACTTTGGCTCATCTGAGCCAATACATTCTAATACTGTACGGAGCGGGATCTCGGTACAGTATTATAACAAAGTTTTTAGCGAATCCACTTTGGATGTACCATCCCAAGTCGATTCGCTCATCCCTAGCTAATATCTATTACTAGCTACACATGTGTTGAGAGCTGCACATACAAGCAGCTAGTTATAGGTATTATCAAACCATTGGCACCAATGCTCAATGATTTAATATGCCTAATTTATGTTTACTTGCAGGTCTGCTTCCCAACACCGTGCTCCCAAAATGGCCACTGATGGAGTGGTCCCGACTATCAGTGCCTCCATTCACTTCCACTGTGGGAAGACTGCTCATGCAGTAGTTTCCTGTTTTTCCCTGGTGAATGGAGTTCACCGATGGACGGGACCTCCATCAGCAGCCATTTTGGGAGTGCAGTGTTGGGTAGCAGATAAGTGAAGCTTCAAGTAAACATAAATTAGGCACAATAAACCATTGGACATTGGCACGGATGGTTTAACCCCTTAAGGACGAAGGGCGTACATGTACGAGAGTAGCAAATTTATATTAGACTCTAAATATAAGCTTGGACGTTGTCTAACGAAGAGGTCATCAACGTCCAGCACGCCAACTGTTGTGAAACTACAATTCCAAGCATGCACATTTGCTTAGCTGGAGTGCCAGAGGTTGCTGACCCCTGGTCTACAAGACTTTTGCTGGCTCACTATATTTTTAGAATTCTAGAACAAATCATTTTGACTTTCTTTGTATCTTCGTATTATGATTTTAGCCTTTTCCTATTTTTTGCAGGTTCTTGGCAATAATTTAAGTGAAGATGAGAAGACAAAATCTGTGGATACCATATCTGCATCTTTTCAGTTGACTACTTACTGTAGTGTTCTCTGTGCCAATGACATTAGTAGCTTATGGCACATTTCTTACTTGTACCAGAATTTTTGTATGTGTTTGCATTATAATATTTAAAGTTAAAATGTATCTTCAGTATTTCTTTTTTACAAGAAAATACTTATTTTTGTATATTTTCCAATTTTGTACACCAGAGTTTTCTTCGGGGCAGTCTTTTAAACTGTCTGCAACTATTTTTATATTTTGTTATAGGTTTGTGTTCTTTAATGGTTGTGTAGAGAGATCTGAAAAATGTCATGATTTGGAAATAATTTTTACGTATTTGCTGTCTTGTATAAAAAAAATGGAATTTTTACTTGTCAGCTTTTAAAACTCTGCTGAGCAGCACTCTAGTCTTAAGTTATTTGTCTAGATCTGGGAACGTATTGTCAGGAAAATTTGATTCTCTAGAAAACCTTCTTTTTTATGTTTTAAAGCCTACATATAATTTCATAAATAGAACTGATTGTAATCAGCTCCATAGGTGATTATCCCTGAGATCAAATCTTGGGGGCTATGACCAATTAGCTAATTAGCCATTACTTTTTGTAGGCATACCCCATCAAGGACAAGCTGTATATGAACATAGAATTGAATTTCCTGAGCATTCCTAAGGGTACTTTCACACTTGCGGCATGGCTATCCGGCAGGTGAACAGCCTGTTGGATCCGCCATGCCGCAAGTACCCGTGCACTGCCGTGCTGCCACTCTGTCCCCATTGACTATAAGGGGGCGGAGCTACAGCGCAGCACGGCAATGCACGGCCAGAGATCGCCGGACTAAAAGTACTGCAGGTCCGACTTTTTAGTCCGGCGATCTCTGCCGTGCTGCACCGTAGCTCTGCCCCCAGCCCCATTATAGTCAATGGGGACGGAGCGGCAGCACGGCAGTGCACGGGCACTTGCGGCAGGACGGATCCGGCAGGCTGTTCACCTGCCGGATAACTATGCCGCAAATGTGAAAGTACCCTAAGGAGAGTCTGTCTTCAGGGTTCAACTGAGCTCTGAAGACTCCTGTGTGTAACATACAGAGGCTTTCATCCTGCCTCTCGTCGCCTCCGCAGCTCTTGCCTCCCATATGCGCTTTATCTCTGCTGCTTTATCGCCCTTGCCTGACTTGCTTCCAGTGCTAACCACTGGCAGTTCTGCTAGTTTAGCTCTGTTCTCTGAGCTTCTCTCTTGGTGCTAAGAGACACACTGGGAGAGAAGATAGCGAGAGAAGCGGGACTGCAAAGTTCTGCGCTGGTAGTAAGTGTGCCACGATAATGTGCACCTACTGTCAATGCTAAACGCTGACAGTCCTGAATCCCACTAAACTTAGCAGGGCTATTATCAAAAACAGTTATGCTTTTGATAATATATCATTTTTGGAAAAGCAATATAAGGATATTACATTCTAGAGCAGCAGCTAAAGACAGTTAAATGTAATAATTATTTGCAAATCAACTTTAGCATGTGTAGTTAGTGAATCAGCGTGTGAAGTTACATTGTATTGTGTGTGTGTGTGTCGCTTTCAGTAGTGTAAACTTTATTAAAATACATGACAGTTCATTGAGTGTTCAGTTTGTTTTGTTTCTAAAATGCTTGGTTTTGTGAGTATACTGTATCTATTAATTTGACTTGGGAGCTGAGCTGCAATAACCTAGCACTTTCACTGTGTTAGTTACAGCACCGACAGCGGACTACATCTGTATTGTGAAGGCAATGGTCATTTTGTCCGCACCCATGCCCTGAAGCTGGGAAACTACAGTGCATAGGGTCAGTTAAAGAGGAAACCCTAGCTAAAGATCAGTCCTCTCTACAACTGACCTTGCGTGTGACTTTGTCTTCTGGTGGTACCCTGTTCACTGTGTCGTCCCTCTTTGATTCAGGTTCTGCAGGTAACTTCCTGCATTAGGCCATGGTGGATCAGTACCAAACCCCATTTCGATGCCTCAAAAGACTCTTAGTGGCTCTGTATGTATTAACCAGTCGTGGACTGAAATTCCAGTACAGTGCTTTGTAGGGGATCAGCCTGCCATCACAAATAGCTTACTTAAAGGGGTTGTCTCACTTTAGAAAATGGCATTTACAATGTAGAGAAAGTTAATACAAGGCACTTACCGTACTAATGTATAATGATTGTCCATATTGCTTGCTGGAGTCATTTTTCCATCACATTGTACACTGCTCGTTTTCATGGTTACGACCACCCTGTAATCCGGCATTGGTGGTCGTGCTTGTACAATATAGGAAAAAGCGCAGGCCTCTTTGTTGGCTGGGACCATGGAGGTGCCCATAGTGCAGCACTTTTTTGTATAGCATGCAAGCAAGAACACTGCTGCACGGTAGTCATAACCATGGAAACGTGCAGTGTATAATGTGATGGAAAAATGAATCCAGACAGCAAAGGAGACAATATGGACAATCACAATACATTAGTAAGTGCCTTGTAATAACTTTGTCAACATGATAAATACTACTGTTGAGTGAACATCTGTTTTTAAGTTCAGCGTACGAGGTCCGAGTTATCTAAGAATTCTGTTATGGATTCCACTACCACAAACCATAACTTATGGTCCATGGTAGTGGAATGCTTAACGGAATTCGTAGATAACCCTAACCCAAACCTTGTACTCTGAACTTGAAAACAGGATCCGCAACACACCATGCCGGCACTCCCCATAGAGATGCCTATTCTTGTCTGCAGGTTGCGGATAAGAATAGGACATGCTCTATCTTTTGCGGAGCCGAAACCCAGAAGTTCGGGGCCGCGGCTCTGCAAATGCGGAAGCGGAGAGCACATAGTGTGATCTCCGCATTACGTCTGGCCTCATTCACAATGAATGTGTCCGCATCCATTCCGCAGAATTGCGGAATGGATGCGGACAAAATTGCGGACGTGTAAATGGGGCCTTAGTTCACAGGGGTTATGACCACCCTGCAATCCAGCAGTAGTAGCCGTGCTTGCACACTACAGGAAAAGGCGACGGCCTTTCTGGTGGCTGGGACCTCGAAAGTGTGTATGCTTTTTCTTATAGGCCTCTTTTACACAGTACGTGAACAGGGACCAATTTCAGCATCTTTTGTGACTTGTAATTAAAAAAAAAAAAAAATTCACTTGCTCCTTAATCTTTTAATACTGTCACTGGAGGCGGGCTACTTTTTTGTGGGTCACCTTGTGTAATAGAAATATTTGTGCCTCTTTTGTGTTTTCGACCCACTCCTGGTTTTGGCTCACAAATACTGATGCAAAAATACTGACCGTGTGAAAGAGGACATAGTGTGCAAGCACTGGGATTGCAGGGTGGTTGTGGCCCCTGGATACATAGATTGTATAATGCAATTTAAAAAAGTGCCTTGTATTAGCTTTGAAATAAAATTTTCTAAACATGAGACAACCCCTTTAAATGTCAGGTTATATTTTTATACACAGAATGCCGTCCGCTCTCAGGAGATGCAGATTTAACCAACTCCAACGTACATTTTTAAAGAAAGTGTGTCATCAGGAAATGAACCATTGCATGTTTTTATGTGTAACATATTTTTTAAAAATTTTGATGACATTTCAAATTCTCCTTGTCAATACTGTATCTATATTTAAACAAAAACCATAAAATCCTGCAGTTTTGCACTGGCCACTAAGCCTAATAATAGGTACCACTTCTTGGTCTGTACAAGTCTCTTTACTGCAGTTATATATTATTCTAATCCTGCCTGTAATGATAAGGAAATATCCCCTCTGTGTACAGATAAGACAGGGTCATCCATTCACAGTGGGTGATTGTCAGAGCTTATCTATTCTTTCCTTGTACAATGACTTCTGAAAAGGTCACAGATCATACCTAGACTCTCCTATATAAGTCAACTAGCAGAAGGACCCGGCTTCGCACTGGTATATTTCATCTATTTCATTTAATGTTCGTGTGCGTCGTTAAAAGATATTGACAGTATCCCCCATAACAGTGACCTCTACAGCCCATTTAACAGTGACCGCCACAGTGCCTGCCCCTTTAACATTGACCTTCACAGTGCCCGCCTCTTTAACAGTGACCTCTACAGTGCCCTGCCCCTTCAATGGGGCTACACGACAACATGTGTCGCAAGACATTATGTCTAAACAATTTTTATAATGATATTATGGTGTCGCACTGTGACATGCTGCGACTGCGACATGACAGTCGCAAAGAATCTTATCCAAGATGGATGCATGTAGCAGCGTAGTTGTGCTTTATGTGTCGTGCGACTTATTGTCGTCCTGTAGCCCTAGCCTAAAGCAGACCTACAGCAGTGAAGAAAAATGGCTGGGTAGTTATGGAAACCTGGAGTAAAACTGTGTGTATGTGGAGACTAAGGGCCTGCAAGATTCTATTGGCTGATAAGGGACATGTGACCATGTGTATGGCAGTTGGGATATGAAGAGAAAGACTTACAGGCTTGTACTAGCTAATGCAGTTCATATTTTGGGGATATCTCAGGAACGGCACGTCCTAGAAAGCTGAGACCTGGTCTAAAACCTTCCCGGACACCTGATGTACCTGTGTGCCAAATTTGGTGAAGATGGGTCCAGTCGTTTAATCGTGCATAAAGAACAGACAGACGTCAGGACAGACTGACAGAAACTCATTTTTGATAGGGTTCCTTCCAGACTATTGTGTCTATGGACCTTGGGGCTGTCGTTAAGTAATTATTTTAATGCTTTCTAAAATGTTGTTAAGAACAGCTCAGGCAAGATGGTTGCCCCCATAATCATGTTCAGGAAATAAAATAAAATAAATCTACAATCAAAAAATAAAAACAGATTAGATAAATACAGTATATGAGCTTCACACACCTCAGTATATTATTTTTACATAGTTTTTTGTTGTATATTTATTGAATGTGCAAATGTTGGTTTTGATTTTATTATTTTTCTTTTGTATAAAAGTTTTATAAAAGCCTACATGGCAGTCAGCTGTCCATCAAAGCAACTGCAATCATCAGGTCGACTGCTTTCAGAAATTTATAGGTTTTGGGGGTGCACTTACCTTTAAAAGAATGTAATCACTGTGAGGCAATATACGGGCACCGGCTGTGAGTACTCACTGCTGCGGACCCACTGACTTAAATGGGTCTGTGATCCACAAAATATGACAAAACATAGGACATATCTTTTGCCGTGCGGAGGCACAGACCCCAAATCCCATGGATGTGCTTTGTGGTGCTTTTGTGGGCTTCCAATCCGTGTCTCCCCACCGGAAAAGATGGGAGATGTCCTATCTTTGGTAGTAACTTGCGGATAGCAGACCCATTCAAGTCAATGGAGTGCACTTGGCTGGTGCCCGTGTATTGCGGACCTGCCATTTATGGTCTGCAATACGAGCAGCATGGCCATAAGGTCGTGTGCATGAGCCCTGACTCACACTTTTATCTACTAATAACTTTTATGCAATTTTTATGGAAGTGCATTTTGTGTCAGATGTCTAAGGTCAAAAACTGTATGGGAGCGGGGGTTAATATGACTTTTTATTTTGTAATTTAAACTCTTAAGTGTCCGCATGGTTCTTGTAGCAGACACCCGCGGCTAATGTCCGCGACCGGCAGCAATGCCGATTGCGGACATTTAACCCCTCAGATGCCGTGGTCAATCCTGTACACGGCATCTGAGCGCGCACAAACCAAAAGTTTTACTTTTGGTTTGTGCTCCGGCTCCCTGTGTGGCGATCGGAGGAGCCGGAGCGCGCCTGTAGTAGCCTGGGTCTCTATGAATGAAACCCAGGCTGCTCTGTAGTATTTCTTATGGAGCCTTGCCTGTAATAGGCTTCATAGGAAATATGCGATTTTTTTCATACATTCCAATGCTATTGCATTGGAATGTATGATAATCGCAATCAAATGATTGTAAGTTATAGTTCCCTATGGGAACTATATAAAAGTGTAAAAAAAAAAATGTTTAAAAGTTATTATTTTTTTAAAAACATAAAAGTTCAAATCAGCCCCCTTTTGCTAAAATAAAAAAATAAATAAAAAAAATACACATCATGGGTGTCGCAATGTGCGAAAACGCCCATACTATAAAAATATAAAAAATATTCCCCATGCGTCAAACAGCAAAATGGAAAAAAGCGCCCAAATGGCGTATTCGCCATTTTTGGTCGCTTTATTTTCCACAAAGAATTACATAAAAGGTGATCAAAAAGTCATACACACCCCAGATCAATAAAAAGATAAGATTATGACGCAAAAAATGAGCCCCCATACAGCTCTGTACATATAATTGCAAAAAAGTTATAGGGGTCAAAACATGGTGACAAAAAAGTAAAACTGATTTTTTTCCCACTATCAAAACGCAAGAAAACCTATACATATAAGGTATCGCTGGATTCGTACTAACCTGTAGAGTAAAAGTAACTGGTCAGTTTTATCGCACATCGAACGTCTGAATTTAAAAACCCGCAAAACTGTGGTGGAATTGCTTTTTTGTTGCAATTTCACACCATTTGGAATTTTTTTCCTGCTTCCCTCTACATCATATGCAATATTAAATGGTGTTGTTGGAAAGTACAACTTGTCCCGCAAAAACAAGCCCTCATATGGCTATGTGAACCGAAAAATAAAAAAGTTATGGCTCTGGGAAGGCAGGGAGCACAAAACAAAAACGTAAAAAATAAAAAACCTCCTGTCCTTAAGGGGTTAAAGAAGACCTTTCATTACCCTAACAAATCTAAACTAAGTATAGAGACATGGAGAGCGGCGCCCAGGGATCGTCCTACACTTACTATTATCTCTGGGCGCCGCTCCGTTCTCCCGGTATGTCCTCCGGTAACTTCAGCTCTTCGGCTCAACAGGGAGGAGCCTGCCCTTGTTCTCCTGGGAAGAAAACCTCCCAAGCTATGAGCTTTGCTGCGGTTGGTCAGCGCTACAGCCTGGAAGAAGGAGACGCCCAGGAGAGGGAGGGCAGGCTCCTCCCAGTTGAGCCGAAGAGCTGAAGTTACCGGAGCCTATACCGGGAGAACGGAGCGGCGCTCCAGGGATAATAGTAAGTGCAGGGAGATCCCTGGGCGCCGCTCTCCATGTCTGTATACTTAGTTCAGATTTTTTAGGGTAATGAAAGGTCCTCTTTAACTCCTTGCCGAACGCAGGATTGCGTCCTGGCGGCGGTCGGTCTGTTCCTCTTGGACGCGCCGAGGCGTCATCTCGCGAGACGCGAGATTTCCTGTGAGCGTGCGCGCGTTCACAGGATCGCGTCGGGAAGAAGTTGAACTACAGCCTGCAATTGCAGACAAGAATAGGACATGCTCTATCTTTTGCAGAGCTGCGGCCGGATGTTTGGGGGCCGAAACCCGGAAATTTGCAGCTCCGCAAATGCTGATGCGGCGAGCACATAGTGTTCACACTGAATGGGTCCGCATCTATTCCGCAGAATTGAGGAATAGATGCGGACATTTTTGAGGACGTGTGAATGGGGCCTTACTACTTTTTTTTTTGCACATTTTTTGGCAGAGATTTTTTCATCCACGTTGATTGATGCGAATGAGGAAATCTGTGCCGTTCATTTTATTTTTTTTTTCAGCCTCAGCCCAGAGGCTGAACGGAAAAAAAAAATCTCATTACCCGTATGCTCAATATAAGGAGAATCGCAGAAACTCCTAATTCTGGCCATACGTGTAATGATTGCGGAGACCCTCAAATGCCAGGGCAGTACAAACACCTCACATGTGACCCCATTTTAGAAAGAAGACACCCCAAGGTATTCCGTGAGGGGTATGGTGAGTTCATGTAAAATTTTATTTTTGTCACTAGTTAGTGGAAATTTGAGACTTTGTAAAAAAAAAAAAAAATATCAATTTCCGCTAACTTGTGCCAAAAAAAAAACATTCTGTGAACTTGCCATGCCCCTCACGGAATACCTTGGGGTGTCTTCTTTCCACAATGGGGTCACTTGTGGGGTATTTATACTGCCCTGGCATTTTAGGGTCCTAAAGCGTGAGAATCCAAATGCGTAAAAATGCCCTGTGAAATCCTAAAGGTACTCATGGGATTTGGGCCCTTTCGCATCTTGGCTGCAAAAAGTGTCACACATGTGGTATCGCCGTACTCAGGAGAAGTAGGGCAATGTGTTTTGGGGTGTATTTTATATATACCCCTGCTGGGTGTGAGAAATATCTCTGTAAATGACAACTTTTTAAAAAAATTATACAAAGTTGTCAATTTACAGAGATATTTCTCTCACCAGCATGAGTATATGTAAAAATGCACCCCAAACACATTGCCCTACTTCTCCTGAGTACGGCGATACTACATGAGTGACACTTTTGCAGCCTGAACGCAAAGGGCCCAAATTCCAACGAGTACCTTTAGCTTTTACATGGCTGCTCACAATTTAGCCCCGCCCAAAATGCCAGAACAGTAAACACACCCCACACATGACCCCATTTACGAAAGTAGACACCCCAAGGTATTCGCTGAGGGGCATAGTGAGTCCGTGGGAGATTTTTTTTTTTTTGCCAGAAGTTAGCAGAAATGGAAAGTTTATTATTTTTATTTTTTTCCTCAGAAAGTGTCATTTTCCGCTAACTTGTGAAAAAAAATGAAATGTTACATGAACTCACCATGCCCCTCCGCGAATACTTTGGGGTGTCTTCTTTCTAAAATAGTGTCATTTGGGGGGTATTTATATTATCCTGACATTCTAGCACCTGAAGAAACATGACAGGTGCTCAGAAAGTCAGAGCTGCTTCAAAATGCCGAAATTCACTTTTTTGCACCATAGTTTGTAAACGCTTAAACTTTTACCCAAACCAATAAATATACACTTATTGGATTTTTTTTTATCAAAGACATGTAGAATAAATTTTGCGAAAAATTTGTATAGAAATGTAGTTTTTAAAAAAAAAATTACAACAGAAAGTGAAAAATGTCATTTTTTTGCAAAAATTTCGGTCATTTTTGATTAATAGCAAAAAAAGTTAAAATGTCAGCAGCAATGAAATACCACCAAATGAAAGCTCTATTAGTGAGAAGAAAAGGAGGTAAAATTCATTTGGGTGGTAAGTTGTATGACGGAGCAATAAACGGTGAAAGTAGTGTAGTGCAGAATTGTAAAAAGTGGCCTGGTTATTAAGGGTGTTTAAGCTAGGGGGGCTGAAGTGGGTAAAGAGGTTCTGTCACCAGGATCATCCCTATTAAACCAGACATACCGCCTGGTAGGGCTCATTCAACTACTCGACACCAACTCCGAGATTCTAAAAGCCCCAAAGAAAAAGCCACAAATCCCTTACCCCTTCCTCGCTTAAAGCACCGCGACAAGCTGTGTGAGCCTCCGCAACCAGAGCACCCATGTTTAAACCAACAATCTGCCGCGTTCTTGCAAAATCCCTCATTAAACTGCCAGCAACATCCCCTCCTGTTCCCCCCACTGGACTCGCCGGCCGAGGAACCCCCGGCCGCGCCACAAAAGGGCTGATTACCCCCTTTTGGTGTGGCCATCAGTCTCATCCAAAGACCGATGTCCTTATGATCCCATCTAATACTAGGCCGAACCGCCTTCCTCTACCTAAACTGTTTCGTCATACCGAAGCCAGGCCACCCCCCATACGTCCGATACGCCTCCCCCACAGCATCCATATAATAGAACAAGGCCGAACAATTCTCCGGCGCCTTCTCCCGCACCACACTAGCTAATATAGCAAAAGCCTGCAGCCAGTTCAAAAATGTCCTGGGAATTAACCTATACCTCCGCCTCTCTTCTTCCTCTTTCTTACTCTCCTCCGCCTTCCCCCTATCCAAATTAAATTTCTCTAATGGAAGCAGCGAAAAGATCTCCACATATTCATCCCGCCAAATTTTTTCCTTAACTTCCGGCTTTAAATGGGACCCCAACGGCCCCTCAAAGCAAACATAAACCTCCCCTTTTGCGGCATCTGCCAACCGAACGTCCTCGCCAACTTTCCCAACACTGCTCCCCCCTGCCGCCACACTCCCAGGTCAGCCACCACCATCGGAACAGACCCTACCGGCACCGCAACACCATGCGCCCCAACCCCCGCCATCGGCGTCGCCGCCCAGACCGCCGCCGGCGAAGCTGATGCAGCAGAACCCCACCGTGAAATAAGGGACAACATGCCTGACAATAGCTCCTGTGCTAAACCCACCGGCCCAGCCCTTCCAGCTTGATCTAACCCCTCCAATACTCCCGCCAACCCCACAGCTTGACCCGGCGTCCTCTCACCTGACAGACTCTTGGGTATCCGCCCAGCTGCCGCAGAGACTGTGGATGCAATCGGCGTTGCTCCCACCGCAGAAGAAGACATCATAGGACTATCGCCCGCAGCCGCTCCAGCATGGTCCTCAGCGATCCATTCCTCCTGGCTCAGCTCTCCTTCCTCACATGACATGTCCAGCAGAAGGCCCCCATCCGTATCCGCCGGATGGGGCTGCACAGTCCTCTCTCCCCCGACGTCCTGTCCACTGGAGGGGTGCACATACCGCCCCGCCTCCCTGGACACCTCATCAGCCACCCGTCCTGCTGACTCCCCAGCCCGTACACCGGGAGTCGCATGTGGCCCGCCAGATCTCCCTGTCGCAGACCCCTCGGCACTGTGGGCGGAGCCGAACCCGCTCTCACAGCCCGCGCACTGCCTCTCCTCCCAAAACTTGCCGGCCCCTGCTCCAGCACATGAGCCGTCTGCCTCGTCTTCAGCGCGCGCTGGCCAGAGGACTCCCGCCTCGCGCTCCCCGATGCCGGTCGCCGCTCCCTCCGCCCCTCACCTCTGGAAGCCACCGTAAACAGGCCCTCACCTCCGGACGATGCAGCCACCTTCGTGCTCGCTCTCCCCCCGACATTTCCTCCGCCCGCTCAGAAAAGTGCTGCCGCTGCCCGGTCTCTTCAGCTGCCACCCGCGCCGCAGCCTCTTCACTCCTTACAGACCCCCCCCGACGAGGGTAAGACCGGAGCCGCAGGGAACCGCGCTCCTCTTCTGTGGGCACCCGACGCCGTGCAGGATTCCTACCGCTGCGGCGGCAGGCAGTAGCTCGTCCAGCCATGGCCGACTGCAACGGAGGGTTCCTGTCGGGGCTCCCAAGGCGCCGCCGTACCCGGGGGGATTGATCTGCGGGCCCTCACCCTACCCACCGGCAGCGCTTGGGAGTCGGCCTGAGATCCCAAAGCTGCTTGAAAATGCCTTTTCAGCCATACCTGATTTTGATCTGAGCATGGGAGGTCCTGATCTGAGCAATGGGGGTCTGATCTGAGCATGGGGGTCACATCTGAGCATGGGGGAGTCTTGTGTGAGCATGGGTTGGTCAGGTCTGAGCATGGGGGGGAAGGTCTGAGAATGGGGGGGATCTGAGCACTGAGGGTCTGATTTGTGTTGTCTGATACGAGCATTGGGGGTTTGATTTGGAGGTCTAATGAGGTTTGGGGATCTTATTTTAGGTCAAATGAGAATTGGGGATCCGATTTAGGAGTCTGATCTGAGGTCTGGTGAAAAATATATTTTTTCTTTTTTTTTCTCTGCTAATGAAAAATAAGATTTTTTTTTTAATCAGACCTCAGATCAGATGAAAAATCTTTTTTTTTTCTCTTATTTTTCTTTGTTACAACCTAGGTGCATCTTATAGGGCGAAAAATACGGTGACTGTGTAAATGTATAGCTTGTGGCTCCTAGTAATCATCCTAGTCGTGGCGTCACTGGGCCGGCAGTAAACAGTGAGAAGGCTGCGGCGCTCCAGGAGCGCTGCTACCTTGTCAAACAGCTGATCGGCAGAGGTCCCTGGTGTCAGACCCCTGCCGATCAGATTCTGATGATCTATCCAGAGGATAGATCATCAGTTTAAACAAAGTACAGATCCCCTTTAGGGAGAGGGGAGGAGTGTGCAAAGCACAGGGGTGTCTTATGAATAGAAATGCAGACATCTCTGCAGCTGTTTAGCATATAGACAAAAGAAAGTTATAGTTTTAATCACCATCACGAGCCCTACTAGGCAGTATACCTGGTTTAATAGGGTTGATCATGCTGACAGAGCCTCTTTAAGTCTTATTCGTATTTGTCATAAATTGTCCTGGCTACAGAGGTGCAAAGTGTCCAAACACCTCTGGCAGTGAAAGGGTTAAATACATGAGGCATACTGCACCTTTGCTCTGTATGATATACAGTATTTCACAAAAGTAAGTACACCCCTCACATTTTTGTAAATATTTTATTATATCTTTTCATGGGACAACACTGAAATATAACACTTTGATACAATGTAAAGTTGTCGGTGTAAAGCTTGTATAACACTGTAAATTTGGTGTGCCATGAAAATAACTCACCACACAGCCATTAATGTCTAAGAGTACTTTCACACTTGCGTTGCTGGATTCCGGCAGGCAGTTCCGTTGCCAGAACTGCCTGCTGCATCCGGCAATCTGTATGCAAACGGACAGCATTTGTAAACAGATCTGAATGCGGATCGGTCTCACAAATGCATTGCAATACCGGATCCGTCTCTCCGGTTGTCATCCGTTTAAAAAACGGATCCAGTACTTTTTATTTTTTTTCACATTTCCAAAGGTCTGTCCATGCGCAGACCGGAAGACCGGACTAATACATTTCAATGGAAATTAATGCAAGATCCGGCAAGTGTTCTGGAATTTTGGACAGAGACAAAACTGGAGCATGCTGCGGTATTTTTTCAGTCCAAAAAACGTAGTGACTGAACTGAAGACATCCTGATGCATCCTGAACGGAATTCTCTCCGTTCAAAATGCATTGGGATAAAACTCAGTTTTTTTCCGGTATTGAGCCCCTAGGATGGAAAAGAATAACGCTAATGTGAAAGTACCCTAAACTGTTTGCAACAAAAGTGAGATACATCCCTAAGTGAAAATGGTCAAATTGTGCCCAAAGTGTCAATATTTTGTTTGGCCCCGATTATTTTCCAGCACTGCCTTAACCCTTTCTACCCCAGGCCGGTTTTCACCTACCTACCTGCTAAGGCCATTTTTTGCAAATCTGACATGTGTCACTTTATGTGGTAATAACTTTGGTAATAACTTTTAAGTAATGCCTCATAAAATAGTTATCAGTCATTATTTTCCACATGTCTACTTAATGTTGGCATTATTTTTTAAATGTAATTTTTTTTTTAGTACGTTAGAAGGCTTAGAAATTTAAGCAAATTTCCAAAACCATTTTTTAAGCACCAATTCAGTTATAAAGTCATTTTGAGGAGCTTACATAATGAAAACCACCCATTAATGACCCCATTTTAGAAACTACACCCCTAAAATTATTTTTAACCTTTTAGATGTTCAACAAGAATTAAAGGAGAATGAAGGTGAAATTTCAAATTTAATTTTTTTTGCAGATTTTTCATGTTGATACATTTTTTCTGGCAAAACAGCAAGGGTTAAAAGCAAAATAAACCTCAATATGCATTACTCTGATTCTGAAGTTTACAGAAATACCCCATATGTGGTGGTAAACTGCTGTCGGGGGTCATAGCAGTGGTTAGAAGAAAAGGAGCACCATATGGTTTTTAGACACCATTTTGTATTTGAAGAGACCCTGACTTACCCCTACAGTGCAAACCCTCAAAAGGTTACCCCATTTTGGAAACTATACCTCTCAAAGAATTTATTAGGGATGTACTGAGCAGTTTGACCCCATAAGCGTTTTACGGAATTTTGAAACACTTGGCGGTGAAAATGAAAAGTTTCACTTCTTCCAATAAAATATTGCTTTAGCCCCAAATTTTTCGTTTTCACAAGGGGTAACAAGAGAGAGGGCATCCCATTATTCATTATTACCCATTTTCTCCTGAATATGGCAACACCCCATATGTGGTGGTAAACTGCTGTGGGGGCACATGGCAGGACTCAGAAAGGAAGGAGCACCATATAGCTTTTGCAGCGCAGATTTTGATGGATTGGACATGACGTTTTCATTGGTATCACTTTGGGGTATATAAGACTTTTTGATCACTTGATATTACGCATTTTATGAGATGAGGTAACAAAAAAATGACTGTTCTGGCACAGTTTTTATTTATTTATTTTTACAGCATTCACCTGACAGAGGATATCATGTGATATTTTTTATAGAGCAGGTTGTTATGGACGCAACAATACTTAATGTGTCTATTACTTTTATTTTCATTAAGTTTTACACAGTAAAAACATTTTTGACAAGAAAAATATCTTTGTATTTGTATTTTCTGAAAGCCATCTTTTTTTTTTTTTTTTGAGCGATTGTCTTGGGTAGGGTCTCATTTTTACGGGATGAAATTGGTACCATTTACGGGATGAAATTGGTACCATTTTAGGGTATATACAACTTTATGATCCCTTGGTATACTTTTAGTGAGGCAAGGTGACCAGAAAATGCAGAAAATTACTGTTTTCGAACAGTTTTGTGTCTATTTTTTAAATTTTTTTGTTAAGTTTTACATGGTAAAAGCATTTCTGAAAAGAATAAAATCTTGTTTTTGTGTTTCCATTTTCTGAGAGCAATATTTTTTTTATTTTTTGAGCGATTGTCTTATATAGGGTCTCATTTTTTGCGGGATGAGATTAAGGTTTGATTGGTACCATTTTTGGGGTACATACGACATTTTAAACATTTGCCATTACACTTTTTGTGAGGGAAGGTGACAAAAAAATGGCTGTTTTATAATAGTTTTTTTTTTTTAATGGCGTTCACCTAATGCGGTGGATCATGTAATATTTTTATAGAGCTGGTCGATACAGATGCGGCGATACCTAATATGTCTACTTTTCTATTTTTACAATTTTTTATAACTTAATTATCGAAAAGGGGCATTTTTTAACTTGTAACATTTATTTTTTATTATGGTAAAACATTTTTACCTTTTTTTTTTTTACTTTTGGGGGTATGATTCCCTGTACAATGCATTACAATACATCTGTAATGCATTGGCTGTAAGTGTATTACACAGTGTAATACACTTGCAGCCTGCTTGCCTGTGAAATCCAGGGGGCTGGATCTCACAGGCTTACAGGGAAGACAGCCAGGATACCTATGGAAGGCATCAACCTGCCGTCTCAGCCATCGGGTCCCCGTCACCGCAGCACGGGAACCCGATGGGGACAGGGAGGGAACGATCTCCCTCCCCACATGTCGCACATGCCGCGGTCAGTGCTCACCGCAGAACAGCAAGGGTTAATGTGCTGACATCAGTGTTTTCACCGGTGCCAGCGCATACAGCGGGGGTCCGGCTATCAGTGAGTTCCGGGTCCTTGCTGCTGATTGGGCGGGCGCAGCTCCTGCACCCACCCGATCAGCGTGCCGTAGCAGTACGGCACTGGTCGGGAAGTCACTTCCCGCAGCGCCATACTATTACGCCGCTGGTCGGGAAGGGGTTAACTCTCTTGGGCATGGCATTCACTAGAGCTTCACAGGTTATCACTGGAATCCTCTTCCACTCCTTCATGATGACATCACGGAGCTAGTAAATGTTGTGCTCCTCCACCTTATGTTTGAGGATTCTCCACAGATGCTCAATAGGGTTTAGGTCTGGAAACATGCTTGGCTAATCCAGCACCCTTACCTTCAGTTTCTTTAGCAATGCAGTGGACGTCTTAGAGGTGTGTTTGGGGTTATTATCATGCTGGAATACTGTCCTGTGGCCCAGTTTCCGAAGGGAGGGAATCATGCTCTGCTTCAGTATGTCACATTACATGTTGGCTTGTCTTCAGCAAACTGTTTGCGGGCTTTCTTGAGTATCATCTTCAGAAGAGGCTTCCTTCTGGGATGACATCCATGCAGACCAATTTGATGCAGTGTGCGGCATATGGTCTGAGCACTGACAGGCTGACCCCACACCTCGTTAACCTCTGCAACAATGCTGGTAGCAGTCATACGTCTATTTTGAAAAGACAACCTCTGGATATGACACTGAGCATGTGCCCTCAACCCCTTTGGTTGACCATGACGAGGCCTGTTCTGAGTGGAACCTGTCATGTTAAACCGCTGTATTGTCTTGGCAGATCAGTTTCAGGGTGTTGGCAATCTTCTTATAGCCTAGGCCATTTTTATGTAGAGCAGGGATGCCCAACCTGCGGCCCTCCAGCTGTTGCAATACTACAACTCCCAGCATTTCCTGGTGACGGAAAGCTGTCCAGGCATGATGGAAGTTGTAGTTTTGCAACAGCTGGAGGGCCGCAGGTTGGGTATCCCTGAGGTAGAGCAACAATTCTTTTTTTCAGATCCTCAGGTTCTTTGCCATGAGGTGCCATGTTGAACTTCCAGTGACCAGAGTGTGAGAGGGATTACACTAAATTTAACACAACTGCTCAACATTCACACCTGAGACCTTGTAACACTAATGAGTCATGACACTGGGGAGGGAAAATGACTAATTGGGCGCAGTTTGGCCATTTTCACTTAGGGGTGTACTCACTTTTGATGCCAGCGGTTTAGACATTAATGGCTGTGTGTTGAGTTATTTTGAGGGGACGGCAAATTTACATTGTTATACAAGCTGTACATTGACTTTACATTGTTTCAAATGTGAGGGATGTACTCACTTTTGTGAGACACTGTAGATATATAACGTTGCTTTTTCCACATGGGTGAATAAAAGTTTTTTTTATCTCTATTTAATCTTTTTTGGTGTGCTGCCCTCTTTTTGGATTATTTATATTGTAGGGTTGCGCTTATCCCTGTGTGGGCGCTGCACCCTAGCATTACTGGACAGTGCTGCCATTTTTTCATTTTTGTATATATATATATATATATATATATATATATAAAGAAAAATCATCAGCAGCACCATTCAAGAAAAAAGCAAAAGGCGGGTGCAGAGCCCCAATCTGGGAATAGGTATTTACCCACCAATATAGAACAAAAATAGAACTGCACTCCTGATGATAATCAAAAATAGTCAAGGGACTTAATTCACCCATAAAGTGGCACAAAGAGATGTTTCGGCTCAAACATGAGCCTTTCTCATGCTCCAGCGCACCAGCCCCTGGTCTCCCTGCTACTGTGCATCTGCAAGCTCAGACACACGCTCTCCTACCTCCATCCTCCCCCTGCCGGGCTATCCAGCAGCACGTTCCTCCAGTCCCTGCCACACTTACTCTGCAGACAGAGTAAGGCTACTTTCACCAGCGTTTTTGCTGGATCTGTCATGGATCAGCAAAAACGCTTCCGTTCTGAAAATACAACCGCCTGCATCCGTTACGAACGGATCCAGTTATATTATCTTTAAAATAGCCATGTCGCGGACAGAAAAACACTGCTTGTAGTGTTATTCTGTCCACGATAGGGGCGCAACCAAACGGAACAGAATGCATTCTGGAACATTCCGTTTCGTTCAGTTGTTTTGTCCCCATTGACAATGAATGGGGACAAAACTGAAGCGTTTTCCCTGCTATTGAGATCCTATGACGGATCTAAAACCATAACTAGACCAATATAGCAAGCTATTAGTGGATGTTGGCTTTCTATATACCTCTTTCAGTATACTGCCATCTTCTTGTAAAGTTAAAGTCAAATCCCAAAAATTCAGTTTCTTTTCATCTATTTCGGCTATGAATTTAAGACCAAAAACGTCTGAAACTCATCTACTGTGCCTTCCTAAAAAATCAAAATGTCGACATATATCACGTATTGGGGTCGTTATATAGACGACATTTTGATTTTTTGGGAAGGAACACTAGATGAGTTTCAGAAATTTGTGATAATTTTGAATGATAATCCAATTGGTCTTAAATTCACAGCTGAAATAGATGAAAAGAAACTGAATTTTTGGGATTTGACTTTACAAGAAGATGACAGTATACTGACGGAGGTATATAGAAAGCCAATGTCCACTAATAGCTTGCTGTATTGGTCTAGTTATTATCCGCAGCCCCTTAAGAAAGGAATTCCACCTGGCTAATAACTTAGAGCAAGGAGAAACTGCTCAAGTGAAGAAGCATTTGAACATGAAAGTAAAATACTATACAATAGGTTTATAGAACGTGGGTATCCGAAAAAGGTACTGCATCAAACGTACCAAAAAGGTAAGAAAAGACAAAGGAGTGCACTCCTACAAAATCAGGAAAAACACACTACAGAAACCATTGTAAGCTATATTGGTACATATGATATAAAACATCAAGTCATACGAATTTTAAAAAGATATTGGCATATATTAAAAGCTGATGAGGACTTGAGAAGTATCATCACTGATTATCCTACAGTGAGATATAGGAGAGGAAAAAATATGAGAGAATACCTAGTTCATAGTCACTTTCAATGGAACTGCTCAAAAAGAACAAAGACCACGTGGCTAACCACTAAAGGATCCTATCCATGTGGCGAATGTCAATTCTGCAGTAAAATGCAAGCTCAGGATGGGTTTGTTGTTCAATCTCTTTTATTGAAGACATATAAGTGCAAAGACGTACAACCACATGTCAAGAGCATCATTTTCAAAGCAAAATGACATAGCAGTATGAAGATATACAGGCAGAACAATCTCGTGGGAGACAGCCAAGAAGTATATGAATTTCCACTTTAGGGCGAACCTCCACATTAAAAGTATGTATGGAATACAGGGACACAATAGACACAGACAACGACAGGGAAACAGTGTGGGAAAGGGAGTTTGAGATGCCTAATCCAGTATAGGACATAGAATATCACAAAATGGTATCCACAGTACCTAGCCAAGTTTGGTATGCCTGAGATCCCTTAAACAGCAACCAAGGAGACCAAGTTTTAAGGTATTTAGCCTTGTGCCCTCCATCTTCAGCTATAAACTCTTCCATTCTGCTTATCTTTTCAAACGTATTAAGCCACTCCTTGAAGTATGGGGTCTCCGTGGATTTCCAATATCTAGGAATGATCAGGCGAGCAGCTTGTACAAAAAATCGTAGGAGACCGCTTTTCAGGGAGCTCAGGATGGGTTTGTTAATCCAGTAGATGGGAAAAGATTAGTGATGATCATGCACCAAAGTATTTGGGTGTTCAGCCCGAACATATTGCTATATTCGTGTGCTCGGCCGAGCACCTGAGTATAATGGAATTCGATGGGAGACAACCAGGCACCCCCTGCTTTGAAGGGGGGAGGGTGCCTGGTCCATTGGAAAAGGTCAGAAAGTAACAGAAACACCACTGAAATGGATCGGGAACAGCATGGGGACGATGTCTGGATGCATCTTGGACTCCCAGGTCGCTGCTGGGAACCATGTTGTCTGAGTTGTACGCCACTTTTACAGACTGACAAAAAAACGCACAAAACCCACCCAAGAAAATCAATTTCACAGGAAAAATTGTTAGAAAACATTCTTTCCTGTTGTATATTCAATTGTATGTAAAGTGCAAGTGCTGCAAAAAACTACAAGCAAGAGGCGCTCCAAAACAGCCTGTATATCACATAAAGGAGGGCCTCATTCATATTGTGGTACAATTGTTCAGGTAGTGGGACTCCTATGCACTATGTGAAAGGGCTGCCAAAAATTACAAGAAACTGGCACTGCAATACACCCTTTGTTGCACATAAAGGAGGGCATCATACACACCCTTGAAAAATTATCATTGATGGCCTGCTGGTGACCCTCCAAAACATAGGAGCAAGATCCTGCTGTTGACCCTCTAAAACATTAGGGGCGAGGGCCTGCTGCTGAGCATTGCAAAAAATGATGGGCGAGTGCCTGCTGCTTAGCTGACCATTAAAAAAATGATGGGCCAGTGCCTGCTGCTGAGCTGATCCTGTAAAATATTGTACGTGAGGGCCTGCTGTTGAGCTGACCCTGTATAATATTGTAGGCAAGGGGCCTGCAGGTGAGCTGACCCTCCCTGAAGAGGGTCATGAGGAGATCTTGTGCACTGATTCCCAAACCCTTTATCATCCACAGTCAGAAGAAGTTGATGGTGGGGAATGGCAATTAGTGTTTCATGAGGTGGATGATGCGGATGAGACACAGTTGTCAATAAGTGAGGGTCTTGTTAGGTCAACAACACAAGTCAGGAGGATGACCCGAGTGAGGTAGTGGAAGAGGGGGTGGTGGACGATGACATCACTGACCCAACCTGGGATGGTGGCAAGCCAAGCAAGGACAGCAGTACAGAGGGGGAGGGATCCACAGCACCACAACAGGCTGGAAGAGGCTATGGGATGGCAAAAGGGAGAAGGCAGGCCACACCAAATAGGCAACGTACAGATGTCCTTAACCCTGGCCTTTGAACATAAGCGCAAATACCCAGCCTCCCACCCACAGACCATAGCACTAAATGCAAATCTTTAAAAATTGCTGGCCCTGGATATGTTGCCATTTAGGCCTGTGGACACTGAGGCTTTCCTCAGCCTCATGGCGGCGGACGCCCCTCGTTACTCAGTCCCCAGCCGCCACTATTTTTCTCGGTGTGCCGTCCCCGCATTACACCAGCAATTGTGTCCTGTAACCTCACCCGTGCCCTGACCAACGCTATTATTGGGAAGGTCTACTTAACGACTGACACACGGACAAGTGCTTTTGGCCAGGGACGCTACATTTCCATGACGGCACACTGGGTGAACCTTGTGGAAGCCGGTAGCTAGTCGTACCCTGGGATGGCACAGGTGCTACCAACGCCAAGGATTGCGGATTTTCACCACCACCATTCCATCAGGATTTTCACCACCACCTACATTAGTTGCAGCAAACCCCCCTTCTCCTACTCCTACTCCACTTCCACCTCTGAATTCTCAACTTGCAGCACCACTCAGCCATCAGTCAGTAGCTGGAAGCAGTGTAGCATGGCAGTGGGGAAGCGGCAACAGGCCGTGCTGAAACTCATTTGCTTAGGTGACAAACAGCACACCGCCGCAGAGCTGTGGCAGGGTATAAGAGACCAGACGGAGCTGTGGCTCTCGCCACTCAACCTACAACCAGGCATGGTTGGTTGTTGTGTCTGATAATGGCCGTAAGTTGTTGGCAGCTTTGGAGCTTGGCAAGCTCACACTCATGGCAATCATACAACAAATATGTCCCATGCACAACAAACATTCCAAACTCAGGGCTGGCGCTTCCATATAGGCAAGAGGGGCAATTGCCCCCTGGGTCCCCGAGTCCTTAGGAGCCCCCAAGCCCACCACCCGCCAGACACCGGCGCCGGCCCACAAGTAACTGTGGGCCGCAGCCACTCTGAGCCCCTCTCTGCCTCTTTAAGAGACCAGTGGCTGCTGGGGCTCGGACCGTGCCGCCGCACAGGCATGTCTTCGCGTCTGTGACGTTGCCGGCTCCGCCCCCAGAGAAGAAGAAGGAGCGAGCGCCAGCCAGCCACTGCCCTCCCTCACCGTGGCTGTCGACTACCGCGCATGCTGTTCAACTTCATTCTGCTTCAGCCAAGGACCAAGTTCTGCCCACACACAGCACAGCCCCAAGGTAGGACCAAGGTACAAATAACAAGAGTGGGAGCAGAGATGTGCAGCTAGCCTGGAGAAATGTTCCATGGGGGGCGCTGGTGGGGAAGGAGGGATGTTCTGCGCCTGCTGCCACTGGTCTGGCCAATGGAGGGGGAGAAATGTGCCATTCGGGGGGGGGGATGGAGAGTGTGAAGCATGATGCCATGGAGGGGGGGTGAGAAATAATGTGACGTGCAGGGGATGATGTAAAAAAGAGGGGGTGATGACGTGACATGGAAGGGGGGTGGGCCTTATTGTTTTTCGCCCCAGGGCCCCATTTCACCTAGAACTGGCCCTGCCCAAACTTATACATTAATATAACTAAAAACATAACACACGAGATTGGAGGTAAACCAATGGCATGGCCTGTTAATTAACTCAGAAATAACCAAATAACCATAACATATTTTACAACCATAAACCATTATAACAATAATAATACCAACAATAATACAAGCACAAACCATAATAATAATAGAACAGAATGTCATTGCATGACAATGATAAATTTATAGCTGACAATGCTGGCGGCAGAGTGCGAAGTTCCTTGTGCAACCCCAGGGGGGATGAGGGCAACACACAGCAGTTCCAACAGAGGCAGGACAACACTCTCCAAGGCCTGTAACAGTTTCATGACACCTCACCAGCACACTTACACTGATGCGCGGCCTAGTGTCACAAGGCGGGAAAAATTTTGGAAGATGGTGAAGGAGTACATAGCAGACCATGACAGCGTCCTCAGTGATCCCTCTGTGCCTTACAACTATTGGATGTCCAAGCTAGACATGTGGCACAAACTGCCACTCTACGCCTCAGAGGTTCTGACCTGCCCTGCCACCAGCGTTTTGTCAGAGCGGGTATTTAGTGTTGCTGGGAGCATAATAACTGATAAGCGCTTCCGTCTGTCAACTGAAAATGCTGACAGGTCGACTCTTATAAAAATGAATAAGGCCTGGATTGCCCCTGACTTCTCTACTCCTCCTCCTCCTCCATCGTATCAACATGCTTTTTAGGCTGCCCTCGCTCATAATGTTTTAGAAGGTTAGCTTACCTGCAGGCCCTCACAGATAATGCTTTACAGGGTCAGCTCACCTGCAGCCCCTCACATATAATGTTTGACAAGGTCAGCTCACCTGCAGGCCCACGCAATTCATGTTTTTTAGGTTCATTTCACCTGCAGGCCCTCACATATAATGTTTACCAGGGTCAGCTCACCTGTAGGCTCTCGCAATTTATGTTTTTTAGGGTCAGCTCATCTGCAGGCCCTCACATATAATGGTTTAGAGGGTCAGCTCACCAGCAGGCCCTCACATATAATGTTTAAGAAGGTCAGATCACCTGCAGGCCCTCACATATAATGTTTAACAGGGTCAGCTCACCTGCAGGCCCTCACATATAATATTTAATGGGGTCAGCTCACCTGCAGGTCCTCACATATAATGTTTTAGAGGGTCAGTTTACCTGCAGGCCCTGGAAAATTATGTTTTTTAGGGTCAGCTCACCTGCAGGCCCTCACAAATAATGTTTTACAGGGTCAGCTGCCCTGAAGGCACTCGAAATTATGTTTTAAAGGGTCAGCTGTCCTGAAGGAACTCGCAAATTATGTTTTAGAGGGTCAGCTGACCGGAAGGCCCTTCCAAATAATGTTTTTGAGGGTTAGCGCACCTGGAGGCCCTCAGCAACATTCTTTTACTCAGTTTAATCTCGCCCAGGGCCACGGCCTCTTCATGCACCATCAGCATCACGCCCATTTCTACGGCCCTTACTGGCCACCTTATTGGAGGCCCATATTATTGGAATTTGCCATACAGACATTGTTTGCAGATGTAGTACAGTATTGGTTACAGAACACTACAGATTATGGACACTATATTAGTCCCAGATTATTGGCATTTGCAATACAGACACTGTTTGCAGATGTAGTACAGTAGTGGTTACAGAACACCACATATTATGGACACTAGATTAGGCCTAGATTATTGAAATTTGCAATACAGACACTGTTTGCAGGGGTAGTACAGTAGTGGTTACAGAACACCACATATTATGTACACTATATTAGGCCCAGATTATTGGAATTTGCAACACAGACACTGTTTTCTGATGTAGTACAGTATTGGTTACAGAACACCACAGATTATGGACACTATATTAGGCCCAGATTATTAGGCCCAGATACTGATACTAATTGATTATGAACATGATTTAGGTATGATATTCAATTTAAAATCATGATGGTAGAGTAAATCAACTATATACAATAATGAATTAATAATAAAAATATGTAATTGATTCTGTGCTGAGATCATGATTAAATTATATAATCTAAATAACAGTGGTCTAATCAGGGGACAAGCTATGATTTATTAATGTATATAAATAATTATATCCTTAACTTGCATTGACATATAATCTATCGTGAATTGTGAACATCATCTAATATGTAAAGCTGAGTGTATGTGTGTATGTATGTGTGTATGTATGTCCACTAAAGGAATCCGCACCGTCACATTTACAATCATGAAATTTGGCACACATGTACATCAGGTGTCCGGGGAGGTTTTGACTTTCTTCCTGCAGCTCACACTCAGACAGAAAAGTGCTGCTTTCTTAGGGTGAGCTGTTCAAAAGGAACGCCCCTGTTATGCCACACCCCCTCCCCCTCTGCAGCCGACGGGGGTTGCCAAAATGAAGTTAAAAATCAACTTCTGTCAGCTGCCGAGGTTGGGAGTGACGGTGACTTTTCTCTGCAGCTCACTCTCAGATAGAACAGTGCTACTGTCTTAGGGTGAGCTGTTAATAAGGCCATGCCCCCTATATGGTTAGGCCACACCTACTCCCACTCCTCAGCCAACATGGATTGAAAAAATGAAGTTAAAAATCAACTTCTAGGTCCCGCTAAGCCACAGCCCTGACCTGGTTAGGCCACAACCCCTCCCCCTACGCAGGCGGCGGAAGTTAAAAATCAACTTCTGTCAGCTGCAGGGGTGGGACTGAGGGTAACTTTGTCCTTGCAGCTCACACTCAGACAGCACAGTGCTGCTTTATGAGAATGAGCTGTTCAAAAGGACACCCCTGTGTCCATCCAGACCCTGCGCCAGACGGAGGGCATGGAGTCTGAAAGCCGGTCAAAATGTAGCTTCGCTTGTGTTGGCAAAAATCCTTGCACTGGCCCTGCCCATTAGTACACTCCTGCCTTAGTTTTTATATTAAATATATTAAATAAAATGATTCATAGAAAAATTATATTACCTAATGTGTAATCACCATGCGCAAAAGTCTGTATTATAGCCCTAAGATGCATTCCCTATGAATATATTCCTATGAATATTTGATGTTAATGACTGAACAGAGACTGTGATTAGCATTTTGGGAAGTGTGGTCATACACCTTACACCTGGACTGCACCATAATATCTCATCTAGGCAGAACTCTACCACTCTAATTTAATAAACGGGTTAGAAAGGGCTCAAAGTGGAATACAAAAAAGACATACTCGCTATCGCCTGTCTTTATTTATTTTATTCCACTTTCAAATCTTTCTAAAAAAAATGTCCCCTATGGACAACCACTTTAAGGGTATTTAAGACTTCAGTCTTGTTGCCTACTGTATGTGACTGTTTCCAATCCCAATCAGAACTGTAAATAAATCTCTGGGCTATAATACAGGCTACAACTCAAGATTCATAAATAATAAGTAAACCAACACATTTACAAAACGACCCAACTTTTTGCATATAAGATATACAGTGTGATGGTGCTAAAATGTGGAAAAGCCTTAAGTAAATCCCGTCTGCCTCATGCTTTGTTATGAAGCAATGTTGTCGTAAGGCAAGCATTCACATTCTTGTTACTGAACCTGGTCTCTTCAATGTTTAACTTGGGAATTAAGCTTGACTGATCTTGTGTTGGTGGGTGGAGCGTCTCTCCTGGAGACAGATCCCTTTGATAACTTAAAGAAGTGGACTAACATAATAGTGATTGAACTAGGAGAGTGCAACGCATCAGCTGTTAAGAAAACTGGGGCATAGAATTCCATCATGGTAAGTTACCATTTAAAGATTTGTCAAATGTGTATATCGATAGACCACCTTTGTCTAGGAGAGAGTTGCATAAAATATGAAACAGATGAAACAGACTGAACTGCCTGCATATTCATACACACATATAAAGTATGTAACAAAACATTTTTGTGCCAATTATGATCAATTTTAGTTGCAAAATCACTTTACATAAACAGGGTGAGTTAGCCACGAATCACACATGTAATATGGATTCAAAGGAAATATGAAATAACAGAAGAATTTATACCTCACCTTCTGCTGGATCTACTTCAGACGCTGGCTCACAAGACTGCATCAAAAATTGCACTTCAAACTTAAAGCTGGTGGCATTTATCATCTAGACAAAGTTAATACAAGCCACTTACTAATGTATAGATATTATCCATATTGCTTCCTTTGCTGGCTTGATTCATTTTTCCATCACATTATACACTGCTCGTTTCCATGGTTACGGCCACCATGTAATCCAGCAGCAGTGGCTGGGCTTGCATACTACAGGAAAAAGCACCAACCTCTCTGGTGGCCAGAATTGTGGAAGTACGCATAGACTGTTGCTTGCAGGGTGTTCGTAACCATGGAAACAAGCAGTGTATAATGTGATGGAAAAATGAATCCAGCCCGCAAATGAGGCAATATGGATAATCACAATACATTAGTAAGTGGCTCATATTAATTTTCTCTACATAATAAATGTCATTTGCAGAAGAGACAAAACCCCTTTAACTCAAAAAGTCCATGTGTGATTCCTATTAAAAAAACATTTCACAGAGCGTAATATAGTTTGATGTGTATTTTTTTCCTGATTAACGCCGAGTTGCCCCTGTTTGATCAGTGTGTCAGTGTGTCCTGAGGAAGGCTGGATATATTGAGGAAAGTAATGATAGATTAGATTAGATAGATAGATAGATAGATAGACACAGGGGCAGACTGGGAACTTAACCACTTCAGCCCCCCTAGCTTAAACACCCTTAATGACCAGGCCACTTTTTACAATTCCGCACTACACTACTTTCACCGTTTATTGCTCCGTCATACAACTTACCACCCAAATGAATTTTACCTCCTTTTCTTCTCACTAATAGAGCTTTCATTTGGTGGTATTTCATTGCTGCTGACATTTTTACTTTTTTTGCTATTAATCAAAAATGACCGAAATTTTTGCAAAAAATGACATTTTCACTTTCTGTTGTAAAATTTTTCAAAAAAACTACATTTCTATATAAATTTTTCTCTAAATTTATTGTTCTACATGTCTTTGATAAAAAAAATCCAATAAGTGTATATTTATTGGTTTGGGTAAAAGTTATAGCGTTTACAAACTATGGTGCAAAAAAGTGAATTTCGGCATTTTGAAGCAGATCTGACCTTCTGAGCACCTGTCATGTTTCTTCAGGTGCTAGAATGCCAGGAAAGTATAAATACCCCCCAAATGACACCATTTTAGAAAGAAGACACCCCAAAGTATTCGCGGAGGGGCTTGGTGAGTTCATGTATCATTTCATTTTTTTTCACAAGTTAGCGGAAAATAACACTTTCTGAGAAAAAAAAAAAATAAGTTTCAATTTCTGATAACTTCTGGCAAAAAAAAATAAAAATCTCAGACGGACTCACTATGCCCCTCAGTGAATACCTTGGGGTGTCTACTTTCCGAAATGGAGTCATTTGTGGGGTGTGTTTACTGTTCTGGCATTTTGGGCTGGGCTAAATTGTGAGCCGCCATGTAAAACCTAAAGGTACTCGTTGGAATTTGGGCCCCTTTGCGCACCCAGGCTGCAAAAAAGCGGCACTTATGTGGCCGTACTCAGGAGAAGTAGGGCAATGTGTTTTGGGGTGTATTTTTACATATACCTATGTTGGGTGAGAGAAATATCTCTGTAAATTGTCAACTTTGTATAAAATTTTTTAAAAGTTGTCGTTTACAGAGATATTTTTCACACAAAGTATGGGTATATATAAAAATACACCCCAAAACACATTGCCCTACTCTCCTAGTCTGCGATATCATGTGTGCCACTTTTTGCAGCCTGAGTCAAAGGCCTAAAACAATGAGTACCTTTAAGATTTCACAGGGCATTTTTACGCATTTGGATTCCAGACTTCTTCTCACCCTTTAGGGGCCCCTAAAATGCCAGGACAGTATAAATACCCCACATGTGACCCCATTTTGGAAAGAAGACACCCCAGGGTATTCTGTGAGGGGTATGGTGAGTTCATGTAAAATTTTATTTTTTGTCACAAGTTAGTGGAATATGAGACTTTGTAAAAAACAAAATTAAAAAAAAAAAAAAAAAAAAATTTCCGCTGACTTGTGCCAAAAAATAAAAATTATGTGGACTCACCATGCCCCTCACGGAATACCTTGGGGTGTCTTCTTTCCAAAATGGGGTCACATGTGGAGTATTTATACTCACCTGGCATTTTAGGGGCCCCTAAAGTGTGAGAATCCAAATGCATAAAAATGGCCTGTGAAATCCTAAAGGTACTCATTGGTTTTAGGGCCCCTTTGCGCATCTTGGCTGCAAAAAAGTGTCACACATGTGGTATCGCCGTACTCAGCAGAAGTAGCGCAATGTGTTTTGGGGTGTATTTTTATATATTCCCATGCTGCGTGTGAGAAATATCGCTGTAAACGACAACTTTTTACATTTTTGTATTCAAAGTTGTCAATATACAGAGATATTTCTCTCACCCAGCATGGGTATATGTAAAAATACACCCCAAAACACATCGCCCTACTTCTCCTGAGTACGGCGATGCCACATGTGTGACACTTTTTTGCAGCCAAGATGCGCAAAGGGGCCCAAATTCCAATGAGTACCTTTTAGGAGGGCATTTTTATGCATTTTTCTTCTCACGCTTTAGGACCCCTAAAATGCCAGGGCAGTAGAAATACCCCACATGTGACCCCATTTTTGAAAGAAGACACCCCAAGGTATTCCATGAGGGGCATGGCGAGTTCATAGAATATTTTTTTTGGCACAAGTTAGTGGAAATTGATTTTTATTGTTTTTCTCACAAAGTCTCCCTTTCCGCTAACTTTTGACAAAAGTTTAATTTTCATGAACTCATTATGCCCCTCAGCGAATACCTTAGGGTGTCTTCTTTCAAAATGAGGTCACATGTGAGGTATTTATACTGCCCTGGCATTTAGGAGCCCTAAAGCGTGAGAAGAAAAATGCGTAAAATGCCCTCCTAAAAGGTACTCGTTGGAATTTGGGCCCCTTTGCGCATCTTGGCTGCAAAAAGTGTCACACATGTGGCATCGCCGTACTCAGGAGAAGTAGGGCGATGTGTTTTGGGGTGTATTTTTACATATACCCATGCTGGGTGAGAGAAATATCTCTGTATATTGACAACTTTGAATAAAAAATGTAAAAGTTGTCGTTTACAGCGATATTTCTCACACAACATGGTATATGTAAATACACCCAAACACTGCCCTACTTCTCCTAGTGCGGCGATACCACATGGTGACACTTTTGCAGCCAAGATCGCAAAGGGCCTAAAACCAATGAGTACCTTTAGGATTTCTGAGGCCATTTTTACGCATTTGGATTCTCACGCTTTAGGACCCCTAAAATGCCAGGGCAGTATAAATACCCACATGTGACCCCATTGTGGAAAGAAGACACCCAAGGTATTCTGTGAGGGGTATGGCGAGTTCACAGAAAAAAAATTTGGCACAAGTTAGCGGAAATTTTTTTTTTTTTTTTTTACAGTCTCATATTCCACTAACTTGTGACAAAAATAAAATTTTCCATGAACCTCGCCATACCCCTCACGGAATACCTTGGGGTGTCTTCTTTCTAAAATGGGGTCACATGTGGGGTTTTGTACTGCCCTGGCATTTGAGGTCTCCGCAGTCATTAGACGTATGGCCAGCATTAGGAGTTTCTGCGATTCTCCGTATATTGAGCATACAGGTAATGAGATTTTTTCCGTTCAGCCTCTGCGCTGAAAAAAAAAAAATGAACGGCACAGATTTTTCATTCGCATCGATCAATGTGGATGAAAAATCTCTGCCAAAATCAGTGACTGCGGTGCGGTGGGCTGGGCGCTAGCTACCTAACAAGTAGCTAGCTAACTGGCGGTGATAAGGGACCCTTATGCCCCATTCACACGTCCGAAATTCTGTTTGCGGAGCGGAGTTGCGGACCCATTCATTTCTATGGGGACAGACTTTGTCCCGCTCGGATCTGGAATTACGGATCAGCGCTTCGAGTCTGCACTTCCGTTCCGCAAAAATATAGAACATGTCCTATTCTTGTCCACAATTGCGGACAAGAAAAGCATTTTCTATATAGTTCTGGCAATGTCGCGGATCTGCAAAATGCGGAAAGCACATTGCCGGTGTCCGTGTTTTGAGGATCCGCGGATCGGATCCGATCAAAACACATATGGACGTCTGAATGGAGCCTTACAAGGGGTGTGATCAATGACAGGGGGTGATCAGGGGGTCTAGATGGGGTGATCAAGGGGTTAATAGGTGAGGGGGGTGAGGGGGTTAGTGTAGTGTTTGGTGCAACTTTTACTGTGTTACCTGGTCCTCTGGTGGTCGATCCCAGAAAATGGGACCACCAGAGGACCAAGTGCTACAACTATATCAGACGCTGTTCATAAAACAGCGTCTGATATAGCTGTTTGATGCGATTTATATCGCATCTACAGCCTGCCAGCGATTGATCATCGCTGGCAGGCTGTAGTTCCAACTCTCGAGGCGCGCGTTCACAGGAACTCTCGCGTCTCGCGAGATGACGCCCCGGCGCGTCCAAACAGAAGATCCCGGCCGCCCGCAGGACGCAATCCTGCGTACGGCGGTCGGGGACTGGTTAAACTAGCCCTGGAAAAAATACTAAAAGTGGCCCTGGTTTATAGTCTGATCCAAATTGATAGAAGGCAAGGCCAGCAATACCATATTATGGCACATTATACCACCCAACAGAGCCAAATACCACAGTCCATCATAAAATACTGCCCCCAGCAGCACAAAATACATCCCCAAAAACTTCTATTGGCCGGCCGTGAGGAGAGCCCAGGCGGCCCCCTGGGCATCGACCCACCAGGAAATTTCCCTGTTAGGTCTATGGCGGTGACCGACTATCTTATGCAATGGCTCCCTAGATCATCACACCAGCAGTTAGTGCAGTGAGTAACTTCACAGCAAAGGCAGGATCGCTCACCGTGAGGCCTCTGTATTCAAACCTGAATTTCGTGGGATCCCAAACACTAAAAACTATATGGTTACAGTTTGTAACAGTCTAGGTGTCTCGTTCATGGCACCAGTGCGAATGAAGGTGACCGTGGCTGACTGTCAATGGCAGGACATGTAGTAGGCACTGTGACACCAAATTTAGAGCTCATTCAGACGGCTGTAAATTGCTTACCGCATCTGATCCGCAATTTTGTGAATTAGATGCGGACCTATTCACTTCTATAGGGCCCCAAAAGATGCGGACAGCACACTGTGTGGTGTCCGCATCTTTTCTTCTGTTCCAAAACAAATAAAACATGTCCTATACTTGTCAGTGAAAATCTGGAATGAAGTCTATGGGTCTACAAAAATGCTGAATGCAATCCATTTTTTTGCAGACATGCTGAACTGTCCACAAAAAAACAGATATGCATTTTTGTGGACAGCAAAAAACATACGGCCGTCTGAATGAGCCCTTATGCTAAGCACCTGGAAATGGTCTGGGAAGACAAAAGAGGTGTATTGAAGGTGCAGCGTCGCACTAGAATACGTGGGTACTGCGAAGTTATTATAAAGCTGTCATGTGGTATTGCATGTCTTTTTGTCATTGTATTACCTGTTGTATCCCTGTTCACAGGCTGGTTAGGTGCAGTACACATATTCACCACTACATGGGGATAGCACCACTTACTATACATACCTTACGTCAGGCCTAGTCAAGGGAGTTTTAATGGAGTTTGGATTGTGTGAAGAGACGTTGTGCCAAGGAGTGAGGAGCAGGGGGAAGGAGAGGCCCATTTCCTCTTAGTCCTCTCTTGGGCCACTTCGGTCCAGAGGAGCGAGTTCAGAGACTCAGCGTTCTATAGCCAAAGGAAAGAGGCTTAGTTGACCTTTCTTCTACCAGTTTTATCCTTGAGAGGAACCAAGCAAGTATTGAACTACTTTATATGGATATTAAGAGACAAAGGATTGATGACAGCCATTATTCAGGTCTTATTGAGCTCCTTTGTGTTCGGTGGAGGTCAATGTAGCCTTCGACAGCCTCACCGCTGTATTGAAAGACAGATAGGCCATTTGTTGAAGTGCTTGGGAGGAGAAAATAAGGAACTTAACCATTGTTTATTGCTAAGGTTGTAAATTGAGGCAAAGGACCAAGCACGTCAGTGAAGAGTACTACATACCCACAGCCTGAGTCAGGATGAAGTACAGCCTGTCTACAGATGATCTACAGAGTTCCTCTTTATGCTTAAAGACTGTGTCTCATGCTACCAAAGGAACCTACGCTTAGTAAAAGTTGTGAGTTGGATTCAATAATTGCCTCCTTCATTATTCATCTCTACTACTACTACTCTCACCATCTTGCACCGTTAAGGTGTTGGCATCACAACCAGGGGCCCAGCTGCCAAAGCACACTAAAAACCCTACCAACAGCAAGGACACCTCGATCCACCATATGGCTGGTGTCCCCTGTAACTGGAGCGTGCCCCGGAGAATCCTGTGTTGTTCTCCCACACACAACTCGTGCAGGTCTGCCCAGGGACTACGGAAAATGTGAGTAACCAAAAACTGTGTTGTTCATGCCCTCGGCCTACCCGTTGCTCACACCACCATGACCTCACAGAGACATTGCTCTGTTGGTTCTGGCCCACTGCAAAGGTACTACCTGTGTCTGGATGGTGGACAACAAAAGTGTGAGAGATGCTAAGGCTTGTCGGTGGATCAAATTGCTCTTTACTGGTCATTTGTCTGGGCTGTTTGAAGCCTGTTTGCCCTATGTGCTTGGCCTCACTTAACAACTGCTCATAACAGCTGGGTCAAAACAGCCTAGATGGTGGGCAATTAGTAAAAATGACTAATGCAGACAGTCAATCAACAGGAGGAGGGGGCGTTTTTTTGAAAGGAGGATGCGGCGGCTACCAGCAAGTAACCGCCCTACTTGCTGGTAGCGAGGTAATTAACATATTGTAAAAGTGCGATTTTTAAGGGAAATAATCCACAGAAAAAAGTAAGAACACTATATATTGAATAATCGCACTATAAGGATTTTAGTAAGCCCAACAATGAAAAATGACTTTTGGGGGGTGACAGAAGCCCTTTAAAGTATCAATATTAAACCTAAAACCTCTTTTTAATAAATCTTTCTACCATTTTTCATGATTACCAGCATACCCCTTGTCTTTTTGGTCACTTTGATCATAATGTTGTGACAAATGAACTCATAAATATCTTAATATTGGACTTGGAAGAACAGTTTTCATATACTAGTTTTCATCAGTATTAATGTGGGCAGTTAGAACTATCTCCACCATTTGGCAGTAGTTTCTATTTGTGCCCTGATGCACTGTGTGTGACATCATAGGGAAACGCGCTGTGACGCGAATACCTATAATTGGATAAGTGTTACTTTATCCTGTCAGTTTACACTGACATAACCCCTGGACTTACTTGAGACTCCAGTATTGATCTATCGAGGACTGTCTTTGTGTATTTGTTGTAAGGAAAAATTGTAGATATATTTGATTATCAGAGGACATACGGTTTTTACTTTCATTTATGGGGGACACTTTAATATACTGAATGAACATCTCTGTGTACCCATAGGGCCTCCATTGGGTGTTGTAAAAAGTTCCTGACATGGCATCGCCCTTATGGAAGCAGCCATTCCATTTTGATAGGCAGGGCCAGTATAGAATAGGGAGATACTGTATTAGGGTGAGTCTAACCCATCCCCGGTTCTACTGGATTGATAACATTAGTATATTTTAACTATAATATCAATAATGATTACGTTTTATGGTGGACATTCTTTCCTATGGTTAGGTCATCAATAGTTCAGTACCAAAGAACCCCCTTAAGCAAAAAATATTAGCTCCAATTATATAACTGTGCTCAACTCCATTTAAACAGCATTATCTGCTGCTATACTTGAAGATTTGCATAAGTGAGTGGATGAAAAGTGTTCTATAATTACAGTAATTTGTTCCCATTTCTGAGGGTTGTAACAGGCTGTTCTATTCTTCTCATTTGATATGATAATCCAGAGACCAGCACCAATTATGTCTGTTTGTACAGAGAGAGTAAACTGTTTTATTGGTGGATGCCGTCAGGATTTATTTTGCAGTACTTCATATTCACATTACTGAAGGATTTACTGCTCATATTTAATGGTATGAGTTAAAAATACCGGGTTAAAATATCAGATTCTACAAGATGCAGAAAAGCCCAAATGTTATAAGAAGGAGGTCATGCAGGTGCAAAATACAAATGAACATTCACTAACACACCTTAAAGCAAATATCTTCTTGGCCCTGAGTGTTATGTGTCACTCTTCATTCTAGGTTGGTAGCTAGTACAGCAAGCCCAGGAGGAGCCAGAGCAGAGGATGGGAGTGGTAGTTGTGCTGCCTGTTACAGTCAATCATAGTGGATTTCCTCACACTGTTGCTCCCTAGGGCCTTGCAACGAAAGCAGTGTGCACCCTTACTTCCCTCCGGGGCACACCCTGATGTTGGGACTCCTACCTGATGGTAGTCGGATGCTTGGGATGTTGAGTGTTTGTATGGGTGCAAGTCAGGGCATTTAGAGTGCAATGGCCAATGTATGGTGCAGGAGTCAGGAACCAGGTCAGATGTGGCAGAATAAATGTCTCTCTTTATTAAAGTGCACATCCAACGATACATTTACTGAAGTTGTAATGTTCCAACAATAGCAAAACACAGTTACGGTATAACTGTACACAGTGCACTTCTTCCCAAATAACAATATATAGATTTAGGCAATGATGGGAGTTATGGCCCTCTTTCCTCTCTATCTGTCTTAAGTCTCCTTCTGCAGAATCTATGATCTTGCAATGGTGGCTGAAATGTCCACTGAGGAATATAGGGTTTTACAGATATGACTGGCCAGGTCATGTCCAGGTGTGAAGAGTGTCTTGACAGTGTCCCTTACTGCAATAAAATCTTAGCTTTTGGAAGTAGTTTACTTTACTGACTCCAATGCTCGGACTTTAGGTTCCCTAGTTCTCTATCCTTAGTCTTACTCTTTCTCTCCTTCTCTAGATCATGCAGAGATTGGTGAGGCTATAGGTTTTTGGGTGTAAGAAGTAGGATTATAAGTCAAAGCTTCCTCTTCCTTGCAAAACTCCAGTGTTGTTGATTACAACTAGGGGTAGAGCTAGTCCACACCTAACCTCCTACAAGGGCTAAGCCAGGATTGTTAACTCCAACTGTGCCATCCATACATGGTTATACTGGGTGCAATACACACAATGACATAACATTATATTACATAACATGAAGAAATGAACAATTTGCAGATAAGCCCCCCCCGGTGCTCTGTGTACCGTGTAAGGGTACTTTCACACTAGCGTTATTCTTATTTCTTTTTATTGAGTTTCATTCTAGGGGCTCAATACCGGAAAAAAAAACTGATCAGTTTAATCCTAATGCATTCTGAATAGAGAGCATTTTATTCAGGATGCATCAGTTCAGTCCCTCTTATGTTTTTTGGCTGGAGAAAATACCACAGCATTGTACTGCAGATCCGGCATTCATTTCCATTGAAATGTATTAGTGCCGGATCTGGCATTAAAATTACCGCATTGACGGATTTGGTCTTCCGTTCTGCGCATGTGCAGACTTTTAAAAATGTGAAAAAGATAAATACTGGATCCGTTTTTTCCAGATGACAACCGGAGAGACGGATCCAGTATTGCAATGCATTTGTGAGATGGATCCGCATCCGGAACTGCCTGCCGGAATCCAGCAACGCAAGTGTGAAAGTACCCTAAGGAAAGACACAGACACAGAAGTGCTGTAACTTAACCAAGGTGGAATTTACTTTGCTCACTTGGGGGCAAACAAGCATAAGGGTTACTACAGTCTTTTAGCAGAAATAGTGGTTAAAGGCTACAAGAAACAACAGGCTTAATGGTTTAAAAATATCTCAGTGATACATGACCACACAGAAGATACAGCCACACAGAAGACTTCCTTAAGGAGGTAACGCTCACTCTCTCTGAATCCAATATTGATCTATAGAGGATTGTTTTTGTGTATTTGTTGACTGTCTATATGTCACAAAGTAGGGGGAGGGGAGGAACTCCAAAATGACAATATAAGGAAAATAACTAGAAACTAGGCCTCACGACTAGGGAAAGGAAAAAGGTCACCGCCTAGGAAACCCTAAACCTAGCCCTGACTCCTGTCAGTATGAATAGACCCTGAAGGTGGGAGTTTTCATACACCGGAAACCTACGCCCTAGTAACCCTGAATAGCCCTAGGAGTAGTGACAGGGTCTGAGACCACTGGTTCCTTCCCAGATGAACGAACCAGCGTCTCCCTGAGGCCTAGTAAACAATGAGCAAAAGGGAACAACAAAATACAAAGGAAAGTACATTTTACTTCAATAGAAAATAGATGGGCAGGAATTTAGATGAGGACAACATACCAGCTCTTTCAACTCCAGGCAGAAAATATCAATCGCATGGTCTGAAGTGTGAGTCCAGACTAAATAGAAGAGCAGTAATGACCACAAGCTACACCTGCGGCAAGAGGTGTGGTCATTACCAACCACAACACTGCAACAAGTGAAAACAGATATGCTGTCAGATAACCTAATGTGCTACCAGTCTCTCCGATCTTCTAACCTCTGTCACAGGAGGGACCGTGACACTATATATATTTGTATATACACTGATAAGCAACGATGTTTTGAACTTTTGACTTTCAGACTCTATATCTCACCATCCACTACAGCTTCGGACACGAGACTTCTATCATTTTATAGACAATCATCTTGGCTATCTTATAAATTGGACTTGCAACTATTTAGCATATGATTAGTTATGCAGGTTCTTGTCATGTAACTACATTGTTACTGTTTTGCTCCTGGTGGTGGAGCAATCTTTTTCTTCTTGTATACTACATATTAGGATGATTCCCAAGTGAAAGGTCACTGGTTTGAATCCAGGAGCAACCACGAAGAATATTTCCCAAGAAAAGAGAAACAGCATCATTCAGCTCATCGATAGTGTTGAGCGCGAATATTCGAATAGCGAATTTTTTTAGCGAATATCGGCACTTCGCTAATTCCCTAATATAAATTTGCTATTTCGAATATATATATATTTTTATTGTTATATTTTTTTCTTTTCCACTTCCCAAAAGTAGTTCTTACCTGTCCTGAGGATTCCTGGCTTCCTGGCTGCTCCAGTCAGTGCCCGTTGCCGCTTCTGCCGACTTCCGTGCTCATGGAGCGTCCCCATTACCATGGGAACGCCTCCATACTAGAATGTACTGTCAGATGTGAGAATTAAGTTGAAATCGCAATGCGATTAATATAACTTGACGTAATCGCATTGCGATTTCAACTTAGAGCTGGGTTTCTAATGGGTCAGCTTGCTAGAATTAACGAAGTTAACGAATATGGAATATAGCAGTGCTAAGTTGAAATCGCAATGCGATTACTTCAAGTTATATTAATCGCATTTCAATTTCAACTTAGCACTGCTATATTCCATATTCATTAACTTCGCTAATTCTACCAATCCAACCATAGTAAACCAGGTCTAAGTTGAAATCGCAATGCGATTAATATAATATGAAGTAATCGCATTGCGATTTCAAATTAGACCTGGTTTACTATGGTTGACTTGGGAAAATCAGCGAAGATGACGATTTTGACGAATGTATTCGTCGTATTCCTCAAAACGAAGATAACAAAATATTTTCCATCTTCGTTTTAGCTTCATGTTCGTCAACTTCGTTAATTCTAGCAATCAAATAGAAAAGTTGACTATAGAGACATCTGTGTTTAATTCGCTATGCGATTATATTACTTTGCTTTTTTTTTAAATAAATAGAATAATTATAATAATTATCAAGTATTATAATTATTCTATTTATTTTAAAAAAAAGCAAAGTAATATTATCGCATAGCGAATTAAAAACTTAGCTGTCTCTAGTCAACTTTACTATTTGATTGCTAGAATTAGCAAAGGTGACAAATATGGAGCTAAAACGAAGATGGAGAATATTTCGTTATCTTCGTTTTGAGGAATATGACGAATACATTTGTCATATTCGTCATCTTCGCTAATTCTAGATATCAAAGCAATAGGAAAGTTGCCTTAAGTTAAAATTGCAATACGCGATTATTTAAATCGCATATTAATCGCGATAACTAGAATAATGACGACTATTCGATTTCGACGAATATGAGACGAATATTCTAGCGAATATTCGCGATTTTCGTTGAAATAGAATATAGCACCTCCCGCTCATCACTACTCATCGACAGTGGTATCTCGGCCAAGAAAATTGCCAAACTGCATCATGTGAGTGCCATGACAGAATACAAAATTAAGTCCGTCCATTCATTCCAAAAGTGGATGTCCAAGCAAAATTTCGGAGTCAATAAGTTGGCTTATCACAAGGTTTATCAGTTCTGGTGCGACAAACACGGCAGTGGAGGTGGCCTGTGTACTTCATAATAGTGAGATCACAGACGTCCATGCAAGCACCTTGAGACGTGCATTACACAGGTCTGGAATGGTGGCCGGAAAAAAGATGAAGCGTTGGCTCAAGTTTGCAAAAAAAAAAAAAGAACAGTGGACAGTAGAAGATTTAAAACGCAAATAGACTGGGCTCTGATGGGTGCAAATGAGTCTGGAATAAACAAGGGAAAAGGGGGCTAACAGATTAAGAAATTGAAGGGACTGTTAAGTTTGGTGGAGGAAGCCTGATGATAGGGGTTGTTTCACAGCCAAAGATGTTGGATACTTGACCAGAATCGATGGTGGTCTCAATGCTGAGCTATATCTGAGTATAATAGAAGGATTCAGGCAGGGTTGAAAACCAAAGGTGGATTTACAAAATACTAACAAAATATTAAAAGGTAAAATTTTAGGAGAAAAAAGAAACAATGCAGTTACATGACAAGAATCTGCATAACTAATCGTATGAAATAATAGCTGATCTCAGGGAGACCAGCTACAAAAAACACAGCGGAGCCTCATTTAAGAGTCTCAACACAGAAATCCAAAGTGCAAAGCTCCCTGAGAAACAGTAATATGCAAAATAAATGTGGAGCCCCAGTTATGGGTCTACAACACAGTGAGAGCCAGATATCCCTCAAAGGAAGGAAAACCGAGCAAAGGGGTCTCTCCATTACAGAGATCACCAAATCCACCATATTAAGTGGCCCCTATGTCAAGATCCCGCTTTTTTACAAGCTTTAAGGATGTGACATGGAAAACCTAAGCCAGTTATCCATCCACAGACAGCTGTTTCGGGGTGTTGCCCCTCATCAGTGTGGAGTAGGATTCTGGCTAACCGGGAGCAATGCCTCGGAGACTACTCAAACACAACAATAGCTGATCTCAGGGAGACCAGCCACAAAAACACAGCGGAGCCTCAGTTAAAAGTCTCAACACAGCAATCCAAAGTGCAAAGCTCCCTGGGAAACAGTAATATGCAAAATAAATGTGGAGCCCCAGTATTGGGTCTACAACACAATGAAAGCCAGCTATCCCTCAAAGGAAGGAAAACCGAGCAAAGGGGTGTCTCTATTACAGAGATCACCAAATCCACCATATTAAGTGGCCACTATGTCAAGACCCCGCTCTTTTACAAGCTGGATGTGACGGGGAAGACCTAAGCCAGTTATCCATCCACAGACAGCTGTTTTGGGGTGTTTCCCCTCATCAGCGTGGAGTAGGATTCTGGCTAACCGAGAGCAATGCCTTGGAGACTACTCAAACAAAACAATAGCTGATCTCAAGGAGACCAGCTACAAAAAACACAGCGGAGCCTCATTTAAGAGTCTCTCAACACATCAATCCAAAGTGCAAAGCTCCCTTGGAAACAGTAATATGCAAAATAAATGTGGAGCCCCAGTATTGGGTCTGCAACACAATGAAAGCAGGAGATCACTAAATCCACCATATTAAGTGGCCCCTATGTCAAGATCCCGCTTTTTTACAAGCTTTAAGGATGTGACGGGGAAAACCTAAGCCAGTTGTCCATCCACACACAGACACTTGTGGGGGGGGGGGGGATTCAAAGCACTCAGGACACCCCTTGATAGATTCCTTGAGGGCTGTAGTTTACAGGATGTATTCACTTTTGAAGGGTTTCCACTATGGGATTTCCCTTCTGAGCCCTGTTGTGTGTCCATACCGAATTTTACACAAACATATGGTATTGTTTCTTATTCAGCAAAAAAATGCAAAAATGGGTTGCAAATTGGAAGAGGACTTTCTCCTGTTTCTACTTGCAAAAATGAACAGTTTGGACCTAAATTGACATTTTATTGTATGAAACACTTGTGGAGTTAAAGTGCTCACTACACCCCTTGAGAACGTTTCCAAAATGATGTCACTTTTGCTGGGATTTCTACCATAGGGGTACCTCAGGATCTCTTCAAATGTGACATTGCACCCATAAACCATTCCAGCAAAATCTTCCCTCCAAAATTATATGGCTTTCCTTCCCTGTTGAGCCATGCTGTGTTCCTATACAGCAGTTTACAACCATATATGAGGTGTTTCTGTAAACTGCAGATTCAACGTAATAAATGTTGAGGTTTGTTTTGCTGTTAACCCTTGCCATGTTACAGGAAAAATGGATTAAAATGGATATTCTGGGAAAAAAAATTAAAGCATAATTAATTTTTCTTTAATTCCTGTGGGACACCTAAAGAGTTAACAAAATTTCTTGAATGAGTTATGAATAATTTGAGAGGTGTATTTTCTTAAATGGGGTCATTTATGGGTGGTTTCTATTACATAAGCCCATCAAAGTGAATTCAGAACTGAATTGGTCCTTATAAAAGTTGGTTTTTGAAAATTAATTGAAAATTTGAAAAATTGCTTCTAAAATTAGAAATCTTCTAATGTCCTAAAAAACTAAAATGTATGTAAAACATAAAGTAGACAGATGATGAATGTTAATTAAAATCTATTTTTTGTGACATCACTATGTGTCTTTGGGCTCATGCACTCGAATGTATATTCTTTCCGTGTCTGTTACATATTTTTTCCGGACCGTATATGGAACCATTCATTTCAATGGGTCCACAAAAAAAAAAAAAACAGAAGTTACTCCGTATGCATTCCATTTCCGTATGTCCGTATTTCTGTTCTGCAAAAAAATAGAACATGTCATATTATTATCCTCTTTACGGACAAGTATAGTACTGTTCTATCAGGAGCCAGCTGCTCTGTTTTGCAAAATACAGAATGCACACGGACGTCATCCATATTTTTTGCGGATCTGTTTTTTGCAGACCGCAAAATACATACAGTCATGTGCATGAGCCCTTAGAAGCAGAGAAAGTTAAAATTTTGAAAATTTATAATTTTGCCAAAATTTCAGTTACTTTTTTTTCATAACTAGAGGTAAAACATATGGACCTGAATTTACCACGAACATGAAGTATGATGTGTAACAAAAACAATCTCAGAATCACTTGGATAAGTTAAAGCATTCCAAAGTTATTAACACATAAAGTGACATATTTTAGATTAGCAAAACTAGGCTTGGTCAGGAAGTGGTTCATTTACTTAAAAGGCTTGTATAGGTTTACAAAAACATGGCTGATTTCTGTGTTGTTTACCATTTAAATCTATTGCTGGGTGAATTAAAGGAAGAGATAAAAATGCTGAGTGAATTGAATTGAAAGAGGAAAAACAACACAGCTCTGACCCTTATAAAAAATATATCAGACAATAAATCAGCACAGAATTTGCAGTAACTGAGTAAGTTATTGGATTTGAACTGCTATCCCTTGGTTCTGCAAGGCAACAGTCTAGGAGCCATGATGCTTTCTTCTATCATGTTTCACTGTCAGTAATAAAGTTTTCATAATTTATATTTCCAGAACCTTGTGGATGCATTTCAGCACACATCACCAAGGAAGAACATTTCAGTTTACAAATCTGATGAATTTGACAGTGGGTTTCCAAGGTAACCAATCTTCATTTTGAGAATAATCTTATTGCATTGTGAACACATCGAAACATATATAAATATAATTATTAATGTATCAGGAATGACAGCTTTAACTCTTCCATGCCAGAAAAATAATCACATACAGTAAGGCTACATGCACACGACGGACATGTGATGTACATTTTTTTTAACGGCCATCACACGTCTATTTAAAAATCAATGGTAGTCTATGGGGTTATTCACATGGCAGTTTTTTTCATGGTCAGTGAAAAATGGATGTAAAAAAATAGAACATGCTATATCTTGGCTGTTTTTCATTGACCGACTGCCCCCATACAATTGAATGGGTCCATTTTTAACGTCCGTTTCTCAGAAAGGCATCATTAAAAAAAAGGCAGTTGAAAATGGACAGTTTATCCGTTTTTAACAGACATTTTTTTTCACTGTGGTGTGCATGTAGCCTAGGATTTCAATGCTGATTATGTTGTTTATTTCCCAAGAATATAGGATTCCTATGTGCACATTAGAATATAACTGTAGGTCTTTTAGACCGATTTCACACATCTGTTCTCCATGGACAATCCATCGAAAAATTAGATTTTTCCACAAAGCCGAATTTCATTGTGTTTTGGGGTAACAAATCTATTTTTCCTGAAATGGCAGTAAAAAAAACCCCCAAACATACTCAACTCATCCATTTGCTCGTGGTCTCGGCCATCTAGATTAAAGATACCACGTGAAATCTCATGTGGGATGATAAGTGACATCACCACACCAGTGTGCTGGCCAGGTGCGTTAATGTCATCACATCAACGTGCGAGATTTTGCATAGTATCTTCAATCAAGATGGCTGCGATGGCCTCTCCGCAAGCAAATGGATAAAACTGAGTGTATTTTTTTAACCCGATTAACCCTTGAAAGGCCTCATTTGTAGCATCAGATGCCGCGATCAGAGAGGTGTTCAATGATGGGGCACGGCACGATCGTTGTTCCCCGTCATTGCTCCTGCTACAATACAAACAAGTGCGCTTGGTTACGACAAAAGGCTAGCGCTAATATGAACATAGCACATGCACTTTTGAGAACTGTCTTGTCGATGTACATGTAAGTTTTATAATGCAATATAAATACATATTCATTTCTCACTTTAAGTTCTAGCACATCTTCATGTTATGAATTTTTGGAAAGCAAACTAAAAAATGAGTTAATTCGGTCTGAAAAACGAAGATCAGCTCTGGCAGACAGTCTTAAGAGTGCATACCATGCTATAGAATATCAGAAGAACTGCTTAGAGCGGCAAGACCATGATATTACCAGTAGTAAATCGACACTTGAGAGTCTGCTGATGAGACAGGAGGTACGTTTCTGAATAAAGCAGTGTGGAGCAATAAAGGTGATCTCTGTGTTGTAAGATAGGAAATTGCAAGGGCTATGCTCTTAAGTATATAGCCACTCTTCTGTATGCTTCACTATCAACTAAAGCAGGCATCCTCAAACTGCGGCCCTCCAGCTGTTGTAAAACTACAACTCCCACAATGCCCTGCTGTAGGCTGGTACCTGTAGGCTGTTTGGCATGCTGGGAGTTGTAGTTTTGCTACAGCTGGAGGGCCGCAGTTTGAGGATGCCTGAACTAAAGTATACTAAAGTATAATGTGGCATGAGAAAACAGACTCTGAATTAAGTAAAAACATTCAAATGTTACTGCCACATAGGTTGGCGTGGTCTTGAAGGGGTTAAATAAGCAATTGTTAGTGCTCATCAATCTGAAAAGGATTAGAAGGCCATTTGTAAAGAAGAGTGGGCCAAAGTTCCTCCAAAATGATGTGAGACTGATAGTCATACAGAACACGATTACTTCATGTTATTGCTGCTAAAGGGGTTTCTACAAGCTATGGATTTATGGGTGTCCTTAATTTTTAACCAGTACAGTAATATGACGCACTGGACTATAGAGTCACCGACCAAGGTGCTCTCAGTTAAGTAGCTTCAAACTGCTACCTGTATAAAATTGCAATAAAAAAGTAAAAAAAACGGGCACGCTTGAAGGTAACTGGGCACACAATTTATTATTTATGAAAATGAACCAATCTCCATAATTCTCCAATCTCCTGAGCGTGGCTAGTAGCGGGACGCCGCTATACATGGTCTAAGCCACAGTGTTATATCTACTGGATCCATAAGGACACTTGCTCACAGGTATTAATATCATCAGCGAAATAGGATCATCGGACTGATATTCTGGATCCCTATTACCTACCATAGCATTCTTGTGGCTAGTATAAAGAAACATTATTTCCCACCACTACAACAGCATTGTTACTATTAGAGACTATCGGTGCTGCTATTAATAAGATCACTGCTATTAGAGATTTGTATTGCTGCTATACATTAGGATTGTTGTCTTTAAAGACTAATATTGCTGCTACTTATTAATCTTACTTTGCTGCTACGTTGGGATTGAACACTACTATCCCCTGCTGCTATTTAATGGAATCGTGGCTACTGTAGATTTTCATTGCCGCTATAGTTACAATCATTATGGTTTATATGAATGGTTGCTATATGGATTAGAACCGGATGAATTACAGTTAGTCACAATCATTACAGTATATAGGAATTGTTGCTATAGGAATTGGGACCGGATGAATTATAGTTAGTTACAATCATTAAGGTATACATGAATTGTTGCTATATGTATTAGGACCGGATGAATTGTGATTTTAATTGATCATAAATTGAATATTGTAAGATGAAAGCAATATCTCATTAAGAACAGTTATTAGATTGAGACATACGGCTTTTTGATTATATTTCTGATATTTTCTGTATTTATTTTCTATTCAAATTATGGAGATTGGTTCATTTTTATAAATAATAAATTGTGTGCCCAGTTACCTTCAAGTGTGCCCGGTTTTTTTACTTTTTTTGTTCTTAATTTTTGTTGAATATATTATGAAACGGTGGAATCTGTTGTGTGTCGTTGTTCATCTGAGGTTGTATTCACCTAATTTTAAGACCTTTTTTCATGACTTTAGCTTCATCCAGCACCTCACTATGACTATAAATGTCTGACAATTATATTATTCTTTTTTGGGTACAGTGTAGAACAAATTTTTGGGCACATTAATGTATTATTATGAAGGAATGCTGTACCATTATATTTTGCATATCACACACTGATAACATGGGAATCACTACTATACCATCCATAGTTCATCATTAGAGGGTTATTCAACCATATACGGCTGAAAATGAAATACTTATCACATGTGGCAGCCAGAGGTGAATAGTGCTACAGAAAAATCTAACTGTGCTACACTGTTTCTGTAATTCTCATAGAGGTAATGACTGAGATGGGGATGCCCCTTTATGCATATTCAACATTTCAAAGACTACAAAAGAAGCTAATATTTTTCTTTCCTTCCTTTTTTTGCTATGTTTCATAGCTTTTAGAGTCACGATTTTCTAACTTGAAACATTACAATTTATATCCACATGTTCTCAGTTTGGGTGTTAGTGAAAAGCAAGCACACCAGTCTTCTAGATACCCATCTGAAGTCACACCTAATGGCAGGTATGTACCCATGTAATATGAAGTGGCAAAAAGTACTGGGTTTGCTTGTAGGCTTAGATTAGCACTTTACACTCCAATCAGATCACACCTAAAAAATAAACCATGACATTATGGTGCCTCTCACAATATCTCAGCGTCATTTAGATTTATTTAACCCTTCAGAGGGTTGCGCTCTTTTATCTTAACTCAATACATAAGAGTCGAAAAGACCCGTGCGCTTTTTATGCAGACCCCCTGACAAACTGTAAAAACACTTTTTATTTTGCCACTTTAAAATATTGAGAAATGTGCTGGGGAACCATTAGTGATTAAAATTCCTCAGGGCGTACAGTGAGGATTTTGTGGTAGTTGCGTTCTGATAGTGAGCGCGTCTCTCACTGGACTTAGGGATTAATTCATCCCTTTACACATATCATTAGTGAACTGCTACTCTATCCAGTAACTAACTTATGATTTCCCATAATGGGTCCCTCAACTGTCTGCCACTGAACTAAAATCAATCTTCATCCCTGCATCCCAACATGTTTCGCCAGGGTTGGCGTCTTCAGGGGATGTTTTGCAGGTAAGAGAAAATGGGCGGGAAGCAACCTTTAAAGCCTCGGTATGGGTCGATACCTGTAATTGGCCAATGATGCATTTCTCCCTTCTATGACAGCGCTCTCCTCCTATAGTTACACATCCCTAATTATTCTTCTCATGACGTACCAATCTAGGGTCCAGTCCACTTTTGATGTCGTCAGGTCGCCGTGCATGTTCCGGAATTAGAATATATCCCGATGCTGTCCAGATTCTACTGCGCATGTCAAGGTACTTAGAAAATTTTGGGATGGCTCTGGGATATCAGTGCGCATGTCACATCACTTAGACACAGAGAGAAAATCTCACAGTTGTCTAGTTGCGCATGTCTGAATACTTAGAAACCATCCCGATTTTATCAGGACTTTAATGCACATGTCATGGTACTTAGAGATAATGCGATCGCTCAAGGATTTCATGCATGGATTACTTGAACTCCGGGACAGAGTCCCTCGATCATCAGAATGCGCATGTCTTTGGACTTAGTGCTAGATATTATCATCTTTACCCTTCAATGCACCGGCGTATGGACTTGGAATATTAATGCGCATTAAAGTCCTGATAAAATCGGGATGGTTTCTAAGTATTCAGACATGCGCAACTAGACAACTGTGAGATTTTCTCTCTGTGTCTAAGTGATGTGACATGCGCACTGATATCCCGGAGCCATCCCAAAATTTTCTAAGTACCTTGACATGCGCAGTAGAATCTGGACAGCATCGGGATATTTTCTAAGTTCCGGAACATGCGCGGCGACCTGACGACATCAAAAGTGGACTGGACCCTAGATTGGTACGTCATGAGAAGAATAATCTGTTCAGTATGCATCAGGAAGTCTTCCGTTCTGTCCCTTGTTCGGTATTTGACTGGAACAAATACCGCAGCTTGCTGCATTTCTTCCGACCAAAATTCCTGCACACTACCGCATTTGCCTAATGTATGAATGCCGGATCCAGGACCAAGTGTTCCGTAAATTGCCGCAGCGCCGGTTCCAGTTTTCTGGTCTGCGCATGCGCAATTCATTCTAGCTCTGAAAAAAATTAAATACCGGATCTGTTATTCCAGATGATACTGGAAAGATGGATCCGGTATGTCAATGAATAAGTCTAGCGGATCTGGATCCGGGAAAAACTGTTTCCCATTTGCATACAGTTTGCCAGATCCGGAAAGAAGTTCAGTTGCCGGTCGGCCTGCTGGATCGGGGTACTGTGGCAGTCACTGTTAAAGGGACAGGTGCTGTGGAGGTCTCTGTTAAGGGTGGGGCATGGAACAGTGGAGGTCACAGATAAGAGACCGCCCCCTATGGAGTTCAGTGTTAAGGGGCGGGGTGCTGTAGAGGTCCCTGTTAAGGGGGAAGGCCCCTGAGGAGGTCACTGTCAAGGGAATGGGGTGCTGTGAAACTCACTATTAAAGGGGATGGGCTGCTATGGAGGTCCCATTTTAAGGAGGTGGGGCACTGTTGGGGGGTCAGTGTTAAGGGGTTGGGGGCTGTTGAGTTCATTGTTAAGGGGGCGAGGTGCTGTAGAGGTCACTGTTATGGGGGATTCTGTCGATATACTTTAACGACACACACAAACATTAAATGAAAGGGGTTGCTCTTAAAGGGGTTATCAAATATCAATAACTGTGCCGGGCCACTCACAGGGAATATACACGAGCCTCCCTAGCATAGAGGGTGACACAAGGGCACCTCCCCCCCCCCCCGCGTGCCATTGGCTGCTCCCCCCGACACTGGATGTTTTCAACTGTGCAAGGGGAGAAGCAGCAGTGGTGCGGGGACCAGGAGCAGCGCAGGGAGCGGGGACCCAGGTAAGTATATTCCCTTTGAGGGGCCCGAAACATGGGGGAGCAGTTATTGATATTGGATAACTACTTTAAGTATAAATCTAAACATAAAAAAGGAAAAAGGGAACAACCCCTGTAGGAGTTTTAATAACTGAATTTTATTTTGACAAAAAACAAAAAGGAAGGAAGACACTGTGGTATAACTAAATTACATTAAATATGGAAAATAATATGGTGATTATTTTTTATTTTAGCTTAGTAATGAAAAAATGCCTGGTTGCTATTAGATACTTCAGATTTCTTACATGGAATAAATAAATTAAACCAGAGGATTATTTTTACATCTCCTTGGCAACAAGAAATTGCATTTTCTGACTTTCATATTTTATAGGATTAATGCTTTGGAAAGGGAAATTATTCACATTAAAGAGAAAATGAGAAGCTATGGCTCAATATGGGCAGAAAACAATGTAAGCACCCAGAATGTGTGTCAGGACAGAAAAGGTGATGAAGTTGAGGTATGCATCAAAGATTCATTCTGTTATTCCAGTATTTATAGCAAAACATACACTGTATATATGTAACTGTGTATTTCCACATTCATCTGTGTGGGAACCTGCCACATTGATCATATTGCATGATAAGTATCATATTATGTTATACAGTAGAATGAGCTGAGAAATATATATATATATATATATATATATATATATATATATCCTACTCAAAAAAAGGGATATTTGGCTTTCGGATGAAATTTATGGAAAAAGTAAAAATTTCACACTACAGTGATATTACATATATTATATCATGAAGGTAAGACATTTAAGAAGAAGCATGCAATGGTCTCATCTTAAACAATTTACTGAAACAAAAGCCAACAACAGTGTTGGGTGTACCCCCACAAAAAATGTCAATGTCTCAAAAACTTCATGTAGCCTTGAGCATCAATTACAGCTTGACAACGATGTCTCATCCGGTTCATAAGTTGACTTATTGTCCGCTGAGGCATGGCATCCCACTCTTCTTGCAGGGAGGCCCTCAGGTCATTGAGGTTCTGGGGTACAGAGTTACGAGCCTCTACACAGTGACTCAGCTGATACCATAGGTTTTCAATGGGATTCAGGTCTGGAGGAAGTTTAGGCCACTCCATTTGAGGTACCCCTGTCTCCAGCTGCAGTTCCCTAATGATGGCATCTCAATGGGTTGGCACATTGTCATGCATGAAGATGAAATTAGTCCTGTGTTGTTCATGCAAAGGCACAATGACTGGATTAATGATGTTATTCAAGTAGTATGGGCTTGTCACTGTACCATTCACAAAGTGTAGAGCAGTTCTGTATTGACTAAACATACCTGCCCACGCTGTAACACCACCACCACCAAAGGCTCATCTCGTGACAACAGTGGCTGATGCATAGCACTCTCCTTGACGTCTCCAACATCGTTGGCTGCCATCATTTCTGCTCATCATTAACTTTCTTAGTCTCGTGATGTCAAAATATGAACATCACGAGACCAAGGAGAACTGTTTAAATACCAATTCTAATTGAATCAGGAAATGTTTTGGGGGATTCATGGATCAAACACCTGTTGTGAATTTAGCTGTTAAGCTCCTTGTTAGTGAACAAGTTGTGCAAAAAGTACTGAAACATTGAACAGTTGGACATGTGCATTCAAATGTTTATAGAAGGTCACATTAAGTTCACCTGTAAAGGTTAGTTGCGTTATAGATTCATCCTGAAATTTTGCCCGAAAGCCAAATATCACTGAAATAAAGTGGCCTAAATGAGTGGAACTGCTCAAAAACCCTAAACACTGTAGCGTGTTTCTAACCCCGGGTGTGGTGCACCTTTTTCAGTGATTTATGTATTTTTTTATTTCCATCCACACATTATTCCATCTGGTGTAGGATATTTTTGTGGTGCATGTGGTCTGCACCGACATACTCCATTGTATGCATTTTTGCTGGGGATTGCCATTAGCAGCGGACCACATGCGGAGGAACTGCTCCTCCAGTTAGAAACACACTACAGTGTTTGGGGTTTTTGAGCAGTTCCTCCCATTTAGGCCACTTTATTTCAGTGATTTTTTTCTATATATGTATTGAATGTGCCATTGCATTTTGCTGGTAACATTCTGTTTCACCTGGTAGCCTGTGTCACATGGTCTGTTATAGGTGGGTCTTGCAGCTTTATTCTACCTCACATTACATTAGTGATCCTACTATGGAGGTATGTGGGAGCCTGGCTGTGAGTTGGATCCGAGCACCCATCAGGCCTTGTTCACACACCATAGAAAGTCTAGTGGTAGGACCCATTGCCACGCTGAGACACCTTGACGGTGGTGCAAAAGGGCTCTGATATGTTCCTGACTTGAATATGTTAGCGAAAGTCTCAGCTTTTAACATCAGCTTGAGGGATTAGCCAGCAATGTTAGTTGCTTATCATTGTGGTGCACCCTTTTCAGTGATTTATACAAAAGCCAAATATCCCTAACTTTTTGTGAGTAGTGTATAAAATCTAGTTTTGTGGGAAAGATACAATATAACTTAGAATTCATTGATCTCTATGTTTATTAACATAGTGGATCTAGTAACTAAATGCTTGACAGCCTTGATAGCTTTCAGTTGCTTAGTAGGAATAAATCAACAAGCAGGAATTTCATTATACAAAACGGTTGAATTGAATCTTTTAGCACAAAACTTAATACTGTATAACTATGTTAAAAATTTTCTCCGAAATTTTGATATTGATGGCCTATCCTTAGGATCTTGACATGTCCAGTCTTGATATCCCCTATGCCCCCGGAGCACGGACCTAATTTATGACCAGGAGTATGTCTCATCATAAATTAGGTGCATCCTCCTGCAGTCCATGAGCTCAGAGCTGCTCCTGATTTCTGCCTTCATTTACACCAGAAAGCTGGCGTAAATGAAGATAAATTTGTCAGGACGGCTGGCTATGCCCCATTCCCAACCTTACCATGCCTTCTTTAGGGAAAATAACAAGGGTGGCGTAAAACTGATAAATGTAATAAGTTAAAAAGTCCCTGTTCAAGGGAGATGATAAATCTTCCCCTAAGACTCTATTTTTCTTTATGTTTTATACTTAACAATCTGCATTCAATCATAGCCACACTCATAATAGTAGTTATAGTATCCATGTGCATTCATGTGAGGTCTCTATGGCCTCCTTCAGTATATGGTTCCCAATCGCTTATTATTGCAAAATACTGCTGACATTTTCAAGATCTGCATGTTTAGACTTGAATAATATATTTGCCACAAGTGTACACGCCCATTTGAAGAATGTATTTATTTCACATTCCAAACCTTTTATGCATATAATGGGATTACACAAAGTTGCATTACTACCAGACTGCACCACACTGCAATCTAGCAGTGGTGGCCGTGCTTACACACTATTGGCCTATTTATTTCTGGCCAAGTATGGATATGGTTACTCTCATGGCTGCAACAAATGACTGGCTTCATCTGTGATGTGTCATGTAGTGCTTGGTGACACATTGTTGCTGAAGCCAGTCATTGGCTGCAGCACACGTGATCATATCCGTATCCAGCCAGAAGATGGTAAAACAGGAGCCAGGGTGCAGGACTGGAGTGGCGGCGGAGCAGGTAAGTATGAATAGGTCATACATGTTAGGTGGGATAACTGAAAACTTTAATAATCCTTAAAACCCCTGTTGGTAACACTAAAAACACTGTTTTGGTAACATTACCATAAACAGTATATATGAGGATATTTGTGCTTTTTAGTAGCCTATAAAACAGTACAGTGCCTAATTTCTGCAGTCTGGTGATAGGCAATGGAGAATGAAGGATTGAGACAACATGCAGAACTTATGGAGGCTAAGTGCAGCAGTGCACAGCGAGAGAGAGATGTCCTGGAACTACAGATCGCATCACTTCATTCTGGACTCCATCAAGCAAAAGTTACCTCTAAAGAGTTGGAAAAGGAATGTGTTAAGCTCCAGTCTCAAATAACGGCCAACAGAAATGTAAGTATTACAAGTCCTGTTTTATTATTGCTGGCATTGATTCTATTTTCTGGAGAACAGACCTCCCGAGATGTAATAAAATGAATAGGAGGCACATCTATTGTCCATGCAGGCGTAATAATTTATCCCCTATGCTGACAAAATCTTAGGAGAAATATTACTTTTTTTTTTTTTTTAAATTAAAGTGAATCTGTCACCACCACAGACCTTTTTTTACTCTTTGCATGGCCCTATAGCTTTACTATAGCCATGTATGTCCATATTCCCGAGAATTGGCCTGAACTTTGGCTGTGTAAACCCAGCATAAGGAGTAGAAACCAGACCAAGAAGGCTTACTTCTAATTCTTTTATGGTATAGCATGTTTCCTTTGTGGTTGTTTGATGTGTCATTAAGGGGTTGTCTGGGATTATAAAAAATTTGGGCAAAGGTAGGCAATGTGATAAAATAACAAAAGAACCAGAATATCCACCTATTACATTCCCCACCACTCCAGGTCCCCTGCATGCCTCTGTTTACTTGCGTGCAACAATGACATGCTCATCGTTAATGCAGTGCCTACATTCACTGCAATGTTAAGGATATCCTAAGGAAACCTGTCACCTTGAAAATGCTATCCAATCTACCATCATCAAGTTATAGAGCAGAAGAACTGAGATTGGTATATCTTTTGTAAGAAAAGGATTGTAATTTGAAAACCCTGCTCTTTTTGTGCTTAGGTGTCCAATAGGTGGTGATTGGTAGCCTTCCCAGTATGGCTGTCCACCGGACTCCTAATCAAAAAAAGTGTAGGTAGTTTAATCAATAAGTTAAAAGTGTATGCTTTTCCCCATCCATATGTCTGCTCCTCAAAGAGATAGAACATGTCCTATACTTGGCCTCAAAATGAGGTCAACGGACCCATTGTGTCTGAAAAAAAAAAAACGGATGCAACACAGGTATCATCCATATTTTCTGGATCTGCATTTTGCAGACAGCAAAATACTGTACATGCAGTCGTGAGCATGAAGCCTAAGACTCATCTGACCACTGGTAGAGGAACTGTTCAATGTCCCTAATTCTCTCCTTCTTGTTCCTTATGTCCTATTAGTCCTTTTTCCAGTTTGAAGTTCTAAATACTTCGCTGAGATCCACTTGCGGATATTAAAATAATGTGAATTATAACCACAAGGCCCTATGCATATGGCCCTATCGGTCCATGCTGTACCTCTGTGTGTCTCTCATTCTGCACAAAGGCAAAGATTTGTGAAATTTGTGCCATATTAAGACGATTTTAGAAGCAGTGCAAGGAGAGCTTTATACAGTAGTCCCATACTGTGGACCCATAGTGCTGTATGTACTTCAATGTACACGTTTGCGCATGGACCATTTGATCTAGTTGCTCTTCACCGAATATTCCTAAGAATGCTGTGATAAGGCATGCTCAATGGTGCAGTAGATTTTATTATCTCAGTTATAATCCGATATAAATCACATTCTGGATTTTCATTTTACAAACAGATCAATGAAAGTCTTCATCTTGAGGCGTCAGCATTGAAGCAGCACAATCACACCCTAGAAAACGCTGTCAAAGGATCTGAGAGTGAAAAAAAATCTCTTCATGTACAAGTTGAAAGCCTGCAAAAAGAAAAACAGATTTTAGCATCTCAAAAGGAGCTGCTGTTCGAAATTATGAAGAAAAAAGGAAAACAGAAATATTATTCTGAAAAGCTGAACAGAAGGTTACTTAACTTTTCTGGCTTATAAAGAGGGATAATTTGCAAACACTGGCTCTTAAAAGCAGGGTCTATCCGTGCTGCACAATCCACAGCATGATCATATTAACGGATATGAACCAAACAGTTTATTTGGAGTAACCCGCGAAACACTCAATAAGAAAATCCTGTTCTAACCAGTTAATATGATCCCACTGTTGTTTGGACAGCCGCGTCCTAACAGTGGTGCGTATGAGCTGGCGGCATTAATGGTCAAATGGATGCGCTTTTAATTTTATGGATTTTGTCTATTATTGGTTAAAAAAAAACAAAAACAACATTTGCACAGCTCATTCATGTCCTGCTTGTATTCAGCCTCTCCCAGATGGTAGTTGTCAGGCTGAACGGATCTGGGGTGGCAAACAAACTCCAACTAAAGAAATCTGGTGTGATCCAGCGCCTAAGTTACATAAAAGATAACTTTTAATAAACTAGAAAAAAGCACCAGTGCGTCCTCAATGACGCGTTTCACGCATGTTGCGCTTCATCAAGGCCTTAATGAAGCGCAACATGCGCAAAACGCATTGCATCCTGGAGCTTTTTAACTAGTTTATTGAAAGTTATGTTTTATGTAACTTAATTGCTGGATCACACCAAGTTTCTTTTTTTGGAGTCAATTATTGGTTAGTGATAGCATTCCTATAATTTTCCTTAATACCTAGTATCTCTGGTTGTCTAAAGCTGGCCATGCATTTTAAATCACCCTGAAAACAAAATCATTTGGCAAGTTGAAACCCAACTGCTTGATCCTTCTCTTCCCCAATATCTGCCACCAGGGGAGAGCTGGGAGGTCCCCTTACACATTAGATGTTTGGCCGAGGTTTGGCCAACATTGATCTAAGCTGTATGACCACCTTTAGGTGATGGAGGGGTTGATGTCACAAAAAATACTGAATCGCTTTAATGCCATCGTTTGTGCATTTTAGAACTACATGCTCTCTTAAAGGGGTTGTCCAGCCTTTTTTGAATACTGGCCCATCCTCAGGATAGGCCATTACTAGCTGATCAGTGAGGGTTTGGCACCCACATGCCCGCTGATCAGATATTCTGTGTAGCTCTGTAGCTAGTGAAGTCAATGGGAGCAGCGTTGCAGGGGCGAGCTTTGTCCACTACAATGTTGAAGGTGAACAGATGTTCACTGAGGGTGCAGGACTCCTGCCGATCGGTTAGTGATGGCCTATCCTGAAGATAGGTTATCACTTAAAAAGGCTGGACAGACCCTTTAATAATAGCATGGCATCTTGCTGATGCATTTGTTCCTAGAGAATGACAATCTCAATGGTTATAAGGATTAGGTCAGTAAAGAAAGAGAAATAGGAACATATTCACTAACATGATTGCTCCTATATCTTGTTGTGAAATATGGCAAAATTTGGCACATTTCTGGTGCATAATGTTGCAACAAGTTTTTTGAATTATTTATGTTCAATTTATCATTCCTCCCACCCCACTTTTCAGGCACAAAAAATTTGCAAACCTTGTTTTTACCAACTATTTTTTTGCTGCCTTGCCGTTTTCCCAAAAAGGGGTTGTGGTGAGGATGGGGAGGGGGCAGACCTGCAAATTTATCCTCCATTATAGGAGTTCAGTCTAGGCACATGGACTGCCAGAGGAGGTGCCTAATATATGACGAGGCGTGTGCCTTTTTATAAATTAGGTGTTTACTCCGGTAGCGCAGAGGATATCGTAGACCAGCGTAATAAGCCGGTCTATGACAAATCCCCTTCAACATTCCAATAAAACAAAAGCTCCCATTTCATGTATCAAGCAAATATCTTGGTTAAGTATTACAATCAAGATACTCCAATTATAAAGCAGAACTCCAATTATAAAGCGTTTTTACATAAAACCATAGCATTTCTTCACATAAACCAAACATCTTCAACATTAATTGCAGATAATATCTTTCAGAGCTCCTGAAATTATCCAGACCAATGCCAACAGTGAAAGAATATGCATGAGCTCTACAAGTGGAAGCTCAATTTCTCAAACCCCCAGCTTAAAACATTCCAGGAGGAGGAGAAGAAAGGTAAAATGTATATATATATATATATAACATTCATGTAATTCATAACAATGAGTTACAATATAAAATTACCATTCTCATTATATATGATCCTCAACTTTTTGACTTTTCAGTGAATTTTCACACTATTGTAACATCTGGAACTACGGAATATTTAATAATCTTTTATCAGGATTTCTAGAGCTAAATACGTAATTTACTGCTTGAAAAGATTTGCATATATTTTATATATAATGTCAATTTAACTTAAAGGCATTTTTCTAACTCCTGTGTAAAATAAACAGTAATTTATATAGAGTGAAATTATTATTATTATTATTTTTGCAATCCATTTAACCCCTTAGGCCTCTTGCACACGGTCGTCATGTTTGACGCCCGGATAAGAGGCGGGTGCGTTGCGGGAATCGCCACGATTTTTCTGTGCGTGTGCTAACGTTTGTAGTGCGTTTAGCACGCGCGTGAAAAAATCCGCATGCTTGGTACCCAGACCTGAAGTCCGGTTTCGGGATGAGTATTCTGTATATGTAATTATTTTCCTTTATAACAGTTATAAGGGAAAATAATCGCATTCTAATTACAGAATGCAATGTTCCCCGGGCTATAGAGGGTTAAAAATAATAAAGAGTTAACTTACCTTCTCCCATTGTACGCACAGAGCCGTCACAAGGTCAATGTTGGATGAAGGACCTGCCGTGATGTCACAGGATCACATGGGTCACATGGTCCACTCAAATGCTTCTATGATTGGACCATGTGACCCTGTGACATCACCACAGGTCCTGAAGCAAGAAATCATCAAGAGAGAAGACATTCTGGGGCTCTGCGCGTACAATGGGAGAAGGTAAGTTAACTCTTTATTATTTTTAACCCTCTATAGCCCGGGGAACATTGCATTCTGTAATTAGAATGCGATTATTTTCCCTTATAACTATGTTATAAAGGAAAATAATAACGATCGGGTCCCCATCCCGATCGTATCCTAGCAACCATGCGGGAAAATCGCAATGCATCCGCACATGATTGCGGATGATTGCGATTTTCCCGCATCCCCATTCACTTCTATGGGGCCTGCGTTGCGTGAAAATCGCAGAATATAGAACATGCTGCGATTTTCACGCAACGCAAAAGTGATGCGTGAAAATCACTGCTCATGTGCACAGCACCATAGAAGTGAATGGGTCCGGATTCAGTGCGGGTGCAATGCGTTCACTTCACGCATTGCACCCGCGCGGAAAACTCGCCCGTGTGCAAGAGGCCTTAAAGATCTGAGCCGTACATGCACGGCACTGGTGGATGTGACTTAAGGACCAGCGCTGTACATGTACAAAATAGTTTCCAAAATGGGGTCACTTTTTTGGAGTTTCTACTCTAGGGGTGCATCAGAGGGTCTTCAAATGTGACATGGCAACTTAAAATTATCTCAGCTAAATCTGCCTTCCAAAAACAATATGGCGTTCCTTTCCTTCTGCGCCCTGCCGTGTGCCCGTACAGCAGTTTATGACTACATATGGGGTGTTTCTGTTAACTACAGAATCAGGGTGATAAATATTGAGTTTTGTTTGGCTGTTAACCCTTGATTTGTTACTGAAAAAAATGGATTAAAATGGAAAATCTGCCAAAAAAGTGAAATTCTGAAATTTAATCTCCATTTTCCTTTAATTCTTGTGGAACACCTAAAGGGTTAATAAAGCTTGTTAAATCAGTTTTGAATACCTTGAAGGGTGTAGTTTTTAAAATGGGGCCATTTATGGGTGGTTTCTATTATGTAAGCCCCACAAAGTGACTTCAGACCTGAACTGGTCCTTAAAAATTGGATTTTGGAAATTTTCTTAAAAATTTGAAGATTTGTTTCTAAACTTCTAAGCCTTCTAACTTCTGAAAAAAAGAAAATGTAATCTACAAAATGATCCAAACATGAAGTAGACATATGGGAAATGTAAAGTAATAAATTTTTTAGGAGGTATCACTATCTGTTTTAAAAGCAAAGAAATGAAAATTTTGAAAATTGTGAATTTTCCCAAATTTGTGGTAAATTTGATATTTTTTTATAAATAAAAATAAAATATTTTGACTCAAATTTACCACTGTCATGAACTGCAATATGTGATGAGAAAACAATCTCAGAATAGCTTGGATATGTAAAAGCGTTTTAAAGTTATCATGACATAAAGTGACACGTCAGATTTGCAAAAAATGGCCTGGTCATTAAAGGGTAACTGTCATGTTTTCATCAAAAAATCTATTTTAGCATATGTTACTGCTGCAGCAGCATTATTAATAAAGCAATCTTAAGCTTCTTCACATACCACTGTTTTCCTTGAGTTTTTCCCTTAGTTACGGCTGTTTAAACATTTACAATATGAGGACCTTCCCAGTTCCTCTGCCAGTTCTCCGAGGCCAAAACTGCTTTCCCTCAATTCCCATACACACTTGCTGTAGCCAGCAGCTCCCTGCCAGCCAATCAGATTGGATTACTGAGAGACACGCCTCCTCATTTTGAAGCCTAATGCAGCCATGCGGTGTGAAGAACTGCCCCTCTGTCTTCTTTTTATACTAAAAGGAAGACAGGCAAGCCCTAGCAACGGTCTTTTAAGGGAGCAGTGTAAATAGACAGAGGACATTAATGAAAGCTGTTATTATAAGGTAATTACAGATCTTTTGACAATCATTCACAGACTAACCCTGGTATACTGTACATGTCTAGCTCTATTAAACTAGCAAATAAAAAAAAAAAAAAAATATGACAGTTACCCTTTAAGGTGAAAAATGGCAGGGTCCTGAAGGAGTTAAAAGGAATGTCTCTGCAACTTTCAGAATTTTCTTTTATTTCCTTCTTGCTCATTGTATGAAAATGATAAATATCAATAATAAATAGCAATAATATCTAACAAACATTCTTTCTATAGGAGAAGAAATGTCACCCAAAGGAACATAAAAGCTCACAAAGTAATGATTGTCAGATAGACTGTGATAGGTACAGTGCATTTTGTTTTGTATTTTTTTACTCTATGTACAGTGAATGTCTGCCTGTCATGTCACAGTGTGTTTTCTATAATTTTCCATAGTTTAAGGAAAACTTAACCGGTCCACATGTGGAGCCCGCTGTGGATTTTCTGCAGTGAGAGATCCGCAGCTGATCAGAAGACTGGTCACAGAGGGATAGCAGCGGATTATTTGCTGCTTTCTTTCCATTGCATAAGTTGACAATCCGCAGATTGAAAAACCAAAGCATGTTGGGTGACTTTTCTAAAAGCTGTTTTTTTTCAGCTGCAAAGAATTTCCAGCATTTGCACAACATGTGAACCCACCCTCCAACTTTAAGCAAACCTAATGAATTAGTGAGTTCCCATAGTACACACATGAAGCAATGACAAAATCCGCTACATACATGCATTTTTGCTCCTTTTTTTTTTTTTTATTTATGTAGTTTCAGACATTTATATTTGCTTTTCAATGTTAGGGCAGTTAAAGGGAACCTGTCACCGGGATTTTGGGTACAGAGCTGAGGACATGGGCTGCTAGATGGCCGCTAGCACATCCACAATATCCAGTCCCCATAGCTCTGTGTGCTTTTATTGTGTAAAAAAAACGATTTGATACATATGCAAATTAACCTGAGATGAGTCCTGTCTCTGAGATGAGTCCAGCGTGAAGGAGCCCAGCACCGCCCCGCATTCTCAGAATCTCCTCCTTGCTACCCGACGTCAGTAAGCCAGAGCGTCGCAATCTCGCAATGCGCGAGCTAGCACATGCGCAGTTCATTCCCTAAGGCTGATTTGATATGTATCAAATGTTTTTATTTTACACAATAAAAACACACAGAGCTATGGGGACTGGATATTGTGGATGTGCTAGCGGCCATCTAGCAGCCCATGTCCTCAGCTCTGTACACAAAATCCCGATTAAAGGTTCCCTTTAAATGTCTGGTTTGGCTGTCTGGCGGGGATACATTTTATGGCAGAATGGGATCGAAAAATAGAAGTAATACTCAACAGCGATCCCCGGTGGCTGCCTTTCTGGTGCTTTCCAGGTCCCTCCTGCTCTACACAATTCTTATCTTTATTGTTTAATCGAACAATAAGGCCTCATGCACACGACCATAGTTTTGATCCACATTTTTTGGGGGATCGAATGTGGACCCATTTATTTTAATGGGGCTGCATAAGATGCAGACAGAACACTGTAAGTCTGTTCCCCCACCACGCAAAAAAAATAAAAAATAGCTGACAATCCAGTTCAGCTAACCGCCTCTTCACTAACACTGCATCTGATTTGGTGCAATTAATATATTTGAACTGACAAAATATATCTTTCTGCACCTTTTTTGTGTGAGGAACATAGCTATTATAAATCACAGAAAAAATAAAATAAAAAATGCCCCAAACGGATATGCCACTGACTATACTAGCTAGTCAACCAAGCAGATATTAAAAGCTGAGACTGTTTGCCAATATATTCCTGTCAGGAACACATCGGAGCCCCTCATGCACCACGTCACGGTCACTCAGCATGGCATGGGGTCCTACCACTACGCTAAGTATGGTGTGAACATGGTCTGAAGATGATGGAATACTCCTCACAGCCAAGCTTCCACACAACCGCATAGCAGGACAACTAATGCAATGTGAATAAAGCAAGACTGCAAGCCACACCCATGTCAGACCGTGTGATGGAGGCTACCAGGTGCAAAAGAATGTTAAATGCCAGATGAAGGCACATTCAATACATATGGAACAAGATCACTGAAATATAGTGGCCAATATGGGGGAACTGCTCAGACCCCAAACACTGTAGCGTGTTTCTCATTGGGGGAGCAGTCCCACCGCATGTGGACCGCAGCAAACGACCATCCCCAGCAAAAAATGCGTACAATGGAGGATGCTTTTGTGGTGCATGTGGTCCGCGCCGCCATCCTCCATTGTACGCATTTATCCTCCATATATTAAATAGATTTAACACAATTTACCTATTTTTGGGAACACTGATACAATGATTTTTCTATGCATTAAATGAAGTATTACACAATCACCTAATTTTGCATATTTTTGGTTATTTTTTTTTTACAAATATAAGGAAAGAAAAAGCTGGAAACAATGGGATTAAAGAAAAACAAGTCTTGGTAAGTCATTATTTGTAGCAGTTTTTTTCTTAGATTACTTTGAAAAGGTGTTATTTCAGTTTTGATTAATTGTTTGTACATTTAAAATGGTGACTATTTAAATTTTATTATGTGTTGGGAAAGATTTAGTAATACTGGCACCATGCACCAAGCAGTGTGCCCCAGGTTGGACCTGGTGTTTTAAAATAGGCTCAATCTCAGCTGTAAAAGTTTGTAGCTCTGAAGTCCTGCTCACTTTTATGCCACATTTACAGAGGTTAAATGTATATGGGGTTCAAGCCTTATGCCCTATTTGAAATGGTTTTAAATGTATTCATGACAGATAACTGATATGAATACTGCTGCTCAATTACTGTAAGCCCATTCTCCAGCTCTCAAAATCAATTCTTGGGTCCCACAATGCGGAGATCTGGAAGACTTTCCTCGCCTACTACTCCACCACTAGACCATGTTCATGTTCTAAATATGACGGTATTCTTCTAGACCTTATTAGTGTAGTAGCGTCATCCACGCTTATATATTAAGAAAATAGCATGAGCATAATGATCACAAAATTCTCTAATATACTCCAGAAATCAATAATGACTTTTTGCCAGCTCATAAGGCTTTCCACAGGCAGAATGCAGACTACAATGTTCTGCACAGATATGTAATGAAACAGAACTGAATCTCCTGCACCTTTATTGCAAGTCAAGAAACATTTTATTACATGTTAATGTAATTGAATTATTTCAGGGTGGATTGCTAGTTTTGCCACTCAGAACTTAAAAAATGTGTATGAAATTGTTTATCCAAGTGGTCGGACCAGGGCTGGGACAAGGTCCACCACCAACAGAGGCTGAGCTGCCCAAGTGCGCCCCCCCCCCCAACTTGTGGAGTCTTTACTAAATACTGTTGTAATCACACATAAATATGCACAGTTTAATGTATCAATTAATGACGCACTGTTATGGGGGATCTGTGGATGACATTGTTATGAAGGGGATCTGTGGATGACACTGTTATGGGGGATCTGTGGATGACACTGTTATGGGGCGGATCTATGGATGAAACTGTTATGGGGGGATCTATGGATGACACTGTTATGGGGTAATCTGTGGATGACACTGTTATGGGGGATCTGTGGATGACACACTGTTATGAAGGATCTGTGGATGACAATGCTATGGGGATCTGTGGATGACACACTTATGGGGGATCTGTGGACAACACTGTTATGGGAGATCTATGGATGACACTGTTATGGGAGATCTGTGGATGACACACTTATGGGAGATCTGTGGACAACACTGTTATGGGAGATCTATGGATGACACTGTTATGGGGGATCTGTGGATGACACTGTTATGGGGGATCTATGGATGACACTGTTATGGGGGATCTGTGGATGACACACTGTTATGGGGGATCTGTGGATGACACACTGTTATGGGGGATCTGTGGAGGACACTGTTATGGGGGATCTGTGGATGACGCATTGTTATGGGGGATCTGTGGATGGCACTGTTATGGGGGATCTGTGGATGACACACTGTTATGGGGGATCTGTGGATGGCAGTGTTATGGATTGTGACTCACAATGGATATTGAGGGCCAGCAAATTACAAGGAAGGCGGGGTGGGGGATGATTGATAACATACATATCTAAATGGCTGGGGGTGAGGGCTTGACTTGAGCCATCTACTGATCAGAGCATTAGAATAGCAGGAATAAATAACATCTAAATGTCTGGTGGGGTAGATGGGGGTAGGACAAGGGCTGATGGGGAAGGGGGGCTGGGTTAGATAATCTATACTGACATACATATGACACACACATACTGACATACATACATACTGACATACATATGACACACATACATACTGACATACATATGACACACACACACATACTGACATACATATGACACACACATACTGACATACATACATACTGACATACATATGACACACATACATACTGACATACATATGACACACACACACATACTGACATACATATGACACACACACACATACTGACATACATATGACACACATACATACTGACATACATATGACACACATATACTGACATACATATGACACACACATATATACTGACATACATATGACACACACATATATACTGACATACATATGACACACACACATATACTGACATACATATGACACTATACATATATACAGACATACATATGACACACATACATAAAAACACGCAATATGCACATTACATTACTGCCATTCCATTCCCTTTAACCCCTTACATTTTCTGCACATACAGTCTCTGGTGACTTGGAGGGAGAGGCAGGATGCAGAGTATTCCTCCTCCTCCTCCTCCTCTGTCCCGACGCTGCTCTTCTCTCTGTGCTGGGGAGGGGTTGTGAATCTCTGGTGCACACACAGGCAGGAAGTCAGGGGCTGGGGAAGGTAGGGAGCTGCAGCACACTGCACTAGACTGAGGGAGGGAGGAAGAACACCACTAGGGGGCGCAGGACCGGCTGTTACAGCAGCAGAGCGCAGAAATGGATGCTCTGCTGCTAATACAGCTACACGGCAGCAGCAGGGACTTGGTGAGAGTGGCCTGCGCCCTGAGGCTTGAGCGCCCTGAGGCTGGAGCCTCCTCAGCCTCTGTGTCGGCCCGGCCCTGGGTCAGACATCAGACTAGATATCTAATAACTCCTGAAACACCCCGGATTTTGACTTTTTAGCAATAATATGCCATAATTACAAATAACCACAAGATGGCAGAAGTGGCTTGAAATTACTAAATTTGTGTACATGATGCTCTAAAAAGTCGGAAACAAAAAAAAATATTGTGCCTACTGAAATCTATGACATAGATTTACCCCTTAAGTACAAGCCCATTTTTGGTTTTGCATCTTCATTTTTTCTTCCCCATGTACTAATAGCCATATATTTTTTTTTTCCAGTCAAATAGCCATAAGAGGGCTTATTTTTTGTGTGACAAGATGCATTTTTTAATGGCACCATTTAATTTAACATGTCTGTTATTGTAAAAAGTTATTGTAAAAAATAATTTGTGGGGTTAAATTGAAAAAAAAAAAAGACACAATTCCACCAAGGTTTTTGGGCTGATGACTCCCTGGTTGACCACTGCATTCTCCTATGTAGTAAATGTAGTGGAGATAACACAAATGCTTAACTAGTCGTGTAACTAAACTAGTTTTGTTTAGCCAACACCTTCAATTACTTTTCAATGGCTTTTGTTTCCGATATCACGATGAGTTAAGAAATTTAAATGTTTACCGTGCTACATCTGTAGTTGAATGCAGTGGTCAAGCAGGGAGTCATCCGCAGTCTGCTCCACCTTTCACTGGCCTGTGCACTACCAGCATGCAGACAAAATGCAGTGACCGCATCGCACCCGATTAACTGAGCAGGAGAACGCACAGGTTGGGGCATTTCCAACTTAAGGTTTGATGATGTCACTGCATTGCACCTGCTGTTAGTGAGAGCATGATGTTCATCAGGGAATGGTGCTAGGTGAGAATTAATTATTTATTTTTATAAACACTACAGGGGCAGCACTACTGTGTGGATTAACTAAAGGGGAATAACTACTGTGTGGGAGCACAAAGGGGGAGTAACTACTGTGTGGGGGCAATAAGGGGGAATACATACTGTATAGGGTCACCCAGGGGAATAACTACTGTGTGGTGGTACTAGGAGGGAATAACTACTGTGTGGGAGCATGAAGGGGTAACAACTAATGTGTGGGAGCACAAAGGGAGAATAACTACTGTGTGGGGGCAATAAGGGGTATAAATACTGTATAGGGTGTGGGGGTACTAGGGGGGAAAAACTACAGTGGGGGGCACTAAGGGGGGGGGACTAACTACTGAGGGGGGGCACTATGGGGTACTAACTACTGTGTGGGAGCAGAAAGGGGAAAAACTACTGTGTGGGGGCACTAGGGGGAATAACTACTATGTTGGGGCACTAGGGGGGAATAACTACTGTGTGGGGCGCTAAGGTTGAATAACTACTGTGTGGGGCACTAAAGTAGAATAACTACTGTGTCGGGCGCTAGGGGGAATAACTGGTGTTTGGGGGCACTACAGTTGAATAACTACTGTGTGGGGCGCTAAAAGGGAATAACTGGTGTTTGGGTGCAATAAGGGTGAATAACTACTTTGTGGGGGCTTAACTACTGTTTGGGGTCACTAATGGAGCATTCTACTGTGGGGGCACTACAGGGGCTTTCCACTGTAAAAGGGGCACTAAAGGGGAATAACTACTGTCAGGGGGCACAAGAGAGTTGATGAATATTGTAATGACTCAAAGGAGGGTTAGGGTATTAAAGGTGCCACGCAGCCATTAACAATACAGAGCCACTGAACAGTGCGGTCTCATTAGTTTAATTAGAATGAGCTGTGGGCTTTTCGCAGTGCGGTACTCAAACGCAGCACGGCTGTGTTACAATCAGGGCTGTGGAGTCGGAGTCGAGTAGTCGGAGTCGGAGTCAATTTTGGGTACCTGGAGTCGGAGTCGGCAAAAAATGGACCGACTCCGACTCCTACTAGATTTAAATTGGAATAAAAAAAAATTGGAATAAAAAAAAAGCAAGTTTAAATGTCCCAATTCAGATAAAGTTATAATTAATTACTTCTCTACTGTAAGAATAAAGGCCAATGCATGCAGTGCGTCACGTTACCGCTAAACAAAGACGTTAAGTGACCGTAAAGAAGCATGCTTTTCATATGCTTCACTATGCAGTTAAAGGGACACTGACAGGCTGATTTACCGGCTAAAGATATATCTGCTGGTATTCATCAGAGGATTAGGAATACAACTAGACGACTGTTACCCCCAGTTGAGGTTTACTTGTGTTTAAAAACGTTTTAATCAATATGCAAATTCTCTACCTTTGTGCCCAAGGGGCAGGCGCACATGTAGAGTACTGGCAGCACTAGACAGGACTAGGTAGCGAGGAGGAAGAGAGAAAGCTGGCACAGCCTCAGCATAGCCAGACGAGGCTGCTGCCTGAATTCCTGCGCACGTGCGCCTGCGCAGGAATTCAGCGTTCGGCTAGCCTGAAAAAAAAGGCCAGTGCAGTGAATAATAACGAGGGAACAGCGCTGGGAAGCTGTACTCGGGCGCGGCTGGGCACAAAGCCGCAGGAGACGCTGCCCCATTGGGCACAAAGATAGTGAATTTGCATACAGATTAAAATGTTTTTTAAACACAAGTACAGCTTAACTGGGGGTAACATTAGTATAGTTTTATTCCTAATTCTCTGATGAATACCAGTATATATATATCTTTAGCTGGAAAATCAGCCTGTCAGTGTCCCTTTAAGGATCGGCAATACTTACACTTTCCATTGTCTTGTTGTCTGCTGTTACAGGGAACCCATGGTTATCCTAGCCTCTCACTGATAACTGATTAAGGACTGGAGACACTTGTATAAGTGAAGGGAATGGATAGTCAATAGTTCAAGACTGAAGCTGTAAACCATTTGAAAAACTGCTATCATTCAGCTAAGGCTATAAAACATGTAAACTCAGATTGTCAGCTTAAATTTTAAACATGACTATGGGATTCTACTAGGAAAATCATGTTTTAAAATAAATGCCCCTTCCTGGATCCTCCCACTGCTCTATCGTCAGCAGAAGATCAGCACACAAAGGAGAAGGCAGCAGCTTCTGCTCAACTACCTCTCTGTGCTAGAGGAGATTAGAAGAACTTGGTGGAACAGCTTTGTATTTGCATATTAAATACAGAGGAGTCGGAGTCGGAAGTTTCAAAATATGAGGAGTCGGAGTCGGAAAATGTATCTACCGACTCCACTGCCCTGGTTACAATCGCCACGCAACCACACTGTGTGGCTGTACCCATAACAGCTTAAAGAGGTTGGCCACTATGTATTTCTAACTTCACATGTGCTCTGTTCCCACATACATGTGCTGCACATACATGCAGATAGTAATAGGCTTCATTAAACCATCGGTGCCAATGTGCGATGGTTTTATGTGCCTAATTCATGTTTACATGTAGGTCTGCTTAGCTGATGGAGGGTCTGGAGACTGACCTGCAGGTGAGCAAACCTGCATATAAGCATACATTAGGAATATTAAACTTTTGGCCATCAGTACCAATGGTTTAGTACTATTACTAGCTGCATGTATGTGCTGTACCCAACACACGTGCAGCTAGAAATAGATGCTGGACAATCCTTATAACTCACGGTTGATATTTACTTGTAAGATGCAGTGGTAAAGTTCATATACCGTAAACTGAGATTCACACAACGGTTCCATTTCTCCTTGCTGTGGGACACAAGGATCAGCAGTCTACAGCAATGGGTCCTTCCATGTCTCAAAACCTTGTTTGGGGCTGTGAGGCTGAAGGGGGCAGTGTTTTATGCAGATTTCTATCTGCTCTGCTTCCTGTAGTAGCTTAGGCTATGATGCCCATTAAATCTACACAGGCTCGCACTGGCCCACAGATGAATCCCAAGGTCCCTTTTCTCCCAGTCCTCCACCCCTTGCTCAAGTAGCACATGACACAGTAGACCAACTGCACCACGTACGAATAGGCAGCTTACAGAATCTCAACCAGCCTATTCATCCATACAAAAACAGATTATTTAAAACACCCAGTTTATTAATGTAGATGCATCGGGTGACTGAGATGACATCTAGGTACAGAGGCAGGCCTATTTGCATATATCTGTAAATTGGGCCCCAGGCACTCAAGTCACTGACTGTACATCATGCGCTACGGCAACATTCATCATCTACCCAGGAGGAGTCTAACTTGGTCCACTGTAGTCTCAACGCAGGGGTTTTAAACATTCTGCAGAAGCTCTGGTGTTGCTTCCTGCACACTGACTACACTACTTAAGGGTGTGACCACACGGCGCGGACGTGTCATGTGTTGTTTTCGAGTACCGTGCAACCAAAAGGGCTGCAGTGGGCTCTAATTAAAGTAATGAAAACTGCACTGTTCAGTGGGTCTGTATTGTTAATGACCACATGGCACCTTTATTATTGCGCATCCATTAAAAATACAGACCCAATGAACAGTTCTTTCTTCATTAGTTTAATTAGAACTTTCCGCCGTCCTTTTGGCTGCACAGTACTCGAATGCAGCACGGCCAGGTCACAACTGTGACACGACCGCACCTTGTGGTCATACCCTAACACAGGAAGCTGCTCTGCTGCTAATGATCTACATACACTCACTACTCCCTTCCTGTGAGAGAGCATGTGTTAACGTAAAGGGTTTGTCTCACCTCAGCAAGTGGCATTTATCATGTAGGTGAAGTTAATACAAGCCCCTTACTAATGTATTGCTATTATCCATATTGCTTCCTTTGCTAGCTGAATTCATTTTTCCATCACATTATACACTGCTCGTTTTCATGGTTATGGCCACCCTACAATCCAGTGGTGGTTGTGCTTGCATAATATAGGAAAAAGTGTCGGCCCTTCTGATGGCCGGGACCATGGGAACTCACATAGGCTTGTGCCTTTTTCTATAGTGTGCAAGCACAGCCACCGCTGCTGGATTGCAGGGTGTTCGTAACCATGGAAATAACTAGCAGTGTTTAACGCTATGGAAAAGTAAATCAAACCAACAAAAGAATACCGGGCCCATATGGACAATCACAATACATTAGTAAGTGGCTTGTGTTAGCTTTCTCTACTTGATAAATGCTATTTGCTGAAGTGACACAACCCCCTTAAACCATGCCCACCTTCTGGTTCTGACCAGCTCATGACAGGGACGATTTTCATTTTTACGCTTTCTTCATTTTCTCCCCACATAAATTTTCTGTTCACATAACTATATGAAGGTTTATTTTTGTGTGACAAGTTGTATGTTTTAACATCAGTGTGAGGGTTTAGTGTGACGGCAGCGTGCACCTATCTCTGGTTCTGTGTTTGTTCTGAATTCTTGCCACATCCACATAAATTTCACCTTATGTAGGATGTCCATTGTGGTACTTGTAGTCCGTTGCTGGCATCATCCATTGTATGCATTTTTTGCTGGTGATTGCCATTAGCAACGGACTACAAGTGCAGGATGTGCTCCCCTATAGAAATGCACAACTGCATATGGGTATGAGCGCATCCTGCTTTCTTATCACCACATTTTTGATGGTTTATATGTTTTAATGGCACAATTTAATTTACAATTTACCTAAAATGACATGATGAACATATTCTTGGGTCAGTACGATTACAGCAATACCATATTTATATACATAGTTTTTATTATATTTTGCTAATTTTAAGAAAATAAAAACCTTTAAATAATTATTTATCACCATATTAGGACACCCATAACTTGTTAGATTTTCATCTACAGAGCTGTTTGGGTGCTTGTTTTTTTTGCATTTTTTATTACATTTTTGGGGGAGGGTGAAGTGACAGGAAATAAAAAATAACAAATCAGACATTTTTTTTCTGTTACAGTGTTCAACACACATGATAGTGTTCACTCCCTCTGTCTTATGATTGGAATCACTTCTATGAATTAGTAGGAGTCTAATCAGTTACCATGGCTGCCTCGATCCCTATGAAGGCTCCCAGGTCTGCCATTGTTAGATGCCTGTTAACTTCTCCCTACTGCTTTGCTTATAGCGGTTTTCTCATCTGAGACTTTGGTGGCATATCTCTATTATTTGCCATCAATGTCAGATATGTGCGGGTCCCAGAACAAGGTTGCTCTCAATTAATTTTAATGGGAATTCCAAAAATAGCTGCGCACAGGCTCATCTATTTACGGCAGCCCCGTAGAAGTGAATGGAACAATGGCCACGCTTGCAAGGTGCACTCTCAATTTCTATGGGACTTCTGGAAATGGCAAAAATGAGGCGGTTGTGCAGCAGTTGCCTAGGGTTTTATACTGATGACCTATCCTCAGGATAGCTCATCAATATCAGATCGATGGGGGTCTAACACCTGCCACCCCCATGATCAACTGTTTGATGAGGCGACACTCCATGTGAGCGCTGCTTCCTCGTCATTACACTGCCCAGCGTCTCGGATGTGAATGTAATTACAAGTACACGCTCCATTCACTTAAGTAGAGAGAGTATTCGTAATTACACTACATAGCTACCGCAAGAGAGATGATGCGTAGTGTAATGAAGACAAAGCCACGTGCTGGGTGTTGGACCCCCACCAATCAGATAATAATGTCCTAACCTGAGGATAGGTCATCAATATAAAACCGTTGCACAACCCCTTTAATGGGTTAAATATTTATGTCTGTTTTATAGCTCCTTTAGTTGTATTTTGTAATGACTATTGTAATTGAATGAATACATGCGACACAATTACTGTCTTGGTCCATGTAATGATCATTTGTCATATACATTTAAGACGGTCCAGTGAAAATATCTGCATTCTGTGCTACATAATTTTTTTTTAACATTCAGGAAGAAAGTGAATTAAATGTGAAGGATGGAAATTCTTTGGAGAATGACACTCACAGATTTGCAAGGTAAGCCACAAAATCACATTTGTTTGTTTAGAGTTTAGATTGCATTGTCTAAGCATGGAAACCATTACTAGGCCATGGCCACACATTCAGGTTTCTTGATGCAGTTTTGGAAGCCAAAATCAGGAGTGGATCAAAAAAAGGAGAGAAATTATAAAGCAAAGGTAATACCGCTCTTTTTAATTCACTCCTGGTTTTGTCTTCCGAAACTACATTAAGAAACCTGAATGTGTGGCTGTACCACTGAGGTGAATGATAATTCTTTAAATCATTCCATTTGAATATAAACTATTAGAGAGGTTATCTCAACTTTGACATTTGCGACATGTTGCTAAGATATGCTACTAATGTCAGAAAGGTGTGGGTCCCACCTCTGTGACCTGCACCTATCTCCAGAACAGGACCCCCACAGAGAGCGGAGAGCAGCTGCATAGGGGCGGTCACCCGCCATTCTTTTATAAGGTGGGTGCCGAAAATAGCTTCGCACTGGCTCAGGAGTGAATAGAGTGGTGGCCATGCTTGTGCAGTGATTGCTCTCCAATCATTTCTTTGGCACTTCCGAAAAAAAACAAGAGTAGATTCCCATAGAAGTGCATAGAGAGGTGGCCATGCTTGCACAGTGTGCTGTCTATGGGACTCTCGCTTGCTCAGCTACATATTTTTGGAACTTCCATATAGTAAAAAAACAGACACAGTGAACTCTTGAATGTTTAGTTAAAGGGATTCTGTCACCACATATAACCCCTATGAGCTAAACATATGCTCATGTCCAGGGTTATAGTAGGATCCCTAAGGTGGCCTTATAAACCCAATTTGTGGCTTTATTGTGCTAAAAAACAGGTTTTATTAACCTGTCAAATCAATGAATTAAGGTGCCCAAGGCTTTGCCCCCGTGCGGACTGCTGGCATCGGCTTCTGTTTGCGAAGTGCACATGCGCCGGCCTGATGCGCACTTCGCTCAAGCCCGAGCCTGTGCGCACGTGCAGGATCTAAAAGCAGGAGGAGGGGAATGGAGGGAGAGGGGGCGCAGAGGTAACGAAAGCGGCGCTGGGCACCGAACGGCCGGGCACCATGGATCCAGGGACCTCCCCTTGGGCACCTTAATTCATTGATTGACAGGTTAGTAAAACCTGTTTTTTAGCACAATAAATCCACAAATAGGGTTTATAAGGCCACCTTAGGGATCCTATTATAACCCTGGACATGATATGTTTAGCTCATAGGGGTTATATGTGGTGACAGAATCCCTTTATGCTCTGTTTGAAGTGTTACTCATTCCTATTGACCAGTATTGATGCTCAATACAAGGATCTGGAATTGCAACAATATTTTCAAGTTATGTGGGGGTTCTCTACTCCATCTCTCCCACTAGAAGGTATTAGTTCAGGTACAAACTGTATAAAAGTGGAACAGTCAGAGCCCCTAGTTCCAGTGCTTAGTAGGAGAGACTCTTTCAGACTGCACAAATGACCAGAAGAAGGCTCTGAGATGGGGATACTAAGCCAAAGACCCAGGGTCACCAGCCTTCTGACCAGAAATCCAGCCTGATGACTGAGCCACAGACCCTGGACCATCAGCCCTTTGGCCAGAGTACCAGTTTTCTGAGAGAGAGAGGGACAGCTAACTCAGGCCTTTCCTCAGCATGACACCTTTTTCTGCCAGGAGACTGGAGAAGCCAGCTCAGTGCCTTGCTTGCATTATTTTGCACTTGAGTTCCGATTTACTTCAAACCCTGACTCTCTAGACTTATTCCCCATTGGACAACACCATGCCTTACCATCTCTTCTAGAGAGCAGCAAAACATGGTGACACCTCAATGGTGTCCAGTAGAACCAGCTTGGTGTTGGAGCCATCCTCACTAGTAAGAGATGAAAGCTTAGGTGTCAGCTACAGTGCATTCCAAACCTGCCTCCATCTTGCGTTGCCTTGAAATCAGTGGTTGTTTTAGTCTTCTGTAGGAACTGGAGCAGTGCTAACACAGAAGGGCTACAGTGGCAAGACTTAAGCAAGTGTTTCTTCTCCAAGGTGTTTTCTTCTGCTGACAGGAGCTATTCTATCTGGGGCTGCAAGCTTCTCACCATTAAATTAGGTCTAGAGGAGTGTAAACCTATTATGGGGAGGGGGAGGTTGGTGCCTGTCACCCAGTGGTTATCTATACTGACCACAAGAATTTATATATCTCCAGGTAGCTCAGTCCTGTGAAGGCAGGGGGTCACTATTCTTTGGTCACTTCAGATCTATTATTGTCTTATCCTGCAGAGAACTTCAAGGCAGATGTCCTCTAGCAGTCCTTTGACCCAACAGATCAGGTTGCTGTGCTTTAACACATCATGATCTGACCTGAATTATGTCTGTTGCTACTGTCTTGTTTAAGAAAATTTCCTCAGGAATAATTATTTGTTCCTCTGGCAAACAAAAATCAGATACTATGATCTGAAATTACTGGGGATTCCACAAGACATTGAACGTCATTTACTGACTCTAAATTGGTGGCTTATGCTTTCCGATGATGTCTGTGAGTATGTTGCCTACTGTGCCACATGTGCACAAAATAAGTCCTCCCATCAGAGACCTTCAGGTGTTTTCCTCCATTTCCCTGTACCAGATTCTCTGCAATATTGCTATGCCTCCATCCTCCGGTGGTACTATGATCTGGGTAGTTGTACCATGTGTCTCCAAAATGGCTCATTTTGTTCCTTTGTATGGTCTTCCTACTGCTGTTCATCTTGCCAACCTACTAATCAAGCACATTTTTGCCCAGCACATTGTTTTTGATTGGAGAGGTCAAATCACATTCAGATTGTGAAGGCCGTTCTGTGCTATGCTAAATGTATTAGCCAAGTGCTGGAGAATTATCTGAGCCACATAATTTCTGCTCCCCATGACTGTGTAAGGCTACTTTCACATATGCATTTTACATTCCGATTTAATATCCGGTAGAGGATCTCAAAACTTGGGCAAAACGCTTCCACTTTGTCCCCATTCATTGTCAGTGGGGAAAAAAACAGAACAAACCAGGTCACGATGCATTCCGTTCTGGTTTGTTCATTTTTTTGTCTGGACACAAAACCGCTGCTAGCTGCAGTTTTGTGTCTGGTCTGCGAAACTGAACAAACCAGATCAGGTTTTTTCTGTCTGCTCAGTTTCTATTTAATACAACCAGATTTAGATGAAACGGATGCACCTAGATGTATTAAATGAAACTAAAGTGTCCTATTTCAGCTGCTCGACCTTCCCAGGGGTTATTATTCTATATACCATTTTAGAGTTTATTCACTTGGGTCTCAAACTCAATTTGAAAAGTGTATGCTCCTCCATGGTACTACAGTTCGTCCAGCAAAAAAACAAGCCCTCATACAGCTCTGTGGAGGAAATATAAAACAGATATGGCTGTCAGAAAATGGCGATGCAAACTTTTGATTTTCAAAACCCCAAAAACCTTGGCGGAATTGTTTTTTTTTTTTAAATTTAACCCCACAAAAGATTTTTTTCCTGTTTTCCAATACAAGGTAAATTAAATGGTATCATTAAAACATATAACTTATCCTGCAAAAAATAAGCCCTCATATGGGTATATGAACGGAAAATTAAAAAAGTTATGGCTATTGGAATATGGGGGGGGGAAGGAAAATGCAAAATCTAAAATGAGCCCGGTAAGGGATTAATATTAATGATTACTATTTTGAAATACGGGTACAGCACACTGGCTCATGTGAACTTTATAGTGATCACATACTGGGGTGCCTGCAGTAAAATGTTATAACGAAGTCTTGATTTGAAATCTGCTTACAACAATTGGCAGAATATTATATTGCTGCTTACAGTTTGCTAAAAATAGATGAAAATGATCATGTTTCCCTTGAGATGACAATTGTGATGATGAGAGGTTTCAAGAACTGGAGGAGAATGCATGATAAATGATAAGTCATTGACTAAGAATATAAAGCACTATCGATCTTTAGAAATTCTGATCATGCTAGGCTCCAATAAGTTTACTCTGAGTATATTAAAATGCAGCTAGAATTGTTTTGTAGAGTAGTACTCTAGACACTAAGCTCGGGAAAGAAAACTTAACGGGATTATAAATTCTTTTAAAATTGATGGCCCATCCTTCGAAAAGCCCACAAATATTAGATTTGTGGGGGCTAATCTTTGCACACATAGCAATCTGCTATTTGAAGGGTCTGGGAAGTGCAGTGTATTCCTTGTTTACTTTTATTAGCGGTGGTGCAGGGTATTTCAGCTTTGTCCCATTCAAGTGAGTTGGACCACCAGCCATCTAATGTTGAGAGTCACCTTAAAAAGAGGGGAATTTTTTTAAAGACTTCAAAACAATGACCAAATGAAGTCAACCAGGCTATCACCAACTTTGGTCTGCATACAAAATATGTAATTTTTAACATTTACAGTGCACCCCTCTACAGTATTGTTAGCATGATAACTGGATTGAAATTATTTTGGTGTTAAAGGGGTATACCCATCTCAACATTTATGACATATTCGCACTAGTCTTTTTAACTGCACTGGAAAAGCTATACGCTTCAATAAACCAATTTTGTACTGCACCGTTGAAGCTGGAACCTTTTCTTCACTTTCTGCTATTCATTCAGCTGTTTCCAGAGGCTGTTGGTTCCGTGCTCACGGCAAAGCAGGAAGGTGAAAGCTGCCTTGCATCTGTTAATCCTTTGCTATATTCACACTATATGCCATAGGTGAATAGGTGGCCTCATTCTTGATATAGGTGTGGGTCTCAGAGTTAGGACCTGTATCAAATGGATTTGAAGGGCATATCCTATAGATATGCCATAAATGTCAAGATGGGAATGCCCTTTTAAAGACTCTATAGCTTACCAATGAGCTGCAGAACGTGTGCTGAAACATTTAATGGCTATGGTCAAGTTGCATGCAAAAAGTAATCCTGTAGGTCAATGCTTCAGGCAAATGAAATGGATAGCAAAGAGCTAATGGGCATAATATGTCATGGTCCATGGGAGTGATCTGTGTGGTTGTCTCAGAAAGCAACTTTAATTGACAATAAGAAATAGGAAACTGTAGTTCAACATAGGACATTATACATGACATCTCTTAGGATCAGCTGTTTGAAGAATATGTGATGCTCCATTGAGAGCTGCGGCCTCTTCCCAGGCCAGTGGCATAAAATTATTGGTCAAATGCCCTATGTACACCTAATTCACATTCTAGTGGGAGTGCCTGGGCTGCAATACCAAGCACAGCCACTATAAAATGTATGGCACTGTGCATTGTGTTTAGTGTGGTATATCTTCCTTATACTATATTACATGTAAATGTGATATAGCCAAAATGGGAATCCACGTGCATGGCCTGAGTAGCATAATAGCCTCAATGGCCTTATAACATTGAGATGATTACACAGTCAAGTCACATTATTATTGCCACCACCTGATATCCAGAGTAACCACCATGTGCAGCACAGACAGTAGCTAGATGGGCTGGAAGTACCTCAATAAGGTCCTGGTTAATTGTTACAGGTATCTGGAGCCATGGTGGTTGCAGTGCATCCCACAGCTGCTGAAGGGTGTGTGGGGGAGGATCCATAGATAAACATGACGATTGAGGTGGTCTCACAGATGCTCCATCTCGGTTCAAGTGTAAGGAATTAGAGGGCCAAGCTAGTACTTGGAAGCCTTGGGTATGCTCTTCCACCCAATGTCAGACATTTCTAACCATGTGGCATGTCACATTGTCTTACTGGAAGATCCAATCCGCTCCAGGAAAGACAATCAGCATGTATAGGTGTACAAGATCTGCAAGGATGGATTTATACTAAAATTGGTTGAGAATGCCTTCCACATGGATTAGTGGGCCCACACAATGCCACAAAAAAAAAAAATCCCCAGACCATAACACTGCCACTGCCAGCTTGTGTTCTTCCAGCAATGGTTGCAAGGCGTTTGTTCCTTGATGTTTCTCGCCTGACACGCCAATGTCCATCCATTCAATTAAGCAGAAAATGTGACTTATTGAGAAGACAGCCCTTTGTCAATCAGTGGAGGTCCATATTCTAATACTGCTGCGAAAATTGAAGCCTTTTCCGCCAATGCAACTTTGCTAGCACAGGTGCAGTGATCATCCTTCTGCTTCGATGCCCCCTATACAGTAGAGCCCCCTACACAGTAGAGTTCCCTCAAGAACCTTTGTAGCCGATGTTCACCTCGCACATCAAGGGCAGGTGGTTCTCCGCAGTTTCCATGTCACTTATTCACAACGGTGCTATTTGTCCATTCATGATACACTTTCACCACAGCAGCATGCAAACAGTTCACAAACGGCACAGTTTCAGAAATACTGCCACCTTGGCCCAAAAGCCAATAATCTTTCTATTTTGCAACTCTGATAAATCGACCCCTGAGAGCAACAAGGGTTGTGTGCAGATGGCCTATTGCACACCTTATGTACCCACCAAGCAAGCTCATGACACGTGACTTCCTTCATGAGCTATGCGCTGCCAACGTCGAAATTAATGATAAGGTGACTCGACTGTGTGTATACTGCAGATTACATCATAGTACAGTCCAATTCTACTTACAAGTGTAAGCGTCGATTCACAGTTTTTGTAGTATTGTGCATATGTTAATTAAAAAATACATGCTGGAGTCAGAACTGTTTATTTCAATTTTGGATGTTAAGACATTCTGTTTTCTCTCCAGCACAAGATCAGAACTGAATACAGACATTATCTATGCCTGCTATCAACATCTGGCAGATTTACTCAGTCAATTAGAATGTAAGTTTATGCATTATACCCACTGAACATTATGTCAAATTTTGACTGCATTTGTGTTACCTCATTTGTCCTTTTCTCCTTTTAAGGTCTTAAGATGAGTACTGTGAGATTAGACAATGAAAAAGAACAGATTTTAACATTTCTTCTAAGGTCGATAAAGGACTTCCAGGTAAAAATGCAGTCGCAAAGACAAAGGACACACATGTCGAAAATATGCAAAAGTTTCCATGCTTGGTCTTATATAACAAAATAATTCAATGTTACAGTAGTAATCTAATGTCAGAAGAACTTCTCATCTTCTGTGAACTTTCCATATGATCAGCTGAATTCCATTATTGTCATCTTAAACTTTTTAAGTGACTAGAAATTTAATTTTGAAGGGAGACTAGGAGAGGACCTGCCCTACCATAAACAATGTAGCTTCTTAATTTTCTCCTCTTTTCTGGGGTACTGTGGTATATAATATGTGGCTACAATTACAGCTGTGAATAAATGTATGTGTTATAAATGTGTGTGCCTATCACCGTCCCAGTCTTGGCTCAGCGTGACGTGCCACCCTTTGATGGAGGCAAGGTCTGCACTTAAGGCCCCTGCAAAATGTCCAGGTAACCACCATTGAGCTACATTTCTGCCTTCTTCACATTCAGTAATGTTGGTGGTTAAGCAGACAAGTACAATGTTACGCCAAAAATGACTCATTTCCTAACAATGGAAGAATTTTGGATAGCAACCAGTGGCAGTCTTTACCGCCACGCAAATATGTGGGGCCCTAGAAATCATGGGGCCCTGCTGTCCTCAAGTAGTTGGTTGAACAAAATGAGAGAAAAAAATGATTAGACAAGTGGCACTTCAACCATAGGAAAAATGGTACATGTGACAGGGACTCTGCAGCCACCCCACCAGACAAGCAGCACAACTTTTGACTGTGTCCATAGGTTATAGATAAAAATGAAAACTATAGGAGCAGTGTCCTGCCATTATCTGTAATAGTTAACATGCATCTGGGATACAAAAGTGGGAAGAGTCAGGCCCTCTGACACTGTCATGTGACCACTTTTGTCCGCATTGATAGTGGGCAGAGAGAGTGAAGAGAGGAGTCAGACACATGCAGTAAGCATTCTAACCTACTGCCTAGGCCTAGGGTGTTAAGACAGTGGTATAAGCCTAATGCTGGTTGGCTGAGCCACAGCCAATCAGTGTTAGGGCTCATGCACACGACCGTTGTTGTTGTGGTCCGTTTTTCACAGAGCCGTTGTTTCACAAGTTTTTTTTCCCTCTGATTTAAGTCCTCTTCCGTTCCGTTATTCCACAAAACATATCCGTATGGTTTCCGTATGTGATCCATTTTTTGTGGATCGGAAACTGAAACAGTAACTTATTAATCACCAAACACATGAGCAATATGGGCTGGGCATAGCATTTCTACAGTATGGATCCGTGAAATACGGATGACATACGGATGTGTTCCATGTGCGTTCCGTATTTTTTGCGGACCCATTGACTTGAATGGGGTCTCAGACCGTGATTTGCGGACAATAATAGGACATGCACTACTTTTTTGTGGAACGGCCATGCAGACAAACTGAAACGGAATGCACACGGAGTAACTTCCGTATTTTCTACAGCCCCATTGAAGTGAATGCTTCCGCATACGGGCCGCACAAAAAACGGAATAGAAACGGTAAGAAAATACGGTCGTGTGCATGATCCCCTAGACTTATTTTTCTCTGCAGCATCAGGCCGTCTGCTGCCTGGCTTACTGTGCGAGTGCCTCCATCAGGCTGCTGTGGGCTGCACCACAGGGAGAGACAGATTGGAGCAGAGGAGAGGAACTGGAATCGTAACCTGTGAACAGAGCCTCAGATCAACTAAAGAAAAACAGCGTTTTAATCAGGACAACTACAGCTATGTGTCTATGAAAACAGTTAGATAGGGAGGTCACTTTAAAAGTAGCAACAGCATAAAAGCTAAATATTGCTCTCAGTGCTTGGGGACACCGCCTTCATTGTCAAAACACTGACACAGCCATATTTGGGCTCAGAGTAAAAACATCGGACACCCAGAAAGCAGAGCAGGCACTCCTAAGACAGAGCAAGGACGCCTAAGCAGTGCTGCAAGGAATTACCGTCACTTTAATGGGGCGGTAAAAATAAAATACTTACACCAGTCTCTTGCCACAAATACTGGCTGGGATGTAAAGTGTAAACCCTAACTACAATAGGGAAAAACTGGCAGAAAGTGTTCGAGTATTAATAAATCTCCCTCATTATATACTGTCAAATAGTCTTAATTTTCTTTTATTACTTTTTACCTTAGGACTGGAAAATAAATAATGAAAGTAGCAGAAAAGAAGTGGAAAAGCTTCTAAATGAACGCATGGACCTAAGAGAAAACAATCATAAAAGAATGAATCAGGTACAATAAAAAAACACAAAAACCGAATATTAAAAATACTACAGCATTAAAGTATGAAGTATAGCATGAATCCTAATCTTTTGCAAATATAAACTATACAGTTATCATTTAGACTTCTATTATGCATTGACAAGATTGCTGTTGGACTCTTATTTCTAAATCATGCAAAATGTCTGAGAAAGTGTCCATGCTGACATGATTTTCAGGCTCCATATTGTACTAAGAGATCCTAAGATACCCTTACAGTAGAAATGACCCCATTTTAGAAACCACACACCTCAAGGAATTTTTCAAGGGGTGTCGTGAGCACAAAGACACCACAGGTGTTTTATAGAATTTAGAAACACTTGGCTGTAAAAATGAAAGGTTTTATTTTTATAGTAGAATGTTGCATTAGCCCCAGACTTTTAATTTACACAAGGGGTAACAGGAGAAAAAGCTCCCCATAATTTGTTATGCATTCTGTTCTGAATATGGCAATACCGCCTATGTGGTGATAAAGTGCTGTATGGGCAAACTACAGAGGTCAAAGCCATTTTTGTCACCTTACATCACAAAAAGTGCAACACCAAGCGATAAAAAAGGTGTATGTCCCACAAAATGATACCAATAAAATAGTCACCTCATCCTGCAAAAAATGAGCCTCTATATAAGAAAATCACTAAAAAAATAACAAAATTATTTCTCTCAGAACATGGAGGTCAGAAGAGAAGGTGCACCATGTGTATTCAACCTAATGTGTATTAGTTTTGTGATTTAGGGTGCTTTCACACTTGCGTTTTTGCTTTCCGTCCTAGAGTTCTGTCGTCGGGGCTCTACGCCGGAAAGAAACTGATCAGGAATATCCTCGTGCATTCTGAATAGAGAGAAATCCGTTCAGGATGCATCAGGATGTCTTCCGTTCAGTATTGTAACGCATGCTGCAGATTTGTCTCCGTCCAAAAATCCGGAAGACTTGCCGTAACGCTGGATCTGGAATAATTGCCCATTGAAGTGCATTAATCCAGATCCGGAATTAAGCTAAACGTCGTTTCGGCACATCGCCGGATCTGACGATTAGCTCTGCGCATGCGCAACAGCAGTTCGGATCGGGGCCCCAGTGTAAGCTGGGGCTCTGATCGGTTACCATGGCAGCCAGGACGCTACTGAAGTCCTGGTTGCCATGGTAAGTACTCCCCATGCAGTGTCCTTACCTTCCCTGCGGCCCCCGGGCACTCCTTCATGATGTCACAGGTCCGGGCGACGCATTGATCTATGCCAAGCGGGGACCTGTGACGTCATGAAGAAGCGCCCGGTGGCCGCCGTGCAGGTAAGTACACTGCTGCGGAGTACCATGGCAGCCAGGACTTCCGTAGCATCCTGGCTGCCATAGTAACCTGAAAGCATTTCGAAGACTGATCAGGATCCTGATCAGTCTTCAAATGCTTTCAGGGGACTTGTGTTCTGGCGGATCTGGCGGGCCGGAAGTGTCTGCCGGATCCTCAGAACGCAAGTGTGAAAGCACCCTTATACAGCACTGGCCGTCAACTGCAGAATCTCTGAGTTTAAAGAAGTCCTGTCACCACAACATGCAGTGCACCATATTATAGAGCAGGAGGAGCTGAGCAGATATAACCTGTACCAAAACCTCAGGAATCAGAAAAAGAAAATGTGTAAATGTATATATTACAAGTTTAACTGAATCTTTTCCCACAAAACTATATATCAATCTGCTTGGCTTCTCCTGCTCTATAACATGGTGCTTTCATATTGCATTGCATTTTTTGGTGACAGGTCTTCTTTAAAAAAAGAAAGCCCAAAGAAGTGACCCCATTTTAGAAATGACACCCCTCACAGAAGTTAATAAGGGGTGTAGTGACCCTACTGATGTTTTGCAAAAAGTAATGCACAGCAGTTGGTGCAAAGTGAAAAATTGAATTTTTTTCACAGATATGCCATTTCAGTGCCTAATATGCTGTGCCCAGCATGTGCCAGTGTGAAAAGTCAGCCCTCTTATTATGCTGTGCTTTCTGGTTTTAGAAACACTTTACATGTGGCCCTATTCTTTTCCTGAAGGTATGGGAGGGTCAGGCATAAAAGGAGCACCATGTGCACCCGAGGCCCAGTGTGGCGATTTATGCAGCATGTGCTGACACCTGTAGAGGCTCTGGGGTGTAATAATAATTGGAACCCCTTTTTGGAAACTACACTCTTTTTGAACAATTATTTTTATGCTTTTTGTGAGGAGAGTGACCAAAAAAAGAGTTGTTTAGGCACTTTTCTTCTTTGTCGTATTTTTTTACCGAGTAGATCATGTGATATTTTTATAGAGTCGGTCGTTATGTCAACACCTGTTTTTTTCCCTCATTTTTCATAAATGGCTTGATGAGGAGAAAAGGGTGTTTTTTACTTTAAAATAATTTTTTTTAATTTTTTTATAAAACGTTTTTTTTTGTCCCACTAAGGGACTTCAATTTTTGATGATCTGATTCCTTTTCCACACGTTTACACTGACAGATGCCTATAAGACCAAGCCTCAGGGCTAAGGGGTTAATCTGCCAGCATAGGAGTTTTTAGCAATGCAGGTGGATACAGCAGGGTCCTTTGCCACTGATCAAGCAAGCACAGCTTCTGTGCCCGCTTGATCACGGTGTTAATCATGCAAGGCACTGGTCCTTTATTCCCTTCTGAGGGGTTAAATATCAAATTGATATACATTCAAAATTGTGTAACTTTGTAAATACATTGCAATACTAAAGGGGTTTCCGGTTTGCTTCCACATCTTTTAACCCCTTTCTGACCAGCGCCGTAATATTACGGTGCAGCAGGATGTGACTTGCGCACTGATCAGGCCCCATCAGCTGCAGGGGACCGGGTGTTCCCGTTAGCCGGACCCCTGCTGTATGCCCGGCATTGGTGAAAACACCAACACCGATGCATTAACCCCATTTATGCCGCGGTCAGCGCTGACTGCAACATAGAAGGGTTTTTTTGCGAGTGAGGGAGCCCATCGGGTCTCCGCGCTGCTGTGGTGGGGACCCGATGGGTGAGAAGGCAGTCTGATGCTGTGCAGAGGCTGCCCAATGCCTTGCATGGCATCAGAACCTGCCTTTTACAGGTGCACACGAGATCCAGCCTCAGGCTGCGTCTCCTGCGTCTCCTCTGTTAGGCCTCATGCACACGACCGTTTTTTTATGCTGTCCGCAAAAAGGGGTTCCGTTGTTCAGTGATCTGTGTCCGTTTTTGCCTTCCGTTGTGTTTCCGTGTGTCTTCCGTTTATTTAGCAGACATGGGCCAAAAGATTTTACCAAAAGATAGGCTGACAATTTTTGCCAAGTGCCTGCCAAGGGATCCGCAAAAAAAACGGACGCGGAACGCGGATGACACACGGATGGCCATCCGCATTTTTTCACGGTCCCATTGACTTGAATGGGTCCGTGAACAAGGACATGAATAGGACAGGTTATATTTTTTTGACGGACTGGAATCACGGACCACGGACGCGGAGGACAAACGGTGCATTTGCCAAGTTTTCCACGGACCCATTGAAGACCAATGGGTCCGCAGAAAATCACGAAAAACGAAGCAACGGACACGGAATCAAACAACGTTCGTGTGCATGCGGCCTTAGTGTATTACTCAGTGTAGTACACGAACAGGCAATGCATTACAATACATATGTATTGTAATGCATTGCAGAGGGGATCAGACCCCCAAAATTTAAAGTCAGAAAAAAAAAGATTTAAAAGTAAAAAAGTGTTTAATAAAAATTTTTAGTTTCAAGTAAAAAAAGAAAAAAAAAAACGCTGCTTTCCCCTGATTTTAAATATAAAATTGAAAAAAAAATAATAACGCAAAAAATCCCCACATATTAGGTATCGTCACGTCCGTAACGACCAGCTATATAAATATATCACATGATCCACCCGTCCGATAAAGACCATAAAAAAATGAAAATAAAAACAGTGTCAAAAAAGCCATTTTTGTCACCTTACATCACAAAAATTACAGCACCAAGCGTTCAAAAAGGTGTATGTCCCCCAAAATAGTACCAATTAAACATTAACATTTCTAAGAAAATTTCCAAAACCCACTTTTTAAGGACCTGTTCCGGTCTGAAGTCACTTTGTGGGGCTTACATAGTGGAAATCCCCTCACCTCATCCCGCAAAAAACGAGAGCCTACCTAAGGCAATCGGTCAAAAAATAAAAAAGCTATCACTCGCCAGACAATGGAGACACTAAAATATTATTCTTGTTGCTTCAAAACTGCTATTATTGTGCTAAAGTGAAAAAAAAAAAAAAGAAAAGTAGACATATTTGTATCGCCAAATCAGTAACAACCTGCTCTATAAAAATACCCCATGACCTAACCCCTCAGATAAACACCGTAAAAAATAAAAACTGTGCCAAAAAAGCTATTTTTTGTCATCTTACTTCACAAAAATTGCAACACCAAGCGATCAAAAAGGCGTATACCCCCAAAATAGTACCAATAAAACAGTCACCCCATCCTGCAAAAATTAGACCCTACCTAAGACAAATCGGTCAAAAAATAAAAAAGCTATGGCTCTCAGATTATGGAGACACTAAAACATCTTCTTTTATTTAAAAAATGCAATTATTGTGTAAAACTTAAATAAGAAAAAGTATACATATTAGGTATCACCGCGTCCTTAAGGACCTGCTTTATAAAAATATCACATGAACTAACCCCTCAGATGAACGCTGGAAAAATAAATAAAATGAAAACTGTGCCAAAATTACCAATTTTTTGGTCACCTTGCCCTATAAAGTGTAATAATGAATAATTAAAAAATCATATGTACCCAAAATTTGTACCGATAAAAAATGCCAACTCTTCCTGCAAAAATCAAGCCCCTGCACAAGACAATAAGCAGAAAAATAAAATAAATAAGGCATTCAGAAAATGGAGACACAAAAACATATTTTTTTTCCAAAAATGCTTTATTATGTAAAACTTAAACAAACAAGAAAGTAGACATATTTGAGATCATTGGGGCCATAACAACCTGCTCTAGCACATGATCTACCCTATCAGATGAATGTTGTAAAATATAAAAACGGTGCCAAAACAGCCATTTTTGGTTACCTTGCCTCTATCACGGTGGGGAGTAGGGGAAACAATGTCAGCAGATACTAGGCCTGGAATCAGGGATAAGGGAGCAAGAAACAAACTAAGCATCCCTAAAACATATCTCTAACCTCCTGACTGTATGAGCTGCCCTCTATGGTAGGGTGGCCCATACCCTTTTACCTTGGCCCTTCTGACCCCAACGGTCCCTCCAATATGAAGTCAGAAGTTGGAGACAACCGATTCCTTCAAGACACGGAGGAACCAGAGTCTCCAACAGGCCTAGCAAGAAATAAGGGAACAAAAGCTAAGTGGAACGGCAGGTAAGTATCCAGTGGCTAACCAGTGAACCAAGAACCCCGGAATGCATGGTAACTGCCGCAGCTGCTGGACGGCACAACAGAAGACCACACCAAGGTGAACTGGAACGCATGCAAGCGTACTGACATCCGAACCCCATGCCGGACTCAGTACGTACGGACACAAATTGGAACCAGCACTCCAGAAACTGCTCACTGACTTGCCTTCTGGTTCACCACTCCGGGAAACCATGGAGCTCACTTCCGCAGACGCAACACACTGGGAAACACCTTAGATTCAAGCTGGACATAACACACCAACTGACCAGACATGAAACAACAACAAGACGTACACCACACCCTTGACATAAACCCACACCAAACATCAACAAAGGTAAGGTAGGGGAACAAGGAAGATACATAAGGAAGACATCGCTGGAGACATCAATGTCCCACTAGGTGACCCTCAAGGACTGGGCAGCTGGAAATGCCCAGGATTGGAGCAGAGGTCCAGCAGCAACCACAGCTGAAGTACAATTAACTCCAGCCAGGGAGACACAGGTAGTAAAACCCTAGTGGCCACCCAGCCAGCAAGTTAACCCCTCAAGGACCAGACAAAGGAGGAACCAGGAAAAGGGGAGAAAAGCACATACAAGCCAAAACAACGTGTTGCCCCTGGCAACCGGCATGCATGGCAAACGTGTAACGCGCACAACACCGAGGCCGTCACAGCCTCACAAAAAATGTAATATAGAGCAATTAAAAATCATATGTACCCCAAAATAGTACTAATAAAACTGGCACCTTATCTCCTAGTTTCCAAAATGGGGTCACTTTTTGGGAGTTTCTACTGTAAGGGTGCATCAGGGGGGCTTAAAATGGGTCATGGCATCTAAAAACCAATCCAATAAAATCTGCTTTCCAAAAACCATATGGTTTCTTTCCTTCTGCGCCATGCCATGTGCCCTTACATCAGTTTACGACCACATTTGGGGTGTTTCTATAAACCGCAGAATCAGGGTAATAAATATTAAGTTTTGTTTGGCTGTTAACTCTCGATGTGTTAAAGAAAAAAATGGATTAAAATGGAAATTTTGCAAAAAAAAAAAAAAGTGAAATTTTGAAATTTCATCTTCATTTTCCTTTAATTCTTGTGATACACCTAAAGGGTTAACAAAGTTTGTAAAATCAGTTTTGAGTAGCTTGAGGAGTGTAGTTTCTACAATGGGGTCATATATGGGGAATTTTCACTATGTAAGCCCCACAAAGTGACTTCAGACCTGAACAGGTCCTTAAAAAGTGGGTTTTGGAAATTTTCTTAGAAATGTTGAGATTTGCTTCTAAAATTCTAAGCCTCTAACGTCCCAAAAAAAATAAAATGACATTTACAAAATGATGCCAACATAAAGTAGACATATGGGGAATGTTAAGTAATAAATATTTTATGAGGTATCACCTTCTGTTTTAAAAGCAGAGAAATGGAAATTTAGAAAATTATGAATTTTTTTTTTTGTAAATTTGGGATTTTTTTTATAAATAAAGATGAAATATATTGACCCAAATGTATGACTATCATGAAGTACAATGTGTCACGAGAAAACAAGCTCAGAACGGCTTGGATAAATAAAATTGTTCCAAAGTTATTATCACATAAAGTGACATGTCGGATTTGCAAAAAACGGCCTGAGCAGGAAGGTGAAAACTGGCTTGGGGTAGAAAGGGTTAAAATCATTTATGAAGGAAGTTGTAATTTTGTAATGTATTTCTTCTACCGTTATTGCTTCTATGTCTGTTCTGGACTGTGGTCACATGAACGTATCCATGCAGCTGTTTCTTATCTTATTTGCTGCAATGTTTTTGTTTTTTTGGGGGGGTCTATGTAACTAGCTGGTGGGAGGAGCTATAAACTAGTGGGATGTTTGGAGCAGTGATAGAGGAGTGTCTATGTAACTAGCTGGTGGGAGGAGCTATAAACTAGCGGGATGTTTGGGGGGTAGTGATAGAGGAGTGTCTATATAACTACCTGGGTGGGAGGAGCTATAAACTAGCTGGGTGATGTTAGCGGCAGTGATAGAGGAGTGTCTATAAAACTAGCTGGGTGGGAGGAGCTATAAAATAGGTGGGTGATAGGGGAGTGTCTATATAACTACCTGGGTGGGAGGAGCTATAAACTAGCTGGGTGATGTTAGCGGCAGTGATAGAGGAGTGTCTATATAACTAGCTGGGTGGGAGGAGCTATAAGCTAGCTGGGTGATGTTAGCGGCAATGATAGAGGAGTGTCTATATAACTACCTGGGTTGTAGGAGCTATAAACTAGCTGGGTGATGTTAGGGGCAGTGATAGGGGAGTGTCTATATAACTAGCTGGGTGGGAGGAGCTATAAACTAGCTTGGTATTGTTAGGGGCAGTGATAGGAGAGTGTCTATATAACTGGGTGGGAGGAGCTATAAACTAAATGGGTGTTGGGGTGGTGCTGGAGCTGTGGTAGAGAAAGAAGTGCATCATGGGTTTGGTTGGATACAACAACAGGAAGTGCTACATACAGGATGGAAACCAGAGTGATTTATTTACATGATAAAAACAGGTCAGGAGAATCTAAACTGAAGAAAAAAAACATCAGGAAGATGTACATGACTGAGGTAAGCAGTTCCAGTGTGGATCCTCTGGTGTTTCCCTGCAGTCTTATCTACTCCAGCGGCCATTGCATCCCATACTACTGGATCCAGTGGTCATTTACAGATTCCTAAAGCTGTTCATTATTACAATAGATTACAGCTGTCATAATTGAGCTGAAGCATCTCAGGCAAGCCTACAACGGACTTTTCAGGCATTCTCAAGATCCTGATGACAAGAAGGCAATGCAGTGGATAAGCAGAGTACAGGCAATTAAGGTAAGACGACACACAGGTTACAATGCCACATTAAGACATAGATGAGTAGTGGTATGCATGGAGCAGAAGAGGGCCCCATATAAAAACTATCCCACTCCCCACACTCCCATTCCATACATGAAAGAAGGTGGGCATTTGTCAGTGATAAATCCAACATTGAGACAGACCACACGATTGCCATGGGGCCTCGGGGGAAGAAGACCCATAGCAGACCGCCTTCTCTTCCCAAAATAAAACAATAACTTTTTCTGGCAACTGCCACTAGGAGTTCAGTGCAAAGAGATTTTTACAGCTTCTATTCATTTCAATGGTAACTGTATAAATACTCTGCACAGAAGCTCCCCTAGTGGTGGCTGCAGAAAGCCAATTTATTCACGCACTGAAGGGAAGCAGGAGACAAAGAGCTGTATAGAAAGATCTATATTGTATATTTATGCCCGTTTCCCTTTTTCCCACATACAATTTGGGTAAAGTCAGTGAGGCAGAGGGAAACTTTTTTTTCTCTCCAAGATCGTACATTTGTCATAAATCTGACAGGCTGGCATCCCCTGTTGGTCTCCGGGTGTGGAGCCTTGTGTGAGTAGCTCACAACTTTCTTAAGGAGTCTTCTCAGCTGGCAGTTAAGACTCTTTAGAGAACACAATACTCTAGCAAAATATATCCAAATTATTACACTTTTTGTCACTTTCTGCCTCTTAGTAGCTGTACTGCTACCATATGTATATATATATTAAGTCTAGTCTGAGAGCCAAAACCAGTAGTGGAGGCTACACAGAGATAAGGTATAATGAGGTATAATGAAAAGATCTGCAACTATTCTGTGTTTTTGACCCGCACCTGGTTTTAGCTCACAATAACTGATGGAAATAACCGATCTAATAACTGAAGTGTGAACAAAGCCTTACTGTGCCTGTGAGTAGTACATACATAATTGTGACTTATGAGGACCAGTCAATTTGGATGTCTCAATGGTTGGATTATACTAACAAGTAACTTTTTAGATTTAAAGGAGTTTTATATTAATGGCCTATCCTCAGAATAGCTCATCGATATCTGATTGGTGAAAGTTCGACTAGAGGCACCACCGTCGATCAGCTGTTTGAAAAGGCAACTGCCTCTACCTAGGCCTGTCATGCCATGGTCATTACTCACATTGGCCTAGATGCAGATCAATCTCATTCAAGTGAATGGCAATGAGCTGCAATACCAAGCATATTCTCTATGCCATGGATGATGCTGTGCTTATAAGCTGCAGGGAGGTAGCGGCACTCAATGGAGTGCAACTGATCATATATTGCTGACCTACCCGAGTATAGGTCATCAATATTAAAACCTGGAAAAGCCTTTAGAGGACCTTTCATGGACATTACACTAGGGGGTTGTGTAGGGCATAGTGCAGGGATGTAAGATCACTTATTAGCTTATCTGTCTGGCGCTCCGTTTCCCCGATGTTCCCCCTACTTTTCCCACCTGGTATGGAAATGAATATCATCGGTATAAGGAGGAAGAGACTGCCCTGTTTCTCAATGGGCGTCTCCTTCTCCCTGGCTATGACAGACGCTCTCCACTGCGATTGGACTGCGCTATAGTCAGGGAGGAGAGACGCCTTTGAGAAACAGTGTAGTCTCCTCCTCCCTGTGCCGATGCTATTTATTAGCATATCCAGCGGGCAAAGTGAACGGGGGCCACAGCGGGGGAACAGAGCGCCGTACAGACACACTAGTAAGCGATATTGCATCCATGAATCATGCCCTACACAATCCCATACTTATTTCATAATGTCTGGACCCATGACAGGTCCTCTTTAACCTTTTATTGACTGAGTATATATTGCACCAGTGAGACTAATTTGGCCTTAACGATATTCCATATTGATGCTATGAATTAATGGTCTAGTCTGAATTAATTATTGTATTATTCCTGTTCAAGTCTCATTGCTGTACATTGATATCATTTGATACTTTGTTATTCCATTACTCACTGGTTTGTGGGTTCCTACCTATAGCAGTATATACAGTGGCGTATCTATCACGAGGCAAACAAGGCATTTGCCTAGGGCGGCACTTCCAATCGGGCGGCAAAATGCCCTGTTTGCCTCAGTGATAGAAATCTTTTTTGGCTGGCCGCGCTGTAGGGGTGCGTCGGGACCGCTCCTCCCTGCAGAGCGCCGCCTCCTCCCAGCCCAGCGCCGTTGTAGGTAATTATTATTCACTTCACTTGCCTGAGAAGAGAGCGCCGGAAGACTCACACAGGCGCACTGGCAGAGGCATTGAAGTGCGCATGCGCCTGCCAGTGCGCCTGTGTGAGTCTTCCGCGCTTCTCTTCTCCAGGCAAGTGAAGTGAATAATAATTACCTACAACGGCGCTGGGCTGGGAGGAGGGCTGGCGCTGGGCAGTAGGGAATCTGTTAATGACACTGGGGGGAATCTGTGGATGACACTGAGAAGGGGGCGAATCTGTGGATGACACCGAGAGGGGGAGAATCTGTGGATGACACTGAGAAGGGGGGGGGGGGAATCTGTGGATGACACAGAGGGGGGGAATCTGTGGATGACACTGAGAAGGGGGGGGGGATCTGTGGATGACACTGGATGGGGGGGATCTGTGGATGGCACTGGATGGGGGGGGGATCTGTGGATGGCACTTAAGGGGGATCTGTGGATGGCACTTAAGGGGAGGATCTGTGGATGGCACTTAAGGGGGGTTTGTGGATGGCACTTAAGGGGGGAGTGGATCTGTGGATGACACTTAGTGGGATCTAGGGAGGGGTGTGAGGTCCTGGAAGGGTGTTTGGCTGTCGTTATTCACTTTTAAATACAGGAAAGGGTGGAGACTAAAAGGAAGAGTGGGGTTTACAGAGGAAGGGGTTTGGCCTTGAAAGGAAGGGGCGGTTCAAATTTATATTAGGGGGGTGCCCGAGTTTAGTCTCGCCTAGGGCAGCACAAAACCAAGATACACCACTGAGTATATATTGTGAATTATGAATGCACTTCTCTTTTGATTTTTCTACTTTTCCATAAGTATACCTGCCTAAACATGCCTGACATTTTTCTGACCACTTTGTTTTTGTTTTCTTGCATCAGTATCAAGTATACTATAACAGTGTTTCCAATTTCAGGATTCTTTAAAACTCCTTCAAGAAGCTTGAATCCTCCCCTTTTAATGAAAAAAACATCACAAAAGAAATGGAAACAAATGAAAGGTTTAATAAACAAGTTATTCAATAGTATTAGGTGCGAACACACAGGCCAGTTGTGTCGAGGGTTGCAATGCGTATGTGCTGCAGTGGAGTACCCCGTGGCCGTACAGGCTCTTAATGAAGATTGCATCATTTAGTCAGTTTGCATTGTTAATGACTGCACAGTTTTAAATGTTGCAACCGATATGACTGTCCCATGTGGTCATACCCCAATTGTGTTATTTTAACGTGGTAGTGGTAATGGACATCAAATGTGGGCTTTTCAGGGGTGTACACGGTATGGCCTTCCCTCAATAACTGCGTGCAGATTACATTAATGTAATCCCAGCACAAGGTTCAACATAAGTTCTCTACCAGAAGCAAGCTCATTACATAAACAGAGAACCAAGTTCAGTACATAAAGTAAATCAAGCACCAGAAACCTGCACTTACACTGCACATATACAGCAAGTGACACACATCTAATAACAGCATTTTGGCATACAAAATTAAGCATTTTCTACTATTGTAGTCTTGGGTAACAAAGAGGGTGTTTGGACTCACTCAGATACCTAAATCACATTACATCAACAACCTCTGCTCCTCTATAAATATAAAGGCTTGCAAAAGTTTGGGCAGCCTTAGTCAAAGTTACAGTAAACAGTTGAAGTTTAAATGATCTCCAAAAGGCATAATGTTGAAGGTGACACATTTACTTTGCATTTTAAGCAAAAACATCTTTTACATTTTCAAAATAAAAAAGGAAAAGGGCCAGAAGCAAAACTTTGGGCACCCCGCATGGTTACTACCTAGTAGCGCCCCCTTTGGCAAGTATCACAGGTTGTAAATGCTTTTTGTGGCCAGCTACAGTTTCTTTCAGTTCTTGTTTGAGGGATTTTCACCCATTCTTTCTTGCAAAAGTCTTCCAGTTCTGTGAGATTCCTGGGCCGCCTTGCATGCACTGCTCTTCTGAGGTATATCCACAGATTTTCAATGATGTTCCAATCAGGGGACTTGGGAGCTATGGTAAAACCTTCAACTTCAGCATTTTAAGGTAGTCTATTGTGGATTTTGAGGTGTGTTTATTATCCATTTGTAGAAGCCATCCGTTTTTCAACTTCGGCTTTTTTACAGTTGGTGTTATGTTTGCTTCCAGAATTTGTTGGAATTTCATTGAATCCATTCTTCCCTCTACCTGTAAAATGTTCTCTATACCATTTTTCTGCAACACAATGCCAAAGCATGATTCATCCATCCCCATGATAAATGGTTGGAGAGGTGTTCTTTTAATGAAACTCTATGCCCTTTTTTCTCTAATCATACCTTTGCTCATTGTGGCCAAAAAGTTCCTTAACATCATTGGTCCGCAGGACTTTTTTCCACAATGCATCAGGCTTATTTAGGTGTTCTTTTGCAAACCTCTGACGCTGCATTTTGTGGTGAGGACACCGGAGAGGTTTTCCTTTGACTCCTCCATGAAGGCCATATTTATCGCATAGTAGAACAATTTACCACAACTCCAGAGTCTGCTAAATCTTCCTGAAGGTCAATCAGGCATTCTGATTGGTGTTTCTAGCAATCCTATCAGCAGCTGTTTGTGAGATTTTTCTTGGTCCACTCTTCCTGTTACCTGCCACTTCTTAATTACATTTCAAACTGAGGAAATAGCAAACTGAAAACACTTTGCCATCTTCTTAAAGCCTCCTCTTGCTTTGTAGGCCTCAACCATTTTCATTTTCAGAGTGTTAGGCAATTGCTTAGGAAAATCTATGTCTGCTGTTATTTGGGACAAGGTTAGAGGAGTCTGAATATTTATATAGTTTTGAAATTTGCATCACCTTTCCTAACAATGATTGTGAACAAGCCTTAACCCTAACATGCTATTTCTTCTTAAATATTGTATGCTCTTGCAAGCAGGGCTCTCGTTCCTCTAGTTTTCATTTCTGACCAGTTTGCTGCTATGTTATTTATGACTCTGTTTGTACTTGAAACACCTGATTGTAAAGCGCTGTGGAATTTGTTGGCGCTATATCAATAAAGATTATTATTATTTAAAGAGGACCTTTCATGACTTCTAAAGATATAAACCAAGTATGCTCTCCCTGCACTTACTATTATCCCTGGGCGCCGCTCCGTTCTCCCGGTATAGGCTCCGGTATCTGTGCTCACTAAGTTATAGTGGGCGGAGCCTGCCCTTCATCTCCTTCTCCCAGGCTGCAGCGCTGGCCATCGCAGCGCAGAGCTGCGCAGGCTATAAACTCTGCGCTGCGACTGGCCAGCGCTACAGCCGGGGAGAAGGAGATGAAGGGCAGGCTCCGCCTACTATAACCAATTCCACCAAGTCCCCGCCTACTATAACTTGGTGAGCGTCTATACCGGAGCCTATACCAGGAGAATGGAGCGGCGCTCAGGGATAATAGTAAGTGCAGGGAGATCCCTGGGTGCCGCTCTCCATGTGAGCATCCTTAGTTGATATCTTTAGAAGTCATGAAAGGTCCTCTTTAAGGTCTGAAACTTTGGTCAAAGTTGTTTAAAGAGCAAATCTCCTTGGGTTCCCATACTTTTGCAAGGGACTCCATTCCTTCTTTCACTCTAAAATTGTACAGCCAAAATAATACACGGATATTGCTTAAAATGTTGAAAAGTGTGTTTCATCCTTAACTGTCCGCCTTTTAGAGCTCATTTCACAGTAACAGTAACCACGGGTGCCCATATTTTTGCATGGCACTGTATGCTGCTGATTAAAAACATGTATCATGAGCTTAGAAACATTTTATATACCAATATTAAAGTTCAAAATTTAGCTCAGAACTTCTTCATGTCTTAGCAGTAGCATTTCAGTTAAACACATGTATGCCTATGAATATGACAATAGTATAGAGGAGCGAATTTTTGTAATGTGTTCTGCATCCAATTGTTACAAATCAGCCAGCAGATTTGATTTGTGTATGAACAAATTCGACTCGAACTGAAAGTGCTCAGATTGCCCTGAAAAGTTGCGTATGATGTGTTTTTGTCATGTAGGTCGGGAATAGTGCCCCTCTAGTCTCCACCCCACCACTGTCCCTATATACTTGGACGATTTGCCCTAAATGGCGACCCTCCTGACTGGGTGATGTTTCCTACACTGCTAAGTACATGGGTCCTAACAGGGGAAGTCAAACTGAACCAGTTCAAAGTCAGAACCAGATATCAAAAACTAAATTGAAGACCAACACAGGAACCAGAAAACTAGCCAAGGTCAAAGCTGGGAGAGGAACGACAATAACAAGACAAGGGACAACTCACAGTCAAAATACCAGGCAGGGTCAGAACAAAAGGATACAATAGGCAAAGTTGGCAATTAGAGGCAGGTCTAAAAGGCAGTCCAAGGTCAGGGTCCAGAAACACACAGTCAGAAGCAAGCAGGTTAGTGAGGTTCAGAAGAAGCAATAATAGGCAACTGTGGCCTGTTTAAAGAGGTGACGGTGAAAAGTGTGAAGACACTGCTGCAGAGCACAGCGGCCAGAGGCTCACATGACTTTCCGTGATGTCAGCACGCATGGGCTGAACTTGATTGGCTTAAGGCTCCTGCACGCTTGGGAACAGCACCTACTTAGGGAGTACGCGATCATACCCCCCCTTCTACTAGGGGTGACTGGTCGATTATCCAGAGGAGCAGGTCTGTCAGGATGCATAACATGAAATCTTTTCATTAACCTATCAGAATGCATATCCTTTGCTGACACCCAAGACCTCTCCTCTGATCCATTGCACTTCCAGTGAACTAGATACTGTAACTGTACCAAGATACATCTGACTCTTCTAGAATCTAATATCTTAGCAACCTTATATTCCAACTCTACTTGCACCACGACCGGAGGAGGAGGTTTGCAGAGTGGATAAGAGACATAACATACAAGTGATCTTCTGCACATTTATATTTTTATTGGAAACAATGAGTACGGGAAGACCAGGTAATTGGTCATATCTGAGAGTGTCGTAATTAGTTTGTCTGGCAAGCCAACTGACCTTGCAGTTTAGTATTAGCGAAACTTATAAATTGTACCAAATAGTAACAGTGTTTTATCATATGCTTTTTGTGGGCAGAAGGTGTTCATCTCTGCATGTGTGCTCAGTATGGGGATAAAGTTCTTGTAGAGTCATCTATGTATGATTGAATTGAAATTATCAAAAATGGCAGCACTAATAATGCAGAGTCCTCTGGATGTCCAGCCACAGCCATGAGAAATGAAATAAAGCAGAAGAATAACAGCTGAAGAGGTTGCAGGAAAGCAGAATGTTAGTGTTGGATCTGCCTAAGCCCTGATTCATGACAGCCTTAAGTTTAGTATGTGCCAGGTGGGTGCCTAAGCAACTGACAGAGAAGTGCAAGCACTTAGACTCTTGTTCCTGACTCTTAGTCCATTATTGTGAAGGTCACAATTTTCTGCAGCAGATAGTCACTGGTGATTAAACGTGGGTTTACCTTTACGAACCTGAAAGCAAGTGGCAGAGTATGCAATGGAAGCACCCACCATCTCCTGTAGCAAAGAAATTCAAGAAATATCTGTTGGCAGGAAAGTTGATGCTGACCATCTTCTGGAAAGTGCAATGTATTGTGACATACTTCAGAGAGAATGGAAACCCACAATCTACTGTAAAAGAAGAGAAAATCAGCAATGCATTGCCAACGGCAGGTGACTGTGTAGAAAAGTAAAGTAATTTGTTTTTTAAATTCTTTATAAATAGAGTTAAAAAGTAAGGAAATTTTTTGAAGACCCCTCGTATTTCTTGTCGAACGACCTGTGGAAAACGTTATGAGTTTTAAAAGAATCTGGTAATTTAAAGCAGAATAACACAGGATTAATAATTTCAATAACCTCATACAAATCAATAAATCAAGGGGCCAAAGATGCCTTCAACCATATATTTTTGGAAGAAAGACTGTGCACACTTTGTTTGCAACAATTTTAACCTCAGGGTTATCACATAGCCATGTTGGCGTGTTTTTTTCTTACCACATATTTTGCTTTATAAGATGTACCTGATGATAAATGCACCTAGTATTTAGAGGAGAAAAATAAGAAAAAAATATTTTTAGCAGACCTCAGAACAAACACCCAACCTTCATCAGACCTCCAAATTAGACCCCTAATCATCATCAGACCTCAGATCAGACCCCCATATCAGACCTCAGATCAGACCACCATATCAGACCTCAGATCAGACCCCCATATCAGACCTCAGATCAGACATCTGATCAGATCCCCATATCAGACATCTGATCAGATCCCCATATCAGACATCTGATCAGATCCCCATATCAGACATCTGATCAGATCCCCATATCAGACATCTGATCAGATCCCCATATCAGACATCTGATCAGATCCCCATATCAGACATCCGATCAGATCCCCATATCAGACATCTGATCAGATCCCCATATCAGACATCTGATCAGATCCCCATATCAGACATCTGATCAGATCCCCATATCAGACTCCCATTTCTGACCTGCACTCAGACCCCCATATCAGATCTCTGATCATACCCCCAAATCAGACCTGATATCAGATCCCTATATCAGACCTCAGATCACACCCCCATAACAGACCCCAATATCAGACTTTAGATCAGACCCCCATATCAGATCAAACCCCCATGTTAGACCTCAGAACAGACCCTCATATCAGATAAGACCCTCATATCAGACCTCAGATCACACCCCCATCAGAGCTCAGGTCAGACCCCCCATCAAGAAAAAAAAAAATAGATTACCTTACCTCTCCTGCCCCACGGACACTCTGTAGACCCAGTGGTCTCTCTTGTGCTCACTGCTTCCTGATCTTCTCTGTGCCCGCCCTGCAACTGACTGTGTACAATATTAGGCCTTAGTGCGCGCACTACTTCCTGACACTGCATGCAGTCAAGACATGTGCAGTGCAGCACCTGGAAGAAGTCCAGGGAGCAGTGAGTACAGGCAGCGATACAGTCACTCCTCCCTGTGCCTCCTGCATTCTAGTGAGAGCTTTCATAATGGAAGCACTTACTAGTACTTGCACTGCCACACCCCTTCGCCCCCCATTATTCTCTGAGCGATTACAGTACTAACAAATTTTTATAGTTTCTATAGGGGTAATAAGGGGTAATGGTTAATTTCTTAATACTGTTAAAAAACTAAGAAACCTTTGTGAAATGTATTTTCTTTGCATTGCCATTCATGCCATATGCATTTCTTCAACAGCACATATTCTCAGATCAATAAAAATACTTCTTAGGCCTCATTCACACGTCCGCAAGTGTTTTGCGGATCCACAGATCCGCAAAACACGGACATCGGCGATGTGCGTTCCGCAATTTGCGGATCGCACATCGCCAGCACTATATAGAAAATGCAAAATGCGGAACAGAATTGCAGACGTGTGAATGGGGCCTTTTCCATACATTACTTGAGTTTGTTGTGAGTAATTGGATTTAGGGGCTCATGCCCACGGCCGTGTGCCGGCCGGGCCCGTGCTGTGGTCCGCAATGCATGGGCACGACCATGGGCCAGCCGCATGCGGATTGCGGACCCATTCACTTGAATTGGGTCCGCGATGAGCATCGACGGTCCGCACCGCAAAATAGTAGTGCATGCATTACCTTTTTGTGGAAAGGAAGCACGAAACGGAACACCACGGAAGCACCCCATAGTGCTTCCGTTCCATGGTTCTGTTCCGCACCGCATGTCCGGATTTGCGGACCCATTCAAGTAAATGGGTCCGCATCCGTGATGCGGAATGCACACGCAATACAGCCGCAATACAGCCATGGCTGGGCAACAGCCATGTGCATGAGCCCTTACATCGAGGATTCAGCACACACAGCGTTTCCAAGCAGCAGACATGGAGCCACATTTCATACTGCACAACTGCCATGGCTTAAAAACACAGTAAAACATTAACCTATAAGCTATATTATTAAAAGCAATGACACTGAATGTATCTACCAATCCAAAACTGCAACATTCATTTAGTGCTTTAAGATTTAAAGAAGCCAATTTCACTATCCAAAAATCCTTCCATTGTATTAGGCGAATCTCAATCTGAGCAATGTCATTACAAAAAAACATTTCCAATCCAAAACCACCCATCTTAGTTCACATACACTATGCCTAGCTTAAAACATATCTTGCAACAGTTGACTCACCATAAGTCTTCTTCTATGCCACAGACACTATTGACCATGGCATCTGATGGGTTAAATCATCACTGGGACTGGATTTATCACAGATCCTGGTCATTGTAGCTGGGTGTCAGCTGTATGTTGCACATCTTGAATGTGCAGTTACGCCCAGGTGGGGGGAGGGATTAAGCAAATATTAGCTTTATTGGTCAGGTTAAGATGAATTTGGGGATTTATACTGTAATAAGGATATGTTTAAAATTTTTCATTTGATTAAATAAAATTGAAGAAAAAAAATTCATTTTTGTGAATTTTTTGTTTGTAGCGTATTCATTGTTAACGTGACGTCTACATAATAAGGAATGAATTAGGACTCATGCACACGAACGTGTGCACCCCGTGCCCGTATTGCGGACCGCATTTGCGGATCTGCAATACACGGGCACCATTCCGTGGCCATTCCGCATCACGGATGCGGACCCATTCATTCACCCCGTGCAATACGGGCACGGGGTGCACACTTTCGTGTGCATGAGGCCTTAAACTGCAAAACGAAACTGGAAACGAACAGTGTATAAAGCGATGGAAAACAAAATCAAGCCAGCAAAGTAGGCAGTATGGACAATCACAATAAGTGCCTTGTGTTAACTTTCTCTACATGATGAATGCCATTTATTAAAGAGAGAAAACCTCTTTAACCGCCTGCAGACCGCCTAATGCAGAGCTGCGTCCAGGCGGCGGCAGGTCTGTTCCTCTCTGGCGCGTCATCTCGCGTCTCAGGAGTTGTACTACAGCCTGCCAGCGATGATCAATCGCTGGCAGGCTTTAGATGTGAAATAAATCGCATCAAACAAGTATATCAGACGCTGTTTTGTTAACAGCGTCTGCTATACCTGCTACCTGGTCCTCTGGTGGTGCCATTTGCTGGGATCGACCACCAGAGGACCAGGTAGCTATGTAAAGTAGCACCAAGCACCACACTACACCCCGGGTCACTTATTAACCCCTTGTTAACCCCTGATCACCCCATCTAGACTCCCTGATCACCCCTCTGTCACTGATCACCCCCCTGCAAAACACAGACACCGGCAAAGTGCTTTCCGCATTTTGCAGATCCGCACATTGCCAGAACTATATAGAAAATGCCTTTTCTTGTCCGCAATTGCGGACAAGAATAGGACATGTTCTATATTTTTGCGGAACGGAAGTGCAGACCTGGAAGTGCGGATCCGCAATTCCGGATCCGAGCGGGACAAAGTCTGTCCCCATAGAAATAATTTAGTCTGCAATTTCGTTCCGCAAACAGAATTGCGGACGTGTGAATGGGGCATAAGGGTCCCTTATCACCGCCAGTTAGTTAGCTACTTGTTAGATAGTTGGCGCCCAGCCCAACGCACCGCAGTCACTGATTTTGGCAGAGATTTGTTCATCCACATTGATCGATGTGAATGAAAAAATCTGTGCCGTTCATTTGTTTGTTTTTTTTCAGCGGAAAAAAAAAAAAATCTCATTACCCGTATGCTCAATATAAGGAGAATAGCAGAAACTCCTAATGCTGGCCATACGTGTAATGATTGCGGAGACCCTCAAATGCGAGAGCAGTACAAAAACCTCACATGTGACCCCATTTTAGAAAGAAGACACCCCAAGGTATTCCGTGAGGGGTATGGTCAGTTCATGTAACATTTTATTTTTTGTCACAAGTTAGTGGAATATGAGACTTTGTAAAAAAAATAAAAAATCTATTTCCGCTAACTTGTTCCCAAAATTTTTTTTTTCTGTGAACTCGCCATGCCCCTTACAGAATACCTTGGGGTGTCTTCTTTCCAAAATGGGGTCACTTGTGGGGTATTTATACTGCCCTGGCATTTTAGGGGTCCTAAAGCGTGAGAAGAAGTCTGGAATCCAAATTCGTAAAAATGCCCTGTGAAATCCTAAGGCCTCTTGCACACGGGCGTCATGTTTGACGCCCGGATAAGATGCGGGTGCGTTGCGGGAATCGCCGCGATTTTTCCGCGCGTGTGCTAACGTTTGTAGTGCGTTGAGCACGCGCGTGAAAAAATCCGCATGCTTGGTACCCAGACCCGAAGTCAGACTTCATCACTGAAGTCTGGTTTCGGGATGAGTATTCTGTATGTGTAATTATTTTCCTTTATAACATAGTTATAAGGGAAAATAATCGCATTCTAATTACAGAATGCAATGTTCCCCGGGCTTGAAAGGGTTAAAAATAATAAAGAGTTAACTTACCTTCTCCCATTGTGCGCGCAGAGCCCCAGAGCGTCGTCTCTCTTGATAGTTTGGCTGCTTGAGGACCTGTGGTGACGTCACAGGGTCACATGGTCCAATCATAGAAGCATTTGAGTGGACCATGTGACCCATGTGATCCTGTGACATCACGGCAGGTCCTTCATCGAACAACAGATGTTCGATGAAGGACCTGCCGTGATGTCACAGGATCACATGGGTCACATGGTCCACTCAAATGCTTCTATGATTGGACCATGTGACCCTGTGACGTCACCACAGGTCCTCAAGCAGCCAAACTATCAAGAGAGACGACGTTCTGAGGCTCTGCGTACAATGGGAGAAGGTGAGTTAACTCTTTATTATTTTAACCCTTTCAAGCCGGGAACATTGCATTCTGTAATTAGAATGCGTTATTTTCCCTTATAACTATGTTATAAAGGAAAATAATAACGATCGAGTCCCCATCCCGATCGTATCCTAGCAACCATGCGGGAAAATCGCAACGCATCCGCACATGATTGCGGATGCTTGCGATTTTCCCGCATCCCCATTCACTTCTATGGGGCCTGCGTTGCGTGAAAATCGCAGAATATAGAACATGCTGCGATTTTCACGCAGCGCAAAGTGATGCGTGAAAATCACCGCTCATGTGCACAGCCCCATAGAACTGAATGGGTCAGGATTCAGTGCGGGTGCAATGCGTCCTCCTCACGCATTGCACCCGCGTGAACTTTCGCCCGTGTGAAAGGGCCTAAAGGTACTCATTGGAATTAGGGCCCTTTGCGCATCTTGGCTGCAAAAAGTGGCACACATGTGGTATCGCCGTACTCAGGAGAAGTAGGGCAATGAGTTTTGGGGTGTATATATATACCCATACTTTGTGTGAGAAATATCGCTGTAAACGACAACTTTTTAAAAATTTTTATACAAAGTTGTCAATTAACAGAGATATTTGTCTCACCCAACATGGGTATATGTAAAAATACACCCCAAAACACATTGCCCTACTTCTCCTGAGTACGGCGATACCACATGAGTGACACTTTTTTGCAGCCTGGGTGCGCAAGGCGGCCCAAATTCCAACGAGTACCTTTAGGTTTTACAGGGCTGTTCACAGTTTAGCCCCGCCCAAAATGCCAGAACAGTAAACACACCCCACAAATGACCCTATTTCGGAAAGTAGACACCCCAAGGTATTCACTGAGGGGCATAGTGAGTCCATGAAAAATTTAACTTTTTGTCAAAAGTTAGCGGAAAGGGTGACTTTGTGAGAAAAAAAAACAATAAAAAAATCAATTTCCGCTAACTTGTGCCAAAAAAAAAATCTTCTATGAACTCGCCATGCCCCTCACGGAATACCTTAGGATGTCTTCTTCCCAAAATGGGGTCACATGTGGGGTATTTATACTGCCCTGGCATTTTAGGGGCCCTAAAGCGTGAGAAGAAAAATGCGTAAAAATGCCCTCCTAAAAGGTACTCATTGGAATTTGGGCCCCTTTGCACATCTTGGCTGCAAAAAAAGTGGCACACATGTGGTTTTGTCGTACTCAGGAGAAGTAGGGCAATGTGTTTTGGGGTGTATTTTTACATATACCCATGCTGGGTGAGAGAAATATCTCTGTAAATTGACAACTTTGGATAAAATTTTTTAAAAAGTTGTCATTTACAGAGATATTTCTCACACACAGAATGGGTATATGTAAAAATACACCCCAAAACACATTGTCCTACTTCTCCTGAGTACGGCAATACCACGTGTGACACTTTTTTGCAGCCAAGATGCGCAAAGGGGCCTAAATTCCAATGAGTACCTTTAGGAATTCACAGGGCATTTTTACGCATTTTTCTTCTCACACTTTAGGGCCCCTAAAATGCCAGGGCAGTATAAATACCCCACAAGTGACCCCATTTTGGAAATAAGACACCCCAAGGTATTCCGTGAGGGGCATGTCGAGTTCACAGAATTATTTTTTTTTTTTGCACAAGTTAGGGGAAATTGATATTTTATTTTTATTGTTTTTTGTTTTTCACAAAGTCTCATATTCCACTAACTTGTGACAAAAAATAAGATTTTACATGAACTCACCATACCCCTCACGGAATACCTTGGGGTGTCTTCTTTCTAAAATGGGGTCACATGTGAGGTATTTATACTGTCCTGGCATTTTAGGGGCCCCCTAAATCGTGAGAAGAAGTCTGGAATCTAAATGTGTAAAAATGCCCTGTGAAATCCTAAAGGTACTCATTGGAATTAGGGCCCCTTTGCGCACCCAGGCTGCAAAAAAGTGTCACACATGTGGTATCACCGTACTCAGGAGAAGTAGGGCAATGTGTTTTGGGGTGTATTTTTACATATACCCATGCAGGGTGTGAGAAATATCTCTGTAAATGACAACTTTTAAAAAATTTTTATACAAAGTTGTCAGTTTACAGAGATATTTATCTCACCCAACATGGTTATATGTAAAAATACACCCCAAAACACATTGCCCTACTTCTCCTGAGTACGGCGATACCACATGAGTGCCACTTTTTTGCAGCCTGGGTGCGCAAAGGGGCCCAAATTCCAACGAGTACCTTTAGGTTTTACAAGGTTGCTCACAATTTAGCCCCGCCCAAAATGCCAGAACAGAAAACACACCCCACAAATGACCCCATTTCGGAAAGTAGACACCCCAAGGTATTCACTGAGGGGCATAGTGAGTCTGTGGGAGATTTTATTATTTTTTTTTGCCAGAAGTTAGCAGAAATGGAAACTATTATTTTTTTTTCCTCAGAAAGTGTCATTTTCCGCTAACCTGTGAAAAAAAAATTAAATGATCCATGAACTCATCATGCCCCTCCACGAATACTTTGGGGTGTCTTCTTTCTAAAATGGTGTCATTTGGGGGGTATTTATACTATCCTGGCATTCTAGCACCTGAAGAAACATGACAGGTGCTCAGAAAGTCAAAGCTGCTTCAGAAATTCACTTTTTTGCACCATAGTTTGTAAACGCTATAACTTTTACCCAAACCAATAAATATACACTTATTGGATTTTTTTTTTTTATCAAAGACATGTAGAACAATAAATTTAGAGAAAAATTTATATAGAAATGTAGTTTAAAAAAAAAAAATAATAAAATTTACAACAGAATGTGAAAAATGTCATTTTTTTGCAAAAATTTCGTCAAAAAAAGTAAAATATAAAAAAAAAGTTAAATGTCAGCAGCAATGAAATACCACCAAATGAAAGCTCTATTAGTGAGAAGAAAAGGAGGTTAAATTCATTTGGGTGGTAAGTTGCATGACGGAGCAATAAACGGTGAAAGTAGTGTAGTGCGGAATTGTAAAAAGTGGCCTGGTCATTAACGGTGTTTAAGCTAGGGGGGCTGAAGTGGTTAAAGTGTATGTTTGTTATTCCAAATTACAGTGCAGATCCTGAGTTATAGCCTGTATTCAAAGGTGTGACCTACAGTGAATATAAAAAAAATGAGTCAAAGATAAATCATTTTAGAACTTTTTCCACCTTTAATGTAACCTATAAAATGTACCACTCAAATGAAAACCAAACTGAAAATCTTTTAGGTAGAGGGAAGAACAAAAATAAAATAATATGGTTGCATAAGTGTGCACACCCTTAAACTAATATTTTATTGAAACACCTTTTGATTTTATTACAGCACTCAGTCTTTTTGGGTATGAGTCTATCAGCATGGCACATTTTGACTTGCCAAGATTTGCCCACTCTTCTTTGCAAAATCACTCCAAATCTGTCAGATTGCGAGGGCATCTCCTGTGCACAGCCCTCTTCAGATCACCCCACAGATTTTCAATCAGATTCAGGTCTGGACTCTGGCTGGGCCATTCCAAAACTTGAATCTTCTTTCTGGTGAAGCCATACCTTTGTTGATTTGGATGTATGCTTTGGGTCGTTGTCATGCTGAAAGATGAAGTTCCTCTTCATGTTCAGCTTTCTAGCAGAAGCCTGAATGTTTTGTGCCAATATTGACTGGTATTTGAAACTGTTCATAATTCCCTCTAGCTTAACTAAGGCCCCAGTTCCAGTTGAAGAAAAACAGCCCCACATCATGATGCTGCCACCACTATGCTTCACTGTGGGTATAGTGTTCTTTTGGTGATGTGCAGTGTTGTTTTTCCGCCAAACATAACTTTTGGAATTATGGCCAAAAAGTTCATCAGACCATAACACCTTTTCCCACATGCTTTTGGGAGACTTCAGATGTGTTTTTCCAAAATGTAGCCTGGCTTGGATGTTTTTCTTCATAAGAAAAGGCTTTCGTCTTGCCACTCTACCCCATATCCCAGACATATGAAGAATACGGGAGATTGTTGTCACATGTACCACACAGCCAGTACTTGCCAGATATTATTGCAGCTCCTTTAATGTTGCTGTAGGCCTCTTGGTAGCCTCCCAGACCAGTTTCCTTCTTGTCTTTTCATCAATTTTGTAGGGACGTCCAGTTCTTGGTAATGTCATTGTTGTGCCATATTTTCTCCACTTGATGATGACTGTCTTCACTGTGTTCAATGGTAGATCTAATGCCTTGGCAATTCTTTTGTACCCTTCTCCTGACTGACACCTTTTAACAATGAGATCCCTCTGATGCTTTGGAAGCTCTCTGTGGACCATGGCTTTTGCTGTGGGATACGACTAAGAAATTTTCAGGAAGGACCAACTAGAGCAGCTGAACGTTATTTGGGGTTAATCAGAGGCAATTTAAATGATGGCAGGTATATGCTGACTCCTATTTAACATGATTTTGAATGTGATTGTTTAATTCTGAACACAACTACATCCCCAGTTATAAGAGGGTATGCACACTTATGCAACCACATTATTATTATTTTTTTCTTCCCTCCACCTAAAAGATTTCAGTTTGTTTTTCAATTGAGTGGTACAGTTTATAGGTCACATTAAAGGTAGAAAAAGTTCTGAAATTATCTATCTTTGTCTAATTTTTTTACAGCATAGAAACCTGACATTTTAACAGGGGTGTGTAGGCTTTTTAAAATCCACTGTATAACTCCTGACCCTAAATGCAAATATGTAATAGGTCAACCTACACTAAACAAAAATATAAACGCAACACTTTCGGTTTTGCTCCCATTTTGCATGAGCTGAACTCAAAGATCTGAAACATTTTTTAGATACACAAAAGACCCATTACTCTCAAATATTGTTCACAAATCTGTCTCAATCTGTGTTAGTGAGCACTTCTCCTTTGCCGAGATAATCCATCCCACCTCACAGGTGTGGCATATCAAGGTGCTGATTAGACAGCATGTATATTGCACATGTAAGCCTTAGGCCCCTTTCACATGGGCGAGTTTTCCGCGCGGGTGCAATGCGTGAGGAGGACGCATTGCACCCGCACTGAATCCGGACACATTAATTTCTTTGGGGCTGTGCACATGAGCGGTGATTTTCACGTATCACTTCTGCGTTGCGTGAAAATCGCAGCATGCTCTATATTGTAAGTTTTTCACGCAGCGCAGGCCCCATAGAAGTGAATGGGGCTGCGGGAAAATCGCAAGCATCCGCAAGCAAGTGCGGATGCAGTGCGATTTTCCCGCATGGTTGCTTAGCAACGGGACCCGATCTTTATTATTTTCCCTTATAACTAGGGATGTCCCGATACCAGTATCGGGACCGATACCGGCATTTTCACGAGTACTTGTACTCGTGAAAATGCCGCCGATACCGCAAGTTCCGGTCCGGCAGCTTAAACCTAACCTGCCCAGTCCCCCTCAGGTCAGGCGCTCAGTCCCTCCATGCTCCTCCTGCCTTCTTCATTCATAAAAGTGGGCGGAGCGAGCAGGCGGGACATGAGGCGCATGGAGGAACTGAGAGCTCAAGCTGCCCGATTCCTCCAAGCACCTCACGTCCCTCCTGCGCGCTCCGCCCACTTTATGAATGTAGAAGGTGCGCTGGGCAGGAGGAGCATGGAGGGACTGAGCGCCTAACCTGAGGGAGACTGCGCATCAATAGTTAGTAATTCCGGCCACATTAATAGAGATTAAGTTTAGGTCAATAGTGTATGGGGGATCTCTGGATGACACTGTGGGGGATCTCTGGATGACACTGTGGGGGATCTCTGGATGACACTGTGGGGGATCTCTGGATGACACGTATATAGCATAATATGCTATATATGTGTCATCCACATAGCCCCCTGACAGTGTCATCCAGAGATCCCCACAGTCGTCATCAGAGATCCCCACAGTGTCATCCAGAGATCCCCACAGTGTCATCCACAGATCCCCACAGTGTCATCCACAGATCCCCACAGTGTCATCCACAGATCCCCACAGTGTCATCCACAGATCCCCACAGTGTCATCCACAGATCCCCCCATTAGTGTCATCCACAGATCCCCCATTAGTGTCATCCACAGATCCCCCCATAACAGCGTCATCCACAGATCCCTCATAACAGCGTCACCCACAGATCCCCCATAACAGCGTCATCCACAGATCCCCCATAACAGCGTCATCCACAGATCCCCCATAACAGCGTCATCCACAGATCCCCATAACAGCGTCACCACAGATCCCCCATAACAGCGTCACCCACAGATCCCCCATAACAGCGTCACCCACAGATCCCCATAACAGCGTCACCCACAGATCCCCCATAACAGCGTCATCCACAGATCCCCCATAACAGCGTCATCCACAGATCCCCATAACAGTGTCATCCACAGATCCCCCATAAAGATCCCCCTGGAGGCACATTGGTTGGAAAACACTATTATATTCCCATTTATCAATTTATTAACACTTGTACAAAGGAAAAGAAAAGCCGTTGTCCATAGCAACCAAATGCCAGCTTTAATTTTTTTCATTGCTATCGGCAACTGCGCCGCTATTTATACGAGGTATCGGTAATTGGTATCGGCGAGTACTTAAATAAAAGTATCGGTACTCGTACTCTGTCTTAAAAAAATGGTATCGGGACATCCCTACTTATAACCATGGAAATAATAGCATTCTTAATAAAGAATGCTTAGTAAAATGAAGTGGAAGGGGTTAAAAATAATAAAAGTTAACTTACCTTAGCCACTTGATCGCGTAGTTGCGATCTGTCTTCTTTTTTCCAGCATCAGCTAACAACTAAAGGACCTGTAATGACGTCACATCACATGGTCCATCTTACCATGGTGATGGACCATGTGATTGGACCATGTGATGTGACGTCATCACAGGTCCTTTAGTTCTTAGCTGATGCAGGGAAAGAGGACAGATCGCAACTACGCGATCAAGTGGCTAAGGCAAGTTAACTTTTATTATTTTTAACCCCTTCCACTTCATTTTACTAAGCATTCTTTATTAAGGCTACATGCACACGACCGTTGGTGTTTTGCGGTCCGCAAATCGCGGAAGCTGATCCACGTTCCGTTCCGCATTTTGCGGAACGGAACGCGGCCCATTATAGAAATGCCTATTCTTGTCCGCAAAACGGACAAGAATAGGACGTGCTATATTTTTTTTGCGGGGGCACGGAACGGAGCAACGGATGCGGACAGCATACGGAGTGCTGTCCGCATCTTTTGTGGCCCCATTGAAATGAATGGGTCCGCGGCCGAGCCGCGAAATATGCGGTTCGGACGCGGACCCGAACAACGGTCCTGTGCATGGGGCCTAAGAATGCTATTATTTCCCCTTATAACCATGTTATAAGGGAAAATAATGAATTCTCCAGAAGACCCGAAACCGGACTTCAGTGATGAAGTCCAGCTTCGGGTTGGGTACCAAACATGGCGATTTTTCTCACGCACGTGCAAAACGCATTACAAACGTTTGCACCCGTGCGGAAAAATCGTGCATATTCCTGCAACGCACCCGCCTCTTATCCGGGCGTCAAACATGGCAGTCCACAATAAAAGTCAATTTTAAAATGTGCAGTTCGATCACACAGCACAATGCCACAGAAATTGCAACGTTTGAGTGAGCGTGCAATTGGCATGCCGACTGCAGGAATGTCTACCAGAGCTGTTGCCAGTGCAATAAATGTTAATTTCTCTACCATAAACCGTCTCCAAAGGGTTTTCAGAGAATTTGGCAGCACATCCAACTGGCCTCACAACTGTAGATCACGTGTAACCACACCAGCCCAGGATCTCCACATCCACATGTTCACCTCAATGATCATCTGAGACCAGCCACCCAGACAGCTGCAGCAACAATCTGCTTGCATAACCAAAGAAGCTCGGGGAAGCTCATCTGCATGCTCGTCGTCTTCATCGGGGTCTGGACCTGACTGTAGTTCGTCGTTGTAACCGACTTAAGTGGGAAAATGCTCACATTTTATGGCATCTGGCATGTTGGAGAGGGGTTCTGGTGTGATTACACGTGGTCTGCGGTTGTGAGGCCGGTTGGATGTACTGCCAATTTCTCTGAAACGCTTTTGGAGACGGCTTATGGTAGAGAAATGAACATTCATTGCACGGGCAACAGCTCTGGTAGACCTTCCTGCAGTCAGCATTAGTGTTGAGCGCGAATATTCGAATAGCGAATATCGGCACTTCGCAGATTTCGAGTATATGTTCACATTGCGAATTCAACTTAGAGCTGAGTTCCTAATGGTTGGCTTGCTAGAATATAACGAAGATTGAGAATATAGTACTATATTCGTGAATTCGTGATATTCGTTATATTCTAGCAATACAACCATTAGGAACCCAGCTGTAAGTTGAATTCGCAATGCGAGTAATTCAGGTTATATTAAATCGCATTGCGAATTAAACTTAGAGCTGAGTTCCTTATGGTTGTATTGCTAGAATATAACAAAGATTGAGAATATAGTGCAATATTCGTTATATTCTAGCAAGCCAACCATTAGGAACCCAGCTCTAAGTTGAATTCGCAATGCGAACACATAAATTTGCGTAAAATTCACGATATATAGAATGACGAATATTCGATTTCGACGTATATATGACGAATATTCAATCGAATATTCGTTAAATATCGCGAAATCGAATATGGCACCTCCTGCTCATCACTAGTCAGCATGCCAATTGCACGCTCCCTCAAACGTTGCGACATCTGTGGCATTGTGCTGTGTGATCAAACTGCACATTTCAGAGTGGACTTTTATTGTGGGCAGTCTAAGGCACACCTGTGCAATATTCATGCTATCTAATCAGACAGATGCCACACCTGTGAGGTGGGATGGATTATCTCGGCAAAGGAGAAGTGTTCACTAACACAGATTTAGATAGATTTGTGAACAATATTTGAGAGCAATGGGTCTTTTGTGTATGTAGAAAATGTTTCAGATCTTTGAGTTCAGCTCATGCAAAATGGGAGCAAAACCGAAAGTGTTGCATTTATATTTTTGTTCAGTGTACTTACATTGTGCAATTTAAAATACAAGTAACCATTGCACCACATAGCAAAATTTTGAATAGATTCTACTTTTACAATGACTAACTTCAGCAGTAAGTTCAGAAAAATGCAAAAAAAAAAAAAAATGCAAAAAAAAAAAAATTGCCCCAATCAGTTTTCTATACCCACCCCCTTCTTAGTCATCATTAAATCGTTAATTTCTAACGATAATTTGTTTTCCCTTAGTCCTAACAGCAGCACAGATGGGGTTAACCACCCCCCGTGGACTGGCAGGACCGGCGGAATGTTTAATGAGCCCAAGACTAATAACTCAATTTAACAATTAAGTATCTCCTTAAAAGGAGGAAGTCAACCCCCAGCCCACTGTGTTTATAGTAAGAAAAAAAAAAAATAGACTTACTAGGGTGGGAAATTTGTGTGCTGCTGTTAGGACTAAGGGAAAACAAATTATCGTTAGAAATTAACGATTCCCTTACGTCCTACCAGCAGCACAGATGGGGAGATAGCAAGAAGAAACCCCTAGGGAGGGCCTTCCTGCCTGGCAGAACTAAGAAAAGTCTGCCCAAAGGCCGAAAACTCAGCTAGACTGGCATCTAGTCTATAATGGGAGATGAATGTCGATTCAGAGCTCCAGGAGGCAGCTTTGCAAATCATGTTGAGAGGCAGAAGACTCCTCTCGGCAAAAGAAGTAGCCACAACTCTAGTAGAGTGGGCCTTCACGAATCCCGGATTGTCCAGAGATTGTGGAAACAAAAGGATTCTCATCCTGTTGTACCTCAACTGAGGTGGCGTCTGCAGATCCGCCCCTCTCCGCTATCCTTCAGTTCCTGCAAGACGGCCTTGATAGAGGCCTTGCCCTTCTACTCTGAAGGTTCAAGTTTCAGCCATCTCAGCTTGCCTTAACAGGCTTTTTTCTCAGGACCCGCTGATCAAACGGTTCCTTAAAGGAGCTGAAAGATTAAAGCCTACAGTACTGAGGCCCCTTTTTTTTTTTCAATGGGTTTTTCAGTAGTTCTCGGGGTTAGCATCTCCCCCTTTGAACCGTTAGAGGAGGTGGACATCAAGTTCGTCACTTGGAAGTTTGTGTTTCTCCTTGCAGTGACTTTGGCCAAGAGGGTCTCTGAGCTTCAAGCTCTCTCAGCACATGAGCCCTATACCATTTTCTTACATGACCGGGACCTTCTTAGATTCCTCCCGTATTGTAGGCCTAAAGTTCCTTCCTTCCAGAACATCAACCAGGTGATATTCCTCCCGGTTCTGTCGACATCTACCACCTCCTCCTAGGAACCTGCTAGACATCCTCTGGACGTCTCGAGATGTCTCCGGATCTATGTGGATAGATCAAGGAGTTCAGGAAAGATGAGAATCTGCTAATCCTGTTGCCGGTAAGTTTAAAGGCTATAAGGCATCCAAACCTTCCATCAGTCGGTGGATTGAGGAGGCTATTAAGGAATATCCTCATAATACAAGAGTAGGCTCTCTTGGTAGAGTCCGCTCCAGAATGAGACAGCGTTCTCAGGACCGACTCTGAAAGCCCTTCCATTCTGGGAAGGAACTGATCAACCTCCAGGCTGTCAGGTTGAATCAGTGCAGATCTGAGCAGAGGTGAGTGTCCCACGACACCAGGGTCTGCTGTGGGGGGAGCCTCCAATATTGTCCTCGACTCAACTGGGTGAGCTAGGTAAACCAGGATCTCTTGGCCAAAACAGTATGATGGCTATCACCGAGGCCTGATCCTGACGGATTTTCATCAATACCCTCGGTATCATGGAAAAGGGAGGGAAGATGTAAGCCAGCCTGAACCTCCAGGATATTGACAGAGCGTCTAACGCCAGGGGGTTGTCCTCCCTGTAAAGGGAGCAGAACCTCTCCACCTTGGCATTGAACCTTGTTGCCATGAGATCCACCTCTGGCACACCCACTTGAGGACTATCTGCTTGATTCTCCGGATGTAAAGACCACTCCACCGACGGAAGACCGCGGCTCAGCCGCTATCATGTGAGGGAGCCTTGGATGTGGATCGCAGATAAGTGGGAAGGTACAACTCTGCCTAATCCAGAATCACCCGATCTCTGACAGGAGGGAAGTGATCTCGTGCCTCCTGCTGGTTGATGTAAAGTACCGCAGTCACATTGTCTGACTGGACTTTCACCGCTTTGCCCCGGATCTGAGGGGCTAAGTGAAGGAGGGCTAGCCGGATAGCTTGAATCTCGCAGAGGTGGATGAAAGAAGCCACTCCTGAGGAAACCAGGTCCCGTGAACTGGAGAGTCGTCTAGGTGAGCGTCCCAGCCTACTTAGGACGCATCCGTAGTCAATATGACACATAGACTTCCCGTCTAAAAGATGGCACCACCATCTGAGGGAATACCGAGTTTGCCAAGTCAGGGAGCACAGGGAGTTTAGCCCAGCAGGGCTGCCATTCCATTAGGAGAGGACCTCCGACTGTAGAGGGCGGAGGTGCCATAGAGCCCAAGGGACTGCTTCCGCAGACGCTGACATGAGCCCCAACATCTTCATGAGAGTCCGGATTGGAACTCGCCGGGGTAAGGAACTTGCCGTGTTCTGAACCCAGAATCTTCTTTCTGGAGTCAACTGGAGCGACATAGAAACATAGAAACATAGAATGTGTCGGCAGATAAGAACCATTTGGCCCATCTAGTCTGCCCAATATGCTGAATACTATGGATAGCCCCAGGCCCTATCTTATATGAAGGATGGCCTTATGCCTATCCCATGCATGCTTAAACTCCTTCACTGTATTTGCAGCTACCACTTCTGCAGGAAGGCTATTCCATGCGTCCACTACTCTCTCAGTAAAGTAATTCTTCCTGATATTACTTTTAAACCTTTGCCCCTCTAATTTAAATCTATGTCCTCTTGTAGCAGTTTGTCTTCTTTTAAATATTCTCTCCTCTTTTACCGTGATGATTCCCTTTATGTATTTAAAAGTTTCTATCATATCCCCTCTGTCTCTTCTTACTTCCAAGCTATACATGTTAAGGTCCTTTAACCTTTCCTGGTAAGTTTTGTCCTGCAATCCATGTACTAATTTAGTAGCTCTTCTCTGAACTCTCTCCAAAGTTTCAATATCCTTCTGCAGATATGGTCTCCAGTACTGCACACAATACTCCAAATGAGGTCTCACTAGTGCTCTGTAGAGCGGCACGAGCACCTCCCTCTTTCTACTGTTAATGCCTCTCCCTATACACCCAAGCATTCTGCTGGCATTACCTGCTGCTCTCTGACATTGTCTGCCCACCTTTAGGTCGTCTGATATAATGACCCCTAAATCCCTTTCCTCAGATACTGAGGTTAGTACTGTATCACTGATTTTATATTCTGCTCTTGGGTTTTACGCCCCAGGTGCATTATCTTGCACTTATCGACATTAAATTTTAGTTGCCAGATTTTTGACCATTCCTCTAGTTTTCCTAAATCCTTTTCCATTTGGTGTATCCCTCCAGGAACATCAACCCTGTTACAAATCTTTGTGTCATCAGCAAAAAGACACACCTTACCATTGAGGCCTTCTGCAATTTCGCTGATAAAGATATTAAACAATATGGGTCCCAGAACAGATCCCTGAGGTACCCCACTGGTAACAATACTATGGTCTGAATATACTCCATTGACTACAACCCTCTGTTTTCTGTCCTTCAGCCACTGCCTAATCCATTCAACAATATGTGAGCTCAAGCTCAAAGACTGCAGTTTATTGATAAGCCTTCTATGTGGGACAGTATCAAATGCCTTACTAAAGTCCAGATAGGCAATGTCTACTGCACCTCCGCCATCTATTATTTTAGTCACCCAATCAAAAAGTCAATAAGATTAGTTTGACATGATCTCCCTGAAGTAAACCCATGCTGTTTTTATCAATCAACCCATGGGTTTTTAGATGTTCCACAATCCTCTCCTTGAGTATGGTTTCCATTAATTTCCCCACTATTGATGTCAGGCTTACTGGCCTATAGTTGCCTGATTCCTCTCTACTACCTTTCTTGTGAATTGGCACAACGTTTGCTAATTTCAATCTTCTGGGACGACACCTGTTACCAGTGATTGGCTAAATAAATCTGTTAATGGATTTGCTAGTACACCTCTAAGCTCTTTTAATAGCTTTGGGTGTATCCCATCAGGCCCCTGTGATTTATTTGTATTAATTTTGGACAGCTGACTTAGAACCTCTTCCTCTGTAAAGACACATGCATCAAAGGATTCATTAGTCTTCCTCCTAACTGAGGTCCTTCTCCTTCATTTTCCTTTGTAAAAACTGAACAGAAGTATTCATTGAGGCAGTCAGCTAGTTCTTTATCCTCTTCCATATACCTTCCTTCTTTTGTTTTTAATTTGGTAATTCCTTGTTTTAATTTCCTTTTTTCATTTATGTATCTGAAGAATGTCTTATCACCTTTTTTCACTGACTGAGCTAATTTCTCTTCTGCCTGAGCTTTAGAAGCTCTTATAACTTGCTTGGCCTCTCTCTGCCTCATCTTATAGATTTCCCGGTCATCCTTGTTTTGGGTGTTTTTATACTTGCTAAATGCCATCTTTTTGTTTTTAATGATTTTGGCCACTTCTGCTGAGTACCACAGTGGTCTCTTCCTTTTTGCCTTTACTGACAAGCCTAATGCACTTTTCTGTTGCCTTCAGTAGTGCCAATTTTAAGTAGTCCCATTTCTCTTGGACTCCATTGAAATTGTTCCAGTCTGATAGGGACTCAGTATACCACTGATCTCATTTTAGAAAAGTCTGTTTTCCGAAAATCTAAAACTTTTGTTTTTGTGTGGAGTGACTCAGTCACTGTACTTATAGTAAACCTCACTGACTGGTGATCACTGGATCCTAAGCTTTCCCCTACAGTGATATCAGATACCAAATTGCCATTTGTGAACACCAAATCTAAAATGGCCTCCTTCCGGGTTGGCTCCTCAACTACTTGCTGTAGAGATAATCCCAGTAGGGAATTTAGAATGTCTGTACTCCTGGCAGAACTAGCCATTTTGGTTTTCCAGTTTATATCAGGAAGATTAAAGTCTCCCATAATGACAACTTCACCTTTCAATGTCATTTTAGCCATTTCCTCGACTAGTAGATCCTAGATATCTTACTGAAGTCGATGGGCTCACGTTCGACTTCTACCAGCTGATGATCCAACCTAGGTGGAACAGAAAGGAGATTGTTACCTGAAGAAGTTGGGTGAGGACCGCTAGAGCAGAGGCTTTCAAAGCCAGTCGTCCAGATAAGGAATGATGGTCAGTCCTTGAAGCCTCAAAGCCGCCACCACAGAACCACCACCTTGGTAAAAGTGTGAAGGGCAGAAGAAATGCCAAAGGGAAGGGCAACAAACAGAAGATGCCTGACGACACCGGACACTTGGACCGTGATCCTGATATAATTCCTGGAACCAGGATGGATCGGGATGCGCAGATATGCATTCTTGAGGTCCAGGGTTGCCATCACGTCTCCAGGATTGACGACGTGAACTACTGACCTGATGGTTTCTACACGAAACTTCACCTTCCTTATAAATCGATTGAAATATCTCAGATCGATAATCATCCGGAGATCTCCTGAAGCCTTGGGAACCAGAAAAAACTGGTGAATAGATCCCTAGGCCCCGTTCTCCTGCCGGAACCTCCTCCAGAGCCCCTTTGCAAATGTAGTCCTGAATGTAGGCCTCTAGGATCGCCTCCTTGGCAGCTTGTAGAAGGTTGATCTTGACAAACCTGTCCAGAGGAATAGAGGTGAGGTTGACTAAATAACCGTTGGAAATGATATTCAGGACCCAGGGATCCGAGATCTCTTGGATCCATTCTTCTCAGAAGTGGGAGAGACGACTCCCGACGGGTACATGAAGCTTAAGAATGGGGAAGCTTATTGGCAGGAGTAACGGGAATTAACCAAGAGCCTTGAAGAGGCCCCCATATAAGCTGTATTTTGAGGAATTGTCAGCGACCCAAGGCTTAAGCCAAAATGGAATATGGGCCGCCGATCCCAGGGCCATGCTATATATAAGCCCCTGACGTTATTTGATAATATTGTTACAGGGTGCCAAAGACGCACATGGTCTCCCATGAGCCACAGACCTGCTGCTTAGCTTCAAGAGCAAGGATCTGTGTTTGGCCTCGTTCCCAGGACTTGCTTTGCTAGCGGGGAAGCTCCCTTGCTAGCTTCAACTGGAGCTGTGCGGTATCGCACAAGAAGTCCGTAGCCAGGTTGATGGTCTTGAAAGCAGCCAGTATGTCGTCCTGGAAAAAACCTCTGGTTCACATCAACTTGAATTTGATCCAGGCGAGATCGAAGGAACGTAGAGACTTCAAAAGCCGCTATGGCTGTGGAAGCGGAAGCCGCAGCTGCCGTAACACCACGTCTTAGTGTGCACTCTGCAAGGGGGTCCTGCAGCTAGACCCATTGTCTGCAGGAACCAGAGTGTGCTTGGACAACTTGGCAATAGCCATGTCCACCTTGGGAATGGATCCCCACGAATCCACCAAGGGTTAAGCCATCGGGAACATGGATTTAACTTCTTTGTTAAAACCGGACCTTTTCCAGGTTTTTTCCACTCTATCATGACAGAGAGGAGGGTCTCATCCGCTTTGAAGACATGAGGTGCCTGAGTAGCGGGAACGGGAGGCTCCCCACAGTCAACATCATGGTCCCCCGACCTGATGGACTTGAGCAACTTCTGTGTCTTTCCAGGGGAGAAAAACACAATGTCAGCTCCTCCTTAGCCGAGGAGGAAGAAACTAAGGAGACCAAGAAGGTCTCTCTACCGGGACAGAGGTCTCCATAGGGGCCTGGGCAAGAATAAGAAGCCTTTCCATCCAGCAGGCCTATGACTCCTTTAACAGAGCCATTGATACATATCCTGCAACGTTGGTTCACTTGAGGTCAGAAACCTCTAACGGCAGCTGTAACACCTGGTGTAGGTTAAGTGAACAGACCCAGGGATTCCCAAACGGTCTCCCAAACTGGTCTTAGCCCAGCCTTAATCTGTTTAGCTTCTGCAATCTCACGAGTGCAGGTATGATCAGCTTACAATAACCGTTGACTGCTGCAATGGTAGCAGGATAGATACTTCCTCTTGGAATCCACTTTCCTGCCTTCCGAATCCCGCGGGGAAGACATCATTGCGGGAAAAAAGGGACAAATAAAACATTTGAACACCACCTATCTACGCAGGAAAGGTAGAAAAATAGACCGGAGGCAGCTGAGGAAAAAAACACCACAAGTGGAACAACACCAATATTAGGACCAATATTATGCTGAAAAAGCATATGTAGCCAGAGACTGAACTGGAGCACAGAGCCTCCCAAAATAGGGGAAGGGGAGGGATAGCCAATCCACCCTTCCCCCAGTAAATCCTCCACAGGAAGATGCATTAAAAAAAAAAAATAATAATAAATATATATCGCATCTATGAAAAAAATCGTGCCCGTGAAAAAGTCACGAGCCAGATTACCCGGAGGTGATGCAAAAGGAGAGTCACCTCCGGAAGATGGCGGAGCACAGGGACCGGGAATACTGGACCAAGGACGCCGCCAAAATACCCCAGCCAGGCGCAACTGCGCGGGGCCGGCAGCAAATAAGCTGCCGGCCAAACTGACAAGGTACCTAGGAAAAAGGGCAACGCCGTTACCCAAACGAAAAGAAGGCTCCCCGCATATTCCATAAGAAAGGGGGGAACAAACCGCCTAGTCCACCTGTCCAGGAGGAAAGAAAAAAAACAGTGGGCTGGGGGTTGACTTCCTCCTTTTAAGGAGATACTTAATTGTTAAATTGAGTTATTAGTCTTGGGCTCATTAAACATTCCGCCGGTCCTGCCAGTCCACGGGGGGTGGTTAACCCCATCTGTGCTGCTGGTAGGGCGTAAGGGAACTGAACATTATCTTTATATGGAGGCGGACCCCTTAGGCCTCTTTCACATGGGCGTCATGTTTGACGCCCGGATAAGAGGCGGGTGCGTTGCGGGAATATGCGCAATTTTTCTGCGCGGGTGCAAACGTTTGTAATGCGTTTTGCACGCGCGTGAGAAAAATCACCATGTTTGGTACCCAGACCCGAACTTCATCACTGAAGTCCAGTTTCGGGTAGAGTATTCTGGAGAATTTATTATTTTCCCTTATAACATGGTTATAAGGGGAAATAATAGCATTCTTAATAAAGAATGCATAGTAAAATGAAGAGGAAGGGGTTAAAAATAATAAAAGTTAACTTACCTTAGCCACTTGATCGCGTAGTTGCGATCTGCCCTCTCTTTCCCTGCATCAGCTAAGAACTAAAGGACCTGTGATGACGTCACATCACATGGTCCAATCACATGGTCCATCACCATGGTAAGCTGGTCCCGTTGCTAAGCAACCATGCGGGAAAATCGCACTGCATCCGCACTTGCTTGCGATTTTCCTGCAGCCCCATTCACTTCTATGGGGCCTGCGTTGCGTGAAAAACGCACAATATAGAGCATGCTGAGATTTTCACGCAACGCAGAAGTGATGCGTGAAAATCACCGCTCCTGTGCACAGCCCCATAGAAATGAATGGGTCCGGATTCAGTGCGGGTGCAATGCGTCCTCCTCACGCATTGCACCCGCGCGGAAAACTCGCCCGTGTGAAAGGGGCCTTAGTTAACCCCTTAAGGACCTTGCCATTTTTCACCTTAAGGAATTTGATGTGTCACTTTATGTGGTAATAACTTTGGAACGCTTTTACTTATCCAATCCATTCTGAGATTGTTTTCTCGTGAGACATCGTCTTCTTTCTTCTTCCTCTTGCAGCACCTGGCTGGAAAAGGACCTTCGGTGATGTCATCATGCGGTGAGCGCGGTGACTTCAGCGCAGGTCCTGCTGAATGAAGATAGAAGAACCTTCTATCTTCATTCAGCAAGACCTGCGCTGATGTCACCGCGCTCACCACGTGGTGAGCGTGATGACGTCACTGAAGGTCCTTTTCCAGCCAGGTCATGCAAGAAGAAGAAGAAAGAAGACGAACCAGCCTGCGCGATCAAGTGGATAAGGTGAGTAACTTTTTTTTTTTTTTTTAACCCCACAATGGATCTTTTACTCAGCATTCTGAATTTTTAACCCCAAAATGGATCTATTACTTAGCATTCTAAATTAAAGATTGCTATTATTTTCCATTATAGCCATGTTATAATGGAAAATAATAAAGTAAATGGGGTTCTGGGTAACTCATCCCTCTTCTTCTTAGCAACCATGCGTGAAAATCGCACTGCATCCACACTTGCAGCACCATTCATTTCTATGGCGCCTGCGTTGCGTGAAAAACACAGAATATAAAACATGCTGCTATTTTCACGCAACGCACAAGTGATGAGTGAAAATCACTGCTCATGTACACAGGCCTATTGAAGTGAATGGGTCCGGATTCAGTGCGGGTGCAATGGGTTCACCTCACGCCTCATTGCACCCGCGCCGAATTCTCACCCGTCTGAAAGGGGCCTTATACTTTTTGTGATGTAAGGTGACAAAAAAATGGCTTTTTTTACACGGTTTTAAAAAAAAATTTTTTACGGTGTTCACCTGAGGGGTTAGATCATGGTGATATGATATTTTAATAGACCTGGTTGTTATTGACAAGGCAATACCTAATATGTCTACTTTTTTTTAACTTTTAACACAATAAAAGCATTTTTAGTGTCTCTATATTCTGAGAGCCATAGTTTTTTTTATTTTTTGCCCAATTGTTTATGGAGGGGCTAATTTTTTTGTGGGATGAGGTGATGGTTTGATTAGTACTATTTTGGGGGGCATACACCTTTTTGATCGCTTGGTGTTTTTGTGATGTAAGGTGACAAAAAAATGTTTTTATTTTGTTTTTTCTATGGGGTTCAGGTGAGGGGGCAACATGATATTTTTATATTGCCGGTCATTACGGACGCGGCAATACCCAATATGTTTGTTTTTCTTTTTCTCTTCTATTTTTTTTTACAATTTTATGTAATGCATTGGTTGTCAGCCTTTATGCTGACAGCCTGCCTGTGAGACCCAGCCTAAGGGCTGGATCTCACAGGCTTCCGTAGAAGGAAGGCCCGATGCTTATGGAAGGCATCGGGCTTGCCTTCTCTGCCATCGGGTCCCCACCACTGCAGTGCGGTGACCCGATGGGGAAGCGGAGGGCACCCGTACCCTCCGCAAACTAGTCTCTGCATGCCGCGGTCGGGTTTGAACGAGGCATACAATGGGTTAATACGTTGGCATCGGTGTCTTCAACGATGCCGGTGTATGCAGCAGGAGCACGGCTGTCAGTGACTGCGGGGTTCGTGCCGCTGATAGGGCGGGTGCAGCTCCTGCACCCGCCCAATCAGCCCGCTGTACATGTATGCAGCTGGTCCTTAAGTCACATCCACCAGCGCTGTACATGTACGGTGAGGGTCCTTAAGGGGTTAAACATCCAAGATATACACTGTATGCTTAAACATGAAGAGTGTTGCATTCTTTCTATCACAGCTGAGAAAGAAGCTCTAATTAGCAGAAAATGCATGCTTGAATGATGTTTTCAGGCCTATCTGTTGTGTAGGTGCAGTAACCATATGTAGTCAACAGATCCATTGCCTATCAATGAGCTTTTATTCCTGCACTAGACACTAGATGTCACTCTTTCCTTGTTTGTGGCTGGTGGTAAGAAAGTCTAAGCAGTGCAGTTCTTGAAATTTGTTTTGGGTCCAAATCGGTCTGCATATTACACTCAGGTATGAATAAATTCAACCCGAATTTAAAGTGGTCAGAAAAATTGTGCATGACACTGAGGTCTCCTAGGATTGTAGCCAACCTTTTTCAAGCTCTTTAGCACCAACACAGAATTAGAAATGTCAAAGTGACAGTGACATATATACAGTAGGTACAATAATGGCAGATAGTAATAAATGACTTGTACTACACTGTTGGATTTGTTATGCATTTTAAAATTAAAAAATTAGTCCAAATTTTTGCACTGGAGATGTGGGGATGACTAGTAGTAGTGGCAGGAGTAGCTGTAGCAGCTGGAGTATAGTACGTCACATGATGGACAGGTAGACATTGGCAGTGACATCATTGGACCAATGATAGCTAGTCCTCACTGTCAGCAGCGTGAAATCTATTCATTGGCATCAATCGGAGATGTGTAAAAATCCTCATGGATTCATTTTCACAAATTTTATGTTTTGTTCTTCTATGGAGGACAATTTTGCCTACTTCTGTGTGATGGCACCACCTGTCACACTGAATAAACTCTCTGACAGTACAGTGACAGTGATGGCTGGACAATACCAAGACAGTACATCGATAGCAAACTGGGCCACTGTTCCAATCTGCTGACCCAAGAGTCCATAGGATCAGGGAACAGGGTATGTGAAGGAGAAAGGGCATTCTAGGTACAACTAAACCTGTTTTTTAGGCAGTGCATGGTGGTTGAAAAAGCTGTTCCATCATGTTCAGCAAACTAGTTGCTGCTAGTGCTGCTGCTTCTGTTACTTATTGCAGATGTAGCACTGGCAGAGGAGATGGAGATGGGGCAGTGACTCAGCAATGAGCGGAGAGGGTAATCCTGGTCAGATACATCAGTTGCAGGCTGATAGCCACACATTAAGAAAAAATTTGAGTGCTGTAGCTTTTAATAGAAAGAAAGAAAGAATACAAAATAACACATGCACATCAAACACAAATGTGTATACATTATCTGTAAATATCCATAATATGCTGGGGTATAAATAGTACAGATGAGCAAATCTGTGAGCTTTGGAACCAATATACAAAATTGATTAGTTCCCCAACTTCATTTAATGCTGTATGGAGACCTGTCTCTGTACAGCATTAAAATGTATGGGCTTCGATTCTACAACTTTAAAGTTGGGTTCCTGTAAAGGGGGAATATTAATTATTAATATTCATGCAAATATCAATAATTAATATTCATAAATAGGCGGAACTATCTACAGATAACTCCACCTATTTATACCTTAACAATACACTTCTATTGCCTAGCACGTCACCAAGTCGCTTACACTTACTATCTGCATGCGCCTAACTCACTACGCTAAACGCTAATAAATACACGCTACACAATTCTACCAGTAAAACGGTATTTATTAAAGCTTGACGCACACAGATATATACTAAATAACATAACACTACAAATACAATACTAACTACACTACACGATCCCAAATTCCACCCACAACACTAGCTAATACAGATCACACACATCCATACACATTTACAGCCCACCCAACCTGGCTCTAAGCTATCCCTATGGGAGTAACAAAGGGTTAACACACACTCAACTGCTGCTGGGCTATAGGCAGGGCAGCAGTGAAGGGGTTAACACAAGGTGCAGGGGACTGTGGGTAGCAGGGCTTGCTTGGACCTGCAAGGGTTAATGCAGGCCACAAATACACCGGGCTGAAGGATGCTGCAGGTGTACAGCAGGGATTAATGCGGGGCAGGGAGCCGGGGTTCAGGGATGGCAAGGTAGGGGTAAATGCAGGGATAATGGGTAGGGAGGTACAGGTCTGCAGGGGTTACACCAACAGGGGTTGATGCTGCTGGGCAGGGAAGGGGTACATGGGACTGTAGGGCTATGGGAAATCAGGGCAGGGGTTGGGGTACTCAGCCATCTTCGGGTCCCATCTGTGTCCTTCTCAGTCAGCAGCCGAGTTCAGAAGAGACCTACTTTGTAGAGCCATGCCCTAATATCAGTGAAGTCCACTGTACCTTGTGAGCCCTCCCCCCAAGTAGTTTGGAGATGGGGGGAGGAAACAGGTTCAGCATGTAAGCCATGTGCTGATCAAAAGGTGCCATAAAGTCTGCAATCTCCTGTCCTGGACCCACATCCTATTTAGCATCTCTATGCTAACTACCCCTCAGGGACAGTTGGGCGATTTAACAGATAACAATGCAAGCCATGGCCTACAGGCTAAACACTGGCCTGTATCAAGTTGATACGAGTTGATATTCTATAAGGGGATATATATATATATATATTTATTTCAACCCTTCCTCAACAATCCCCCTGTTGTCGGAAATTACGACAATATTCTAGGGGGGAAGGGTTGAGACATATTTGCAACCCCATTCTTAGTGATAGTTCAGGAAGAACGGGAGTATACACTGATCCTTAGGTACCTAGACATCACCCATTCCGACCTTTCACCGACCTGCTTTTCATCGTAACCTAAACTCCTCTATCCACAGGATTGGCTGTCGTCAACTTAACTGGCCTTTCTTTCTGATAACCGTCTTCCGGTGTCGGCCACTCCGATGAGTTTGGAGTGACCACACCCTTACCGTCTCTCGGTACTACTGCCGATCTTCAGGTATCCACCCCAAGGTCTGGACATCTTCTGCTTTGAACGTATCGGTGTTAGCCGCTCCTACTGTCTTACTTGTCCCTTGCGTGCTGCATGGAGGAGGTCCAATAAACCGGAACGCCTTCTCTCCCAACCAGCGTGACCTATTGACTTCCGGAGCGGCTTGACCCCTGCAGTCTTTCCCAACCGCACCAACTTTCTTGAAACAAGAATATTGTGACCAGGAGCAGGTTCACGCTCACAATCAATTTTCCAGTGGCGACAACCTCTCCATGGACAGATAAGTAGGTCTTTAAAAGGCAGGTCAGATTTTCCATTAAGTGAGGTGATGTCAAGCTACCTAAATACTAACCGCGGTAAATACCTCCGCCACACTAACCATCCAGCCCCACCCTTACGAACTTCACTGTTACAGGGTTTGAGGTGGCAAATGGTGAACAAAAGGGACCTGTCCCTAACATGCCCCTACTCTAATCCCCATTCACACATATAACACATTTCACCTTCCCCTCCCGTCAAATAAATTTAGTGGGTACCCATAGAGACTCCTGCAACCTGGCAGATCTCTCTACACCTCCAAAGACAGGTAGGTCACAGACCCACGTGTCGATGGGAAACGACTATAGGATGCAAATGTGTGTACAGCCTCATTGTAACTCACCGCGGTACGTTGGGCGAGTTTCCTGAGGTATAGGCTGTCACACATTTGCACCTAGAGTGTCCATGCGTACACAGTTGGCAAACATATAAATCACAAAGTTAACACATTTGGGGGTCACAGAACCAAATCGGAGTCGAGTCCTTGACCCCTGACTTCATCACTATAGGACTTAGACTGGCCTGATTGTAGTTACTTGGCCAGTCCTTTCGTCCGTTTGTCAACGTCAGTTCATTGTCAGTTCAAGGTAGGACCACCCGGGTGACAGGGTGGATGGGCAGGTTGAAAAGCAAAGTCCCTTTTGGAAGGTGTCCAACACTGTCAGGACACAGCGGAGACTTTTTCCATGGATTTGGAGACTCTGCTTCTCTCTGCTCACAGTGGTATCTGGTCGGATATCCACCTTCTTAGCTGGGAGTAGTTTGGGCTCTTTTCTCCTGCTCCATTGTATCCATACCTAGTATGAAAGAAAACCACGGTTACACTCACCGGTAAGCGTTTTTTCCGGACCCCACGACAGCACTCAGAGAGATGGCTCCTCCTCCAAGGACAGGAAACCTGTAGCATAAAAAGGTGGAGCCCTCTCTCCTACCTCAGTGAGTTTACAGAGCATGAGAGGGACTCCCCAATTTTTACTCATCAAATAATAAAAAAAATTTTTTTTTTTTTTTTTTTTATACGCTTACACCTCGTGCAACACACAGAGAGCCCAATGCCTTATAAGAAGAAAGGGAGGGAATAAGTGGGTGCTGTCGTGGGGTCCGGAAAAAACGCTTACCGGTGAGTGTAACCGTGGTTTTTCCCTTCCCCCACGACAGCACTCAGAGAGAGATTACAGAGAACTACTTAGGGTGGGTAACGACTTCCAACACCTTTAAATAGAGTCCAGCTGAAGTCTATAGTGTCTATAAAAGGTTGAGGGTGAAGACCAGGTGGCAGCCCTACAAATCTGATCAATTGATACACAGGATCTCTCGGCCCAAGAGGTCGACACTGCCCTGGTAGAATGAGCTCTTATAGAAACCGGAGGAGAGGATCCTGAGAAGGTGTAGGCTGAGGAGATTACTTCCCTAATCCACCTAGCGATAGAACCTTTAGAAGCTGCATTACCTTTCCTACTGCCAGCATGTAAGACAAATAAAGATGAGGACTTTCTCCAGTCCCTCGTCTGTCCCAGATATTGAATCAGACATCTCCTGACATCCAGGCAATGCCACTTCTCCCTCTCCTCATTCTCTGGATCTGGAAAAAATACTGGGAGAACTATCTCCTGCATACGGTTAGTTCTAGATGGAACTTTTGGAACGAACTTTGGGTCAGGTCTGATTACCACTCTATCCTCTCTGATCGACATAAAGGGGGGGATTAATAGAAAAAGCCTGTATCTCACTGACCCTACGGGCAGAGGTAAGAGCTATCAGAAAAACCAGTTTAAGGGTGAGAAGCTTAATGGAACAGCTTTCCATGGGTTCAAAAGGATGTATTGTCAGGGCTTTAAGTACCAAATTCAAATCCCATGGCGGAAAGTTTGGACCCTTAATCGGAGCTATCCTATCCACTGCATGAAAGAACCTGACCACCCAGGGGTCCCAGGCTAAGCTTTTCGAAAAAAAACTTGAAAGGGCCGATACCTGAACTTTAAGAGTAGATTTAGCCAAACCTATAGAGAGGCCTTGCTGCAAAAACTCTAGGACCTGCCCAACTCTAACCTCCTCTGGCCAAACCTGGTTATTAAGGCCTGAAAAGGATAGGAACTTTTTCCAAATCCTAGCATAAATTACGTTGGTTGTCTTCTTCCTACTTTTCTGTAGCGTAGTGATAAGGGTCTCAGAGAACCCCATTTTAATTAGGTGTGTCCCCTCAATCTCCAGGCCGTAAGATGCAAGGTCTTTATCCGCGGGTGCCTTACTGGGCCCTGCGACAGGAGATCCGGGATATCCGGAAGGATCCAAGGATCCGAGACTGACATAATTCTGAGGAGCGAGAACCAAGCTCTCTTTGGCCAGAATGGTGCGATTACTATCGCATCCGCTCTGTCTTCCCTTATTTTCCTGAGGACTCTGGGTAGAAGTTGCAGCGGGGGAAATGCATAACTTTCAAAAATTCCAATGCAGGAGCAAGAAGTCCACCCCAAACGGGGATTCGTCTGGATTGAGGGAGCAAAAAGTCTGTACCTGTCTGTTCATCCTGGTTGTGAATAGATCTATATCCGGCTTGCCCCAGAGATCTACTATCTCTGAGAATATTCTTGTATTCAGGGTCCATTCTCCTTCTTTTAGCCAGTGACGACTCAAGAAATCCGCTTGCGTATTCTCTCTTCCCCTTATATGCAGAGCAGAAATGTGGATGGTCTGATCATCTATCTCTGAAAGGATCCGTTCTGTGTCCTTCATCAGAGAGCGGGATCTCGTGCCTCCCTGATGATTTAAATATACAACCACCGTCCTGTTGTCTGTCATTATTCTGACATGTCTGTGCTGAATGTCTTGCTGGGCTGCCCTTAAGGCCAGCAGAACCGCCCTCAGTTCCTTCCTGTTGGACGAGAACACTCTTTGTGCCTGAGACCAGCTCCCCTGTAATACATGATCTGCATAATGTGCCCCCCAGCCCCAAGGACTGGCATCCGTAGTGATAACAATTGGTTCCGGATAACTCCACTGGATGCCCTGATTCAAATTTTCTATTCTCAGCCACCAATCCAGGGATCTCAGAACTCTTCCAGATAGTGTCATTTTTGAGTCTAGGGACCTCTCCCCGAGCTTGTCACTTCCAGAATCTCCCACTGGAGATTTCTGGCATGATACTGAGCCCACTGCACCGCTGGTATGCATGCTATTAGGCTCCCTAAAGAGACATAGCTTTCCTGATGGATAGAACAGGGTACTTCTGAACTGTCAGAATCTCCAGCTGGATCTTTGTAACTTTTCCACTGGAAGAAAAGTTCTTTGGCACAAGGAATTTAGTTCTAGCCCCAGAAACCTCTGACAGGTACTGGGCGACAGTCTCGACTTTTTCATATTTATAATCCAACCCAGGTCTTCCAGGATCTGAATCACCTGAGCCACTGCAGTCCGACATTTTCCCGAGATTCGGCAATTATAAGAAAATCGTCCAGGTAGGGTAGAAAAACAATGTTCTGACTGCGGACAAGCGAGGCCACCTCCGCCAGAATTTTGGTGAAAATTCTTGGAGCCATCGAGAGCCCGAAGGGCATAGCCTGGAACTGGAAATGTCTCGTTTCTCCGTCCCACTGCACCGCTACCCGAAGGAATCTCTGGAAAAACTGATGTACTGGTACGTGAAGATAAGCATCTTTCAAATCTATGACGGACATGAAGCAACCTGGAAAGACTAGGTTGATTGCTGACTTTATTGTTTCCATTTTGAACTTTCTTGCTACCAGAGATCTGTTTAGATTTTTAAATTGATAATGGTGCGAAAGGACCCATCTGGTTTCTTTACCAGAAAAAGGCTTGAATAGAAGCCTATTCCCTGTTCTCCCATGGGAACCGGAATCAACACCTCCTTGTCTATGAGCGAGTCCACTTCTGTTTTTAGATTCTTGGATGGCCTGGTGACAAAAAACCTCTGAGGGTAACAGCCCTTGAACTCTAGCTTTAACCCGTTTGCAATGATGTCGGTAACCCATCTTCCTGCTACCCTCTGCCAGGCGCCAAGAAAAAACGGAGTCTGCCCCCTACTTGAAGCCTGGCGTCATTGTTTAGATGGTTTGTCCTTCTGGGGAGCGGAGCTTCTGAACATAAACCCCCTGTTAGCTGCCC